>OU744249.1:22402500-23602500 GCA_916610215.1 Omphaloscelis lunosa
TCTCGATATTTAAGGTCAATCCGGCTTTCCGGAGACAACCAAAGATTTTCCTTAATTTTTCCATACCTTCGTCTACGTCAGTAGCGGGTGTTAAGATGTCATCCATATAGGGTAAAGCTAGGTCAAATCTATCTTTCCCTAGGGCTTTATTTATCATGTGTTGAAATACGGCTGGTGCATTGACTAAACCAAATGGCATTCGTGTATATTCGAAATGTCCATCAGGAGTTACGAATGCTGTTATATGAGTCGAATCTTTTGCCATCGGAATTTGGTAGTAGCCTGATTTTAGGTCTAAACTCGTAAAGAATCTTTTGCCGTTAAGTCGGTCTAGTTGGTCATCTATGACTGGCATAGGATACGAATCCTTGACGGTTTTTTTGTTAAGTGCCCTATAATCTACACATAAACGATAATCATTATTTTTCTTTTTGACTAGAACTATTGGGCTTGCGTAAGAAGAATTAGATTCCTTAACGATATTGTTATCAAGAAGCTCATTTACAAGTTTTTGAACTACTATGCGTTCGGTATATGGTAATCTGTATGGTTTGTAGGAGACTGGAGAGCTGTCAGTAAGTGTAATATGCATTTCTGAAATAGTCGATGTTCCCAGCTCGCTCACGTTTAAAGCAAAACAATCACGATACTCATTAACCAACTTTAAAAGTAGTTGTTTCTGTTTGTCAGTAGTCTCGGAACCTATTTTTAGCATGTCCATTGTCAGGGGATCATGTTTGTTATTGCTAGGTTTGTCAACTGTCAGTTTGTAGATCCCTAATTTGTCAGCCCTTTGGAAATCACTATAAATGTCAAGAGAGATCGGTAGTAAATTAGCCCTTGCAATAAGCTTTCCCTTATGCAACGTATGTTTATCCCCAGATAAGTTTATAACTAATATCTTTCCTAAGCCGTTTTTAACTGCATATAGACCTTGCGGAATCACAATTTCTTCCCCCCTCTTAAAACAAGTGTTTCCTAGTAAATATATTAACCCCGTGTGTTTACTTCCTAAATGTATATCTACGCCGACTAGCCCATTAATCTCTACGTATACATCTGATTCAACGTAAACTTCCGATTTTTCTGCTTCGGCCACCGCTGAGTATAACACCAAATTACTATTTGTTTTGTAAACTCTAACATCAGATAATTCAGTTAGAGTCTGACCAACCAGTACATCTGTCTTAAGGAACTCATTATGTACAATAAAAACTTCTACTACGGCAGTAACAAAGTCCACGCCTATCTCGACGGATGCCTTACCTAACGGTAAAACTACACCAGCTGCAAAGCCTTTTAATACAGGGAGTCCGACTGTCGAGATGTCCAACTTTAATTCGTCTGCCGTGCTCCGTTTGATAAGCGTGCACTCGCTACCGAAATCGACAAATGCAGTTTTAGGTATGCCGTTTACTGTTATATTTTTCGTATAAATATTGTGACTAGTGTTACTAGCTTCGATCAACTGTACCTTATTGACGAGATTTGATGGATGTTTATCTTTATCTGCATCACGCTTACAATGTTCAGCTAAATGGCCCATTCTGTTGCATTTTGGACACTTTTGGAGAGGCTTTGGACACTTCGGAACAGTGTGTCCAGGCTCTGAACAGTTGTAACAACGGACTTTAAACGGTGGCTGTTTATTGTTTCGTATGCTTTCTTTAGTTTGCATGGGAGTTTTCTTTATTTCCTTTATACTTTTGCAAGAAATATTCCGTAAATACTTGAGTAGCCTACTCGGTCGCCTAAAGTCCGAGCCTAATGCATTCAGACGGATATTATTATCATATATGCCCTGTACTATACAGTCTACTGCGTTTTTCCCCTTAATTCCACAATGATTTACAAGTTTTGCTTTATCATAGAAGTATTCTTCTAGAGTTTCATCCCTCTTACTCTTCCTGTCTAACATCTCAATGAGTTTATCCGCGTAATTTTGGTCGTCAGGAAAACTTTTCAGTAATTTGGCCTGCCATTCCTTCCAGTTAAGCTTAACCGACGGTAAGCCTTCATACCATCTGCGTGAAAGACCAGCGAGCTTAGGTAATGCATTATAAATAATTTCTTTATCATTCCAGTAATATATGCGAGCCGTTTCGTTAACTTTCTTTAACCACGATGTCATCGTTTGATTTTTTTGACTCGGATCAAAGTTTGGGATAACGTCTTTGGCGCCTATGAAGCTACTTTCATTACGTTTATTTAGCGCATCTATTAACTTTTCCATTACGCTACTTTCTTTTGATTTAGAAGTAACGCTTCGCTTTCGGCCTTTAGTACGGTTTGATTTCGCTGGGTTACGTCTATGCCTGCTGCTAGTCGATTCGGAAGAACTTGATGTTGTTGTACTACTCGTTACTGAACTTATGCTAACATGTCGTCTCTTTTCTACATGTGTGTGATCATGGCGCGAGCGTTTTTTATTTTTATGCTGACGAGAGCGTGAACGTCCCCTGTGTATTCTGGAACATTGTGAATCCATGCTACGTGACCGCCCAATAGAACGAGAAATTCTGCGCTTTCGCATTCGCTTTGGCGATCTCTTTCTATATCGTGAGTGTTTAGCATTTGATGTTGAGCTTCCAGAGGTGTCCCTACGTGTAGATGATCGCGAGCGTGTCAGAAGACGTTTGGTTTCGCGATATCGAACCCGCGTGTTTCTCTCCTTAGATCTACTCCTACGCTCTACTATACGTGGAGGTGTATAGGCCTCTCTAGCAGACGTCCTATCCGACATTGTCACAATCTTTTATTATTATTGTCAAGTCACGGTCAAATCGGTATTTGGAATAGTAGGAAAATATTGATATGATTAGAATAGTATTCATAAAACCTTAGTAGGTACATGTGGAAGAGAGAAAAAAAAAAAAAATATAACAACCTTTCTAAGGACTAAAACGACAAAGATTCAGCGAAATAAATTTTTCAGTAAAGAAATAACCATAGTTATTCTATTAAATATCATTTGAGTAATCATTGACATTGTATTGAATTCTTTTCATTTGTATATATATACGTATTATCACGTTTCACTGTTTGCTTTGTAAAGGTGCATTTGTTAATAAAAACTATCAGCAAGATACATGTCGGATGACACCAAAACCAATGCACATCTAACCAAAGGAAACATCCACACCCATCCCGGAGTGTAGCCCCGGCAAGGTGAGAGTGGACATCCCGCGGTGTTCCTCCAATACCTCCATAGAGTAGCCATGGCAAAGTATTTACAGGAACACCTCACAATGGAGAATATGCATCGGCTCAATGATCAAAATCTGCGTCTCCGTAAAGTGAACATAGAGAGATGCATGCATGTGGGAACACTATAATACTATCTCAGTGCGGTGTGTATCCCGGAGTGTAGCCCCGGCAAGATACACAAAGCCCTCGCAATCCATGCCTACGTCTCCATAGAGTAGCCATGGCAAGACGCATGCACGTTGGAACTTCGTTATACCGCTCCGGAAAACGAGTGTATCCCGGAGTGTAACACGGAAAGATACACAATGCCTTCACAACCCATGCCTGCATCCCCATAATAATTTAAACATGACTAAAGCACTCAGTGAAACATCAATTTCTTTCTTAATTTCTTTTGTCCAACATGTGACCGTTATTTTATTCAAATAGCAGGTAGTAAATTATGTAACTAAAATTATATTTGTATTAAATATGGGCGCTGAATTATCCCACTTCTGACTTATTAGAATATTGACATTCAAGCTTCAATTAGATATTGACTAATTATAATCTGGGTCAGAAGGAGCAAAGTCAATAAAAAGCCTTTAGTGTAGGTAGCATTTAAATCACACATATTTTATTATCATGATTTCACATAACTATCTCACATAAACCACAATATACTTTAGAAAATAATGCATTGTACATACTTTCTACTTAAATTACAAGTCTAGCAATAGTTAAACCATAGAATTCAACACATTCGAACAAAATAACGGTCACAGTTTTATAACATAGTATGATATTTTAAAGAATAGGTACTTATTAAATCAGACTGACTTACAGTAGATCCTTTCACTTCAATTTACAACTTGTTCTCTTGGTGGTCCGGGCTCGAAAAATGATCCCCGGCCTCCTCAACCTCTTTATTTGAGCGTTGAATCCATAGACACAAATTGCAAACGATCGTTGTCACGTGACAGGCAAAGGAAATGTATTCAATCAGCCAAGTCCACAGACAAAAATTAAAAATGTAGCAAACTAAATGTACTTCTTGTGGAAATGTGTTTTAATACAACCTTAATTCCCTAACAGAACAGTTTGCAAAATTTGTTCTCCAATTTGCCTCCGAAAAGTGACCCCTATATTCAAAATCCATTTATTTACGTTATACATCCGCGTCAAAGGTCACAAAAATTCATATGTGTACCAAAGTTCAACGAACATGGCTGTGACAGACTATAAGGGTTCCCTTTTTGCCTTTTGAGGTACGTCCCCCCAAACCTTGCTCGAAAACAATGCGCCAGCCCGCGTCGAAGCTGAGCCTGTAGTTTTAAATTCCCCTCATAATAATAATAACCCACATTTGATCCAGGCTGTCCCCATTTTCCTGTCCTCCCCCCAGCGACGCCCCCAAGCCGAGGTTCATACCGTACAGGAGGTGCCCTTAGCAAGCGTCGCCTAGTATATAAGTTTAGTTTATGCCCCTGGCTGGAGGCTTTGAGTTTAGCAGCTTAAGGCAGCCACAGGAAAGCCCGGTTAAGTAGTTACAATCTCAGGGGTCAACTACGAGTTGCGAAGAAGTCTGAAAGGGATATCGTGGCCCCCGGCAACATGGCAACTGAAGGAACATGTCAGGCGTGTCAGACTCTTACTGATTAAAACCCAACCAGGTTTTAGTCAGTAAGAGTCTGATACGCCCTCCCGCTCCACCCAGAGTGGGAGAAGTTATTTGATCATTTGTCACCCAAAAAAAAGGGTTCAACTACGAGATGCCTTACCTAAGAAAAAAAAATTGAGGTCCGGAACCCTATAAAAATTTAATTTAGAGATAAAATCACCCCAATTGTTTATTGCTGTAAACACGTAACTCGGTAAGTAATGTTACGTGTAACATTACGAACTTAGTTACTTGTTTATAGGAATATTTTGTTCTTTAGTTTGGCCCGTAACGGCAAAACTGACGAACGTACCCAATGGCCATTAGCCATTATCCTCTGAAGATTCAAATAGTTTGGAAAATACAAAAGTGCACGCCTCATAACGCTCAGTCAAAATCAGAAAAAAAAAAACAAATCATTCAAACACTTTTTTTTTCATGAAGTATGTTTTGACTGCTATTTTAGCCATCAATATGGGTAAAATTTCTCACCTCGCAATCTTTATGTAATGTAAAAGACTATTTATTTAGATATTTACTGATATTTACTTTGTCGGTTGCTAGGCAACGGAAGAGGGTCGAAGTTGGAAATATGTAGATATAGATATTATATTAGTTGGTTTTTTATTAATTATAATTAAACTAGCTGCTTTGAATGAAAGAGCCATGTTCAGTAGGGTCTTCTCTTATGGCTGAAACGAATCTATAAAAAAAAAAATGGACTTAACTAATTGTTTTAAACTTCAATGTTTTCAGGTTTCATACATTGATTGACGGGATTTATATGATGTTTTTTTTTTTCGTTTCTGCTGCATTAAATATTTTTTTGAAAAGTAAGGTATTAATCTCCATTAGATTGTCTATACAATGGTATATAAATTAAATAGGTTCTGTGTACTAGCAGGAGTGTAACAATAAAAACAATTGCAGAAAGGAGGCAAAACAAAGTTTTCGATCGCAGAGCACTAAGGCTTCGCATTATGAGTCAAAAGAAGAAAAGATCCATTTTAAATCTTCAGACGAAAATGGCTACTTATTTTGATTACCATTATTTAAATGTCCTTACTTATTTTTTCATTATTAACAAGAAATAATAATTAAAGCATAAAGATCCACATTTAATTAATGATGAACAACGACACTTCGCCACAATATTCATAATTATTTATTATTTTTAATGAGAACTGGCTGTTTTATTATTCAAAATACTTATAATATCTGCATTTTGGTCGGTGCTATTTTTGCGGTATTGAATAAATATCGCTTGGCCGAATTATTTGAGCCATGGCACGTAAAACTGGTTCAAATAGACCGCATTGGAATTACGATGGAAACTTTGATGAACATGTTATAATAAAAACCGGGCAAGTGCTTGTCGGACCACGAACAATGAAGGGTTCCGTAGTTGGGATGAATTTATCCCAATTACACACTGTTTTTCAAATACAATGTTAGTAGTTGAAAAACATGCTTTCCCAAAGTCAAAGTCAAAGTTAAATCATTTATTTCAAATAAGCCCTTGTATGGCACTTTTGAACGTCAAAATTTACATAATAATATAATTAATTAAAAGGTAGTTTTCGTATGGAGAAGAATGGGCAAGAAACTCCACCGTTACTCTTTTAAAATGTTTTACAATAGTTTGTATAAGTACGTACATTAGTTAAATATTTATATGTGAAGACGATGCACCTAGAATAAAATTACTATACCACAATAGGTAAAAAGAATTAAAAATGAAACGACAGATAATGTGATAGATACATGGTGCTCACATATTTACAAACATTGTAGAAGTAGACGATTTTCCTAAATTTAAATTAATAAGTCAATGTTTGAGGAAGTAATCACAGAATGTAAAATCAATGTCATATAACACAAAATTATAAATTTTACAATTAAATTAGCAACCTGTTTGATTTTGTCTTAATTCTAAATTGTCCTATGGAGCAGGACCAGCATGTTTCCAAGTACTCTCTTATCTTGGATATTATCCTCTACTTTCATTTAATTGCAATATGTCACAAGGTATTTTGTTGTAACATTTAACACAGTACCCCATAAAAGATGAATGTACTTTAGATAATCTGAAAATTAGTTGATCTAGTTTATCTTTATTTCTAATATTAAAATTGTGTCTATCACTTATTTGATTAAAAAGATGTGGATTTTTCCTTACATACATAATATTTTCATAAATAAATTGGCAAGGTACCGTCATAATATTAATCCTTTTAAATAGTTTGCTGAGAGATTCGCGGCGACGCGACGTAGATTATAAATGACTCTGACAACTCTCTTTTGTGAAATAAAGATGGATTCAATGTCAGCAGCCCGACCCCACAGTAAAATGCCTTACGGCATAATGCTGTGGAAGTAGCTAAAATAGACCAAACGCGCGGTTTCTGCATCTGTTAACTGTCTTATATTTCTAAAAGTATAAGCGGCTGAGCTTAGCCTCCCCGCAAGAGATGTTATATGAGGTCCCTATTGTAATTTTTCGTCTAGCGTGATTTCTAGGAAAACCGTTTGATTAATAAATTTCAGTTTTTCTCCATTCAATATGATGTCACATTCGCTACTTCTAACATTAGGTAATTTAAATCTAATGCATTTGGTTTTTGTTTTATTTAGTACCTAACAAATTATTTACCATAAACCAATCTTGGACTTGTAGAATAGAGCTATTCACGTCTTCAAGATTTTGTGACCGTCAGTTTATTTTAAAGATGAATGATGTGTCATCTGCAAGTAACACCGTCTTTGGTTGATTTTGAAGTAATTGAGGTAAATCATTAATGTAAACTAAAAAGAGGAATGGACTTAATATCGAACCTTGAGGAACACCCATTATCATTTCAGACCCTAATGAGTTTACGCCGTTTACCTGAACTTTAACTTTTCTATCTTTCAGGTATAATCTAAGTAAATCAAGAGCTGTATTCCTAATCCCATAGTGCTCTAGTTTCAGCAGAAGTGTTTCATGGTCTACACAATCGAACGCCTTCGAGAGGTTGCAAAATATTCCAATGGCATCTTATCCAGGCATTAAAAATGTTCTTTATTAGGGTGACACCGGTGTCAGTGGTACAACGCCCTTTGGTGAAACCGTACTGTTGTTCATGAAAGATGGAATTTTTATTAAAGTGACGTAACATTTGATTGAGCATCAACTTTTCAAACACCTTACTGAGAATTGGCAGAATTGACACAGGTCTATAATTGTTGCGTTCTTTATTATCACCGGATTTCAACAATGGAACTACTATACTGAGTTTTATGAGATCAGGAAAGACTCCTTGGTCTATACTGGTGTTAAATATGTAAGCTAAATAGGGCGCAATGGTTTCGATTATAGATCTACAGACTTATACAGACATTCCCCAGAGATCTTCAGTTGATTTAATTTTAAGATCTTTAAAAGCTTTTATAACAGCCTGGGGGTTTGTATGCTGAAACCTAAACTCCAAAGGGCAAGCCTCCATATTCTGTCTAAGTAAGGCAGCAGAAAGCGCGGGTGAGAAATTTAAAGCTTGAGTCGTTTAAGGGGAATATTAGCAAAAAAGTTTTCAAATTCTTGAGCTATTTCTATATCTGAGTTAATGGGGCCATGTGCAGCCTCTAAATTAAATTCAGTATTTCGCTGTTTTTCCTACCTGTTTCATTATTTATTATTTGCCATGTAGTTTTTATTTTATCATCAGCTGATTTTATTTAATTGCTAATATAAAGAGCTTTGGCTATTTTGAACACACTTTTAAAAGTTTTTGAATATTTTGCAACATACTTATGAAAGCTCGTATTATTCATATATATGAAACTATTTGAACTTTATGGCCTAAAGCAATATTCAAATAGTTTTTCCCTGCTTTTACGAATACCTGGAGTCGCCCAATCACTAAATAAGAAGTTTGTGTAAATATTTTTAGTCTTTAGTGGAAAAGTGTCATTAAATTGCGTGTTTATTCCAACTGCAAATATCAGTTTGTACGCACAATATTGAGAGATTACCATTAGGCTTCTTATGGGTTTCCCTGTGATCTATTAGTAAAGGACCGTTGTCTGGATTTTTTCAAAATGTTAGTCTCAGTAGTTTCGGAGAGTGGAGGAGGTGGTCATTTTTTATCTATTTCCTTAAATATCTTTAAATTCAGTTATTTTAAAATTATTTGAGGTCATCACAATAAGCCTTTCATTTGATATACCACACGGTACAAAACAAAACATTTCTTTTTTTGCCCCATAAGTGAACCCCATATTCAAAATTCATTTATTTACGTTACACATCCGTGTTTGCGTTACAGAAATACATACGAGTATGTGTATCAAATTTCAACTTAATCGGTCCATTAGATTCGGAGCAAATTGGCCGTGACAGTCGGACAGACAGACAGACATGCAGATACACGAGTGATCCTACAAGGGTTCCGTTTGTTGCTTTTGAGGTACGGATCCCTAAAAATACTTTTGTCGTGATTGCTGCTATTAATTTACTTGTGTACCTACATTTCTTAGCGTTTTGAATAGATCTTTTTTTTTTCACTCCACTCAATAACTTACTTATCTCTAATTATTTAAAATAAACAATAGTAAGTTAGTTATATGAAAATAGGGATGATTAAAAAGTGAGAATGTTATTTGCTTTCTATTTCGGTCCAGAGCAAACAAAAAGTTTCCGCTTTCGGTAGGATTCGAACCTACGCTCCCAGAGGGAATCTGATTTCTAGTCAGACGCCTTAACCGCTCGGCCACGACTGCCATGGGACATGTTGTCTCTTTATTGGCGCTGCTTTAGGGAGATAATAGGCACTGTTATAATGCTTTGATCCCTTTATTGTGTAGCAACTTTTAATCATTTACTTTTATGGTTGTTAACCTTCCGCATTGCCGTAGTTACTGACTTGTAGTCATTTCCGTAAGGTTCAACTCAGACTATGACCTCTGGTAGTGATGTCACAAACCCTTTTTGTAAATAAATAAATATGGTTAGGGAAATTAATTGTTTGTCAAATTGACACACTCCGTCAATTCACCGTGTTACAGCCATTTCATACAACTGCCAAAGAATGAAAGTTGTAATTTGAATTAACGGACAATTTAAGATTTGAAAAACACTTAGGTAATACCTTGATTTTACCTATATTAATTTTCACCGTACCAGTCAAATTAAGTCTTTAATTCCTCAAATTACGATGTTTTATTATATAAATTCAATAACAAAGATGAATAATACTTCTAATAATTTCAAGGCAACGCACACATATCATTGATCTAACAGTAACGAATTTAAAAGTAAGCGCCTCGCTGTATGATTGAATTACTAACACATGTAGGTTCTTAATTAACTTTGTTAGACGCTGTCGTGGTAAACAAAACTAAAACTTTGATGTGAGAATATTAAATTGTGGAAGATAAAAAAGATCATATATTATTGTACGTCTAGTGCTCGCAAGCGAGAATACTAAGCGTGGAGTCCTTGAATGGGGGGAATAGGGAAGCACCACTTGAATTTTTCCGTTAAGAAATTCTTACTAGCAATCTGGAATTTGAATTTCTGCACGGTTGATGGCAACAGGCTCGCGATTTATTTCATAATCATAATGGAGTTGTCGCGGTTTGCTTCATAATCATTTATTTGCAATAAGTATTGGTACAGTGTTGGTCTTACGGTCAGTAATAAGTTCCTAATACAATGTCAGACATTTGACATGCAAAACATTACAGTGTATTTAATAGAGATGAGATATTTATGTCCAATGGCATGCTTTAAATGTTTCTATTGCTTGCGTTACCATACTTAGCAAAATTATAAAACCTGAAGTAGACCATGTTGTTTGGCAGCAAAAGTAGACTCCCACAGAAGTCATTTAATAAACAAATAATTCCGTGTAAATAGTACCTAAATAAAGTCTCATTGACCTTTTTTTTTTGGGTGGGAAATTATGAAATAACTTCTCCCGCTCTGGGCGGAGCGGGAGGGCGTGTCAGACTCTTACTGACTAAAACCCACCCGTGTTCCTTCGGTTGCCCTGTTGCCGGGGGCCACGATCTCCCTTTCGGTTTTCTTCGCAACCCCGGCAGGCATCGGCCCTAGCATCCCGTCAATTCTGCTGACATCTCTTTGAGGCACGCGTGGAACACAACGCGCCGTCGACCCGGGCCTGGTCCTTATCGGACGGTGAGCTACACATTGCTCACCATCCACAAGCCCGCGCCTACAGTGGCTGGAAATCGGCTTGCGATTCCGGCGTTTTGGGCGTCTCCTCTTGCGGCGGTTAGGGGCGCGGAGCGCGAAATTTGCCTCTCCCTCACGCGTTCCGCTTCCTCCTTCGCGAGCATTACCGCTTTGCAGAAAGAGGTGACGGCCTTCCATTTCCTCTCGCTCCGTACCATGGGCTGAACCGGGGCCGGACGCGAGAGATCATCGCCGCCGATCGCCTCTACGAGGACACGGCGATGCTCCGCCCAAGCTGGGCAGACCTCCACCATATGCTCCACCGTGTCCTCCGGGCGATCCACACAATGGTGACACCCGGGGATTTCCTCCCGCCTTATCCTGTGCAGGAACTTCCCGAAACAGCCGTGTCCGGTGAGGACCTGCGTCAGGCGGAAGGTGAGGACGCCGTGGCGCCTCTCTAGCCACTCCTCAAAGAGGGGTCTTATCGCCGCAATTGTGGCGTGCCCAGCGCTGGGTTGCGACAATCGCACTCTCCATGACGCCATGAGATCCCGCCGGAGCAAGTCTCATTGACCTAGTAATCGAGTTATTCTGAAAATATACTAAAACTCTACTAACACATTTTCTTAGTGATGGAAATTCCCATACATGAAATTTTACCGACTTGTTGATGTTACACCGACCCTATTGGAAACAACACAGATTTTATTTATTTACCTGCACCATACACGTGAAGGCTTTATTGATGATACGGACTTAAACTTTGGTAAAACATTATTATTTTATCGCAGCTCTGTTTATGTCAATATCAATTTTATAAATATCTCATAAAACAGTGGGTGGACAAATCAAATAACAGCGCTATATATGTAATAATCCCAGGAAATATGATACAGAAGGTTAATATCCTTAAATCATTGAATAAGCTTGCTTGGTGAGATAAAAACCTTTTGCTAATATCATAAACGTGCATCGAGCAAGGTGTAGATTAGCCAGAGAATTTCTAGAATTAGTTTGCCGAAAAAACGCGACACATCACAACACTTAACTGCCTTTTAAGCAACAGGTTTCAAATCTGGTGGCGATGTTGTCCTATGAACACCGTCCTGTCCTGTCCTGTGGTGCACTGACGCTTTAAAATCGTAAACTATCACTGGCATAGTAATCAATGATTTTGAGGGTTCCGTATCTCAAAAGGTAAATTCGGAACCCTTATAGAATCACTCGTGTGTCTGTCTCTGTCTGTCCGTCTGTCACAGCCAATTTGCTCCGAATCGAATGGACCGATTAAGTTGAAATTTGGTACACATATGTATTTCTATGACACAAATATGGACGTGTAACGTAAATAAATTCATTTTGAATATGGGGCTCACTTTTGGGGGGCAAATAAGAAAATGAACAAGGAGTTTTTCAAACTGAATCGTGTGATATATCAAATGAAAGGGCTTATTACGATGATCTCAAATATTTTTATTATTTTAAAATATACATATTTAAGAAAATAGATCAAATTTGACCATTACCCTTATTTCCGAAACCACTGAGCCTAAAACTTTGAAAAAATACATAGAATGGTTCTTCACTCATAGATCACAGGAAAACCTATAAGAAGTCTATGGTCTTAAAATAACATGGTAAATCTATCAACATTGTGCGTACAAACTTATATTTGCAGTTGGAATGTATGGGAGTTATCCCATGTATTTCAACTACAATGATAAGTTTGTATTTGGGATAAATTCATCCCAACTACGGAACCCTTCATTGTGCGTAGTCCGACACGCCCTTGGCCGGTTTTTTATTCTTTGTATGAAAACCTTTTACCCAGTTTATTTGTATGACGCATTTGCCTCATCCTAAGGACTGGTTTTACTGTTTCCTTTCCCACATCGCACTGCAGTGCCGCCCATTCCAAGATTAGTTTCCAGGCAGCTGATCCGCCATCCACCATGACTACATACAACTTGCAATTAGTGTCACTGCTCTAATGACAGTTGTTTGTTAACGAATACAATATCTGTGCGGACTGCGAAACTTTCGGCTTCAAACTGTGCATTCAAACCTTTTATTGTAATTGTGTTTTGTATTAGAGCTTGCTGCCGGCATTTACTGTGTGGACATAGAATATTGGAGAAATAGATGTGACAGTAGGTACGTGCATGCAGTAAGATGAGTTTTGAGTGAAGACAAATTCAGCAGTTGAGAACAAAAGTTGATCAAAAGTCATGTAACACTCAAAAGTATTAGTTACAAGACTTTTGATGAACTTTCAGGATTAAAAATTGTATAAAATATTTCATAGTTTAATGAAAACAACAAATAACAAAATGTTTGCAAAAAATAGTTTAGGTAATTGAAATTGAGGCAGTAAAAAAAGGCCAAACGTGGTCTAAAATAGATGGGTTTAGTTTCATGTGTGTATCCTTTTACAGAGCAATTCGCGTTAGTATGAGTTTATTTAGTGGGTATGGAATGATTTGTGAAAACCGAAATATAAAATGACAAGCCGTGCGCCCGATGGGCTTTCCTACCGGTAAAAATTATGGACTTCCATACAAACTTTCATCTCCCATTTAATAGGGGATTAATTTTCGAAAATCCTTTTTTAATGCTCATCTTCGTTTGGTATATAAGAAACCCTTGTGCCTGAGGTTGTGAGTTTTATGTCAGTGAAATTGTGTCGAATTTAAGAATCTTATTAAGTAGATAAATGATTATAAACCTTGTTACCTAACAGTGTATTTTGTATCATAAACTCATCATCCACGATCTAATCAAATGTGTCTGAAAATCAGGTATTGTACGAGAAGGCACTCCAGTTAGCGTAGCTGCCGATACTCCGTAGTTAGACAGCCTGTCAGCATGTCAGCCTAGGTACTGGCGACCTGTGACAAGCGAGTGTTTGGCGTATTACAATCAAATATGCCGTTAAATCAGGTTACTGAGGTTTGATGTTATGTAATTATGAAAATCACCGTGAAGTTACTGGCCGATTTTCGTATTTAAAACTGTTTAGAATCTAGATTCGCTTCAATCTCAAAATAATATAGGTACTACAGTATGTTAGGCTAAACGAGGGACATGCTTTATGAGGAAATAAACAGCGTTACTATAGGACTAACGCTGAAATACGACAAACCGGCCAAGTGCGTGTCGGACCACGCACAGTGAAGGATTCTGTAGTTGGGATAAAGAAAGAAGAGAAAGAATTATCCCAAGAAAGAAAGATTAGTTAAAATATATGTTCTCCCATACATTCCAACTGCAAATTTAAGTTTGTACGCACAATATTGAGAGAATGTTATTTTAAGACTATAGACTTCTTACAGGTTTTCCTGTAATATATAAGTATATAAATATTTTCTGTATTTTTTTTTTAATTTATGCTTAAAAGTTAAGGATAAGCTTGGAGATAAGGGGAAATGGTAATTTTTCATCCATTATCTTAAATAACTTGCAAACAACTTCTTTTAAAATTATAAAATAAATATATTTTATACCCTCTCAGTAAGCCAATTGTGACTATTGCCTCTTCTCTCATATTCCCATACTCTATGGTACTGATGCATGTCACTACAACTTACGTCAAACTGTAACGTGAACGTAAATGAACGTTTTATGGCGGGCCGGTTGATGGGATCTGCTAGACAAAGGATTAGTTTGAGGACATGTGTCAGTAAAATGGAGTCGAAAAATATTGCGCTGATTTATCAGGTTTGGTTTAGACGACAATATTGTTAGCGGTTCTACAAGTGGTCAATGATAGTTTAAATGTTTTGGTAGTTTATAAATTGATGTTCCGGAGGTAGTTACAAACAAGTGTAGATAAAAAGATACTGAACATAACATCGCGCTTGAGTACAAATCGGGGTTGCGAAGCCTGCCGGGGTTGCGAAGAAAACCGAAAGGGAGATCGTGGCCCCCGGCAACAGGGCAACCGAAGGAACACGGGTGGGTTTTAGTCAGTAAGAGTCTGACACGCCCTCCCGCTCCGCCCAGAGCGGGAGAAGTTATTTGATGATTTCCCACCCAAATAAATAAAAAAAATAAAAAAGGGGGCTACTGAGAATTACATATGTACTATATTGGAAAGCCCAATAACAGTTTGAAGATCGAACCAAGAGCTTGCAAGCTTCTGATCGCACGATCAGCAGTCTCTGTCTACTAGAACAAGTAACCAGCCATATACAATGCAAGAAAGTATAGTATTAGTAGTAGTAACATCAAATAAGTCAAAATAATTTGATAACTATGCTATATTTGTACACAGTTTTCAAGACCAAGATAGAAAGGCATCTGTTTGATCAGAGATATAAATAACCCAACACACGTTACTACCCAAACAAACTCACCTGCCACAAAACCCTCGTTTTTGCCATCAACGTCAAAGTTATTTCAACGAAAGTTTGGGATTGTCGCGCGGCCGGAAGTCGGCGTACCCACCGCTTACGTACTTCCGGCGGGCCGCATTCAGGCCGCAACCACGGCCGATGGGCCGGAAATCGTCACACGCTGTTTTTCCTCCGCTTCACGATTACTTAAATATGGTATTGAGTGTACTTTACAGATTATTACGTCACTGAAATGAGTATTCGTAAGAAATAATGATATACCTACGTCGACAAAATACCTGTGTCTTATTGCTTTTTCACTACTTCTAGATTGTAATAGAAATCCTACTGAAATACATATAATTGTGATGGATGTTTGTGAGTTTGGATATTTGTCACTCGACCACGCATCGACGGATTTGAATAAACTTGGCATACAGATTGGTCTGGATCAATACATAGGATACTTTTTCTCTGCTACGGAAAGTAGCTCCCCATAGATGTAACTGAACCCCGATCAACAGCTTTTATATTATAATTATTAATTAACTTATTTATTTTCAGACAAAGTTAAAATATAACACATAACACATATCATCACGCCTTGTTTCCCCGAAGGGTTGGGCAGAGGTGTTCCTGTAGCAGGTTCACCCACATTTCGCCAGTTATGTATTTTTAAGTCCCATGTAATAGGGGGCGAGCCTATTGCCATCAACCGGGCACAAATCCAGACTCCAGGCTGCTACTGACAAATTTCAGATAGAAATACCCAATAAAAAAAATAAAAAAAACATAATATACAACAGTATAACAAATCCTGTCCGCTCCGTGAGGCTGTTGTTAGGTTGCGTACTGAGAGTGTATTTATGTGGTAAATTTCAGTAAAAAGAAAAAAAAATCTTCACATTTTTTTCAATGGGGAATTTTACTGGGAAAATGACATAGGGAGCGGGCGGCCGACGTTTAGCGGATGTCTGAAAGTCATAACTCCCCCTGTTGAAAATTTGTTAATATTTAATGGATTTGGGGTAATTTTGGTAATAAAAATGTGACTTTTAAATACAACTTTTTTATTTTCAATAATAATAAGATTTTTATTACTTTTAAGTAATGTTATTGCAGTGCCTATGTGCCCCTTTCAGATCGGACGGGGTTTATTTTACATGTTGCATAGACATTGAAATAATAATAATAAAATATTCAATTTATTCAAATCCAAATACCTACAATTAAAATACATACACATGTCAATTAAAACAAATACGTATATTATAAAACTGGCTGTAACTGTTCGGTAATAACTCTATGTTCAATTCTATTAATTTCGTAAAGGGATTAATAAAAGCGGTAGTGATGTGGACACATCGGTGCAAGTGTCCAGTGTTTGCTGTACTAATCCGGCGCTAAATCTTGGGATGGGGCGCGAAACTAAAACAATAATAATAAATACGAATTCTAAATAGAGGACGCTAGTTTGTGTGGCCAGGAGAACTGCTACAGCGGAGAATGATTACAGTTTTCCTAATCGAAACACACAAAATATTAGCGAGAGGGCTGTAACATCTCGTATCGAAAAAATTGGTCATGGTCAATCATTTCCAAAAATAAATAATTTACCTGGGTGGAAAGGCAGACTCTTATCCTTCTTTCGTAGGTCATCCTTGTCTATTTAACTTTCAGAGGTAATCAATTGAGAAGTTATTACTTTCTTAGTTCACATCATTCACATGTGCTCTGTAAATAACCCTATTTAGTTAATAGTTCGCTATTATAAGTATAAACAACATGAAACGGTGTTATCTTTAGAAAAAAACCTCATTTTAAATCGAATTAAACCAGACAAAATAACTGCCATTTATAACAACAATAACTCACAATCAACTAACTCACAATCCAAAATTGAAGAAATAAACCACGAATGTGCGGCCATCTGTTTTCGTGGCCCGAAAGTAAAGCGGCTGTGATACAAGCTCGAGACCGGCCTATTTAGCTTATTTACGGCCCCTCCAGACGTTCCGCAGATTATTACAATTTTAACGGAGCGATGTAAACTGCTCCTAATGCCAACTAATGACTGGGGATGTTTCTGTGATGATGGAATGGTAATGGCTTTGTGTTCAAGAGAGCTTTAGTTCCCTTGTTGTTAAAGTCTTGTTTGTTATGTTTTCAAGTTCCTAAATTATGTGAATAGTCCAGTCATCATTGATTTTCAACTAGGTATAAACGGGTTAAGAAAATAATTAATTCCAACATTTACTCAACAAAATCTATTAAAATAAGTATGTCGGAAATACGTTACTAAGTTGACTAATGGGGACGCCAGCGCCGCCTAGCGGTGTTCGACAGAGTCTACAACACAGCGCTCGCACCGGCCGGACCGGAGCTGAGCAGAGTTCGTCGGTGGCGATCGAGCAGTGAAGACTTTTAGAAGCTGTCGCGCATTCCGAATAGTCGTGTAGTGTACCTATAGTGTGTGAATTGCTAGTGTGATTAATTTGATAGTTAATTATAATTTGATCTGAACTGTAAATGGTTTTCCCACAGTAGATAAAATATGGCTGATAATAACGAAAGAGACACCTACTCTCTCCGTCAAGTATATAAGTTTGTGTGTAACTATGTTCAATTTGTATTTTGTGTTTCACAAACTGTTGCCAAATCAATGTTATTCTTTCTTTTTTTCTTTAAGTTGAACAAATACATATTCTAAACCGGCTAGGTGAATAGTTTAAAAAATATACGTATCGATAGACTCGCCTGTGAGTAAATAAGTAGGTACCTAGACCCATAGGGAATATTGCAATTTCCAAGAAAAAAAAAAATAACTTAAAAGAATAACAGCCAGGATGTTCCGTTCCCTTTTAGACATTGAATGAATCAGTCATTCAGTCTACTGAAAATCTTAAGATATTTCTCAACAAAACGTTCTCAGTATCCGTATCGTAGTGTAGTGAATCAAGTGGAGACCGGATGTAGTGCTGTACAGCGGGCGGTCGGACGGCCCGGACGCCGGACGCCCGGCTTGACCGGCTAATTGACTAATCCGGTTACTACCGGCCGAACAAAGAACACTGTTTGTACTGTTGTTTAGTTTCGGAGATTAGTCATATTTTTGGTTTTGTTTTGATACTTACCTCTTTAATTGTTATTGATAGTGTAATAACTGCCAATCTATTCTGTAAAGGGTCTTTCAAACAGGCGCGACACGCGACGCGACACAAAGACACCGCTCGTCGCGCGACGAGCGGTGTCTTTGTGTCGCGTCGCGTGTCGCGCCTGTTTGAAAGAGCCTTAAGAATCTAACTTAGGTGAAGCGAGCTGTCAATTGTATCAATCCCTAGCATCAGCTGGAATGACCGCTCTCTTCAAGCAAACACCCGCGTAAAAAGTATCCTATGTCCTAATCCAAGTTATGGTGTAACTATGTACCAAATTTCATCCAAATCCGTTCAGCCGTTTTAGCGTAAAAGTCAGGATATAAATAAACATACAATCAAACAAACTCACTTTCGCATTTTGGAACGAAGTTCTTTAACGCGGCTTGTAAACTTTCAGAAATTAGCTTGACAAACATTAGTGCGACTGATTGTTTTCACGACAAACGATGGATCGACGAAACTTTTGATTGACGAACGATAGCGCGACACAATTTTCGCTCGACGAACTAAAGTGCTAACATTGATAAACATTGCAGCGATAGTATCATTAAAAAAAATGGAAATAGGTTTTATTTTTATCCTTAATCATGTTTTATTTTCTTATATATCATTATGCAGTTAGACTCATTAGTGACCAAAAACACTTTATTATTGTCACTATTTCTTAATATGACTTATGTAAGCGAGTTCTGACAAAAAATCTTTTAAACTCAAATTATCTTTTTGGGCCAAATGTTGTTGCAGTTTTGTATAAAATCTACTTTAAGAGTTTTCTTAATTATTTGGGCTTTAATCCTTTCGACTTCACACTGTGTGTTTTATTTCTCTTTTTGCAGTTCTTCGATGGTTTTGTAAATATTATTTTTTGCGACTTAATAAACAATTCCATCTGTTATGCCAACTTGCAACAGAGTTTTGGGTAATAGGCAAACCCTCATCTAAACATTCGACGATGGACCAAACGCTGGTATAAAATACAGGCGGCACTTTAGTAACCGTAAATTTCAAAGCATCATTCTCGTTCTTTTGTCGCGGTAAATTTTGAAACAATATTTCTCTAAAACCTATGTGGGGTCGTTTCAAAATTTACCGCCAAAAACGAACGAGTTGGCCCAAAAAAGATAATTTGAGTTTAAAAGATTTTTTTGTCAGGACTCGCTTACATAAGTCATATTAAGAAATAGTGACAATAATAAAGTGTTCTCGTCACTAATGAGTCTAATTGCATAATGACATAATATGACATATAAATAAATAAATGATAAAAGATAAAAATGAAACCTATTTTCCTTTTTTTATTTTTTTAATATACTATCGCTGCAATGTTTGTCAATGTTAGCGCTTTAGTTTTTTAAACGAAAATTGTGTCGCGCTATCGTTCGTCGATCAAAAGTTTCGTCGACCCATCGTTTGTCGTAAAAACAATCTGTTGCACTAATGTTCGTCGAGCTGATGTGCTGTCGCACCACTGATGGTGGACCTATCGTACTGTCGCCCCAACATTTGTCGTGCATTTGTTTGTCGCAACCATGATACAGAGTCGATTTTATTACAGAATACACCGGCAGATTATAACCATTTTCTTTTTGAAGAGCGTTCATTCTCAAAAACTAAAAAAAAAAAACAATGGATTTCCAAAAAACACTACAAAGTGAAAAATAACTTAAATTTCGGAAATCGGACTTTGGTTTTGAATTTTAGTTATTTGCCACCGACTTCTGAAGTTTAAGTTATTTTTCACTTTGTTGTGTTTTTTTGGAAGTCGGTTGTTTTGTTTTTTTGTAAAAAAAAAAATATTAATCGCATTTTAGTGGGTAGTTTGTAATTTATCTAAGTTACAATAGCCTAAACTCAACTGCTCATCACCTTATAGAAAATATTGCTTTTCCCGATGCAGGAAAGTTAATAGTCGAGGAGTTCTCCTGGTACTTAACCATCAGGTCCACTTCTCCATATCCATATGCATTCTGACGAGCATAAATTGCATTGCAACCATATTAAAGTAATCGAATCGCAACCCATGAAATACTTGCTATTGAGTAATTCCACTGGCCATTTGTGGTCTTCTCAGTTCCATTTCACCAAATGATGCTTTCCAAGAACAACTGCACGAGTTACTAAAAAAAATATCCAAATCGCTATAGGTTTGCCTACAATACTTGAAGAGTTCCCTTGATCCATCATCAGATCCTAATTTCCTTATCATGGTATTACCCTTGGGATATGTCCTTTCCAACAAAAAATAATCATTAAAATCGGTTCATAAACGACGAAGTTATCAGCGAACACACATTAAAAATACGTACATTATATATACGTACGGTCGAATTGAGAAACGTCCTCCTTTTTTGAAGTCAAATGAAAATCTAAAAGTCTAGTATAAGCTACAACACGCAACGCTAAATGAACCAGTGTTTTGAACGTTATTTTCTTAACGGTCCGAAAACAAAATAAAAAAAAAAACATTATATTAAACTCTGGACTGATTCAAGGCTAACACATGACGTCCCATGGCTATAGTGAATTTCAGCTGGCTTGCATATTGTATGAGTCAAATGAGGGTAACGGGTGAGGTAATGGGCTCGTAAGAGATGGCCACCCTAACTTATCACTATTTGTGCCATCACGCACTATTTTCACGTAGAATTTTGCTTTTTTGTTGATCATTAGAACATGCTATGGTTGCTAAGCTAGGCATTGCAAGGACTTTCACACATAAACAAGTCTATCTGGCGGCTAATTTACGTAACTAAAGAAGTTGAGTTGCCACTGCAATTGCAGTTAAGTTTCAAACAAAACGACGCATAACGAAGTCTCTACCGCTGTCAGACACTGGTGCCGATTCTCTGGTCACAAATGCCTCTAAACTAGACCACAAATCACCAAAATTTAGTTTATTCCTATCAAACGACGATCTCTCATTCTGAAATAGACTGAAGTGACACAACTTAACTATATTTTAGTTTGACAGCGCTAAAATGGCACTGAGTTATTAATTTAGCGAAAATGGCAATTTCGCTATTCTGAATTTGACGTTTTTCACCTAAAATTTTGATTGTCTAACTAAATCTGACTATTTTTAATCGCGATTAAAATGGTGTGGATTAACATTTTTTGTCATGAACTAAAACACCAACACCTCAACTTCAGGTGCAAAAACAGTATTGTATTGTATCTTCTTTTTCTTTTCTTTTGCTTATATCTCGAAAATGGTGCGTGGGTCCCAACCCATAAACCCCTAAAGGCTCGTACAGACCAACGCGATATCGCGGGCGCGACAGGCAGCGCGACTCGTGTCGCACCCACGATATCGCGTTGGTCTGTACGAGTCTTCAATCTCAATATATAGGTAATAATTTTTCATATTTTCCATACAAAAAGTGAAACATTCCATATAAAACACGTCGAGGCTGCATCCATACGCGCCTCCGGCTAAAAAAAATGTCACTGGGTACTTGTACACACAGCGTTAGTATGTGCCAGCCCCTCAAGTTTTAAAATGTTACATTGCTACAACATTGAATTCGTTACGAATAATCTAAACAATAATTTAAAAAGATTTCCTTGTTTCGACTTGGATTCGAACCATCGCAACACCGAATGTCGTCATATTTATACCGGCAGTTTTACGAATTAGTCAGCGAGTCCATGTGAATCGCAATGAAATGGTTATCTACTATCGTCCGAGTCACTTTATCTTTAGGTCTCTGTTTAATCGGTAGATGTTATAAGTTGAAAATGGATACCCCATTAACGTTTTCTTTATAAAATTAATTCATACCCTCAAGTTTGATGTATACGTTTGATGTCAAAACTATTGTTTATTTCTAGCGCTTCCTATTTTTACCCGACTACGGCGAAGCAAAAAGGAGGGTTATAGTTTTGACCGGTATGTATGCATATATGTATGTATGTATGTTGATTTGTTACCTCATAACTTCTCAATTACCGATCATATTTTGACTAATGAGGTATCATTGGAAGCGTTTTGATCATCCGTTGGTTATAAGCTATGTGACATCACATTAAATGCAATATGGCACGCTCTAGAGGACATAAAGTAGTGAACTAAAAAAAAAAGTTTTAATTGTGCCATGTTACCCAACATAGCACAATTAAAAACTTTTTTTTCGATTATCAAATGAGAGGGCATGACGAGCACATTACAAATAATAGTCTAAATAAATAAATATGTTTAAATTGTTAAAACGTAGCAAAAGTGAGACTGTGCTACGTACGGTGCGGCTGTAAAATTAATACCCATTATACCATAAATACCGTGATGGCCCAGTGGCTAAGACGTCGCTTCTCATGCACGAGGGTTCAAATCCGGGAAAGTACCAATGTGACTTTTTCAATTCATATGTAGTTTTTGAGTTTATTTTGGACTAACATCAGTGAAGGAAAAACATCGTAAGGAAATCTGGACTTATAGTTAACTTAAGTCTGAAGTCACCAACCCGTCTTGAGCAAGTGTAGTGATCAATACTCGTGCCTTCTCAAAGTCAAAGTCAAAGTCAAAACATTTATTTCAAATAGGCCCATGTATGGCACTTTTGAACGTCAAAATTTACAGAATAATATAATTGATTCTAGTCGCCCCTTCCAAAAGGTAGTTTTCGTATGGAGAAGAATGGGCAAGAAACTCCACCGTTACTCTTTTAAAATGTTTTACAATAGTTTGTATTAGTACGTACATTAGTTAAATAATTATATGTGAAGACGATGCACCTAGAATAAAATTACTATACCACAATAGGTAAAAAGAATTAAAAATGAAGCAACGACAGATAATTTAATTATATGATAGATACATGGTGCTCACATATTTACAAACATAGTAAAAGTAGACGATTTTCCTAATGTTTTTAAAATTAATAAGTCGGTGTGTGAGGAAGTAATCACAGAATGTAAAATCAATGTCATATAATACAAAATTATAAATTTAACAATTAAATTAGCAACCTGTTTGATTTTGTCTTGATTCTAAATTGTCCTATGGAGCAGGACCAGCATGTTTCCAAGCACTCTTATCTTGGATATAATCCTCTAATTTGTAATATGCTTGTTTACAAAGTGTACTTTTAATCTGAGTTTTAAATTTTCTTTCATTTAATTGCAATATGTCACAAGGTATTTTGTTGTAACATTTAACACAGTACCCCATAAAAGATGTATGTACTTTAGATAATCTGAAAAATGGTTGATCTAGTTTATCTTTATTTCTAGTATTAAAATTATGTCTATCACTTATTTTATTAAAAAGATGTGGATTTTTCCTTACATACATAATATTTTCATAAATGAATTGGCAAGGTACCGTCATAATATTAATCTTTTTAAATAGTTTCCTGAGAGATTCGCGGCGACGTAGATTATAAATGGCTCTGACAGCTCTCTTTTGTAAAATAAAGATGGATTCAATGTCAGCAGCCCGACCCCACAGTAAAATGCCATACGACATAATGCTGTGGAAGTAGCTAAAATAGACCAATCGCGCGGTTTCTACATCTGTTAACTGTCTTATCTTTCTAACAGCATAAGCGGCCGAGCTTAGCCGCCCCGCAAGAGATGTTATATGAGGTCCCCATTGTAATTTCTCGTCTAGCGTGATTCCTAGGAAAACCGTTTGATTAATAAATTCCAGTTTTTCCCCATTCAATATGATGTCACATTCGCTACTTCTAACATTAGGTAATTTAAATCTAATGCATTTGGTTTTTGTTTTATTTAGTACCAAATTGTTTACCGTAAACCAATCTTGGACTTGTAGAATAGAGCTATTAACGTCTTCAAGATTTTGTGACCGTCGGTTTATTTTAAAGATTAATGATGTGTCATCTGCAAATAACACCATCTTCGGTTGATTTTGAAATAATTGGGGTAAATCATCAATGTAAACTAAAAAGAGGAATGGACCCAATATCGAACCTTGGGGAACGCCCATTGCCATTTCAGACCCTAATGAGTTTACGCCGTTTACCTGAACTTTAACCTTTCTATCTTTCAGGTATGATCTAAGTAAATCAAGAGCTGCATTCCTAATCCCATAGTGCTCTAGTTTCAGCAGAAGTGTCTCATGGTCTACACAATCGAACGCCTTCGAGAGGTCGCAAAAGATTCCAATGGCATCTTGTGCTTCTTCCCAGGCATTAAAAATGTTCTTTATTAGAGTGACACCGGCGTCAGTGGTACAACGCCCTTTGGTGAAACCGTACTGTTGTTCATGAAAGATGGAATTTTTATTAAAGTGAGGTAACATTTGATTGAGCATCAACTTTTCAAACACCTTACTGAGCACTGGTAGAATTGATACAGGCCTATAATTGTTGGGTTCTTTACTATCACCAGATTTGAACAATGGAACTACTTTACTGTGTTTCATGAGATCCGGAAAGACTCCTTGGTCTATACTGGTGTTAAATATGTAAGCTAAATAGGGCGCAATGGTTTCGATTATAGATCTACAGACTTTTACAGACATTCCCCAGAGATCTTCTGTTGATTTAATTTTAAGATCTTTAAAAGCTTTTATAACAGCCTGGGGGTTTGTATGCTGAAACCTAAACTCCAAAGGGCAAGCCTTCACATTCTGTCTAAGTAAGGCAGCAGAAAGCGCGGGTGAGGAATTTAAAGCTTGAGTAGTTTTAAGGGGAATATTAAAAAAGGATTCAAATTCTTGAGCTATTTCTATATCTGAGTTAATGGGGCCATGTGCAGTCTCTAAATTAAATTCAGTATTTCGCTGTTTTTTCCTACCTGTTTCATTATTTATTATTTGCCAGGTAGTTTTTATTTTATCATCAGCTGATTTTATTTTATTGCTAATATAAAGAGCTTTGGCTATTTTGCACACACTTTTAAAAGTTTTTGAATATTTTGCAACATACTTATGAAAGCTTGTATTATTCATATGTTGCTTTAGGCCATAAAGTTCAAATAGTTTTTCCCTGCTTTTACGAATACCTGGAGTCGCCCAATCACTAAATAAGAACTTTGTGTAAATACTTTTAGTCTTTTGTGGAAAAGTGTCATTTCTCTGTATGAGAAGAGGCCTTTACCTTGCAGTGGAAAAATAATAGCCTGATATTATAATACCATAAAACCCAAACAATTTTTTTTAAGCTGCTCTACATATACTTTATCACGAAACTCCCCAAAATAATTTAAATAAAAAGTAAGTTCAAAAACTAAAACCCGATCACTTAAAAATCACGCTCTAAAAAGTATGAAACAAGAAAATATTTCCGACAGAAATCAAGACATAGGTACAAAAATGGTCAAGGTAAAGCCGTGGTCGCATGCCTGTACACCTACAAAATTATAATGGCATGCGACCACGGCTTTACCTTTTTACCACGGCCTGACCATTTTTGTAAATATGTCTTGTATCGTTTGCATTAATAGAATGTCACTTGTCTAGGGACCCGTTTGTGTCAGTTCGCAAAATATGCATATTACAATAACTGTAAATTATCAAATCAAATTGTAAAATATAAAT
Organism: Omphaloscelis lunosa; assembly: GCA_916610215.1. Classification (NCBI taxonomy): domain Eukaryota; kingdom Metazoa; phylum Arthropoda; class Insecta; order Lepidoptera; family Noctuidae; genus Omphaloscelis; species Omphaloscelis lunosa. The sequence continues at coordinate 22,428,518 of OU744249.1, forward strand.
CTTTGTAGTAAACAGACAGTTTAGTTGTATCAAAATAATGTTTAAATTGAGAGATTTTTTTTGCAGAATAGCTTTAAGATTCTCATAGCCAAAAGTAATGGATTTTTGTGATAGTTTAGTTCGGTGTACAAGAGAATCGGCACCATTGTGAGATACACTCGTATCTAGTTCGCATCACGGGAGTGCAATAAGAGTTTTTTAGAATTATTTATGTGTACATTGAACGCTCTATCTAGACATAAATAATCAAAGGCGCTGCAAAAGAAGTAAAACAAACAAGCCAACTTTGTTATGCTGGCGTGCGTGACAGAGTACGTCTTACACTCGCGCCACGTCATTGTGCTTGTCTAGTGTGCGTGCATTTAGCGGCGAACAACTGTTCGCCGCTAAATGCACGAACGTATTTTTTTTTGACGAGTTCACAGCTTTGACTGTCTATCTAGACATGTTTATATCTTTAAAGAGTGTATTCTACCGCTACGCGAACTTCAAAAATTACGAGAATACTGTTTAGCACTCAAACTTGAATTTAACTGCTACTGCACCGCAACTTGATCAGCGCGTCATGAAACTACGTGCACCTACATGAATTTGTTACATAGTGTTCGCCTTCGTCTTCGTTATTGCATTACCATCCTTAAGTAGAATGTCACTTGCACGTCATAAAACAACAAAGTTTATTTGTCTACTAGCTTTTGCCCGCGGCTTCACACGCGTAAAGGTCGGAAAATATCTCACAGGAACGTACTACCGGGATTCAGAGTATAATTTCGGGATAAGATCAAAATTGTATAGGCCGTGTCTTGAAGTAACATTTAGTCTGTATTTCAATTAAATCGGTATTCCCTACTCTATTAAAAGTTATTTTTCAATTGAAAAGTTAAGTTTGTCCTTCACTCCGGATTTGGAAATTCGGGCAGCCAAGCAAGCATAGCTTTGAGATGGAACCCTCAAGGCGCAAGTCCTACTCGCACTTGTCCGATTTTTTTAAATATGATTATAAATGCTTTAAAATACTAATTATTCATTTTACAATTATTAATACCATTAATTTGTAATACCTAATCTAGTGCCGCCATTGACCACGGAATTCCTACATGTTATAAAGGTTAGTTTATAACTTTAAATTGTAACAAGTTTTAATAGAGTTGACCGATTTTAATGTAATAAAGACTAAATGTTAATTCAAGATACGGACTTAGGACTATATTTCCAATCGCTTAAATATCTTGAAAAAAAAAAAAACAAAAAAATTAGAATTAAAAAATCATCCGTTATTTTACCCCTTTGGGGATGATTTTACAAAAACGTTGAAACGTGTTTTTCTTCATTTTTGAGAAACACGAGTAGGCACGCTTTATAATTTACATAGATAAGTATTCGTGCCAAATCTCAAGTTTTTTAACTCAAGGAATAAGATTTTTCATGCAAAAAAAATCCCCCTTTTCACCCCTTTAAAGGTCGAATTTCCAAAAACCCTTTCTTAGTAGATGCCTATGTCATAATAACTACCTGTGTGCCAAATTTCAGCCCAATGTGTTCAGTGGTTTGAGCTGTGCGTTGATAGATCAGTCAGTCAGTCACACTTCCCTTTTATAGATATGTATAATAGATATAACAGTTAAGCCCCATTCACACGGTGCAAGTTTCTGGGACGTTTAAGAGCAATAATAATCGTATGCTATAAAGCATGTTCAATTTATTGCTATTAAAGACTGGCATGCAAGTTTTTACACGCGTGCAATTTCCATAAAATGACATACAATAATTGAATGCAAGTTTTGCCACTCAATAGTTGCATACGACTTCTGTACATGCCAAGGCAAATTGTTTGCAAGTTTTACCTCGTCAAAACACAGACTTGTACGTCTTTGTACAAACTGAAAGCTCATAATAATAGGTGGCAGCACAGTAGGACTTCTTAAAACCGCCATTCTTGTGTTTATGTTTACTTTTGTGTCGATCACAAATTATAAGAAAACTAGATAAATATGTATGAGACTTGGAGTGTAGCACTATTAAAAGACGAGCTAAGGACAGGGGAAGTGTCTACCACTGGTAAACAAGCAGCTTTAGTGGAAAAAACAATAAATTATGGACGTTTTTATAATTTATAGGTTATTTGTATTTGTTGACTTTAAGTTCGTATTTCGTTAAGGACTGGAGGCGTACGATAGAAATAACCTGATCAGAGTTGAAAACCAACTCGGGCATGATCTTCCTGACTGAAAAACTGATCAACTGATCTAATATGATAACATAAACACACACACACTTTACTATAATTTACACAATATCACATCACAAGTGCCTGTATGTAATGAAAATAGACTGAGTTCTCTTCAGAGCACGACTTTCTCCTATAAAAGTCTTCAGGTTTAAAAAAGATAGTATATAGTTTCGACGAAATATCGGGTTCCAATTTTTTTCGGAGAGCTTTTTCCCACAGTTTTCTTCTTATAGCATCTTTGGCAAATACATGGGTCCCCGTATTGTTGCAGTAAACAGCTGCGCAACTGAGCTCAATAATTAATTATGCGTAAAATAAGTCGCCTGTTTACAAAAAATGTATGGCTACCTGTCAAATTATTAGACGCTGGATATCAGCGCCGTGTGAAGTGAGCAAGTGGCAGTTTTTATCCCCATTGATTCAAGTATTGCCCGAATTTGCGCTGCCAAATATTTCATGGAATTTTATTATACGTGCTGGGTGTAAATACCGATGTATCAGTTTTTAACGGCAATTAACTAGCCCATACTGTGCAACAATTCAAGATGAAAAAAAAAAATTGTGCGTGTTGTTTAGACGGTGCCTGTCAACTGTTGCTTCAATTTTATGATATGCCACAGGCAATAAACATGCACCGTGTAAATGGTGCTTCAGAAGTTTCAACCTTATTTAAGTTGCAATTATTGGGAAAGCTGGTAAAGCAATTACGAGGTCGACTATACCTTCTTATAACAAAGTTTCTTCAGACAGAACAGATAGGTAGTAGTCAGTAGCAACAAATATAAATATATCACCGCCCACTCCTGAATATTATTCTTATTGTGTTTCTTTCTGTGATTGACATCTTGTAACAAAGAAATTAATTTGGAAAGTAGGAAGTTGTATGTTTACTGTTTCTTTACTGAACACCGAACAGTTACTTACCTAAACTTTTAGGGATATTGGGTTTATGTGTTGTTCAAAATGTGACGTGTAACTTGCTCTGCAATACTTACTTACTATTTTAAAGATCACTTCATTGTAACCAAACATCACGCTTGTTTCCCCGAAGGGATAGGCAAAGGGTGTACCTAATCTATATCCGCCAGTTATTTGATTTTAAAGATGATTAGTATTTTTCGTGAACAATTAATTATACGTATATCCTTCTTCCCTTTTGCTGTAGATTAGATCCTTCCTCATCTTTTGCCACTCTTCAAAGCTATCTTTGTCGAAAACGTTGCTATGCCCTATCTGGTCTGGTCCAAGATCTTGTTTCTTCTAATTTTGGGATCCAAAAAGTGTCCGCAGTCGGTAGGATTCGAACCTACGCTCCCAGAGGGAATCTGATTTCTAGTCAGACGCCTTAACCGCTCGGCCACGACTGCTATATGCTGTATTTCTATATTTGGCCAATTCATCGCAATTTAGATAAGTGAAAGGCTACATGTCCATATTATAACGAAGTTCTCAAGTGCACACATAGAACCAGTAGGCTGTTTATTGAGAACAAGTAGGACATTGGAATGCTTATCAACAATAGAGAGAATCCATCAACATCATATTAATGAAAATAAATCCATTGCTGCTGCTAGACAGGTCAAACATCGTCACAATAGAAAACAAATTGGTGTTTCAAACAAAACTACATCTTTGTTTACAAAGATCAATAATTAGTCTTGTTGACAAAAACCAAGATTTTTTACGAATGAGTTGTGTAGCTTTAAAAAGTGAGAATGACTCTTGTCTTTTTTTCTTTTTTTACTCCGTCAGATATTGATGTTTGCATGCCCAATTTTAATCCTGTGTTCATCTTAAGCGAAAATATTAAATTACTAGTTGCGCCCGCGGTTTCACCCCCATTAGTTTCGATCACGTGAGAATGTCGGGATAAAAAGTATCTTATGTCCCAATCCAGGTCATGGTCTACTCATGTGCTAAATTTCATTTAAATCCGTTCAGTCGTTTTAGCGTGAAAGCGTAACAAACAAAAAATAAACACTCACTTTCACAATTATAATATTAGTTAGGTTGTAGTTCCCACCGAAAGGACTGGCCGACACTAGTTATAGACAGAATTGTGTGGAAAAGGGAGAGGGAGGCCTTTGCCTTGCAGTGGGACAATACATGCTGGTTACATTAGATTAGAGGTTATAGTCAGGATCTCATAACACCCCAAAAGTTAGTTGTATAAAAGAAATAAAAGGCCAAAGAAGGTGCACCTACAAAGAAAGTTGCGCAATTATATCTCCTTTCAGTTTTATAGTACAACTGTAGCGGTAACAAGTATGACAATTTTGGTCTAATACAGTTGATGTAACAGTAACACAATCTCTATTTGATGACATACAAGCCACCGCAACGCTAATAAAGTACCTTTTTGTCGTTCACTCATTTTACATTCGTTCACGCCGCTGCAGTGTCTGTGTTTTTGAAGAGAAAAAGAGAATACGAGGATATATCGTGGCAAGTTAGGTATTATTTTGTAATTAAATTATTCGTGTCTTACGGGGAAATTGACGTGCGTCTGTAATTTTACTGATAAACTATGTACGGGTTTACAACAATATTTGAATGCCCCCCTCGCATTATTGAGTTTTCACTAAAACAATTACGAATTTTAAGTAATAAACATATTTCCAACTATAGCACTCGTTATGACAGATTACAACCACCATTACATGAAATTTGGGTTCCTTTTGAGCTTGTCCTTGTACCATAAATGTGATGAATCTTTTTTATTAAACTCATAAGAATACCACGTCAGAAAATATGGGTTTATAAATTAGCTCTACTACGACGTCAGAGTTATACTTATTAGTTATTATTTATTAAAACTCTGAGTTTTTGTGATAAAGTTGCTGATTTTCCTTAATAGATGATGATAAGATGAGTGGTGACAAATATTAAAAAGCGTTCGTGGATCTGCAGGCAATGTATTCGGTATTCGATCGTTTATTAGTACAATCAAACTTTATACTGTTGACTGTTGTTAACTTTGTACCGCTGTATGATACGGCGATATGTTCTATTTTTTAAATTAATTAATGATAATTTCTCGCACTCCGCCCGCTCCCGTCACCCCGACGATGGCGACGGGGCCATTCGCCACTCATTATCCTTTCTCTGTAGAAGGAGAATGTGCTTTATTCTAGATAAAAACTGATCTTGAACCTCTAAAATACTGTGCGAAGTTTTTTGATGATAAATCATGATATCAGTTAAATTCGTTACGAGCTTCTTTTGCTTTACTTATATGCGATTCAATCCAGGTGATTTTTATTTTTGTGCCTGACAAGGCAACACGCAGATCAAATTAAGCATCGGAATTATCTTCCGAAGAACTATCAATTAAATCCAATAGTAGTGCACTTTTCGGCTCCATAATACAGCGTCTATTTCAAAATTAGAACATCCTTTATATCATAAATATGCTTCAAAAACGTGCACTTACGACGACGATCGCAGAACAAATGAGGGTAAAAATATATATTAGGTATAGTATAGCTACCGTGTGTGGCTTGCTATAATATAATATATAGCACAATATATTAATACATATATTATAGCTACGTCTGTGACGGGTTTTAATTTCAATAATACAAGCAATGGCAATTATTACACAACAAATTTAGAAAGTTAAATTTCAAGGAGATAGAAAAATAACATTCAATAATTAAGTTCTTTTACGTGTGGATACATTTATTCTTTAAGATAAATTACTTTGCTCCAATTCATTTAAAATAGGTCAAACTAAAAATAAACTCCACACAACAAAAAGTGTCCGCAGTCGGTAGGATTCGAACCTACGCTCCCAGAGGGAATCTGATTTCTAGTCAGACGCCTTAACCGCTCGGCCACGACTGCTACATGTCTATATTTTAAAATGTGCGTGTAGTTCACACGTAGAGACTTTCACTTGTAATTAAAACTTGTTTGCAAGCGCGTGAGTCGGTGAAAGGTATAAAAATAATGTAATATATTATTGGTACGTTGAAGGCTGTTCTATTTTAAGTCAGCTGATTGTATTCAATTTAATAGAAATGTTATATAATTAGTAGTTTAAAACTAAGGCTGAAGTCTCGAAAGTTGTGGAGGTGTCATGTGAAGAGAATTTCCATAGTACCAACTATGTAAGTTCTCTTATACAAGAATATTATAGCCCCGTAATCTCGTTACATAATAGTTGATGTTCTTCCAAGTTATGTTGATCCATTCCGTAAATTGGTTGACTATGTATGTGGACCATGTAGTCCATACATACAATCTTAGCATACAAATGAAACTACGTATATATCTACTACTTTGGCATATAGATTGTACAAAATTTGTAAAAAAATCGATTAATCGTTATTGAAAGCTATCTAACATGGATCTTCGTGTGAAGACAAAAAAAATATATAATAAATATATATATATAAATATTTAATCTATTTTTAAATTGTATCATTTATTCTTTATCAGTATGACTATTAATACTTTCATAAGTTTCTATAAATAACTCATGCCATAATTCATAATAAACTAGTATCTCCTATAGTATCTTGAGCTCTTATTTTAAAAAACCAAATGATTATCTGCTTAATCGTGAGGATTGTAGGTAATGATTATCGTTATCATAACGTTAAGTTTTTATATTCTTTTCTTGTGATAGAGTCATTGGATTTTCCAGTTTTTTTAATCACCAACACGAGTACAATTTATCTCTAAGCAAAGGATCCACCAAGTTCTCCCTTTTACGTTCTTTGCTCGATCGTGTCACTTTACATCTTCAGCTTTCAGCTTTGTTTAGACTTCAATGGAAGTACCTCAATGTATAAAATTAATTTCAAAACTATTTTCTTCTACCTCTAAGCTGAAACGTCAGAATTTTAACAGGCAGTTCGCCAGTACATTTCCTCATGCACTTTTATATTCCGCTAGGTTTGCCTATAAATCAAAACTTACTATACTGCAGAGAAGAAAGTTAGTTTGACTGCTACTCGAAAATACTGACGCCGACGCTGTTCTTAGGTAATTTTATTCCATGAACTATAGGGTTTATAAATATGTAGAATTTCAATGGAAGTGTGTATTTCATGTTTGTATCTGCTGAATTCAATTTAATATTATAAATGCGAAAATAACTCTGTCTGTCTATTACTTTTCCAACGGATTTCGATGAACTTAGGCACACGGGAACACTATGACCTCGGTTAGGACACAGGATACTTTCATTCCGGCAGTACGTTCCTGTGGATTAATTTCCGCGTGAAGGGGGTGCAGCCGGGGCTAAAGCTTATTAGTTAATAATGATGTCAGATTTTATTTAATTTTTCCCGCCTGCCCCAGAAGGAGGGTAATGTTTTAATTTCATAATTGACTCACTTAATACCAGTATTGTGTTCGATTTTCACGCTTTTTGAGTCGTACTTACTTAATTTTATCCCTATAACTTCATAAATTCAAAATAAATAATAATAATTGTCTGCCTCGTTGGTCTAGTGGTTGCAAGCGCTACTGCTGAGCATGAGGTCCTGGGTTCGATTCCCGGGTCGGGCAAAGTGTTATTGGGGTTTTCTATCTGAAATTTCTCAGTAGCAGCCCGGAGCCTGGATTTGTGCCCGGTTGATGGCAATAGGCTCGCCCCCTATTACATGGGACTTAAAACATAACGGGCGAAATGTGGGTGAACCTGCAACAGGAACACCTCTGCCCAACCCTTCGGGGAAACAAGGCATGATGTTATGTTTTAACTTCATAAATTGCTCTCTCGTCTGGAAATTGATATTATGATGTCAGTACGAAATTGTCACAATACTCTCTTGAATGGTGAAACATTTTATAATTGATATGATAGTGAAGTACCTAACTACTAAGTCAAATGGACTGAATCCCAACAATCGCACTAATGTCATGAACCCTATTTTTGTTAACACGAGGCAGTATTTAACAATAGACATAAGGGTGTAAACAAATATATGCAACCCCTTAAATTTGCATTCTTGAAATTTGCTTACTTTTATAACTATTAAGTCCTTACTCAAAAACGACATATTTACAAGGACAACAACAATAAGTTATCAGGAATTTTCTCTTAAAACAAAAAAATAAAATAATAATGTGTTTCAGGGTTTTTCAAAAACCAACCTCTGGCGGATGAAAAAGGTTAATACGTTTTAAGGGGCAAATTTTACTGCAATAAGGCGATTCACACACGGCACCGCGCACCGCCGCGGTAGGCGGTGGCGGTAAAGCGGATTTCATAGCGGTTCCCCGCGCGGTAAGGCGGTTTACGCGCCTGTCCGCGCGGATGGATTTATCACGGCATTGACCAGTTTGATCACAGACACTGGCAGGAATGGACGCTGAAGTGGTGGCAACAATCTGGCTTTTATGGCGTAGAAAGAAAAAAATAAGAAGATATTGGGTTCATCCATTTTTAAGAAGCAGAACTCTAAATGGGACATTCAACACGTCCTGCACCCATGATGATTCGCGCGGTGAGGCGGCGCGGCGCCCCGTGTGTGAGGCGCCGCCTCACCGCGCGGACGGCAGCGCGGAGGGGCGGTGGCGGTGAAAGCACCGCTCGACCGCGCGGCCGGGCGGTGTACGTGTGTTAGGCATCTACGGATTTAGTGGAGACCGATGCGACATGAGATCCGCTTCACCGCCTGCCGCGGCGGTGCGCGGTGCCGTGTGTGAATCGCCTAATGGGTATATACTGTATAAGTCAAATAACAGCAACGCGATTTTTTTAAACAAGCCCTGTCGAGGTGAAAACGGATGACACAGTTTCTATGAAACATCTTATTCCTTTGATTTATAAACTTGAAAATTGTCCCGAATACTAATATCTGAATAAATGATACGTACGTAATCATAAATTTTCAAAAAAAATCCTTTTAAACTCACCACACCCCCTTTTGGAGGGAGTTTTAACAAAATTGGGGAAAATACGAAATCCTCCCGGATGAAGTCGCGGGCGAAATGCTAGTCACTCATAGGCATGCACAACGTTTTTATTAAAAAGTAAACAATTAATCAGTTAAGTTATTACTTATTACATTATTAGCAATCATATTAAATTATACATCATAAAAATTACCATATTTAATTACATTTACATTATAAAATAAAATAATGCATCCTGCTTAATAAGAATAATAAATAATTGAATACTGCTACTTATTCTAATCTAGTATAAACTTACTAATAATATTATAAATGTGAAAGTTTGTGAGGATGGATGGATGGATGTTTGTTACTCTTTCACGCAAAAACTGCTGAACGGATTTGGATGAAATTTGGCACACAGATAGTTTATAACCTGCATTAACACAAAATATACTTTTTATCCCGATATTCCCACATAATCGATACTTATGCGGGTGAAGCCGCGCGGTGCTGCTACTTCCTACTTAATTATTGAATGTGAACAATACAACCATACAAAATACAATAAATTATTCGCAAAATTGTTTAGTTGTCATTCTCTTTACATTTGATGTAACATAACATTACGCCTGTATTTCTCTAAGTGTTAGGCAGAGGTGTATAGTAGACCCACTTATCGTCAAGTTTTAAATTCAGTCTACCTCGTAATATTGTTTACCACTTTTGACAACAAATCCTCCTCCTTAAATTGTAACTCCACTAAGGTTAAAACTATCTAACTAGCAAATAGACAAATATTACTTGTCGTTTTAAGCCTCATGCAGACTAACGCGACACTACGGCGCGACACGACGCGAACAATACAATTTCTAAGAAAAAGTCATGGTATCACAATAAACGGTGTCGCGTCGCCCCTTCGTCGCATCGCACTAGTCTGTACGAGGCTTTATGACGTGCAAGTGATTTTCAGCCTTAGGTTGATAAAACAATTACGAGGTAGAGTATTATGTAATATAGAGCGTTACGTTGAAACATCTAAAGCAAACCTAACCACTAATCATGACCAGCAACACACCACAACCGACCAGTTCCCAACTACGTGTGAATCAAGAACATTAAGAGTACACGGCCAAGATTAACGCTCGCCCATTGGTGGAGCGACTGAAATATTAGGTGGCTACCTAAATCAGTTTATGAGGTTGCAATCAGCGGGCAGCCTGTAACGTTTGTTTTACGCTGATTGTGGCCTGTTTGCTCCCGTGCTGGTCGGGCATGACACGAGGTAAGCAGGCGCAGAAAGCGAACTTCATTCAATAGGCGACTCCGGGCACAAATGTCTCTGTTCAAAGCGTCTGTTATAAAACAAATACTATGTTGTGTTCATTATAGTTTACACAAAATAACTCAAAGCACAACGCAAACTTGATCTATACGTTGTTGAATATGAATAATCGTGTCATTCGAAAATCGTGATTGAATTAAGTATTTTGACAGCTTGTTGATAGTGATTTTGAGAAAAAGTTGTTGTTATGGCAACACCTCGGTAAATAATCCTATACAAAAACTGAGTACCTATATTATTGCTGACCTAGTTACGTTAGCTATTTTTTGTGCATTAAACGTTTTAGCAGGCAGTTTTTCTTTGTCATGAGATGTTTTATTTTTTTCAAATATTAAGCTCTCTTTCATGTCATGAATACCAACAGTTGAATTTCTGCATCTTTCTGTTCGGGGTCATGGAGTGCACATTTGGACATGTCCAACTACAACGACTGTAGGTAATTAGTTTTACAGCAACATTTTCTCGATTGATGTTACGTGCCGCTGATTGGCTTTTGAACGTTGGTTATCGTTATTATTTCGATATTTTATGCAAGGATACAATTGAGGAATTTTTAACATGTTTATGATGATGGATATTGCTTTGTAACATAGTCAAGCAGTAGGTACCTATAGTACTTCTTTGAAAACGATTCATAAATGTAAGTATTCTACACAGCCCGTGCAATGTGTAGGTGTTTCTTGTTGGGGTGTTAAAAAAGAAATTCGTAGGATTCGAACCTATGCTCCCAGAGGGAATCTGATTTCTAGTCAGACGCCTTAACCGCTCGGCCGCGACTGCGACATGTTGATTTCTTAGAAAATCTAAAGTATTGTACACCTGTTCAAGTTTTATGTAAAGACAATGTTTTATTGATAGAAGTGATCGGGCATAATAGGCCAATTATTTGCAAAGTTATGTACCAAGCATGTATGTTTTGATAATTCAAAAGATTCTTGAAAATGCCGTTGTTCCTATACCAGAAGACAAGGAAGTGAACAAAATGTATTTTTATCATAACATTTATTTGATTCTACTCCTGTCAGCATATCGCAAAGTCAAAGGCACATACTTGACGTAACATCAAAATCTGTAACAAAAGTACACACACAAGATAATATCATATTGTACCTGCTTGCTCGCATCCAGAGAGCTCTCCAGAACTTGCTGTACAACACAATCACGCGAAAGCAACAACATTGCAAATAACGACATATTTGAACTGAAAACGATGTACTAGGAGATAATAAAATGGAGGAGGAGTATGCTTTGAGTCGCGAACTAAATGCGAGGAGCCGGTGAGTCTAATCGGCAAAGAGAATTCTTTGAGTGCCAGCAGTCGAAAGGGTTGACGTCGTTTCAGCTATATGTTATTTGTGAGATACGTTTGTGCTGGACTTGTGGATAATTGCAGTCGGACGACTATCGTATTGATTGTTTTCGAGGTTTCATTTAATTGACTTTTAGGTCCGTTACTGTTAATACAGATTTGCACGTATTATACACCGCAGTTAACCTGAATGACCATATTCTTCAATGGGTGGCAATGTTTAGGCATCATGCGACTATATAGGAGCGCCATGCCATCCCAACCATCCGGTAATCTGACGCAAAAATTAAATTTTTCGTAATCTTCAAGTCAATTTTTACCGTTGATCAGAAACCACGTAGTATCCATAAGGCAGGGGTTCCACTGACCATTTCCGCTGACGCGGCAAGAGCAGGACATCTCAATTATTTCTATAGAGGAAGCCGTCGTTGGCTCCCGGGTAATGGCCGCCCGGTCAATGCCGATCCTGTGGTTACGGCTTCAATTATTGAAGGCTACACGTTACTTTTCTGCTTATCCCTCTGAAGGTACAGTACGTGTGATTGGTGATTGTGTTAGTGGGTAATTATACATTCTCGTTATGAGAGTGAGAGAGAGCTGCTCAGTGTTATTTAGCAGCCTGTAAATGTCCTACTTTAGTACGAAAGGCTCAACTACACAGAACATTTTTAACCGACTTAAAAAAAAGTTGTAGGTTCTCAATTCGCTGGATTTTTTTTTTTCTGTATGTTCCTCGATTACTCGAAGACGGCTGAACCAAGTTGGTCTCATTGTCATTTGGTTACGATCTGATAATGGGATCTTGGAGAAATCGAGGGAACTCTTCAAATATTATAGACGCACCTATAGCGATTTGGATTTTTTTTTTATATTAACTCATGCATTTGCTCTCGAAAAACCCCATATGGTAAAGTGGAACTGATGAATTACAAACCAACCCACAAACAAGTAAATATTTTTTTTTTTTACCCAAAATACAACCGACTTCCAAACTACAAAAGTGATAAATAGCTTTAATTTCGGAAGTCGGTGGCAAAAAACTTAAATACTGATCCAAAGACACCGACTTCCGAAATTAAAGTTATTTTTCATTTTGTAGTTTGGAAGTCTGTTGTATTTTTGGTAACAACATTTTTTAGATTAACAACAGAGAAAACTTTTGAATACAGATACTTGGACCACATGGTAATAATTGATTGAACATGTAAATTGAATGACTTTTAATTGGAGCTCTGTTACAACAGCATAAAAGTCAAATCGGCACTGTTTTTAATTGGACCGTATGTGATTGTACGAAGCAATGATTTATAACCTTCACTTCTTGTCAGCTGTTCCAACACTTTCTATCATGTGATTATGATAATAATTTCTAAGTCATTAGCATGTAGCAGTCGTGGCCGAGCGGTTAAGGCGTCTGACTAGAAATCAGATTCCCTCTGGGAGCGTAGGTTCGAATCCTACCGACTGCGAATGCTTTTTTGTATAAAATATTTTAGTCAATAATTTTGTTTTGAAATTTTGAAAGAAATTGATCATATTTATTCTTTGATTTCTATTGTTACCGTGATATTTTGGAAGATCATACTTCAACAAGAGATAGTCAGGGAAATTCATTGCCGACCAACTTAAATTGTCCGTACTATATTCAGGTCACAACTGGTATTCTTTGACAGTTGTATGAAATGCCTGTATCCAGAAATATAAATCAAATCGATGGCTATAACACGGTAAACAAACTCGTAGCCATATTCTGGGTTGAATCTATTTAAATTGCCATAGGGTGTCAATTTGCTTAACAATTAATTTCCCTGCCTGCACTTATAATCTTGAGATGCTTCTCTTTATGTAAAAGTTGATCTACACTAAAATAATAAAGCGAAAATATTTATATTTTCGTTTATAATTAATAAGCTCAAAAACAACTGGATCGATTTTAAAAGTTCTTTCACCAGTAGAATGCGATAAAATATTATCACATTTATCACTGACTAACATATTTATAAAGATATCCGGCGAGCGAAGTTGTTGGCGGAAGCTAGTGTTTTCTAAAGTGCTTACCTTTTTGTTTACCTAATTATTATTGAGAGCAAATATTTCTATAATATAGGAAAGAGGAGTCTAAATAAATAGAGAAAGAATAAAATACTCAAGTAAAAAATAGATCAAACGTTTTAACTTGTCGATTCTGGCAACCTAGCTAAACATTTTCTTAGAGAAATAAGCATTTTTATCTACATTAAACGGTATTAGACTTGCGTCCAAAAAACTTAGTCATTTAACTTATAAAATTAATAAGTCTAGTAATAATTGGATCACAACTTGTATTGCCCTTTGGCTATGTAGTATATTATTATGATACATTTATTATAATTCTAAATTCCCAATTAATATCAGCATTAAATCTATTTTAAGTTTATACATATTTTATAGCGCCACTGCTGAGCATGAGGTCCTGGGTTCGATTCCCAGGTGGGGCAAAGTTTTATTGGGTTTTTCTATCTGAAATTTCTCGGTAGCAGCCTGGAGTCTGGATTTGTGCCCGGTTGATGGCAATAGGCTCGCCCCCTATTACATGGGACTTAAAAACATAACTGGCGAAATGTGGGTGAACCTGCTACAGGAACACCTCTGCCCAACCCTTCGGGGAAACAAGGCGTGATGTTATGTTAAGTTTATACATATATCGAGGTGCTCGCCGTGTAGCATAAAACAGTTAATTAAATACACAGCGATACGGCCATGTAATCAACGCGCTGTTTGATTATTAGCTCCGCGGCACTTGATTATCTGTAGTTATTATAATATTATCTGTAAACTCCCATTATCGCCTGCGGTGACGTTACAATATACAACTTATGTCATAATATCGAATTTCGAATTAAGTTTCGTATTTCGAATTACCTATAGTTTTTTCAGGCTGTGGTTCGGTTTCAATTCGATTTTATTTGATACCTTGATTAAATAAACGTTATTCTTTCTTCTCTTTTTTCTTGATTTGTATTTATAGACAATATACCTAATTTAAATACGCAGAATCTGATATGATCTATGAAATTATGCCTGCAAGGTGTAACTTGCTTTTGAATTATTAAGTTTCATAAAAAAATACTTTCTTAGATTTTTTATGTACGTTTAGTCGACCTCGTAATTGTTGTCCTCTAAGGTTGAATAACGACAAGGTTTATTTGTTTATGTGACAATTACATATTTTCAATCTAAGTGAAGTTTCAAACGTGAAGTCGACTATATCTACGTCTGGCGCACCCTGGGATGTCACCCTCCTCGATGACGAGCTTATATTTTCATCACGGTATGAGCGGTTCTTGTCTGGTTTGTGCCGATACTAGAGAAAAAGATATTCAGTTGACAACGTCGCAAATACTTAATGTCAAATAATTCACCGTTTTGATTAATTCATCAATATTACTAAATTCAATTATGAAAAATATCGCACTGCGTTACAATAAAAATATAGTTTATAAATTGCAAAATTGATTAATTAATCAAAACAGCTAAATATTTACCAGCTATTTGCAATGTTGGCAACTTTTAGAATGCACCCTCTTAACCTTTTAATATAACTTACAGGTCCATACAACTTCACACAACAGATTTGCATTTCTAATAATGGCACATATAGCGGCCCAGCGGCTACGGCGGAGCTCACTCGAGGCCCACACAGGGCCCACGCAGGGGCTCGGGCAGGCATTAAACGCATCGCCACAATCAGTGGAGCTCGTTAAGTATAATTCGATCGCTCACCGCCGCTGCTCACTAATCACCCGTTCATTTACATATAATTCATTTGTTTTGATCAAGTGATGTAACGCGATTATCGACTTGATATCGACCTTTTAGATATCGAGAAAGAGAAATGCAACCGATAATCGAGTTCCAGCGTAGCTGTCATTTAAGATAGTAGACGAAATACCAAGCAAGTAGTTATCGAGTACTAAAGCTAAGAGGGCTATCGTGGGACTGGCCGATAGTAGTACCAACTTTTGACTACTTACACTTTAAAGTATTGTTTAAAGAATAGTGAAAAAGAAAAAGACCTGTACAAAAAAATATATTTACGGTTCTAGTGGCTTTACCGAGAGTCAAAGTTCACGGGATTCGATTCATCATAAACTCGTCCTGTATGTGTTAGTTCAGAACAAACTTTGTACCGGGAAACGTAGTTACTATGGTTTTCTATTATTTTGTTGGCATTTCATTTCAGTTAAGGACGAAAAGGTAATAGAAGATGTTGTAGCACAATACAATATTATTTATTAATTGAAGCCTTTTAAAAATCGATTAATACTTCACAATTCACACCCCTAGTCCGAAGCGCTGTGACGTCACATCGCTACAATTTGGAGCGTAATTATTTGACGCCATTTTAGATTTGTCTACATATTAGTTTAGGAATTCTCTTATTTACAGGGCAACTGTTAGAAATCAAACACAGCTTTTACATTGTTTCGGAAATTGAAATTGCAATTCTGTGTGAAATTGTGTGTTCTATTGCTAGTCTTCGGCAAAATAATTCGTCAGGAAAGTGTCAATGAATATGCTATGAAGATTTTTTTCGATAGGTACATAATTGTTACTATGTAGCTTTGTATGGCTTGATAATTAAAAAGCTTTCCTTTTTTCCTCTATATAACTTTAGACTATCAGTAGATAAATTAGTAATAAGAAGTATTTGACACAAACATTTTCTACGTGTACTTATTTCAATACTTTCTGCTCAAAGCCTCCATCCACTTAAATCTACATAACATAGTAATAAAGTTGTACTAAGTATATACTCGAGCGTTCTTCGAGGGACATGGAGCGAGCTCACCAAAGTAAATTCAAAGGGTTTAAAATTTACGCTGGGACACTAAATACGTAGGAACAGAAGGTACACTTTACTGACAGCATAGGCGCTGACTGAATAAATGATAGCTAAGTTGTGTTCAAGTAATAGCGTTTTGCTTATACAGCTACGATTTCACAGAAAATAAGAAATCATTAAGTCTTTCAAAAGGCCACCATTCAAGGACTACCTACATGCAAAATGGACTAAATTTGCTACTCTTTACGTGGATAAATAACTTCAAGACTCCATAACCCTCTGCCATCTGTCATCACTAATTGGTGAAAAAGTCAAGCTTTTGAGTGACGTCTATCCTAATCAATCGTAGTAAGTAAATAATTATTTGACCCTCTGTATCTTTTTACTCTGTGTCAAGTGCGTGGCTAAAAAAAGGCGACATACCTACAGGTATCTATGTCCCTGTCGTTGTAAAAACGTTCCGTATTTTTGCAGGTTTTGTTACGCAAGCTTATCCAAGGTTTTCGTGTTCCGCTTAAAAATATATTTTTTAATAAACAGACGGTTTTTACGTTGATGAGTAATGTCTTTGAGGTCAGAGGGCCAAGTCCCAGGTGATTTGGGGTTCAAAACCTACTTAAAAATGACTATCAATAAAAATAGAAGCTCGATTAAAGCTATGATACTGACCAAAAATGCTCATAAAAATGTCAATTTGCTTAATTCGTAATATTATTTTTTATATTTTCTCGTAAACAAAATAAGTATTTCGAATTTATGCACAGATAACTAAAAGAAAAAAAAAAAAAAGTCCGAAAAGAAAGGCCGGTCGGGGACGCCCTAGAAGGACATATTCTTACTGGTGATTTTCTTCAGAAAGGCCAAGTGCGTAGTAGGTACTCGCAACCGGCGGGAGTGTATGACCAGATGTATGAACGTAAACGAGGCAAAAGGAGTATGTAAGGATCGTAGCAGGTGGCGTTCTGTAGTTTCTGCCTACCCCCATGGGAAGAAGGCGTGAGTTTATGGATGTATGTGTATAACTACAAGATCACAATTTCTTTAAAGATTTACCTACTACTCTTTTCCCCTAGTAAGAAAAGAAATGCAACTCCAATTTCCCTCAGGTGTCGTAAAGGCAATAAAAAGATTATAATCAGAAACATGAGTACTTACCTATGTATTGCTGTTTTCATAAATATGCCTAATAGCTCTGACAATTTAAAATCATGCGTCGAAACTTTTAATACTTCTATAAGTGCCCGAAAAAAGCCTGATTGGGAATGAAAAGCATTGATGTTTTCAATTCGACGTGAGAAATCCTAACTAATATTATAAATACGAAAGTGAATTTCTTTGTTCGTTTGTTACGCTTTCACGCTAAAACGGCTGAACGGATTTTGATGAAATTTAGCATATGGGTAGACCATGACCTGTATTAGGACATAAGATACTTTTTATCCCGATATTCTCACGGGATCGAGACTTATGCGGGTGAGAACGCGGGGCGCAGCTAGTCATAATTATAATCAGCAGTGTATGTACTGGCCGTCATGATCGGTCAAATAGTCAATGATTTAATAGTACTTGCTTTCATACCCTCGCAATTATTCGGGCCCACGATAATAACACCCAATTTAAATCTCCAATTAACGAGCAATCAATTATCCCAAAAAAATATTCAGTTTGGATGATTTTTAAAACGATTATACAGCCTCCGGTGCGCGGTGGATTTAATTTTAAAGTTTGACCAACGTTTTCATAGTTCACATATGAAATTTGTCAATTTTGGTTAGTTCGTTACCTAATGTGACCTTTGGACTGCGTGGCCAGGCCAATTAATAACATTTCGTTAGGCACGTACGGCAGTCCCTCCATGTACCCCGAGCCGCGACTCTCGAGCCCGACGACGTAACTTTTAATCAGTGTATTCGGTTTACTTTCATTGTTTCTGTCGGATTGCAGTTAATTTTTTGGAACAGATTGATTTTATTGTTGCGTTGAAACTGTGCGTTTTGTGACTGATTTATATTTATGATGATTATTTTGTCGGCAGGTTATGTTTATTACTGTTAAAGGTTGTTTTTAATTAACATACGGTTGGCTTACATAAAGTTGTAGAACCTTTAGTAGGGAATCAAAAATGGACAGTTTTCGCCCGGGATCGAACCAAGGGCTTCGTGCGTGTGAAGCTCGCACTACGGAACCCTATAACTTTGCATGTTAAATAAGCTAAGTATCTATTTTAAAAAATGTTCCGATTCGATTTTTATACTCTAAGGTCAAAAGATCAGTCGTTGCTGAGACTATAAAATTAAGGCGAAAGCATCTTGGTAGCCCTCGAAATTAAAATTTACTTATTTTTTTTTGCAATTTGCAAGTCAGTATCAGGTCGTATGTTGATCTAAATATGACTCGTGGCGTATCAAATACTTATTTATAGAATTACAATCATGAAAATCATCAATACAACTCTCTAAGTTCAAATTATCCAATCTATTGACTGACTATTTCATGAAATCATGACATTTGAAGCCAATATTGCTGATTCTATAGTAATAATGTCTTTCATATTTTACACAATTCCTAAAGTGAAATTTTCTGAAAATATTGAGAACCTTGCAGAGACGGCCTAAATGCCTTCGGGCCTTTGAAATTGTTTCTACTAACTACAATGTTTCTGTTGGAATTTAAGTTCTCTCTCTCACTTCATTATCAGCAAATAAAATAATACAATGCATAATGTTAAATAAAATAGCGTAGCAATTAACAACTAAATATCAACATTACATTTGAAGGAAGCTGCGTAAACAGCAAACCAATATCTTAGGCATGCTACAAAGCAAAGATTGCACCACAGCCCCAGTTATTAAAACCACTTTATGAAAGACAGTTGCCGAAGCCAGAAACAGAAGCTTGCAGCCAGCCTTTCGCTGCTTTGAGCCGCCATTATTTGAGTACAACTTAATGAGTCCTTTGAAGTCTTCTCTCTTTTGTTTGACTTTTCGGAGCAGACGTCAGAATTAACTGTGTGCCTCGTCGCCCGGTAATTACCAATAAGAATCCCTCTACGCTCCTCCCCTCCCTTCACCGTTCTTCGCCCCTCTCAGCCCAGCCAATTACTTCTGGTTTGAAAACACAGTTAAACGTATTTTATTGGCAGTACAATTTTGTTTTCCGCTTGATAGAATTATGAGTTTGTATTGGGATTAGGAATTTGGATCTAAATGTAAGTCTGTAGTGAGGTACGTCCCTTTGTTTTGTAAAGGAGTTTCTCGGTATTGTGTGCAGATATTTGAGTAAATCACTAGTTATAGCGACATTTAATCATGTATTGCTATGGACGTTATTGGTAATGCATGGGAGTATTATCTGAACTTCACTAATATTTCTTTGGAGATGGACAATTAATATGCATCTATTGCATTGTGAAAATTCTGCAATACATTCTCTTGTCCTTATCCCTAAAATGGATTTTACGATACCCATGGAAAGAAAACACGTAGCCTTATCTTTTCTAATTAATAGTAGCTTATTCACTAAGGGAATAAACCATTGTCTTAAGTCACGGGCGCTATTTTGAATCTCGAACACAACGAAGGATTCTGGGGCTATCGAGCGCAAGGAGGGAGCTTTGAATTAACTCCTAAGCGAAGCGAGTGAGTTAAGACTAGAATCCTGAGTGCAGCAAGGGATCCAAGCTCGCCCAAGACGAAGATACCTTTATTTATCCCCGAGGAGAATGCTCTACTTTTCGTACCTAGTGCGAGGTAATAAGTACCAATTCGAATAACATTAGTACTTTATGAAATTGTTAAATAGCAGGAAAATACCTAGTTATGTGCAGTTTCATACACTGTTTTATCTTAAATCATGCAGTTTTGTGAAAAACACAATAATATAAATAATATCCTGAATAGGACGCCCAAATCCAACATTCTAACACCGGCCACGCGCAACCGATCAGCTGTTGCGATGCCGCCATTGCCACCCCAAATAATGTAGAAACAGCGGTTGAGAGAGTCTATGCACATTATTCAAAAATTTTGGATTAGTCCTTAAACAGAAAACGATTGTTTTTATTGTTGTAATTATTTTACTTTTATTGCGCGACTCATAATGCGAAGCATTAGAGAGTGCTCTGCGATTATTTGGAAAAAAATGATTTGCCTCCTTTCTGCAACTGTTTTTATTGTTACACTCCTGCTAGTAGACATAACCTACTTAATTTATATACCATTATATAGATAATTTAATGGAGATTAATACTGTACTTCTCAAGTTTTATTTAATGCTGCAGAAATTAAAAAAAAAAAAAACGAATGAGTTAGAAAAAAATCCCGTCAATCAATGTTTGAAAACTGAAAACATTTTAGCTTGCGAGAAAATCAATTAATTGAGTCACTTTTCTTATGGATTCGTTTCAGCCATAGGAGGAACCCTATTTAAAATGGCTCTTTTATTCAAAGTAGTTTAATTATAATTAATAAAAACTAACTAATATATTATTTCCCGACCCTCTCCCGTTGCCTAACAACCAACAAAGCAAAAATAGTCTTGGACCGTACGTAAGGATTGCGAGGTGAGTAATTTTACCCATATTGGTGGGTAAAAAAGCAGTCAAAACATACTTCATGAAAAGTCGTTTAAATATTTTGTTTATTTTCTGTTTTTGAATGAGCGGTACCTATGAGGCGTGCACTTTTGGATTTTTCAAATATTTTTATCTATTTAATTTTAATATACATTGTTGTTACTTTATTATCCCTATTAAGTTGAGAAATTAAATTATTTTGTTCGTGAAACTATACAGCTACCGTTTACGAACAAAATCATTTAATTTTATAAACCTTTGAAGTGGGAACTATTTAGTTGACCAGTACATTAACACAAAAAAAGTTGTTTTTTTTTTGGTAAAGGTTTCCATACAATTTTCTCAGTTGAGTTGCAAATTCAAATCATATTAATGACTAGCGGGTCATAACGAAATTCAAGACAATATTAATACCCGGCTAGAACCTAGGGTTTAAATGACTTGCTTTAGGTTAGGTTTGTATGACGTATAATTTGACATTAGCGAGCAGGTGGTCTGAAAATATCTTTAATCCCAGATCACCCTAATCTATATACCACCCGCCACTTAATATCTTCAGCCCAATCGTCACAACTCAACTAACATAATATGATTTCAATCCCTAAAGCTATAAAAACAAAGAGTATCAGCATTAACTGAACAAACGAGCCAGGGATCACCAACTTTAATTGCTGCCTACCCACATTAACCCTTGCCAATTCCGACCAGATAACTGTAGTCAATTCTTTAAACTTTGCCAATGGGAGACAATCTGGACCAATTATCTTGGGCTTAGTGCGAGTACGAAATAGATATGTACAGAAGGCCGGCTCAATACTACGAGCAAAAACAGGCTCACGCACACATAGACGCGTACGTATGGCAAGATCAAACTATGTGAAACGAATGCCAGTCGCGAGTGCGCTTGCACTCGCCGTACTTGGATGCATGTCCATGTGTGCGTGAGTGTTCGCTCGTTGAATGGAGTCGGCCTTCTGAACCTATCTATTCTGTGGTGCGAGGTTTGACTTCGACGCTCCGAGATCCGTATTTAATTGTTCCGAGATGTGTGGTGCTGATTGATGGGCCAAGTTCCCAGTTCTGTTTTGTTTTTATTCTGTTTTGTTGCGTTGTTGAGTGTTGAGCTTTTAGAGGGATTTCCTTTGGAGTTTTCTGAGTTGGTGGCTTATCTCTACTTAAGAGATGTAGATTTCGATTTAATTGTTGTCGATTTTATAATCTGTTTTTTACTCTGGCCAAGGAGTAGAGTAGTTAGGTAAAAAGAAGCAGAAAGTGACATTCTTAGGCAGTGTGCGTGTAATTTGAAAGTCTTTGCCTTTTTAGAGTTAGTGCCGATTTTTTTTTGTGTTTTCTATGATTTAAAAGTATTATTTATGTTTTAAAAATGACTTAACAGAGTTTAGCAATATCTTTTTACAGTATGTGGGATACCAATAATGCCAGCAACATTGTGTACCAGAAAATAAACGACAAAGATAAATATGATGACGCGCTTCATATGACTCACCAAATATTTATAGCACCACAAAACCGCGTCGCCACGATCAAAAATACCGAAAAATATTGTTCAATTTGGCTCCTGTGGGCCCAGTAAATATACTGTGATCTAATATTAATAATAAAAATGGTTGGCTGGCGAGAATCACTCAGCCCTGGGGAACATCAATATCGCGCTTATCAGGCCCTCGCAGGCTACCGCCTTGTTTCTGCTAGATGGCGCTAGCTGGATTTGGGTTCTTGTCACAAAATAGATAAGTGCCGAAGGACCACTTGGTGCCACTTCAGAAGCTTCTATAACGATGGAGGATTTTGCGAAAGTACAGGCACTCAAAATTTGAAAGTTTGAAAACAGGTTCTAAAATGTGGAAATAGGAATGTCTCAGGACTTGCGGGTACTAGTGTGACATTCGCTTTATCTAAACATGTTATATCTATAGCAGGAAATAACGACTTATAGTATTTTTAGGGTTCCATACATTAAAAGAAAAAAGAAAAAAACGGAACCCTATAAATAAATACCCTAAAATAGGATCACTCGTGTGTCTGTCTGTCCAAATTTTCAAATTCAATCCGAAATATTTTTATTTCACATAAACCTATATGGGCACTTATGAAACGCCAGAAGCTAGGTGCACGGTTCCAATTGGTCGTTTCATAGGAAACGACCAGTTGGAACCGTGCACCTAGCTAGAGAAGAGCCGGCAAAAATTCCACGGTTACTCTTTTAAAAATAATTGCCTGTTTACAATTCTTTTAAATAACAGTGTGACTAGGTATAGGAGGACAGTGTAGGTCTTTCAATAAGTACCAGGTACTCAAGAAAATAGAAAATGGTCAACAAATCTACAGTTCACTAAGCCCACCACGTTCTCACATTCACAAAAGAGAAAAGAATCTATACAAAAGATAAATAAATGAATAAAAATAAAAACCTATTTTAATTAAACGCAATTACATGATTGCTATTACAACTCTAATAAATCTGAATAATTATCATGTCCACAAAAGCCACTAATAAAGAGTTGAAATGAAATCGTAGTATATAATGTCAAATAATAGGATGAATATGTCAAGGATGAATGTAAAAAAATGAAAATTAAAATAAACATGGTAATTTGGGAGCAGTTAAAGTCCGTCTGTCACTGCCAATTTGCTCTGAATCTAATGGACCGATTAAGTTGAAATTTGGTACACACATGTATTTCTGTGACTCAAATACGACCGTATAACGTAAATTAAATAATTTTGAATATAGGGGCCACTTTTGGGGGTAAATAACAAAAGAAAGATAATGATTATTTACTCATAGATTACAAGCCTATAAGTAGGTTTTAATGTAACATGGTAAATCTTACATTTGCAGTTGGAATGTATGAGAGAACATGTTTTTAAACTACAATGTTAAGTTTGGCCTTGGAATAAATTCACCCCCACTACAGAACCCTTCATTGTTAGTGGTCCGATTATACTTGTTGGTATGCTTGTATACATATAGATTCACCTGTCGAGTTATGCTATGTTGGTACTACCGCAGTACACTTCTGTAAACTTTTGCACTGTGGCATGAGGATACAGAATGTCGGTCAGGTTTCCAATTAATTTAACTTCAGGTTGTAACTGAGAAAGTTGTATTTGTTACTAACATTTGTCTAAGATGCTAGTTTCCCTTTGTCTATGATTTCGCAGGCTTTTATTATTAAACACTGGCAATTAGCTCTATAGGTTCTATATTCAGTAGTAGAACATTTTTAAACCACGTTTTATGACAGGATTCTCAATAGGCATTTATTCACAGTACCATTAATACATATTTTTTCATTTATGTTTCTATTTTAGCGTTGCAGAAATATTTTAATGTATATGGTGTAGGTATTGTTTATATGAAATGAATACCTACAGGAGGTCTCCTCAATAATAATAAGGTAACTAAGCTTAGTTCCAATTAGTATTGACTAATGAGAACGATGTTAATTATTTAGTATCAAGCATTTTACGTAGCAATTATTGTGCTCCAGTGCATAGACAACGTTGTTACTACGCGGAATTACACGCTGGACCGGTGTGATTCCATGCGGTAACAACGTCGTCTAAAAAATAAAATTTTATAATAATTAACACGTTATAAAGCATTGCTTATTGGAATAAGCAATGTTTTATACTATGTTAATTATTATGAAGTTTTGTACAATGTCTTACGACTAGTAGGTATCTTTATATTCTCATCTTAAAAGTACGTTTGTAAATGTATACGTTCATATTAGGACGGGTTGGTTCTATGTACCATTATCGGGCAGTAATGCCATAATCACCACGTTTAAAAACAAATTGATGACTAACTGATGGATACTAACTACTTACAAACCAGAATCTGGAATAATAATGGCCTGCGCAAGACAGAAACGTAAACGGCTTTTATTAAATTAACCTAGTAACCTTTATTTTCGATCTGCCTAAATATTTCTAGTCTCAAAGCTATTCGTGTACATAATTTACGTTTATATATAGCACCCAAACTGGGTGTAAAACCGTTTACTTAGTTCAATCGTTCCATTAGAAAATCAAAGGTAACGCGCCTAATGTGACCTTAATAGCAACTATT
Source organism: Omphaloscelis lunosa (assembly GCA_916610215.1). Classification (NCBI taxonomy): domain Eukaryota; kingdom Metazoa; phylum Arthropoda; class Insecta; order Lepidoptera; family Noctuidae; genus Omphaloscelis; species Omphaloscelis lunosa. The sequence goes on from OU744249.1 coordinate 22,453,751, forward strand.
ACGCCAAAGTACCGAGTGGGCGGTATATGGGAGAGCCTAACTGCGTAGATTAAAATAAAAGTAAAACAGAAATCGACCCGTCAAAGGGAGTGAAGTTGGTAATCCTCATCACATGTATCAATACAGTTTGGAACTTTGAAACTTCTTCGGATTCAACGCGGGAGGAAAAATGTAGAGATTTATTTGAAACTCGAGCAGCGGCCATGGTGGGCGCCGCGTAACGGACTGTCTTGTTTTTTTAAGAGGCAATGTTTTACCCTTGTCTGGCTTGCTGATATTAAGTGAAGAGATAATTTTTATGGTTGCCTTGCTCATTTGGCAGTAGCAAAAGCGTACGCTATTTACCACTTCCTAGTTAGGGTTCTGGTACTAAAAGAGTGTCCCTCTTACTAAGCCTACACCGTCTGTCAATCCGTCCGTTCGCTTTATTTCGCCTTATTTATCCTATTTGGTAGCCAGTCACATCCATTTCACAGAATACCTGTTAGACACCTACATAGTACATGGCCCTTTTATCATGGCGAATCCTCGAGACTCGCACTCGCCCGGTTTTTTTATCTACAAAATAAAATAAAAACCTCACCAACAAATTAATAATCGTTAAAAAGCCGTAACGTAACAACCGGACTACCGACAATTCTTCCGCTATTCTATATCCAAAACTTTCACCAGACAGTCTTCTTAAGACTACGCTGTATAACTCCTGGTGAAGGCGAGTTTATTGCAACAAATCAAAAGTTTTGGCCGGTGACGCCGCCGCGCCGTGACTAGCGTTGCCTCCACTCCACTATATCATGCAGTTAAACTAGGTACTACTAAACTAGGTACGCTACTACACATAAAAAAGTAAGTAAATAGGTAGGAAGTATTTTTCTATATTTCTTGTGATTTTTCTGTACTGCTGCCAAGGTTCTTCTCTCGCAAAAATATTAAAAAAATGGTGATATTATCCTTTTTCTTCAAGTTGTTGATATATCTTGAGCTAAAGACCGCAGTACTGAAATTAGAGTTATTTTAGTGAGGAATTAATTAAATTCTTCTTTTAGACGTCCTGTTGCTAGTGCAACAAAGGGGCCCTTAGATTGGCACTATGTGCGAATAAATAAATTATACTTATGTTCACTGTCTCTAAACGTTCCACAAGAAATAGGGCTCGCAACGGCTTTTAAGATCATGTAAAAATCATCCCGTAATTCACAATTTCACAGAAAAATCCACGGGATTTGCTCGCATCGTGTGATTTTATATAACTGTATATGTATGTTTTCGTGTTTTATTAGGGAAAATCCCGGTTTTATATTCGCTCGACCCTACAATCATTTTCTTGTGTAGTAGATTTTGCTATTCTTGATGGAAGAAGTCTTTAAGAAGTCGGAAGGCTCTCGAATTAACCCCTCGAGATGAGTCCTCTACGACAGTTCTGTGTTAGCGAATGCTCGTTTTATGAATAGAAAACTAACAAATTATGTATTTTGTGAAGTGGTCCTAGTGAATAGTAGCAACATTGTTTTGTTTAAAATAATGTGTATTTATAACTGGGTCCATTATCACGTTAAATGTTGAAGGTATTACCTAAAATAGTTACTAAGTATTTCTTCAATCGACGAGAAAATTGAAACTGGGCCTAATGAGAAGCTTCAATAACACTGATCGAGCATTTGAAAATATCAAATTAATGGATAAGGAGGTCAGTTTCCAAGATGGAATTTTCTCCATTGTTCTAAAAGATTAATAATTTGAGCAATTTAATTTTTATGTGCGATTAATTCGTCTTGCCTCTAGCTGCCATTGTTTTGGGTAATGACCCGATTAATTGGCATTTCGAGCGATTTGCCCGTGAGTATCGAATGCCGAAAGCCTAGACTCGGCCTGTGGAAGAAACGATCCCAATTAACACTTACTTAGTCGTTATAATTCAGTAATAAACTTAATATTTAATGTACACATAATGATGGGGTTCCTATTTTGTAATCATTTTAATAAAAACATCTTATTGAATATACCAGGTAATAGAATTACAATATAAACAATCTATTACAAATGAGTGTTTACAGTACACCTCCAAATAATTGGTGACCCACACTTGGTGTTTTTGTCCAAAAAATCTTCTGATAAGCCGTTATTGTTTATTAGCGGGCATTAACGCTCAGTCACGTCACTGCAAGAGACGATCCCATACGTCGCGGCAAGCGAAGTTTCCGTACGTCACGGCAAGCGACGTGCAAGTATGTCACGTGTTGTCAACGCGACGCGAGCGGGTCTATAGCTCTCATTTTTCCATTATTTCCTCTGATCGTAGAAACAAGGGAGATAAGGTTTCTCAAACGGCTATAAGTCTTTGAAGCTGTCCGGTAACTTTTAGAGAATACGCTAAATTCATGACTCTGTTGGGGATAACGCCCGCCTGCATGTATGTGTCATCGTCGAATGACTTAGGTATTTTTCAAGCTAAGTTATCCTAAATTTTATATACTGCTATTTTGTATGCTGAAGGTTTTTAACTAACTTAACACTTACATTAACTTATTGTTATCACGTCAACTATAAACTTACGAAAATGCTCAGTTTCTAAAAGTTTAAATTTGTAATGGTTTATGATTGTACAGGACTATACCTTCTGGAATTTACATTTAGGGTGCCGTAAGGTCCTCCTGCCGGAGGCTATACGCGGGGGTCGTGCGGTCCATGGCCCTTTACGGGGCACCGGTGTGGGCGCGTTCACTAAGGCTGCGGCCAGCCCGCCGGTTGAACGCGCCCAGAGGGTCATGGCCATCCGGCTGGCCCGAGGATACCGCACGGTCTCTTGCGAGGCGGCGAGCCTCCTTGCCGGATTACCGCCATGGGATCTGGAGGCAATGGTCCTCGCGCACATTTGGGAGTGGCGCGAGGAGGCGAAACCCTGGCGTTTCGCCGCTTAACTCCGCTGCCGCGAGAAATCGCGGCACAGCGGACAGAGCTCCGGCGGGATCTCATGGCGTCATGGAGAGTGCGATTGTCGCAACCCAGCGCTGGGCACGCCACGATTGCGGCGATAAGACCCCTCTTTGAGGAGTGGCTAGAGAGGCGCCACGGCGTCCTCACCTTCCGCCTGACGCAGGTCCTCACCGGACACGGCTGTTTCGGGAGGTTCCTGCACAGGATAAGGCGGGAGGAAACGCCCGGGTGTCACCATTGTGTGGATCGCCCGGAGGACACCATGGAGCATACGGTGGAGCTCTGCCCAGCTTGGGCAGAGCATAGCCGTGTCCTCGTGGAGGCGATCGGCGGCGGTGATCTCTCGCGTCCGGCCCTGGTTCAGGCTATGGTACGGAGCGAGGGGAAATGGGAGGCCGTCACCTCCTTCTGCGAAGCGGTAATGCTCGCGAAGGAGGAGGCGGAACGCGTGAGGGAGAGGCATATTTCGCGCCCTCACGCCCCTAACCGCCCGCAGGAGGAGACGCCCAGGGCGTCGGGAATCGCGAGGTGACTTCCGGCCACCGTGGGCGCGGGCTTGCGGACGGTAAGCAATGGGTAGCTTACCGTCCAACGACCAGGCCCGGCTCGACGGCGCGTTGTGTTCCACGCGCGCCTCAAAGAGATGTCAGCAGAATTGACGGGGTCCGCTAGGGCTGATGCCTGCCGGGGTTGCGAAGAAAACCGAGAGGGAGATCGTGGCCCCCGGCAACAGGGCAACCGAAGGAACACGGGTGGGTTTTAGTCAGTAAGAGTCTGACACGCTCTCCCGCTCCGCCCAGAGCGGGAAAAGTTATTTGATGATTTCCCACCCAAAAAAAAGGGTGCCGTAAGGTGAAATTATTCTTAGACAAATTATGCGAATTTTGGACATATTGAGACTCCATTTGCAATTCACATTCCTTTCTACGTTCCATGTTCGTCCCAAGACGTGTTTTTGTATTTACGTTTTATTTGAACCGATTCAAGTAGAGAAATTTGTTGGCGCGTATAATGTATCGACACATATCTATGGAGTGTAGTCGTGATTTGTCATGATATGTGGGAATTGTTCCGGGGCAGGTGGGTTGGGTCCTGATAATGGTAATGATTTCTATTATGATCGGAATGAAAGGAAAACACAAGGAGGATCGACTGTTTATCATTATGATTGTAAAAGTTGAAGGGGAGCGAATGGGGGTGTGGAGATGTTATTAATTTTGTTCTTGGTGCAGAATATTGTTGGAAAGATTTTGCTTTTTATTTTGTCTTTCGGTACAGGAGGCTCTTTTAGTAATACGACTATATTCTTTTATCTTTTGAAAATAAGACCAGGGAAGAAATCAGTGTAAAAGAACAGTCTCCTCAAGGTTAAATGACTCAACCATTTTTATTTGAAGAATACGAGAAAGTAAGTGACTGTCGTTACCATAGTCCTTACTATAAACCTTACTACTGCACTTAAGCTTATAGCAACAAAACACTAAATAAAAACCCAACTAAGCCCATCAGGTCTTCTAAGACACACGTGCCGACTGCGTGCACTAAACGCGTCAAAACGATTACCTAAATCACCATGAAACGTCACTCAACGTAGAAGCGTTCCCGTGTCGCCGTCGTACCCGGTCCCTCGTTCTTCCCATCTCTGTAGCATGAGCCACCCCTAACTTTGAAAACTGTAATTGCTCGTTACAAGTGTATCATTGGCTTTAGACGGATAAAAGCGTCTTTCAAGCAAAGAGTTCTGGAGATTCAGTTATGGAGTATTATGATAGCTTTGATTGTGACGGGTGTTATAGAATTTTAACGTGAGCATGATATGTGGGGTTGACTTTTTGATAAGGTTGTTGATGTTCGGGCTGATTTGAAGTTGGTTATGCGTGTGAGAAATGGATCTAGGATTTTGTTTTGTATTTTCTTTTTGACTATACTAACTACTTCACCCGTTGTTCAGGGTAAGGCATCCGAGGTATTATTTATTGATTATAGTGTATATTTCGTTTCCATTTTGCATTAAGCATTTTCAATTTAATCTCGAGGCCATTTTCAAGAAAATCAAGCAATATAATCTTTTTAACTTATTTATATCTACAGCGAGGGTAACCATTTAGCACCAACGATAGTATCTAGCGCAAGGAAAGAAGTTCAATAAACTGAGCGATACAAAGCCGGGCTCCACGGATGCCCAATTCGCACAAAGAAGCGGCCCGTCCGAATCCGTCCGATCCCGTCTGAATCCGTCTTGTTAGGTAGGCGTTGAGCAAAGTGAACTGATTCCGATATTCTTACACGAATTCCTAGAAGGAACGTCTTTTAAAGCTGTTTTGTAAAACGTCTAGGCTGTCGGAGCAGTGTACCTGTAGCTTAGAATAGCGACAGAGGTACTGTGTGCAGTGTGCTGAGTCAAACTGAAGTTAAATGTTTTAGATTTGACTTTTAATAGACATTTTGCAGGTGTTAGTCGCATTCATAAATGTTCAATGTAATGCAGTGGCTCCTCTTAGGAAGCTTAAAGTTTATATTATGAGGAACTGGTTTCAGAAATATGTAAATACATATCTTAGAGAAAGAAATATGAATGAATATTCACATCCCCGAAGAAGTTTTTCTTAAAACGTTTCTGCAATTTGTAAGAATTGATTGAAATACGATTACATCTGGCTTCTGTCGGTCTGCCTGCTATGAATGAACATCACAACAGTGGGAATAATCGTTCAATGTGAATTGATCCCCAACCTTGAGGGAATTAGAAAACGTAATATAATAAATGACTTATATTTTTTTCATTTGCATTTAAATTGGCAGATTTCACAATTTGCAAATTAACTGAGAGTATTTGCTGGTTTTATAAAGATTTAAAATCGACGGCATTATTCTGTCAGAAAGGTACATCACAAACGTTTACTTTAGAGTTTTGTGTAAAAAAGCTTTTTGGCACTTAGCTGTTAGTACAGCTTTTGTGTCGAATTTAAGGCTTTTAATATTCGCGTTAAACTAATGTGTTACGCCAGTTAAGCAATGTAGAGGTAGGATTTAAAAGCCTTTATTGATCTAGGCGAGTAGTGTATAAACGTTTCTGCTCAAAATGGTAAGTGTGGTGTAATATAACAGTTACAAATAGGATTAACATTTTGGGATCAAATACAGATTAAATAAATGGTGAAATGATAATGCCGCACGTGTCGATCTAAGGTTACGCTACGCTTGTCACGGTCCGTTCGTGGATGGGTGACCATCTATTACATATCGAGACCCCTCCGTGCCGACGTTAAGCCGTTGGTCCCGGCTGTCATTCGTAGATCTTGGACATTCATTAAGGGTAGTCAGAAGCCCAAAAAGTCTGACAACCATCTTACCAAAGGGTTTCACGTTATCCAGTATATGGGTTGTGTAGGTCAGATAGACAGTAGCTCCATGTAAAATACTAGTATTCTGCTGCATCAGGTTAAACTGGAAGCCGCCCTAATATAGTTGGGAAAAAGCTAGGCAGATTGATAGATGAGCTTATATTAAACATATTAAGAAGGTCTATAAATAGGCTCATAGACTGCTCATAGGCATGATTTTAATAGGTTCAGGAGTATAACAACCTTGTTTAATTTTATAAAAGACAGCAATACTTAACAGCTGCCGATTGACTCGACATACTCGATTGTGGCTCTCGATGTTCGATTCCGAGGTCAGGGATTAAGGAATTTTTCAGTCGAGTTTTGCATATATATATATATAAGTACATAACACTATCGTAAAGTAACGATTGTCGATCGCTTGATTGATTACCTCGATTATGTACAGGTGCTAATGAAGTACTTTAGGTTGATATTGTTACTTCACCTGCCTCTCACGACACACATTCACACAGCAATTTAAATTTTCTCTCTCTACTTTATGTTGACGACATTATTTTGCAATTTTCTGACAAATTAACTCCATCTCAGTACCATTATGAAAATGAGAAAATAAAACTTATACCAAAAGCTAGCAATGAATACTAAGACACGATATTTACAAGACTTTTAATTTGTCCTAAAAGTTGCGACAAAATATCTTTCTCTCAGAAAGTTTCGAGACGTGACAAAGAGTAAGTGGGTAATTGAAAGAGAATCGCTCAAGCAGAGAGCTGCAATAGTGCATTTAATATTTTAAGTGAAATGAAAATAGCATGGCGTCGCTTTGTCTTTGTTTTTGTGACGATCTTGGCGAGTCAAAGGTCGGAAGTTAATAAAAACGTGAAGTTTCGCTCTAAGAGTGACGGAGAATGATTTTTCAGAGAAGACGACTTCCCGCATTTTTAAATACGATGTGCAATAGCTGAGAATTAAATTCTTTCAAGTCAAACGTTTCTTCCAAATATTCATCTTGCGCATTCATCATTTTAAAGCGCAGACAGGCGCGAAGCGACTCTAATAAAACAAATAAAACAAATTCTAAGAAAACTTCACAATAGAACAATTACCGGTGTCGCGTCTGTTTGCGCGAGCCTTTACCTTGTTGATGAGTTTTCTAGATGGTCAAATTTATTCGTTAATAACTTCCATCATTAACGGGATATTTAATTTTCGGTACAATTTTAAGCACAAAATACTAATCACTTTGTCCGGTCGAAGACGGTATGTTAGCCAACGCCAACACATCTAATTAATTAATAATTTCAACCGTCTCTTCCCCTAAAAGATTCCATGATTTTATGCAAAAACTCTCACCGAAATATATCATCCCCATCTGTATTGAATTCTTTCTTGAAGTAGGTATCGCCGCACACAATCGGCTTTCCTCACACGAAGCGCATCGGCACGTTGTGCGACGCTTTGCTCCGTCCACTTGATCCGTTGTGTGGCGCGTGAATACGGCTGAATGCGGCTGAGGCGGCCTGAGTTGCAGGAATGAACATCAGGTGGTAGTGGGCGAATAATACTACTACTGTATGTTTTATCAGCACAAAAATATAGTTGGAATTAGGTTTTTCTTTCTTAAGGCGTCTCGGAAGCGTTACACGGATAATTGGTTGCGAAGAAAGAGTACTGATAATAATTGTCTAAATACACCTATTTAAGAATATAAGCATAGCCTATCAATGTGAAACGGGAATAATAATATTTCTAGCGGAATTTTCCCAAGGCTTGTTCTTTTATGCAAAACATTACCTAGGTATTCTTTAGCTAGAAAAATAATGGGCCGTGGAAGAATTATAATATATTTTTAGACCTGTCTAGGCAGATATAGGTTCTAAGATTCTGACCCTTATCCCTTTATAGTCGAACGAGTTATGAATACCAATTGAACCTAATACTAAACAAATCTAAAACAGAACTATCGTAACCTACGTTGATTATTAACACTTTGACATCTAGGCGGCTGATGTTTTTCTATCATTGCAGGCTCATGAATACAAACTGAACATGAATATGTATTGCATCGTGAGGAGGCATGGGCTAAGGATAGGTACGCACTCGCACTGGGCTGTTGTGACGATACTGGTAAGACTATGTTACGCTGGTTCGGCGACATACTGAGTGAATGACTTGTAATATAGTGCAAAAAAAAAATCGAATCTCATGTGAGCACGCAACGCAACTGAGCGTATTGGCTATAGTTTAAGTAAAAGCATTTTTTAACCTACAATTATAATGTTTTTCACCATAACCATAAACACACCATAGTTTATTTGTCAAGGTTTTTACTTAATAATCCAATGCCTTGATCATCCATGTGTGTTCCTACCATAAAATCGACAATTTCAATGTCAATTGGAAAGCTTCAAGAAACTTATTACAAGTTCTTAACACTTAAATAGTTCATAGTCGTCACAGTTTTCGCAAGTGGTTTGTGAGTTTCTAGCACAGTGCTATGATTACATTATTGTTTGACACATGTGTCAGTCGTATCGTTTGATCAGGTTTGATCAAGTAATCTCAGTACGCAGACGGGATCGTTTACAATTTATGCGTGAATATCTGAACGGATTATCCTTTGATAAATAAAACACGATCTGCATGAAACTAAAAAAATAAAAGAAATAATCACGTCTATGGTCTGTTCCAAAAGTATCAGATGACAAACGAATGAAACAAATGTATTAGGAAACGAACCCATGGATGCTAATTTGTAGTGCCACAAATTTAGTGCTTTGATTTATGTGAATATTGGCCCGAAATTCTTATTTTAATTCACCTTAAAGATCTTTTTCATTTGACAATTGAAGTTCATTTAATAGCTTCAACTTTCGTCGATGATATTTCAAGTACAATATAATAAGGTTTATTCAAACATTAATTGTTGAAAAAAATGGTGAGTTATGAATTTGAAACCTTCTTATTACCTACAGATGAATGTGTTGTTGTGTGTGTGGTGTGTGATGATTCCCTTTAGTGAGTAATTGTGTTAGAATTTAACTTGAACAAGGTTTGTTTACACTTTCGTCAAATACTTTCGGAACAAACTATAACGTAATGAAATGTGATGCGAGTGAAATATTTGTTTGTTTTAGTTGATTGTGTGACTTGTAATCAAAGAGCTATTAATATTTTTATAGTCAGATTTGAAAGTAAACTTAAAAGCAAACTATAAATATTCAACATACGTTGAATATTAAATTTTGAATAATTTTGTCCTTTGTTTTAAAAAGGCTCACAGTGTTCATGTTGATATAAATATAAATATTTATTTAGTGACTTAGGTACCAACCTATATGTTTGCACACTGATCTGAATTATGTGCATTCAATTATTATTCGTAAATATATATATAAACTTTTGAGTAAAGTCTTACACACATGTGCACCTTTTTTTTTTGTGTGGGAAATCATCAAATAACTTCTCCTGCTCTGGGCGGAGCGGGAGGGCGTGTCAGACTCTTACTGACTAAAACCCACCCGTGTTCCTTCGGTTGCCCTGTTGCCGGGGGCCACGATCTCCCTTTCGATTTTCTTCGCAACCCCGGCTGGCATCGGCCCTAGCGGACCCCGTCGATTCTGCTGACGTGGAACACAACGCGCCGTCGACCCGGGCCTGGTCCTTATCGGACGGTGAGCTACACATGTGCACCTGATTGATGGTCTTGATAAATTCTTCGAAAATGTATTGTTAAACAAAGTGACTACCAACTTAGAATGTCCGTTTATTCAAATCATAACTGTCATTCGTCACACGGCAAATTGAAACAGGGTGTCAATTTGCTTAAAAATTAATTTCACGGACTGTACCTATTCATCAAAGCGTAGGCCTACCCTGTAATTCAATGGCTTTGCAGTAAAAACTAGTTCCTGATTTTAATTTCACCCTATCCTAAGCTCATCTTTTGCTTCTCATTTATTTCCTGGTCAAATTGTTCTTTGGTTTCTAGACGCTCGGTAATTTGACCAAAGTTGTGCAACCTACTGTTATATAGAACTAGATGAGGGTGCAACGGCTCACCGTTGTGAAACTTGCGGGAATACAGGGGAGCGTTATCGATACAATATAAAATAATTTTACACGTGACTATGATTAACTGAGGTGCTTGTGGTCTAAAACAATTGTGTTTATTCGTGGTTAAGCTGCGTTTGCCACCGCTACTTCACTGACTATTTTACATCTATGCAACGAGAACTATTTTCCAGTCAGGCAGTTTTCGTGGTTAAGTTGCGCTTTCCGAGGCCAATTCGTTGATGTGTGACCTTTTTTATACAACAAGACTCTGTCTTCAATTTCGTTGTCTAACCACATTTGGTTTGACTGGAAACCAACCCACAACATTGGTACAAGAACTCTCCACACAAAGCCTTCCACCTGATCGCCTCCAACAATAACAGGAGTCCAATAAGATTCCATCACATTAAGCAGACCCCCTAAATCCGAAGCCACGTCCGCACGTCCAGGCGATATCCCCGCAGAGCGCGGCATACATCGCTGGCTCACACCGGAAGATTTATCACACCGTCAATGCATTGCCCGCATGATGGATGGAGCGGTCTCATCCCCACGTTTGAGTAAACGTATTGTGCTAACACTGCGCTTGTAAGATGGATCGGTTAGTGTGTTTAAAGGCTTTTAAGATACTTTTGTGGTACTTTGTTTTGATAGTAAAGGGTGAGTATTGGTTACAATGTAATGGCTATCGGTGCGATGAAGACAAATTGCGTGAAAATTACTATATAGAAGAAAAATGATTCATATTTGATACCAGTTGAGATTGTCGAAATTGAAGTAGTTTTAATTTCAGTGTCTAAGCATTTTAGTGTCGGCCATCTTGTTTGTGTCCAAACAAATAGTGTTGGTTTACGTGTGACTCATCTTACAGCAATTTTGATATCAACAATAGCTTTTATTGGAATCCATCTATACTAATATTATAAAGAGGTAAAATTCGTTTATTTATTTATAAGTTTGTATGTAGGGGGTAATCTCTGGAACTACCAGTCGGATTTGAAATTAAATGAAATGTTATAGGCTCGAAGTCGCGGGTAGAAGCTAGTAATTGAATATTGTATAACAATATTCAATTCCTCGAACAAACATTTCCAAACCAAATTAACATTACACAAATTAACACGGCCATGTTGCGGCGTTGAAATATCCCATAAAATCGTATGAAATAATGCTGGCAACCAGAACGGGCAATTATGACGCCGTTCTCGTTTCGCACCTAATAATATATGCAATTAAGTTAATTGGAGCGATGTCGCGGGTACATGTAGTAGTAGTTATTAGTAGCAGGTGCTAAGCGTTAACTCTCCTGGTTCGGGCGCGCGTTCGAGACTGCGCTTTGAGAGGCATTCTGTGACGTCACAAGTCCTTATATAGCGTGTGGGCGGTACGGCTCCGGGGTAAAGCAAGCATGTTGCTTAAAGGTACCAGTCGACTTGGTACTAAGTGGTTACCGCAGTATTCTGATACCGAAGTTGTCAAACATAGCGTTGCTGACCATAATGGACACGTCATTGGCAACCATAATTATTATGTGTAACTGTAATACAGCAATACTCGTCCATGGTCATGCACTTTATCCTATTTACTACCTTAATTTATACGATAACTCTCAGGATTAGATAAACTAAACTTCATAACGTCTCTTTGGTAATACACCGTTGTAGATGTCTTTTAAGTCCACCAAACTTTCTCCCACACAGTTTTTCAAGTTGTGATTTTCATGGAAAGACCTGAAGTTAAATCTGTGGAATTATTCAAACTGTAAAGTTACTTGATCATCAAATTGGTTGTTCTTCTCGTCAGTGTGTCTCTGTCTGTCAGCAGTGCAGTCACGTAATGAACTGGCTGCTGCGCTCGCGAGGTACTGACGCGGCCACGTTTACCGAATGCTCTTATCAATATTTGTATCGCTCTACTGTTCGGGAGGGGGTAATGCTCATGGACGGGCATTTTTTGTATTTAAAGCTCGTACAGACCAGCGCGATATCGCGCTGGTCTGCACGAGCCTTTAATGTTATTTGTGATAGGTACTTAAAACGATGGATTAGTATCGGGGAATCACTATAATGCTCTGGCCAAACAGAATCGAACCCGCACGGGGTGCGGGACGCTACTACGCGCATAATTTTATTGATTAGAAATTCACGCGACTATTCGCCTCAGTTTGAACACCTCTATACAAGTTAGTTGACACAATCAGCGTGAACGAATTTCTTCCCACATCCCATGCGGGATTTGCCTCGGTGTGGCCAGAACTTAATTTTGCCAGGCAGCTTTATTGTGTTTTGTTTAGAGGGGTGTGAGTGATATTGCTAACATGAGCGACTCGCAACTTTGACTCTGTAATTCATCAGGATGTTATTAAATCTCATGGGGCACTCTTACTGTGCAATACGTGTAAAGTATTATAGTATTCCTGCTAAAGCAGACCACGAATGTTGAACCAAAAATACGTAGGTGTTTCAGGAAATGTAAAGCTTATTCATTAATTTCTTACTGTATGAAACAAGCTAAAAGCAGACAGCCAATTGCATTTGAAATCCATATTCCTTTTGTAAATTCAGACTAATGAGGACTACAACAAACTTAAACTTTTGATTTATATGAGAACTGTAGCTGTTGTCTAGGTATTATAGCTGTTGGCAGCCTCGCTCACGTACCTCAGGAGCTGAGGAACTGCTGAGAAATGAGTTTATGCGGTACACTTTATAGTTTCCAAGTACAACTTGAACTAAGACGTAAAAGGTGCTATTATGTTGTAATGAATGTAAGGATAGTTTTCAGTTATAATAAAAGAACTATGTTATGGCCTAAAAATAGTTTTGTTGTAACCCAAATCTTCGTCACAAAAAGACAAAAAAAATGGAATCATTTAGCGTACCTGGTTATTCTACAGCATCAGAAACTTACAAAATATGTTTTAAAACGTGATATTTTTAAAATATTCTCAGTAAAATAAAATAACAGGACTGTTCTTATAATTGAATTCCCACTAATTAACCAGATATCACCACTTTCCGTCGTCGCATATTCATCGACCTCTGATCGGCAATTATCGAGTAATTATCGACTACTTGCCATATGATTCGAAACTAATTATAAATCGCTCATTAAACAGTCCTGCGAGCTGGAAATATAACTGAAAGATGTGAAATTTGAATGTTCATAAAGGATTAAGTATTCCGCAAACGCGTTCAGGACTGCGATAAGGTTTTCCGACTGACTGAAATTAGAAAGTCTGATTCACGTCGGTGAAAAACCTGTTAATTTATAACTCGGAACAAATTCATTACTAAACTGCTGGCTACAAATGATACTAAATACCAAGCCTGTTACTTTGTTTATGGTCACCTGTCTACTTTTTCTCTTATCATCCGATCGCTCCGATGCTTTGAAAATTATATAATTAAAGACTTTATTGACTTGTACATTAAATTTTTATTGGTGTGGCTTTACAAATACTTATTATCATATAACTAGCTGCCCGGCCCGGCTTCACACGGGTAGCATTAAGAACTTATCTACGGCGCACCTAACTACCTACCCTACCTATCTACCCTGCCTACCTACCTACCTACCGACCCTACCTACCTACGCTCCTATCTACCCTACCTACCTACCCTACTTACCTACCCTACTTACCTACCCTACCTACCTACCCTACCTTCCTACGCTACCTACCCTACCTACCCTACCTACCCCTACCTACCTACCCTACCTACTCCTACCTCCTCCTACCTATCCTACCTACCTACCAACCAACGTACATACCTACCATCTCCCGAGATATCGAAATTCATGCAAGCCTAGTACTTTGTGTTAGGATTTATGGCATATATACCGGGATATCATAAATACAAAATTTATAAAAACATTTAACTTCATGTTTTTTTTTTTTTGTGAATTTTTCCATTGTTTTAATAGTTATTATCCTATTCCGGAAGAAGACATGTACAAAAACACAAAAATCATACAAATTGATCCAGCTGTTCTTGAGTTATAAGTGGTGTAACTAACACGACTTTGTTTTATAGGTACCTAATATCGATACATGGGCATGTATGCATCTGTCGGAGTTCAAATTATACATACGTCTTGTGTAATGATTCAGTAAATTCAACCAGGACTGGGACGATCGTATTTAGGTCTTAAATGACGAGCCTAATGGCTATCCTAAGGTTACATGCGAATTTCAGCGCAATTTCGTGCGTCTGCTGGCATATAAGGGCAAAGGGTTGGCTGATAATAGGCATTGAAATCCGACATCTTTGAGAAAATTGGTGAATCAGGGTTTACGAGGCAGTGCGACGGGCTTATGTCAAAATAGAATTTGGGAAGTTAGTGGAAAAAAGAAAATAGAATAGAATATATAAAGAAAAATAGTCCTGATTCTGCTGAGCGCTGGCCAAGAAAAGGACCCAAGGCTAAAAAAAAGGAAAGGTAACTTATCAGCATGCCAATTTTCAAAGACAAAGTCAAATAGGGACATTAAAGGCACTTTTGAACGTCAAAATCTACAAAAATATAGAATTTCCCTGAAGGGTTAGGCAGAGGTGTACCATAGTATACGCAAATTTCGCTTATTATGTTTAAGTCCCATGTGATGGGAGGGGCGAGCCTATTGCCATCAACCGGACACAAATCCAAACTCCGTGCTGCTATTGACATTTTTTTTATAGAAAAACACGATACTAGTTTCCCAGACCTGGGAATCGTACCCAGGACCTCATGTTCAGCAGTACCTCTTGCGAATAAAAGAAAAGAATTTCCATTTTTTGTTTTTAGTCAATTGTTTCAATTAAACAAACAATATTTTGACATTCGTACTAACGTATCATGTATAAAAACCCACACATCAGAACCTATAACAAGAGATACATCAACCCTCTAATGCGACCCGGACATCTTATGTAACCAGCGAACCGTATTAACATAATAAGAACAACAAAAAAAATCGTATTAATATTTGTACCGAGGGTTCGGATTCCTAAGGGATCAAAGGGCGAAGCGGGGACTCCTGAACAGGGCAGAATGGAACGGGCACAGGGGGGTTGTATGTAAATTTTGTCAAAGTAACATCTGGCTCAGGCCGATACCCGTAAAAATAACGGAGACGCTGATTGTCTTCTCAAATATACATATTTCATTATGTGCCCGTTTCTTTGCTGTTTGTTTGTGACTGACGAACTTCTTGATGGGAGTTTGGCGAAGAGTTGGAGTGATCTTTGATAGGGTTATATACTTTGTAGGCGTGTTAAATTGGAAATGTCTGTGACCTTGGCCTTTTTAGACAACACAAAACTATTCAATTAAATAGGGTTCGTAAACGTCAAACTATGCACTAACTATGTCACCAAAATCAAGATGCACCTTAAATGGCGAATGTGTTTCTGTAGGTGTGTCTGTGTGTGTTTTGGTAGCCTGGGATGTTATTTTATTAACTGCTTTGAAGAAACACCTCTGGTAATACATGTCAAAGGGAACCATTCATCATTCCATTATTATTAACAATATATAATACTATCAGAGCTACCTCCTACAAGTTGTTGCAGGTTATTAATAAAATAAAATAATACTTTACTTCAAACGGAATTAGTTCGCTCAAGAGTTCACTGCCAAGAATTTTCACGCAACATAATTTACTTGAGCTGAAAATAGTAGTATCGCTGAGACATTCAAGAAATACGTCATACCAATATTGTGTGGGCGAGAACAAACTTCAGGCTATGTAACTACCTTCATTGCTTATATAAATTGTGGTATTTCAGTACATATTAAGGCTCACGTCCTAAGGCTGAATTATTTAGTTGCGTCAAAGGCTCAAATGTTCTTCTTGTAGGGTAACAAATTACAAGAGCTGTAAAGAACTACAAGCATTCTTAGCAATATTGGTTTCAGCCACGAGAGTAGGTATTTCATCACTTTCATGAAGTTTCAGTAATAAAAAAATCTATCGAATAACAAAAGTTGTTGACCTTTGTTAGCTTAAACTTTCTATAACTCAATGAGAAAAACATGCTGAAGTTAGTTTTTAACCGACTTTTAAAAAAGGAGGAGGTTCGCAATTCGTCTGTATTTTTTAAAAATGTATGTTCGTCGATATTTTCGTCAATTGTGGTTTATTTTTCATTTTGCTAAGAAGCTTGCACAGTGGTCCCATTTTTTTTATTAACTTTGCTTAGTTATTGAGTTAGTTTCAATAATACGTATTTTTTCCACTTGGTGTATGTTGATGATGGTATAATTACTTCCTGTCACTGTTATTTACATAGAAAGTAGTGGTATACAAGATTTGCGTGTGGTACGTACCACAACAAAAAAGAGAAAAATTAAAAATTAAAAAAAAGAAACAGAAACGAATTAAAAAAAAAAACCATATAGTGAAAAATTATTAAAATAAAACAAAAATACAAAACCAAAGACAATGACTTTCGAAATAAAAATAATTTTTCACTTTGTAATGTTTTTTTAGAAATCGGTTGTTGTCTCACTAAAGGTATGATTCCGAAAAATGCCGCACGCGGCTTTGCTGCGGCGGCATTACTGCCGCGACATTACTGTCACGTGACGCGTTACTACTGGTCCCCATACATTTTCTATAGGTTTATATGAGATTACATTCCGAGCACGGCAGCAATGTCGCGCAGCATTGCTGCATACCTTTAGACTCACTAAAACTTTCAATGCATGGAGCTCACTTGACGAGCTTCGGCGTAGTCAAGTGTCATGTGTTATGTGCGCTGCACTTATTTCTAACTTCTATTAAATATGTAACTAGGCTACGAAACAACAGACTTTTATTATTATTTCAGTTTGAATCATAATTAGGCAAAGTGAATCAATCCTTGAAGTAATTTGGTTTAAAAATAGATAGGTACGTACACCGTGTAGATCAGACCAATGTCGTTCACGACCTTACATGACAAGTTAACAATACTTAACTATTCAAAGTCTCCAAAACAAGTTAATGCCTATTAAGTATTTAACCACAAAGCCTAAGCAATACTCAAGACTTCACGAATTTATTTGCTTTGCCTGAGGCGGTTAGTAATAGGTGAACAAAGGTATTATCGTCCTTTGAATTCTACTGAATCATTTCTGAAATAAAATATACTACATTTTTAAGAAATTATTATTTAACATGCACAATTATTCTTTTAACATGCGACATTTTAAGAAATTATTTTGTCTCTTAAGAATGTTGTTCTTATGTCGGGCTTGTTGCTAAATGATGTGAAAGAATGAATGAATGAATGAATGATATTTATTTGTAAGAATATAGGTAGCTAACATAAGTTTGGGTTTCCCTATATTTAGCATTTCAGTTGTGCCAATATTTGTGCAATATGTGTCCCATTCATAATTACCAGACATACCACTTTGTTATCAGTACCATCGGCCTCCACTAATTATCTAAAGATGTCACCATTCTTGCGTCTTCCTGCATTATATAATGATAAATTCCCAAAATTACATCCTTTCAATACCACACGGAACAGACTTAAAAAAGAAATTATCCACATCCTCCATCAAACGCCAGATACCCAGCGAACTCAGTAGTGCTAGTTTAGTCATACGTACACAAAAATACACACACCTCCACACACATTTACAACACCTACACCGCACACATACACGCCCGCACACACTATAAATATTAATAACTGAGTCACTCTCTATATTTCATATTTCTCTGTGTACTTCGTAATTGGCGTAATGTTTAAAATAATAATAATGTTATACTTACTGTCAGCTGTGAAGCTACCTTATAATAAATAAATAAATTTAGATTTTACATCTTGGTTGAACTTATAGCATGCAGTACTAATAATAAACTTATAAGTATTTAAATGAAATAAAGGATTTAAATGTATATTACAATGTTATTAATAAAAATAAAAATTATATACAATTATATTAATTTAAAATGGGCCTCTGCGAGTTGGCTTCGGCCCCTCGTACGCCTTCCAAAGGTCCGGGACCCTAGGGTCCCGAGAAAGGTTAAGACGTAAAAAAAAATGTATATTAAAAATAGCGATCAATAATAATGATGTCATGTCAAAAAAAGCAAGAATAATGAAAATGTTTCAATATTATTTAAGTAATGTCAATGTGTAGATGTCAGAATAATTAATAAATAAGTTTAAAGGCTCGTGCAAACTGGCGGCGATATCGCGGGCGCTACAAGCAGCGCGACCCTTGTAGCGCCCGCGATGTCGCGCTGGTTTGCACGAGCCTTTATATTTTACACTCAAAATATTCATTGATGGAATAAAAAAATATCTCAAATAACCAGTTATATAACTTTCTATTAAATTTAAATTTGTAGCACTTCTAAATTCTTCGGCTAAGTGGTTATATATTTCCACCGCCTTGGTATAAAAATGTTTTGTTTCGAGACAACCTTTTGGAATCTGCTGTTGGTTGTCAACAAGGCTAGTGATTTTTAGTTTATCCAATCACCCAATTATTCGACAGCTAAACTCCAAATTTAACGTTTGGTACCTCGACGATAGAATTTTGGGAGGCGATGTAGAAACTGTTCTAAATGACCTTCAATTCCTAAAAAAATAACTTCATTCTATTGGCCTAGAACTCAACCTTTCAAAGTGTGAACGATACTTAGCAGACAGTACTGACAGACATGACACACTTCCCAAATTTAACGCAATAGCCCCAGAAATCAAAATTATTGAAAAACGCTCTCTTCGTCTCCTTGGGTCACCAATTTTTGAGGATTCCTTTCCCGTTTTTATTGAGGAAAAAATTCATCCTTTCAATGACGTTTCGGAAAGATATTCCAAATTAACATGCATTCGGCAATAACCTTAATCCGTTACTGCTGTTTCGGCCCTAAATTGACATATTTCCTCCGAGCTTCCCATTTATGGAAACATACTCATCTTTTAAACAAAATGGACCAAATTATTAATACATTTCGATCTTAAATGTGGCTATGGACGACCGAGCTTGGGCACAAGCTACTCTTCCTATCCTTATGGGAGGCCTCGGCGTCCGCAAAATGTCTAGTCTTACCGGCTTTCATATCCTCGATCCACGGTACTGAGAAATTAATCAGGAAAATCCTAGCCTCCACATTGATTAATTTTGATTTGCCGTGCCTCACGGAGGCTATAGATGCCTGGAGACTCGCTTGCCCGAATTCAGATCCGCCCGACAATCCGTTTCCCCAGAGCCGGTGGGATGAACCGCTCTGCAGAGTAGTACAGAACAATTTACTTGACACGTCTGCTACTACTGCGGAGCGTGCACGTCTGCTGGCTGTGGGTAAGTGGCAGCCGGGACTGTAGCTTCATGCACTACCGTCATCGAACTTACGCACACTACCTTCCGCATCGCTGTTTCCCTGCGACTAGGAGCTCCTTGTGTTTTCATCGTTGTCACTGTGGCGAACGGCCTGTCTTGCAGCCGATGTGCGGGGCGCTTAGCGTTGCACGCGAACATTAATGACATCATCCGACGAGCTCTTGGCACCGTCTGCGTTCCAGCTGTATTAGAACCCAATGGTTTGGCACGCAACGATGGCAAGAGACCGGACTGCATGTCTTTATTTCCATGGAAGGTGGGTAGGCCTTTAGTGTGGGACGCAACGTGTGTCGATACTTTAGCGGCATCCCATCTTCCTGGCTCAGCGTGCTGTGCTGGCGCTGCCGCTGTGGCTGCGGAAACTCTCAAGCGGCGTAAGTATAATAACCTCATCTGTTCACAGTCTGTTCAATGAAATCTCCAAACTGCTGATTGACATTTACCGTGACCCAAGGGCTTTACCTTGGCTAGAGGCTAAGCATTGTCATACAACGTGGCAATGCTGCCAGTCTCTTGGGTACATTACCAGTCGACAGCGACGCGGAGGAATTTTTCGACGCCTTATTTTAGTTTACTAATAGTTTTAGTTAGGTTAGGATATAATATTTTTAGTTTTGTTAAATCTAGCCAGTTGATTAAATCTGCGAATGCTTTATTCGTAACCATTTCACTGTTATCTAGAGTTTTCTCTTTTGACAACACGGTAGTATCATCTGCAAACAATATAGTATATTGGTTGATGGAGTTGGGCAGTTCGGATAAGGATAACAGCTGCACGGGTCGATTGAAGGTTAAGTTACGCTTGCCGCGGTCGGTTCATGGATGAGTGACCATCCATTGTATATCCAGACCCCTTCGTGTCTCCGCAAGTACGTTAAGTCGTCGGCTGATATTCGTAGATCTTGACAGTCGTTACGGAAGAAGCCCAAAAGTCTGACAACCAGTCTTACCCAGTAACTGGGTTTGTGGAAGTCAGATAGGCAGTAGTCGCTGTCGAAGTCAGAAAGACAGGTATTCAGCAGCATCCGGTTGAACTGGAAGCCAAACCCAACATAGTTGGGAAAATGCTAGGCGGATTGAAGAATGCTGCTTTTATGAAGTTCTGTTTGAAATTGCAACCAACAAAAACATCTAAAAACCGATTAACGCAGCATCCACACTACTTTTTTTTGGATAAGAATTCCTTCGAAGTTAACACAACGTCCACCTCATGTTAGAAATAATGCGTGCGAGTACCAGGCGCACATAGATCTACAATAGTTCTCTCGAGGGACTCATCAACAAGTCGATACGACGGTTTATGACGACAACCAACGTTGAGGGTAACTTAGATAGCGGCCATCAGTGGACATTTTTCATATCGGGTTGGAAGACGATTGAAGAAAAGTAATATGACTGGAACACCTATTTGATATTTTTCGTCATACACTCCTAAGCAAAAAGCAATGGGCACATTATTGGGTGAGCGAAAAACTAAGCATAGCTTGTAGTCGACCTTCCAAGCCAACTAGCACATCTGTGGTAATAATTTGACATTGACAGCCCCTTTGTAGCGGTTTTCGTAGTTCAAAATGTTACCACTGCTGTGCGGTTAATTGTACCTAGAGGCTTTAATTTTGTGGGAGACAAAGCTGACCAATGCTTCTTCGAAAATCTTTTAAGTACTCAGTTTTAATCCACTTCAAAACCAGCCCATCATTGTTTTTCATCAATAACAAAAAGATCACAGAATAATTAATACAACTGACCTTGTCTTCACCACAGTCCGACATAGTCTAGACTACTCTCAGACACGGTGGCGTGTTGTGTTGCCGATAATACCGTCGTTTGCCAATTATTAACCGCCTCAGGCAAAACAAATTAATTCTTGAAGTCTTGACAAGTATTGCTTACGTAGCTTTGTGGTTAAATAACAGGCATTTGTTTTGGAACTTTGAATAGTTTTGTATTGTTAACTCGTCATGTAAGGTCATGAATGTGTACGTTGATAGGAGACGAATTAGGCTTTTGAGAACGAGATTGATCACGGTGTACACGTACCCATATATTTATAAACCAACTAGCTGCGCCCCGCGGTTTCACCCGCATAAGTCTCGATCCCGTAAAAATATCGGGATAAAAAGTATCCTATGTCCTTCTCCGGGTCAAGGTCTATCCATATCCCAAATTTCATCCTAATCCGTTCAGCCGTTTTAGTGTGATGTCGTGACCAAGGGAAATAGGGATTCATTTTTATATATATAGACTAGCTGCGCCCCGTGGTTTCACCCGCATTAGTCCCCTTTGAGAATATCGGGATAAAAAGTATCCTATGTCCTCCTCCGGATCATGGTTTACCCATACGCCAAATTTCATCCAAATCCGTTCAGCTGTTTTAGCGTGATGCCGTGACCAAGGGAAATAGGGATTCATTTTTATATATATAGATTAATTTAAGGATTGATTCAGTTTACATGATTCAGTACTTAAATCATAAAACAATCTATCGTTTTGTAGCCTTGTTGTAAATTTTATAGAATTTAGAAATAAGTGGAGCGCACCTTTACACATTATCGCTACGACGTAGCCAGGCTAAGCCGGAGCGTGGCGTAGCGTAGCGTGGCGTGGCTTCTTCCGTAACGACTGTCAAAGACCTACGGTTGACAGCTGGGACCAATGGCTTAACGTGCTTTCCGAGGCACGGAGGGATCTCGGAACCGACCGCGGCAAGCGTAGCTTAACCTTCGATCGACCCATGCAGCTGTTATCATTTAGCCACAATCCCACATAACAGCAACGTTCTTAAGAGATAAAATATTTTCACTCCTCTTGCTCAAAAAGTCCGACATTGTAGCGTACCAGAGCGGGGAAAAAGTAGCATATCTTGCTCTAGGGGAAAAAGTAATTTCTTTTAAAATTTTGTCTGTAACCAACAAGCCTACAAAAACGAAAACGTCTTTATTCTTATGTAAAACTAGCTTTTCCCGCGGCTTTGCTCGCGTGGACGTCGGAAATTATCCCATGGAAACGTACTACCGCATACCCGTTGTTGTTTCCTTGTTGTGTGTGTTGTCGTTGTTTCCTTAAAAATTCTGATTGATCAAATTGTATAACTTTTTTAATAAAATAAACTATTTAATATTGTATTGGATTATTTTATTTTCTCGCAATCGTAATGAAAAGTAGGGTGTAACACATGGCGCTAAAAACCCATTATTTCAATTTTCTAATTTCTAGTAAAACTACCTCGATAGAATGAGTTATTTTAGCCCCTCGTACAACATTCTTAAAATTTCGCAAGTTAAATTAATAATTTAATTCATGTTAAATATGAATTTCTTAAAATGTAGTTTAATTTAAGAAATGATTCAGTAGAATTCAAAGGACTAAGAATGTGTACCTCAGATCTGTGCATAAACTTGATCGGATCCTGAAATTTCTAGCCAGATAATGTGAAGTTTCATAAAAAAAACACCTTTCTTTAAGAGCCCAACATGACCGATGTCCTTATCAGTGCTGGGGTAAGAGCTTGCCATAAACCAGCCGCGTCGACTTGTTGGCGACTCCGCCGGGAATAGGACGCGCTCTTAAATCTGTGCTTCCCCGATATTTTCTCATCTACGCACTGAGAAGGCGAAACGCTACTGTTTTACGTCAAATAAGCTTAATTACCTTATAGTCCCAATATAAGAGTTTATTGTAACGTTTGTTCTGTAGATATATAACATTATCAAGATTAGTTTTAATAAATTATCACGACACCTTTATTAAGCCTTTATTATTTTTCTAATAGCACTAAAGGCTATTTTGGTCTTTGTAGGCTTAAGCTAGGTACTAAAACGAACCAAAATTGAGTCATAAATACATACTAAGGCTTAACTGGACTCCTTGATATTAGGATCTATTGTCAATAAACTATAGAGGTACCGAAATAACCTATGAATGCAAAAGGTAAGCAATATCTTGGTAAACAGAATACTCTTTGTTATGCACATTATATTTAAAAAAAAAAAATAGGTAGCTGTATTCTATATTTATTTTTTTGCATTTTTGTTTTTGCTTACTTTTTATGTCACTGAGATTTTCCTTACGAATTAAGATAAAAGCGATAGCTATATTCTACGCAACAAAATCTATACACCGGCTTTAAATGATAAAACGGTTTCAGAACTCCAGGTTTTATAAGTCTATTCTTCACACCTGTCCACTGACCCAGTCCGCGGTTGTCAGTGAAGGATTTATTAAGTACCCGCGACTCACAGGCGTCGACTCTAACGGGGTAAATGAAAAGGGCAGTTACAGCCGCCTCCGCCTTGTGGAATCAATTAGTGTAGGTAACATGGGCTCCACTTCCGTTCTTGACTAGTTTGGGATACATAGGAAGCTCATTAAAGTAATTTTTGGACATAATGAGTTATTTATCTTGGCTTTGAATTGAGAATGGTCATTGCTTAAGAGGCCGTACACGAAATCGCTCGGTTTTGATCAAGTGTATTCATTAGTTGTGAGAAGAGGAAAAATAATTTAAGCAAAACTATTTGTGATTTGAAAAGTTGAGTTCTTTGTTTTGCATGTTGTGCAAAGGGATTTTTCAAATAAGTTAAGTAACAAGTTTTCCGAACAATGACGCGAGACTGAGGTTTGATCACTTTTTTAGAGGAAACTTTCGATTTTGAACATTTTAAAATATCATCAACATCGTTCGTTACATGGTCTACTTGTATGTGGTTGAAACACTTTTTTCAACTTCTATACAAAATATAGCAAAAAAATTATGTTAAAAAAAACTTTTCAGTAATGTATTTTTTCCTATTATTTAGCAAACCATATCAAGAAATTCAAAAAACACACATTAGTCTTCAGCAATCCTTGAAATAAAATCAAAAATTAATTTTATGATTATACAATATCTTCATTAGGTAAATCAGAGGCGAAATAAACCAATATTTTCGACAGCCCAAAAGTGATGCAACTATCAACAGGTGCTGCTGTGACTGACACACATGGTTTAGCACCATGAAAATTATACTTTTTTACCTACACAGACTTCAATCAATCTGCCTAGCCTTTTCCAAATTATGTTGGGTTTGGCTTCCAGTTTAACCGAATGCAGCTGAATACCAGTATTTCACATGGAGCGACTGTCTATCTGACCTCCATAACCCAGTAACTGGGTAATACGATACCTCTTGGTAAGACTGGTTGTCAGGCTTTCGAGCTTCTGACGACCCGTAACGATTGTCAAAGAGCCACGAATGACAGCCAGGATAAAACGGCTTAACGTGCTTTCGGTGGCACGGAGAAGTCTCGGTATGTAAAGATGGTCACCCATCGACGGACCGACACTGGCAAGCGTAGCTTAACCTGATGGATCGACCCGTGCGGATGTTATTACTTAGCCACGAGCTCCTCCTATACCTATACCTACACAGACTTAATATTTTAATTATTTCAAGCTTCCTTACAATTAGATAAGTTATTAACGTAAAAGGGGTTTTTCGTGCACGGAGCCTTAAGAAAATAAATTCAAAGTTTAACTCAAAGTTATACGTGCATATTTTTGTTCTATATACCTACTTAAGTATTAATAGAGATTGCAATTCCTTAAAGCAAATCCTAAAAGGAGACAAATGAATGCATTCAATTTCATATCAAGTTCATATTTCATTGGAAAATAGTATTACTAAAACAAACTGAAAAAGCTACGTTTATATAGGTCTTGATAACTACTTTTTGCATATTTTATGAGTTTTTTTTTTATTTGTTTAATTCGCTTTCTACAAAAGGTAACGATTTGTCGACCAAGTGCGAATTCTTCTATAGTGCGTATCACTAACTCTAACATTGTTCCGATTTACGGTAATAGAAATATGAGTTATTAAGCGTGCGCCTGCGGCGGCGGCGGCAGAGGCCTTATCTCTATCATTGTACTTGCAATGATCTCCGATAACGCTTTCATTGGCAGCCTCCAGCCGGAACAAATGGCTCTTTGCACCAATAATATCTATTCCAATGTTTGTAGGCTTGAGTATGAAGACAAGCTGGTATAGAGCGCTTCTGTTTTTGTTTGTAGATAACTTACGCTAACCGGTAGAAATAAGTTACCTACTTTAAACCCTGTACTATTAAACGAGCAATGTTTGTATATATATATATTTGTTTCCATATATATTTGTACCTACTCACGTTCTCGAAATCGGCTCTAATGGTTTCGATGAAAGTAGCAATATAAAGGTTTACGGAAGCGAAAAATCAATCGAGCTAGGTCCTCGTATATGGGAAAATTAGATTTCTCCGTATTTTCACCCGAGCAGAGCTCGGTCGCCCAAAGTTTAGAACAAGATAATGAATAATGACATGACATTATTGATATTAGAATAATGATCATGGCAGCATAGAATTAGTAAGTACCTACTATCATGGCAGTATTGAATTAGTTGGTACTATTCTATACTATTAAGTGAGCATTCTCTATTTTCACCAGAACAGAGCTCGGTCGCCCATGTACTTTATCTAAAAAAAAAACTACATTTACATGTTCGCCTAATAAAAATGAAATTATTATCTGTGGTTATAAAAAAGTAAAACAATGCTTTCAATGAGCGAGCGAGACTCTCTTTGTTTCGTTTAATTTATTCGTTTTAATTTGTTACTTTTCGAACAAGACGCGCTTTGTTTAACGACCTGTGTGAGTATATTTTTTTTTGATTGGCGCATTGGGTACATGTACATGCACATATACCCGGTGCGTCTGGTGAGTGCAGCAAATATTTGAATTAAATGCTGTTTTTGTTTGTTACTAACATAGCTAATAAGTAGTGTGTATTACTAACATCATATGGATCAAGGTCTGAAATAAAGTTTTTTTTTTTTATGACTCGGTTGTCGTGATGGATGAACTTTTACTTATATACCTACAGGTTTGTACGGAATCCTCGGTGCGCGAGAGTCCGACTCGCACTTGGCCGGTTTTTTTCTACTACAATCTTAGCCTTGCTCTATAGTTTGTCTTATTAATACTTCGAAGTCTCCAGTACATCGAAATAAAGACGTTCTGGAGTGATGGAGATGATTCCTGTTCACTGTAAAAGATTATGATAATCGAATTGTTGATTTATTGTTGTACGGCCAGAAACGAACCCTGTATGAAATTGTAATCGTAGGGTGAAAGAAAGGACGTGAATGGGATACATATTGAGTTTCTGTTTTGAGAAAGATTTTATTAGTTGAGACGTAGTTTTCGATGTTTTAACAGAATTAAGAATATTGCTAAGAAAACAGAAAATACCTTTAGACCACAAAAGTGCTTTTTTATTTGCTATAAAGGCGGCTTGGGAATTTTTAAATTGAGAACTTGGTAACCTACCAAATATTGTTTGTTAATAGTATAATAAAAATGTTAAACAGGGAACGTCTATCATTACTAGACTAATTAGATTACTATTCTGAAAAATGTAAAAACACCACTTTAGAATATGAAAATGTCATACAAAATTTAAATTTTGTAATTGAAAATCTTAATCAAAAATGAATATCAATGACAAACAAATACAGTATCTCTGAAAAGCAAATGAGGGAATACATGCTGGCGATGAATGAGTTAATAGTGAGTTCTAGTTCATGTTCCTGTGAGTGATCACAATCATTGACCAACAACATCTTGTCCAATAGTCAGTCCTCATCGGCCTGTTTTACATCAGCATGTTTCATTGCTGCAAAAAATGTATACCACTGATGGTTCCCCTAAAAAAACTAAAGTTAGTGTAAAATCTCATAACTGTGTACAAACCCAAATAAATAATGATGTTGTGATATTTAGTGATGAAATTGGGAAAGACATGGGCCAGTTAGTATCAAATATTTGCAAGGTAAAGTCACTTACCAATTATTGTATGCCTGGCTTAAGTTATGTTGAGATAGTGACAAAGATTATTAGTTTAAATTATCATCAGGATACAAGTTTTGATTGATATTATTGATCAGTAACAGAGGAAATGTGAATCAGCACAGTCTGCTTCATTACTATAACAAAGTTCGTGAGCTAGACTTAAGACAGATTGTAATGTTTACATTTCCTTATAGTAATAGTTTGCCACAGAAAGAAAATAATTTAAGGCACAAATTAAATATAATGTTAAATGATATGACATTAAACACTAATAATTTTCATGTAATTGACACAAACAAGTATGTTAGTAAATATTTATATTATGTATTGCAATGTGTGGTTAGCTAGCGACCTCGAAAATTGATCATATTATTCTTGCCTGAGCACCCGGCAGCAAGTTCTTCATGCTCCCTTAGATGTCAGTGCTTGCGGTAGCGTCGGGGGTCGAGTTGCCTCCTTCCCTCAAATATGGCGAGGGGGGTAATGGCTGATCTTTGCGTTGTGCTCGTGAACGGGTGCTGCTTGTGGTGACTGGTCGTCTTGCTGACCATGGTTTTGTTATTGTTATTTTATTAACCGTTTATTTATTTTTATTTTGATGGTCCTAATTTATCATTGGTGTCTTTGAGTTACAACTTTAATAGCTATATGTAAACGGGCGAGCCCTTTATGCCTTTTTTTTTTTTGAGGGTGGGAAATCATCAAATAACTTCTCCCGCTCTGGAGCGGGAGGGCGTGTCAGACTCTTACTGATTAAAACCCACCCGTGTTCCTTCGGTTGCCCTGTTGCCGGGGGCCACGATCTCCCTTTCGGTTTTCTTCGCAACCCCGGCAGGCATCGGCCCTAGTGGACCCCTTCAAATCTGCTGACATCTCTTTGAGGCGCGCGTGGAACACAACGCGCCGTCGACCCGGGCCTAGTCCTTATCGGACGGTGAGCCACCCATTGCTCACCGTCCGCAAGCCCGCGCCTACGGTGGCCGGAAATCGCCTCGCGATTCCCGACGCCCTGGGCGTCTCCTCCTGCGGCGGTTAGGGACATGAGGGCGCGAAATTTGCCTCTCCCTCACGCGTTCCGCCTCCTCCTTCGCGAGCATTACCGCTTCGCAGAAGGAGGTGACGGCCTCCCATTTCCTCTCGTTCCGTACCATGGCCTGAACCAGGGCCGGACGCGAGAGATCACCGTCGCCGATCGCCTCCACGAGGACACGGCGATGCTCCGCCCAAGCTGGGCAGACCTCCACCGTATGCTACACCGTGTCCTCCGTTGTTATTGTTATTTTATTAACTGTTTATTTATTTTTACTTTGATGGTCCTAATTTATCATTGGTGTCTTTGAGTTACAACTTTAATAGCTATATGTAAACGGGCACGCCCTTTATGCCTGGAGGCTTTTATTCGAGTATTAAGTTCTTTTACTTTTTCTTTTTGCTTGAGCATAGATTTCGATGATTTTTGTTGGTATATTGGCGTGTGCTAGCTGACATATAGCAAATAATTTAATGTTTTGTGCCTACTAACCTACTATCGATATACGAAATGAGTCTTCGTGAGTCCCTTAGAAATAAATTCAAAGAAATTGATATACTGACTCAGCCTTCTCTTTAAATCTTAGAAAGTAGTTTGTATGTTCGCAAAAAATTAGGACTTTTCAAAATAAGAAGCGATTTCCATAATATAAATACACGTAGTAGACATAAAATTGTGATACCGAAATTTAGATTAACTAAAACTAGTAAGTTATTTCTTATAAACTTGTTATAAACGCTTTTATAACAAGTTGCCAAAGTCGGCATGGAAAGTTCAAAACCCACATCAAATGTGTCCTTATAAAAAAAGCATATTATAAGATTAAAGACTACGTTGAAGACAAGGAAGTTTGGCAATAATTAACGACAATGTAAATGTCTATTAACTGCTCCTAAATTACGATTATTATTTTATTTTACTTTTTTTACATACTTCCTTGACATATTCTTTTCATTATTTGACATTATATACCTACAATTTTCTATTTTTTAAAATTATTAAATTAGATTTGTTACAGCTGTAGTGGCAATCATGTCATTTGGTTTAAATAGGTCCTTATTTTTATTATTTTGTTAATCTTTTATATAGATTCTTTTCTTTTAGATTTTGTGAATGTGAGAACGTTGTAGGCTGTAGACTGACTTGTGGACCATTTTCTATTTTACCAAGTAACTGGTACTTGTTGATAGGCCTACACTGTTCTCTCATACCCATTAACACTGTAATTTGAAAACATTGTAGAAACCATTTATTTTTAAAAGAGTAACTGTGGAGTTTCTTGCCGGCTCTTCTCCATAGGAAGCGACCAATTGGAACCGTGCACCTAGCTTCTGACGTTTCATAAGCGCCCTTGTAGGTTTATGTGCAATAAAATTTTGAATTGAATTGAATTGAATTTGAACTATTGTATATAATCAAGTTTTTTTAACTGAACAGACAGCTGTACTGCTGGGGAGTTTGTTGCGCCACTTTTTCTTCCCAGTTAAATAAAGCACTAGGAAGTGGTGAAGAACGGGCGTTTTTGAGGGACTGTCTTATGTAATGTTTGACGTTCGAAAAGTGCTGATCCCTCAGCCTTGTTTGAATAAATGACTTTTGAATGTTTACATAAATAAAAAAAATTTAGTTATATTATTGTAAAAGTTTTCTACATCCTTAAACAATTTAAAAAGTGAGATTTACACGTGCTGGCGACACAAGAAGTGCCCAGCACTGGCATTCGACGTGAAGAGTCGCTTTGAGTTAAGAGTCTTACAAAGAAAATACCGTAACACCGTTCTCGCCGAAATAAACACAAGTGCTTAAAAAAAGAGGCAGAACAAAAGTTTTTAGATCCGCGGTTAACGTGGCTTAGGTTCAGGAAGAGGAGGAGATCAAGTCTTTTGATGAATTTTCGACTTGTTAAAAAATGTGGCAAGGATGACAATTTTGGTGCAGTATGTCATGTCCAACAGTGGAACTGTTATGGAAATTATGTCATATGATTAAGACCATTACAACAACTGCATGTCTTCAATGACGATGAGTTGTATAGAATAATGTTTCTCTTTTGTATATTAGGACATCTTTGAAATATTTGATTTTAGCTAAATACGCAATTTTCGCTATTAAAAGATCACAGTTCTAACTACATAACACTAAAGAAATAAATAAAAAATTACACTCTGCTATAACCTGGGATTAAAATCAAGACCCTCACTGCATGTTCAACTAAACCTTCATAACATTTGAACACAAGTCTGTTTTTAAAGTTCAACATTTTCACAAAGCGATTGGTGCTCAGAAGTTTAGATGGTCAATGAAAGCGATTAGGGGGCTTGCTCCTTACGTTTCATGATTTTCCTGGCTCTTTATGGTAATGCAGTAAACTTTAAACCTGATGGTTGTAGACACTTCGCTTCTAGATGCTTTACGCGTAAATATTTTTTTTTTTTTTTTTTTTTTTTTATCCTTTATTATAAAGAACTCCGTTCTTAATAATTAATTACAATCTAGTCTATAAGACTAATAAATGCAACGTAAATAAATGCTGCAACAACCAATATCCTGTTGTTTTAGAATTATAATTATAAAATATCGTATTTTTTTTCTTGACAGGGCTATTTCAATACATAACTTCACAACGTCATCTCAATCGGCTTCCAGGCTTACCAGATGCATCTAAATACCAGGATTATATAACTTAACATATCGCGTATAAAATAAATATGCTTCTAGATATGAATGAAAACTCTAAAAGATTCACTCAAAGCTTTCAAAACCAGGTGATCAAACAAAATAAAAACTCACTTCAATATTTCTCCCGGGCGACACTGACTCGAGAATCTTATGAACCGCCGACGGATCCCAAACTTCGACTCGTGTTGATTAAAACAACATTCTGTGCGTCAAACTTGTGTCCTCAGCTGAGCACAAAAGTCTCTCTCACACAATTATGCGTTTAAACGCGTCTGATGCGAACCATTTTTGTAACTTTTCTCTTTGGGATTCAGTCCCGAGTTTAAAGGATCTACTCGAGAGTATGTTTTTTCGTATGTTTCTTCAGTTTTTCTTCGGTAAATGTGTCGGTGTGAAGTTTCTTTATGGTTTATTACTTTGTGCTTCTTGAGGATGTTGGTTTTTTGTTTTGCTGGATAAACGGAGGTGTGAATGGAGCATCGTGTTGTTATTGTTGTTTAAAAAAATAGTAATAATATTTTGATTCCTTATTCCAATCAAACTCACACTTTTGAATCGTACGACATAATACAACAAGAACAGCATTTCGAGTCGTTCGCCTCGCAGTCGCGAACTAAATCCACAACAACTTTTAATAAACACAAGACTTGACAATTTGTGTAATCACCAAACCCCAAAAAGTTAGCAACATGTTTCCTCACAAAGACACAGCTTGATCTCCCAATCAGGCTTTACGAAAAAATCTGAAACAAACGCAAGCCGTCACAAACGATCAACGATATTCGTCGGAAAACAGCGGCGTTCAGTTTCCGCCACCTATTCGTGTCCAAAAATACCATCGCGCTGCCGAAATAGGTCACCAGCAGAAAGGCATTGTGAATAGCAAATACGATGTAATTTGGCGGAGTGGGACGATAATGGGAGACGGGCGTTGCGAGCCGGCCCTACATGACCTTTGTAATAATTCGGATCATTTTTATTATACCTGCCCTTTCTACCTAAATAAATGTTAGTGTAGGCCGCAATAAACGTTTGCTTTTGCATTTACATGATTTACAACGCGTTTAGCGTGGAATGATGGTCTTACGGCCGGGATCTTGACTTTGTTTGTTTGGATGTGAACGGAATTTTTAAACGGCAACGTGTAAACATATTACGTAAGGTATCCTTTGGGCTGTAATAGCCTGCAGCGAATTGATTGTGTACATTCCTTCGTCAGTTACATTCTTCGTCTTCTTATGACGTGTGTTATAGTTTAGTAGGTATAGGTGTGTGGGTATATAATTATAGGAGTTCTTTAAATCTACCGCGCTAAGGATGGACGAGACGTTCAAGTTTAGGATATAAAATACTGCAAAATTTTGTTTCAATCAAACAATTTTAATTCATCCACACAATAAAAATCAAAATAAATCACCTACATATATTACCCGGTCCTCGAACATTCTTGGTAATTTTATTTCTAAGTTAGGGATCAGCATTAATTCTGGTGTAGAAGATTGATCGGCGCTGTACTGGCGACGAACGGAGCTTTTTACTTCACTCATTGACTTACCGCTCTCGGCGGGGAGATGAATAGACTTAAAGATTTTGGTGTTACTGAATGTGCTAGCTTACTATGAAGAAGTTTATTTACTATGCTGTGAAGTATCAACAGAACTGTACTAAAAATAGTCTTTGATTTCTCTCTGTTTAAGTCTTCTTTACTTCTTCTTCTACAGTTAGGAATAAATACATTCTTAAGTCATTTCAGTATTCTAAAACATTGTAGAGTTATGAAGAACCATCGCTGTATTTGCCTGACTTATGCATGCACTTTGTGTCATGAGATTCCTTAATAATAACTTCATAATACGATACAATACCTCTATGCTTACAATACATATCACAAAACAGTAAAAGAAATGGAAATGCTTACATTTTTTGACAACTGACATAAACAGTTTTCCTCCCCAAAAATAATCTCGTTGGTATACTGATTGCAAGCGCGACTTCTGGACCAGGTCTGGGAAAGTGTGTGTGTTGTGTTAATTCTCAGTAACAGCACGGTGTCTGGATGCGTACTCGGTAAATAGTAAACTCGTCAAAATGTGAACAGGACCTAGGTTCTTATCCTATGTTTTGTTACATCTACATACTCGTGAGTACTATTAGTTACTAATAGTATTGACATGATCGTATTTATAATTTTGAAATGCTCAAACTACAAACATTATTCTGAGTGTTGTGATTTTTTGAAGTATAATTCCTAATTCTTTTAAATAAAGAGCTTTTTTACCATCAAATAAGAATCTCCATGTTTTAGGTGCTCGTGTTTTTTCAAAATCTGAGTTATATTATATTTGGTATTAATAGTTGCTGGAATTTATATTATTGACGTTCAACGTTGACTTTAAGTCGACCGATTATGTGTTTTAATTTATTTACTTTGCTATTTATGTAGGGACACGCAGAAAATATAACAAAGAGAAAAAAATGAAAAGTAATGCTAATGATATACTGATTGTTTCTAAATAAATCTCTTCTGTACGTCATACACGACTGTTTTTATCTAATTATACCTATTACTTACTCACATACTGTTGTCTCCTAATGTGGAGGTGTTATTCTGTACTCCCACCACAGGTCACTAGTCGGTCTTCTGAGGTGGGTAGGGAGGGTATTGTTTTCACACAGGCTTTGTGTAATTTGAGAATTATGTATCATGCTATTTGTAGAAAATTTTACCTCTCAATGTTTTGATAGATAATTTCTGTGAGACCTCCTGAATAGTTTTATTAACGTATCTATTTCGAGATTGTCTGACTATTTCTGAATCCAGAGCTCTCATGTGAAAAGGTTGCGTAAAATCAAACTCACTATTACACAATACGTAGGATACTATAAAGTATTGTTCTAATAGCTCTTCTATAATAATGATAACATCGAGTTTACATCCACGTATTCACACAGAACCCTTTTCCTTGTTCCAACCAAGCGTATACTTACATACATTGTAGTTTTTTTTCAACAT
Source organism: Omphaloscelis lunosa (assembly GCA_916610215.1). Taxonomy (NCBI): domain Eukaryota; kingdom Metazoa; phylum Arthropoda; class Insecta; order Lepidoptera; family Noctuidae; genus Omphaloscelis; species Omphaloscelis lunosa. Next base: position 22,488,004 of record OU744249.1, read on the forward strand.
TTTTCATCCGCAAGAAAAATAAAAGCAGAAGAAAGTATTCCTTGCAGGTGTGGAAAATAAAAAAAGTACTGCTTGTAATAATATTACTAGTTATTTTCTAGAGCAAAATGTTTATGCTTATAAGCATTGGTCGGGTAATTTTTCTTGTGTTCACACGGTTTCCTTTTTACGCGGGTTAAGCAGGATTCCAATCAAGTAGATGAGTTGGCAAGAATGTGCGCTCCGCAGAAGTATAGTTGGCTTAGTTTCTATTTCATTTTCACAGCTAATCTCTAGAACGGATATGGCCCACCCCTCTCAGAATATGATGAATAGTTCTAAATAATATCAGGCTATATCTGTCCGACAGCTTATTGTGAAAAGAAAGAACATTGTTCAGCAAAATTTCACACTACGTATTGGCGAGTTTAGACCATCCCGTCATACTTTTCTTCAAAGTTAGTACGAGTAGGTACCTAAATTAATACATTATGAGGAACTTACTCCAGACTTTGAAATGCCTTATTATCCGCATTTCAATATGAGACATGGCTCCGTAATCCAAAAGTACATACACTGTTCTAGTAGAGTTTTTTTTTTTTTTAACTCGTTAAGGTCGTTTGCATAGAGACGTCCATATTCAGATACTTTGTTACCACGCATATTTAAACAAAATGAGGCATTATAATTTTCTCTCGTTCTAAACAAAAAGGCTTAACGTTTTATTAAAATAATACTTTAAAACATGCCTCCATTTCACACATACATAGACTATAATATGTGGATCTAGTTCTGTGCCAAGGCTGCCAGACTATTTCAACGATTGTGTAAAGGGACGAGGGCTAACTAATACCCTGAATTTGTATGAGTCCCGAATATATGGCGACCCTCACAGACCCATTGTTTAGAATACTACGAGAGTTATTCTTACGACTTGTAAATGTTCTGCTGTGGCACATTTTTTGCGGGATCTACCTTGAAATGTCTTGTTCACTACTGAACATTTGTATTGTAGATGAATTTTATGACGAACGGTCTTGTTATGTATGGGAATTTGTTTCAGTTAATTATGATGTCTAGCACATGGGTTATAGGCAGTTTGGTACACATAAATCTATCTGTCTGTTTAGCTGTTCTTTAAATAAAGAATTATTATTATTTAGTGTTATTACAACAGCTAACTTAAACATAACTGGTGAAGTGTGGGTATAGGTTCTGCTAGCACTCGACGTGCTAATGGTACTGGCATGCATGAAAATGAATCGCGTAATTATAGTTTAACTTGCATATTTATTTAGATCCATTTTATATTATTTTCATTGATTTATATGTCAATGATTATTTTATATGATGATATGGCCTTGTCAGCTCGCTAAGCTGGTACCTAACGCTTATTATTTTCTACTATTCTTAAAACGAAATAATTTTTATCTCATAATTATGCCATCAACTTATAACAAACTCGCGGAGGTTGCATGCAAGCACCAAGTAGGCTTTAGATAATCGATTTCTTCTTCGTTCGTCTTGAAGTGTTGTCCCACATTCCAAAAGATCCTGGGTCGTCCCAAACAATATGCTTCCTTCGTTCAAAATATAATTTTAATAATTGTATTCCCGCTTCGTCCTATTTTATATTCCTTCTACGGCCCATATTTTTTTCCTATAATACTATACAGCCCCATTTCGCTCTACTTACTCTTATAGGAAATTGGCGTGATATTAATTTTATTTTATAATCACAACTCTCACCTAAAATAACGTATTACAAAATTAAAGAAAACCCTGAGAATCAAACCCTTTGTTACTCAATTATAATCTTTCATATTTCTTGTGCTCATAATTTTCTTCGTATGAACATAAATTATCGGAACCACTCTGTCGGAGGCGATAGCAAGTCTATGGGCAAAGTTGTGCTTGTGTTCGATTGTAATCCACACAACTATTGTGGATCCAGTCTCCAGTGGATTACGTAAATACGAATGTTGGTAATGCATGTTTAATGTTACGCTATAATATAGAGCAAGTTTGGTGTTTTATTGGCAAGTAAAATCCAGGGAAACTTTTTCAAATAATTCGTAATTGTAACCGAACGTAAGTATTTAACCAATTTACAAAATTACTTATTTCAAACTCGGAAGGAAGCTTAAATTAAAAATCGCAGTTATTGGACATGACACCATTTTCTTCTTCCAAGAAAAACGCATGACTTGCAAACACCGTACAGAGGAAAATTTACAACATTTTCCCAACAAATAAGCACTAAACTATGTTCAAAAGTACCAGGACGACAGCTCTTCAAAAGAGGTAGCAAAGTCCGAAGCTAACACCAATGAGGCGATAGATAAATGTTAAAATATTCATAGCGTGTGGAGATGGAGGGCGACCGTCGAACGAGTAAAATGGAGTAAATTGACAGACACACGGCTATTCGTGGTAAAAGATTGCGTTTCAAACGCTAATACGATTTTTATACCAAATATCCGGCACCTCGGAGTAACCGTGACGACGCACTACTGCGCTGGTGAGGGGACAGAACCTAATAGATGACGATAAAATAAAATTTAATGTTTTTATTAGATTACGTTGCTACTGAATTAAGTTGCAATTCTTTAGAAATCTAGAAGGGTATTTTTAACGGCCTTCAAAAAAAGGAGGAGGTTCTCAATTCGACTGTTCTTTTTATGTTTGTTACCTCAGAACTTTCGACTGGGTGAACCGATTTTGATGATTCATTTATTTGAAAGCTGGTGCTTCCCGTGTGGTACCATTTCAATTTGGTCCAGTTCTGACAATGAAATCCATGAGAAAACCTTATAAGTCTTAAATTTGCATTAATTATGTCCGCGACAAATGGACGAATAACTTAATATGACGCCAACCGATTTCGATGATTCTTTTTATAGTAACTCGTGCAGTTGCTCTTAGAAAGCATCATTTGGCGAAGTGGAACTGATGATGCAGACTACAAATGGCCACCGGAATTACTCAATAATAAGTATTTCACGGGTTGCGATTCGATTACTTTAATATGGTTGCAATGCAATTTATGCTCGTCACAATGCATATGGAGAAGTGGAGCTGATGGTTAAGTACCAGGAGAACTCCTCAACGATTAACGTGTCAAATAACTAAAATACAAATCCAAAGACACCGACTTCCGAAATTTAAGTTATTTTTTACTTTGTAGTGTTTTTTTGGAAGTCGTTTTTTTTCTGTAAAAGTTTTTGTTTGTATTAACCTCTTCGACCTTGTCAGATGTTTAAAGAATTGCAACTTAGTTGTCAATAAATACTATACAACATAGTGATAATAGTTGAGTAGCGGCATCTATGACGCCGCATGCGAACTACGAATCACACTGGCGTCACACAAAATCCTCCATCGATAATATGTATTGATAAAACTATGTACACAACAACGACGTAAACGCAAACGTACTTATTTGATAAAAAGCTTATAGAAAAAATAAACAAGTCAAATAAAAACGTTTTATCTGAATAACCCATTTGATTTAGTTATTTAAGTGTCCTCAAACTTTGGCACTGTGTTACCACATAGTGGGTTTATTGACTCTTTTAATTGTTTAATAAATTCACAGGTACCCATGTTATGATAATGATATGATATACATGATTTAACTTACGCTGTTTTTACACAAACTCAACCCGGTTTCTGAAGGCCTTCAACTTTTATAGTTGCTCTTGTTGACGTTCACATATACCTACCAACAACAAACATATTAGAGATTTGACGACAAATTCAATATAGTAGTTACACTTTTACAAACCGGGATCAGCCTACCCTCTCTTCTTTTAGTAAAATACTGTGAAAATATTAAAAATTCAATAACGCTACGAGAACAAATTTGTTAAGTCGATATTTTGCATCGAAAAACGGGCTTCGGATATCAATCATCGACAAATTCCGTAAACATTTATTCATATTCATACCTATATTTGCATTCCATAATGTTTAAAGGTGTTACAAAGGCTTAAAGCTAAGATAAAATTACGGACCCTGTAGGGCACAGCCAAAGTATAAAATTAATTCTAAGGAAACAATTAACAATCAATATTTTTTTTTAAATTATGTTATTAAAATTAATTAAGTAAATATAACATGTATTTACGACGACCTTAAGAAGGTGGCTGGGATAGACTGGATGTGCAAGGCCGAGGACCAGGGTATTGTGGTGCAACCTGGGACAGGCCTATGTCTAGCAGTGGACTTCGATAGACTGAGTTGAACATTTATTTTATTGAGTTCAGTTATAGGTAGTAGTTCATAATAATTATTTGGTAAAGTCAATTAAACATGTAATTATCATATTATAATACTTATGTATGTATGTAAGAATATATCAACTGTATGTGGTATCTGTTTGGGATATTTTTTTTTTGTCACGTATGTATTAATTTATTCTGAAGTATGATTAACATTTGCTTGAGCTTATTTATAAATAAATATAGTATTGCTGGTTTCATCTTTTATTGCATCTGGTAGTTTATTAAATATTTTTATGTACAATACGTAGGGGCTATTTGAATGTAGTTTTATGAGGGAAGAGGGTATTGTTAATAGATCGGTTGTTATGTTTATCGCCGCGGGTTGTGAAAAAGTTTATGTACTTCCTAACAAATTCGCATATTTCCAGGATATAGATTCATGTTAAGGTGAGTATTTTATGTTTTATAAAAAAGGGTTTACAGCTATAAGTTTGCTCTATGATAACTATCATCCGAGTTAATTTCTTCTAGAGAACAGGCATAGGCGCGTCTGTGCTATTTCCCCACATTATAATGCCATAGCTGAGCCATGCATGAGTGTAGGCGTGTTATGTAGTAAGTGCAGTTTGCAAGTCGGTAGCTTTTTTGACTTCTTGAAGTAAGTAGGTGAATTTTGATGGCACTTTTTTATAAGGAGCTTCCAAGAAATGTGTGTGTCTATTTTAAGTCCTAATAGCTTAAAGTCTACTTAAATTTCTGTGCCGTTTGTTGTGAATTTGTCTGGTAATGTGGATTTTTACTGAGGGTCGAAAGTCATTTGTTTAGTTTTTTATTATTAATCTCAAGGTTGTGCTCATCCATCCATTTTAATGTTTTATTTGATATCGCGTTCGTTAATATTACTATTAGTTCGGCATGTGGTATGCAGAGTTAAAATAACAATATTCTATTTTACTCAGCTCACTATTATTATAGGGGGCTAAGTACCCAGAAAATACAAAATCTTAGAGTTCGGTCATTGTAAACATACCTACCCACGGTTTAATTTTGTTTCTTACTTGCGTTCAACACGTGAGATGTATTTCATGTGTGTACTTGGAAAAAAAAATCGCAAAATAAAATCTGGAAAATTTTAAACGGGTTTTTGCAGTTATTGAATTATTTTCAATACACATTGATGGTGTAATAAAGAAACTACTGTCTTAGAAATAGTTCGAATTTAACAATTCTTCTAGTTTAGGATCCCTCGCTAGCTCATCTGCTTCTTAACCTGATTTGTACGAACTTTGAGCACACAGCACACAGCATCATACCTGTAATCCCCAAAGGGTTAGGTAGAGGAATACCTTTAGTTCAGTTCAGAGTAAATACACCTTTTAGTATAAAGTTATCGACAATTCAAATAAACGTACCGTGTCCCATCCCTAGCGGGCGCTAGCGCACATTTCCGTCTGCGTGATGAATAGTCGCGGCGATTCGTCCGCTCGTCATATAGCGTACATCTATTATGTGTGAACTAGCCAGTGAACAGCGCTACGTGTGTGTGAACTGGGCACTGAACACAAAACTATCAGTGTTTTGTGTAGGAATGATGTCTGTTGCTACTAAACTAACACCGTAACTGGTTGTCAGTAATAAACGTAGAATTGAATACCCAATGACTAACCCGAACTGGGCCCGCGTGGTGGGCCCACTTCCTCTCACAGAAATAAAATCCCAGCTGTGGGAAGATAGGGACTGCCAAAATGTTGCAGTATTTAAAAGAAGAGTGAAAGAATATTATCTTTCTACTCCGTGAATTTATTCTGAATATAATGGACCGATTAAGTTGAAATTTACATAATATATGTATTTCTGTGACCCAAATACGAAAGTGTGACGTAAATAAATGAATTTTGAATATAGGGGTCACTTTTCGGGGGAAAACGAGAAAATTAAAAAAAAAATTGCTAACAGTACCGTGTGACATATTAAATAAAAGGGCTTTTTGCGAGGATCTTAATTTTTTTTTATATAATTTTAAAATAAATACTAAATAAATATTTTTTATATAATTTTAAAATAAAATTGACCATTCCCGCCTTTTGTCTCTGAAACTACTGGACCTAAAATTATGAAAAAACAAAAAAAAAACATAGTATGCAGCCATACTATGTATTTTTTTTTATTTATAGACTGAACTTCTTATAGGTTTTCCTGCAATGTATCGATCTTAAAATAACATGGTAAATCTCTCAATATTGTGCGTGCAAACTTACATTTACAGTTGGAATGTATGGGAGAACTTGTATTTCAACTACAATGTTGTATTTGGGATAAATTCATCCCAACTACGGAACCCTTCATTGTGCGTAGTCCGATACGCACTAGGCCGGTATTTTTTTTTTAAGTTACATTATTCTTACTAATATTTATAAATGCGATAGTGAGTTTGTTAACTTGTTTGTTACGCTTTCACGCTAAAACGATTTAGATAAAAAAAATCATATGAGTAGACCATGACCTGGATTAGAACACAGAATAGTTTTTATTCCAATATTCACGCGGGATCGAGACTTATGCGGCTAAAACCGCGCGGCGCAGCTAGTTATTAATAATATCTTAGTGATATTTAGTTTAGAAGTATATACATACTTCAAATACAAACAAATAATATGAAATTATACTTAAATACATACGTATTTAAGTATATTTTCATATTAGTTGTTTTATTTTATTAAGTGTAATTGTTTTTTATTGTATACGTATTTTACATTCTCTCTACTCTTACACACGGTGTCTACATCTCTTTATCTACTTTCCTATCGCAGATATGCTGGAAGAGATTTCTTTAAAAATAAGCATCACTGTAAGCATTACGTATTTTTCTGGTTTTTCTTCTTAAAAAAAAAGAAAGACTGAAAAATTGTTTATTCTACACAAACTAAACGCATATGCCATAAAATATTACATAAAATGCACTTTCACAAATTAGCCGAAAGCCTCATAACCAAGTAGTAGAAGTATGTCAATTTTGGCATTTTCATGTCTATTTATTTAATGTGTGTGCATAAATAGTTAAATAAATACATGCTGAATATGCATATACTAGTCGAACGACTTGTGATTGCATAGTGGTCGTCTAGTAGTCACAAGGACGACTGCTGAATGTTGGTTCGATTTTGGGTGAAGTGTTAGTGAGTTATTCCGTGAGGAATTTCTCAGTAGCAGCTTGCGGAGTAATTACGTAACACACTTACAGTGGCAATGCCCTTCATTTTGACAGTTTAACAACCTTCATTTACATTGTCGAACAGACGAAGTTTTCAAACATGTGTAATTTATAACAATAATTTCCTTTTCGAATTTTAACAGTAATATCCTTCAAACTTTTTTAGGTTGCGATTAAAAGTGACACAGTCTAGGTTTGTACCCAGCTGATAAATACATGGAACTAGAACAGACTGGCGAAACATGATTATACCTAATATGTTCACTTCTACCTACCTCTTTGAGAATTACAGGCATGATGTAATGATCTGTTATAACTCTAACCAAGCCTATTTCAACAATCTTGAGTGGTCTATTAGTGACCTACAAACCAGAGCCTAACTGACTAAAGTCCCTACCTACTACCTACCTAATTATAAACCATTTATTAATACAAAAGCGCAGGTAACACGCTTTCAGAAACCTATTTATATTTTATAATATTCGAATTATTCAGTGCCAGTGTTCACGGTTGTGTTAATACCATTGTAGTGGTATGTAACCCACACATGCACACAACCTGCGAACTTAACTACTTGAGACGTGCGTCGCCCGTCTGTGAGTCAGTCAGTCAGACGGTTCGAAAACGATGCGCACACAAGCTGCGTCATTAACTGCGTCCCGCATCATCTCACTTTATATTATACCTACTCTTATTAATGTTTATGAACCGCGTTTAGTTACAGTAATTTCATAATTAAGTTCAGTGTGTTATACTTAATGAACATTTCATTTCAACTACTATAGAACCTATATAACACACCCTAACAAAATTTCTATACCATATTTCGCATTAAAACTTTCCATTAAATCCGTAAAGCAATTTCTGTATTCCAGTATAGAGTCGGGAAGTTTATTCTGTAACACCTGCTTAACAAAAACACACAGATTGGATAAAATAAATCAGTTCCCGTAATAACCCGGAGCTCGGCTATTAATATTTGACTCTCGGCAATACAAGTGCATACGTAACGTCATTATTCCCGGGGCTGCGTAATTCCGCTGAGTTCCGCGTAAGGTAGCCATGAGATGAGAAATAGGAAGGTGCAAAGATTTTTTGATCAAAAATGGCAAATATATCATTGTGACATTGTGTATGTAAATATACATACATACACATACATAAACTCAGCCCTTCTTCACATGGGGGGTACACACTCATGGTGCTTATATACTCCTGTAGCTTCGTTTAGCATCTGGTCATACACACACTCCGGTTGCGAGTACTACGCGCCTGACCTTTCTGAAGAACCTCGCCAATAAGATTACTTTATGTCCTTCTACGGCGTCCCCTCCAGTTGTATGTAAGTATCAAATGACAATATTTAAAATTTCTTGACGATGGTCGTATACTTTACCTACTGCTTTACGCGGCTAAGTGATCATTTAGTAAACACTAATTATGCTTTGCCAAATCTTTCGTCAAAGCTGTAAATACCAGGGCCAGATTGTAAATGTACTTAATGTACTTAAGAAATAATTAATTAATTAAACTTATGTCTACAATTTTTTTCCGAATGCGATGAGAATTATTTTTATACTCATTTTAACGTTATTGTTTAATTATTTTAAAAAGGTATCTCATGAAAATATCCCGTGAACTTCGATGGCGTAGTCGCCGTACAAGGCGGGGGCAGTGTATTGCTAGGTCGGGCGGGCGCGGAATCTGACCGCAGCATTTTTCACGGACCAAATCCTTCCGGGATTATTAACGCGATCTCTGGATACTTTGTATATACTCTATGTACTTCTATACGCTTCATAGTGCATGCTCTTAAAGTTTTTGAAGTTTAGAAAATTGAGGGTGGTTCTTTATGTAGTCAGTAGTAGATTTTTGAAAATTTATTGTGTTTAAAAAAAATGTGAGATAACCCAGTTATGTTTACGTAGCACAGGGTTTACTCTCAGTATTATTTTCTGGTAGGTATACGAAACACGCGCTATTTAAAAAAATACATCCTTACTTTTTGTTTACCCTAAACTTCTTAAGGGGTTATTGTACTCATCATTATGAACTAAAAAATTGTGGGTAAGTAAGAAGTTTTGTAGAAAATTTTACATTAAATATTACCTACGTTCGTTGGTCATCTTTCAGTTTATCAGCCAAATTCTCGTTTTTTGTTTTTAGGTATAGAAAACCTAGGAAAGGCAACCCATCTTTAATACACCATGAAAATATACTAAAAACCCCTCCAACGGAAGCGCGAAAGTAAGTCTGACCACATTTCTACGAATCTTTCAGCTCCCATTAAAATTTAATTCAGTCCTGTAAAATTAAAATGTGGCCTTTTCACAATAAAAGAAGCGTTTTTTGTGTTACCGGGTTTTTGGAGATTAAATCGCTAAGCCTGGATATGCAAAATTGAAAAAAAAAAGCTAACTTAATTTATTTTTCGTGGCTCATTTTAATGTATGATGTTTGTTATATGAGTATGAAATGGGTCATGTTTTCAACTGTGGTTTTTAGGGTTTCGTTCCTGTTAAAACGGAACCCTTATGGATCACTTCGTTGTCTGTCCGTCAGTCTGTCAAGACCTTTTTCTCAGGAACGCGTGGAGGTTTCAAGTTGAAATTCATATCAAATAAGTAAGTCTGTAGTCCTCTGGAGCTCTAAAAAATCAACTTTGTAAGTCGACGCATTAAAAGGACCGGCCATTTATGCGGAATATTTCGATACTCGCAAATATATCAAAACCTATAGGTTAATTTTACGTTGACCTAGAATCATGAAATTTGGCAAGAAGCAGTGTATCATAGCACAAGTAAAGTAGAAAGTACGAAAATTGTTAATTTGTAATTTCATAAAAAATAATTGCGATTACAAACTTACATTTGCAGTTGGAGAATTGACCGTGACGTATATACCAATTTAAGAGAGAATATGTTCTTCAACTACAATGTTAAGTTTGTTTTTGAGATAAATTCATGCCCATTACGGAATCCTTAATTGTGCGAGGTCCGACATGCACTTGGCTGGTTTTTGGAGTTTAATGCACTAAGGGCTATCCCAATTAGAAGAAGCCTGAGATCTTTCTATGCTCACGATATCTAGCGGTCAAATGCGAGCGTTTCATTGAATACTAACAGATAAAAAACTACTTTTCTTTATAATATTTCTTGTCGTTGATTACCTGTGTAACAAAGAAAATAAATAATATTCCAATATTCCGTACCGACTACTATTACCATCTACAATATCAATTTAAGGTCAAAGACACCAATACCTATTACGTTCAAGTGTTCGAATATCTAACGAACTGAGTGACCTTAAAAAGTGTCAGATTTAATAACATGAATAATTGAAGATTGTCAAAGTACTAGCTAGTAATTAGACGAGACGTGTAACTCAATTATTATTCGCAAAGAATTACTCGCCGTAACTAACTTAGCTAGCTACTGATGGAATTAATTGTCATATTAAATTATTTACGTTATACTTTTGTATTTTAACAATTATTTATTTGCTTTAATATGTAACGAAAATCTCGACGTAATGATGAGAATTAAAAACATAGGTAGCAAAAAAAAATCTCTCTCTTGCCAGCCTGTTACTTGTTCATACAATGTTCGTTTTTGATTTCTTTAGTGATTGGAACTCTTAATAACAATATCCACATTCCAAATTCAAATCACTTTTAATCCCTAGGGATTAAAAAGCTATTTTAATCTCTGTTTACGAGGACTAAACTAGCTCTTTTTGAATAGATGTGATAAAAAATATATTAATATCGATGTACCAGGGAATTAGGAAGCCTTAGGAGCTTCTACGCACGTTACATGCCATTTTAACAAGCCACTTAGTACAGTCAATCAGGATCAACAGATTAACAAAGTGATTGTAGGCAGTATTGGGTTTTGTTTTGCTATGTTCAGTTGTATATATTTATGGGCTGAAATAAAGCGCAGGCCACACTTGGAACAAATCTAAGTTCGTTTAGGTTCGGTCATGTGGCTACAGCGTTTTTTCACACTTCGTTTCATAGTCAGCGCTGTGAACCGAAGTCATGTAGCTAAACGAACTTAGCTCCGTTTCTAGTGTGATTTTCGCTTAAGAGATTATTTGCTACATTTATTTATTTAGGGTTTGATTATGTTTAAAAAGGTAAAAGAAATGCACGCTGATTGTCATCAGACTGTAAGAGATGTACCAAATTAAAACCATCTACTGTGCCGATCTGAATGAAATACGAAAGAAACGAGATAAAGTTTGATTTAAAAAATGTACATACGAGACCTAGGCTGTTTCCTTTTACAAGAATGCCTTAAATTGTGTCTATTCTCGTTTAACTGATAAGATTAATTATTATTTGTTGATTGGTAAAGCAGTAACAGATTGGTAAAACAATGTTTATTGTTTACCTATTTCGATCACCAAAAATATCGCATGACTGGAAACCGAATATTCCACAATGTTAGACGTAATATCATCGAACGATTATGAATTTGATATCCACCAGTCTGACTGAACTTTTGTTATTCAGCGAAACAAAATATATTGTATACAGCACGACATGATACATGTTACAGGATATAAAAAAAGAATTTTGTCATGAAACATGGGCGAAAATGCGCCAGTAAATGTTGTAGCGAAATATGCTTCACCGCCCAGTACAAACTAGATCCGGTGAATAAAAACTTATATTCATGTCTCTTTTCACCCGACTACGGCAAAGCCAAAAGGAAAGGTTATGATTTTAGCAGTCTATGTATGCATATTTGTATTTACGTGTGTTCCACCGTAGTGCCTAAACCGATTTTGATGAATGAGATATCATTAGATTTGTAATAATAGTACAAGTGACATAGGCTATATAAATTTTCCCTAAATTTAATATGGTGAACTTTACACGTAAATAACTGACCTCGAAAAAAAAAATATAATCATGACATGTTTGGTATCAAGAGAAACGTCTTGACGAGCACATTGCAAATATATATATAATCATATTGTCTAAGTAAATTTTGTTTAAATTGTTAATTAAAAACAGTGAGACTGCGCTACGTACGGCGGCGCTGCTGTAAAATTAATACCTATTTTGGTTTAGGATTTATAATTTTGTTTAAGTTTATTTTCGCGATGATCATGTAATAATAATATCTATAAAAGGAAAGGGCGACTGACTGACTGACTGACTGTGAGCGATGTATTTCTGTTGCCGCTATAACAAAAAAACAGAATAAAATAAATATTTAAGGGGGCTCCCATACAACTAACGTGATTTTTTATAGATAATGATACGGAACCCTTCGTGCGCGAGTCTGACTTGCACTTGGCCGGTTTTTTACATTTTGATATACCATCCATAGTATCCATAATTATAATATTTATTACTTCTTTTCATGCCGTAACGACTGAACGGATTTAGATGAAAGCATAGGATAGGCCATGACTTGTGTTAGGTCATAGGATACTTCGTATCCCGGTAGCACGTTCCTGTGGGATATTTTCCGACAAACACGCGGGCGCAGCCGCGGGCAAAAGCTTGTTTTGTATATCGACGATCTGTTATCGTCTTAGCGTCATGTTGACGAAAAGAAGAGACGATGAGCAGGAGACCGATTCTACCAACCGATTGTACAAATACTAGTCTTAATCTCATCTTTGGGACAATCAATGATAAATCCTTTTAACATAAATTTAGGTTAAGTACCTGGACGACCGAGTTCTGCTCTGGTGATAATAGAGAATGCTTATTTAATAGTATAGGATATTACCTACTAATTCCATACTGCCATGATAGTAGGTACTTACTAATTCGATGCTGCCATGATCATTATTCTAATGTCAATAATGTCATGTCATTATTCATTATCTTGTTCTAAACTTTGAGCGACCGAGCTCTGCTCGAGTGAAAATAAGGAGAAAACTAATTTTCCCAGATATGAAACCTAGCTAGATCGATTTTTCGCCTCCGTAAACCTTTATATTGCAACTTTCATCGAAATCGTTAGAGCCGATTTCGAGAACGTGAGTAGGTACAAATATATACAAACAAACATTGCTCGTTTATAGTATTGGATAAAAGATGTTTTTGACAGTTTGATACGAAGATTAGAATGCTATGTTTTAAAAAAATACGCGAATTTCCGTCACGTTTCATAGGTGTCATAAACCAATGACGACATAGCGCCGTGGTTATCAGCATAATAATATTACACTCATGATTTAAATCGATAATCCTAGTAGCCATTATCATGCCGTGTGTGCGGATAGCTGGATATAGATTAGGAATTTCCACTACCGACCCAGTAAAAAAAACACTCTGCAGATAGAAATATAGAATAGGTATTCATTATTGTGTACTCCATAGGTATATGGACCTTTCTGAACCTTTAATGAAAACTTATGAAAAGAACCAATTTAAAGTAGCATGCTTTACATGCAAACTCACAAACAACTTCATACCACAGTTCGCTTATTACTATAATATAATAATGACAACATTTCCGAACGAACTCCAAATAATATTGGAACTTAATCAATTTGCTGTCGCACGCAAGTACACGTGCGGTACGAGCGGCTCCGGGAGCTTTCCATATATTATTCAGCATAGTATCGGGCAATGCTGCTCGGCTGATATTAGACAACTGCCGAACTAAGGAGCGACTTGCCTTACAGGCTCCGGCACGGGAATAGTTCTTGTTTGTATTTGCAGTGTTATAGTTTGGAATTTTATGAGTACATTAATTTTTTTTCTAGATTGGTAGATACAAACACAACTTTTCTGTAATTTCAGAATATTATAAAAGGTTCGATGGAAAGTGTCAGGCTTAAAATACAGATAAATGAATGGATGATGAATTTCATGAATACAGCGGCCGAAACCATCGGCCACTTCATTGAAATATGCATTCGATGAAAGGATTATGAAAGTTATATTTTTCATAAAATCGATTTTGTGTATTCACAGGATTGAACTTTTATTATAATAACTAGCTGACCCGACAGACGTTTGTCCAAATTTCAATAATTCATATAAAAATACCCCTAGAATAAATTACATTCAGTCAGGAAACTTTAAAAAAATGTCTTCCCATTAAAATCGAATTCGGAATATTTTTAAACAAAACCTAAGAAAAAGAGTCTCGCCAGTCTTAAGTGATGCGCTTACCAACGAACAGCATTTCATTTTTTTTATAAAGATAGGTATATTAGAGCATGATTTTTGAACTCAACTGATCTCTTCGAAAAATCGCTCGTAGAATAAATAGTACGTTACGCCGGCGCGGTGCTACGGCGTAGCCTGCGTTGTGCTACGATAGCAAAGTCCAAGTTTTCGTTTAGTAAAAAAAAAACATAAAAATGTCTGAGTTTTAGTTAAACTCCTAGCAAAAGTGCTTTTATTAAGATCATATTTCACATTCATAGGTCTGACAAATATAGGTAATTCACTAAATTCTTCTCCATACGATACCTCAGCGCCTAGAATCAATTCTATTTTCTTGACAATTTTGACGTTTAGAAGTGCCTTTTAATGCGCCTACTTCAAATAAATTATTTGAGTTTATAGTCGTATCACATTTTTTTTGCTAGAACTTCATCATTGGCTTTATCATTTCAGCCGAGAGACATCCACTGCTGGACGGAGGCCTCCCCCAAGCGTCATCAAATCAACGGAGCTTGTGCTTCTCGAATCCAGGGGATTCCAGCAGCCTTCATAAGCCAGGACTTGCATACATGTAATTGCTATATGCGTGAAATTTCCAAGTCAGTGTCTGCTCTAACAACCTTTAATTTAGCTACGGAGATTTAGCCGTAATCGTCACATAATTACACACACGTAGCCTGCAAACTACACATGGCCCCTCAAAGCGGGGGTCATTACTCCGCGGAAGGTTTTTATTTGCCGCGTGTAGAATAAAGTGCACTGTTTTTGCGGCCGCGGGCGAACGCACGGCAGGCATCCTGCGAGCGAGACACTCTGAAATATTCGCACGTGTTGCCGGATCGAACGAATAGCTTTACGTGGATCGTTTTGATATTTTAGTGGTTTTTCCAATAGTATAAGTTTTTTCCAAAAATCTGATGGGCCATCCCCTACAACCAAAGTGGCACTATCTTAATATTTGTGTAAAAAGTAAAGCAAACAGCCTCTTTTTTTTTAATAATCACAGCGTGTATCCATCGGCTAAGCGTGGCAATTTTCTGAAGTCATTTGAATACGCCTGTTTTGCAGTGAATGCTAACAGGCGTATATACACCGGTTGGTTGAAATAGTAGTAACTAAGTAAGACTTTTTATTTATATCGTCGCCCCACAATAGAATTTTGTCATGAATTGTTGGAGCATTTATAAACACACCTGTCACTTATATTTATGAACAAACAGATTCGGTACTATTTTTGTAGGCCATTCAAATATTTCTTCTGAACGGAAGTCGAACTGACGACATGTCTTGCTGCAGCTAATCGCTACAACCACTGCACCAACCGTACCGTAATCCTAACTAAACTTCTGCCCTGAATGTTAACAATATTGTGACTCACATTTAGGTAATATCTTGGAATAATAAACCTTACCTACACAACACATTAACATTCTACATCAACTAATATAATATTCCCAATAATAACAACGACAATAGTGTACAGTGATATGCACAAACATCCTCACTGGGAAAAAATATCCTGAGGGCCACAAATATTGCTCCTTATGCCGGGAATCGAAGCTTCGATACGAGAACAAAAACAGGGACTTCGATACGTAGGGTCAAGTAAATAAATATTTTCTGGTAAGAAATTGTTTCCATCGATATAGTAATGTTAAAAATATAGCACACTATATGCAATATTAAATTTTTTAAACAACGAAAAAGGTCGTAGTCATTTACATTTTTCTATGTGGTATATTTATTGGTTATTCTTATTACTAACTTATATGACATAACATTATGCCTTGTTTGCTCGAGGGGTTAGGCGGAGGTGTAGGTAGCTATAGTACACCCACATAACGCTAGTGATTTTAAGTCTCATATGAATACAGTACCTACTGCCCGCAACTTTATCCGCGAGAAATTCTTGTTCCCCGACCCATCGCATCGCATTGCATCGCCCGCCTGCGCTATTACTTCGTTTTCACTTCACGTTCTTTCTGACTTTTGTCTTTTGCTCGGCTCCTAAACGTCCTAGCGTGATGTTAAAAAGCCTATAACCTTCTTCTAGAATTGCACTATCAAGTGCAAAAGAACTTGTGGCTAAGTAATAACAGCAGCACGGGTCGGTTCATTAGGTTAGCTACGCTTGCCGGGGTGGTACGGGCCCGGGGATGGGACCTTTACATACCGAGACTCCTTCGTGCCTCGGAAAGTACGTTAAGCCGTTGGTCTCGATCGTCATTCTTTGACAGTTGTTTCGGGTCGTCAGAAGCCCGAAAGTCTGACAACCAGTTTTACCAAGGGGTACCGTGTTACCCAGTTAGTCGCTCCATGTAAAATACTGGTATTCAGCTGCATCCAGTTAGACTGGAAGTCTATCCCAACACAGTTGGGAAAAGGCTCGGCTGATTGGCAGATTGTGATGTCGTGCCAGATCTTAGAATTGATCATTGTTGTGTTTCATGAAATGGCCCGCTTAAATTGACCATACTGTCAAAACGTCATTTAATGATATGTCGGTCGCCATTTGGCCATATCATTAATAGCAACTTTGCCCGCGACTTCGTGTACATGTATTTCGTACTTTCCTCCCTTTTCACCGCGACAGGGCTTGTTTTTATTAAAAAAGCGTTTGCTATGTTTCTATTCTGAGACTTACACATGATTTATACTCAATTTCGAGTTAATTGAAGCAAGCAGTAAAATCCACCCCTCAAACTTTATTACCGTTTTACAACCCCATCAGGAGTTGATTTTTGAAAGACCCTGAAACACGGAGATTTTTTTTTTGTTTTAAGTAATTGGTATTGAGTTAATTCACAGTGCGGCAAAATTTTTCCTTGTTTACTTTGATACTCCGTACATCCTCTGTGAGGGATTATTTAAAAAACTAAAAGTGACAATCTTTATTCAATTTTTCCCCTGTAAAATTTACACTGCTTTTCTCCCCGTCAGGGAGATTTTTGAAGAACCCTGACATACGTTATATTTTATTTTTGGTTCTAAGTATAAATACTGAGTTTCGAGTTAATCGGATCGCACTTAAAATTCTACGATACAAATTTTGACACCTCCCAATCCCCCACTTTAAGGGGTAGTTTAGAAAAACAAAAAATGTCAAACTTTGTAATTTACTTAGATAAGTACTCGTGCCAAGTTTTATGTTTATTAACTCAAGGAATAAGATTTTCAAACAAACAAAATCCCCCTTTTTACCCTCTTAAAGGTGGAATTTCGAAAAACCCTTTGTTAGTGGATGCCTACGTCATAATAACTACCTGTGTGCCAAATTTCAACCCAATCCGTTCAGTTTGAGCTGTGCGTTGATAGATCAGTCAGTTAGTCACCCTTTCCTTTTATACATAGAAATAGAAGATAGATGTCATTGAAACTATAAGTATTTCATATCACTTTCGCGTCAAATAATCAATTCGAAAACTAATTATAACAGATATAGCCGGAATTTGATTCGGTCCAGTACAGTTGGCTACGATTATACTGAGAGACTGACAGCTGACCTTATCACGGCTTGACATTACTCCGAGCACGCGAATGTCACGCCGACTGTGCTGCTCAACTATTTCAATAGTTCTAAATGTTTCTCTGGAAATACTGGTGTTGACTATTATGGTTGGTTATGGAAAATTATTACTGCTCGTTTTAGATTTATAATTAACTTAACAGTGGAAATATATCTAATATATATCTTTAAGCTACTGCAAATCTTAAGTATACAATGAAAACGAAAAGTAATGGAGATCAAAGATTTAATATTGGTTATTTTTACAAAACTACTTCTAAGAAATAAGAATGAAGACAAAAATACCCCACGAAAACAGAGTTTATACCTCATTATAGCCCGTTAGATTTTCCATTCATTAAACAATTGCTTTTCTCAGAATCGTGTTCCTTCATCTTCTGCCTCATCGACATTAAAGCGGCGATCTTCTACTGTCCCAACAATCGTAAACACAGCTCAACTCGCTCTCAGTAGAAACACACTAATTTTTCATTCGCGCCGACAGGTAGCCGTATCTCTGTTTGCATCCTATTTACAGCTCCCTCGGACAGTTAAAAGGAGTCAAAGAAAAGCCTATCTTTTCCGTTTACACGTTTGCTGTGCTAACTTCGCTGGGGCGATGTCTGTGCGTGTGTGTGTGGGTGTGCATACACGACACACGCTGCACTGGTGAACCAGGGCTGCCACTGGCCTACTTTTTGCCGTCGTGTCCGGGAAATGGGACGTTTGTGATCCCTGGTGCTAATTACAAGGTTCCTTTCATACCCTCGATGGAGCTTTTCGAATGTTTATCACGTATTCCGTATGTCGCAGAGTTTCTTTGGAAATCGAGATTTGTTTAACGTTTTAATTAAATTTGCAGCGGGAACCCTAGGGATGTGCCTGTGTGCTAATGTGTGTCGGTGAAAGGTGCTTTGTCGTAATGCACACAGCGTCATTAGCATAGAGCAAGTCGTGGGTGCAGTCATAAAAATTTCATTTGTCAATCTGCAGGCTCGGTCACTGTGGGCATAGAGCAACCTTGCGCGAGTGGCGGCACTTTATTGTATGAGTCCACGGAACGTAAAAATAAAACATTTAAAAAAAACTAAGTAATAACCTGTTGTGCTGGTGTCCATTAAATAATAAATCTTAACAAATAGAAGTGCAGAAAATTGGTTTTTGAAAAGAAAAATGATATTCATTATAAGAACAACATAACTTTTGCGACTTCTCACGGCTCCTATTGGATAAACTTTGCAAAAACATGAGAACTATTGCACTTGCTGGTCATCATAGTTTTATCATACAATGCGAAATAGAAAGATTGAGCGGTATGGCGTATCCTACCACGAGCCGGAATTAATCAACCAGAGCTGTTGGGAAAATAATTAACAAGAATAGAGCTTTATAAGAAATAAGCTTTTGTTTACACATAAGAGACATAAAAGGTGACATAGTTTTACACATTTGGCCGATCATCAGAAATTAAATAAATTCGTTAAGCCCATGACTGAATCTAAAATAACGATACCTATAGTACCTTTTCGTTATTTGAACCTGAAGGATTTTTGTCATCGTTACGTAGCGCAAAAGAAACAGGTGAAAAATATTCAAAAATTCGCAAATGATTAGTGTGCGCTATCATCTAACAATTCTACCAATCCGAACGGTCGAAATACTCTTTGACGCGGGCCGCAGAGCTTGCGCGGCGCCAGTCAGTAGTCGCCGTGACCCCGTGCCGAGCGAACGTGTCGCGCGCTCTACTCACCGCCTGCATCTCGCAGCGAGTGAATTGTGAAACGAAAAAAATAAAACAACACCGCAGTGAAAGTGCACGTGTCAGTGGATTTAGATATGCATTGTGTTTGATGTGTATGTATCACAAACGTGGATTGAAGGTATTGTGTTCGATAATTCTGTAGTTTAGTGTGTCGGCATCCCGTATCCCAGGTAGGTGCAGATTAAATCTTAAATGAAATGTATTATCAAATTGTGATTATGTAAAGCAGTGTTAAAATCTATATCGTTATGTATCGTAAGTAATGGAAATTCGATTGCAAGCCTTTCTCATTAAAATATCACGATGAGTATGCGTATTTTTTCATGCACGCTTGAAAGGAAACCAACTTAAATAGCGAGCATGGGTTAACTACGTGTGGTCCCGCGCTGGGCGCCAATTTTCTTTGGTCCCACGGTGGGCGCCAATTACTTTCTGCGAAAGGTACCTACCACATGAAACCTTAGGGGATGTTATTTTTGTTAAAAGACAGACATATTTTCGGTATATTACGACACAATTTAATTCCCTAAACAACGTAAAAGCCTTTTTAAAACAAATTATTTTCGGAGTATGCATTATCTAATGGCTTGTTAAACAACAAAAGGCAACATAATCGAGTAAATAAACCTTTTAGGCCTGTTTTAACATGTATTACGTGCGTAAAAAGGTAGAGAACGTCGTTAGTACTTAAACGTTTAAGGGAATCTTTAATGTATTCGCGACAACATTTCATTTTCAATTTTATTTTAAGTATTTTTATCGTCATATTATTTTATGAGGTAACCCGTTGACATTTAATATGATTTCTAATAAAAATAGTATAATAAAATCTTTACCATGCTTATATAAATAATTTTTCATACTAAGTAGGACTAAACTTGAGAATTTGGGTTTTCTGAGAATGAAGGTCTTGGACTTGACATTGATTAATTAAACAATTAATTAGAATAACAGATTCTTTGCTATTTGAAGTTGCTGTTGTTAGACGAATGAATAATTTTAAATAGCTAAAATAGCAACACGAATTTGAGCTTGGAAAGGTTTAGATAAATGACTTTTTAGGTAGTTGTTACTCAGGTTTTAAGGCTCAGAGTTGTTAGTTTCATGGTTTTGGATTGACCAATTCCAGAGATAACAGTTTTTTCTAATTGACTCTCCATTCGTACATCTTAATCTACTCCTCTTAGATCCTAATCTAATCTATATTTATAAATCCTATAGATATTAAAATATATAGAAACCTTTTATGTTTGAATGAGCTGAGCTACTCGAATGGTCTAATGGTAAAGCACAATTATATCTATCTTAAGTTTTAAAATTGCTCCATCACACACTTATTATTTTAGATTTGATGCAACATAAAATGCCTGAAAATGTAATCTACAAAATTCATTATCTCAAGAATCACAGTTTTTCTATTAATATACCAGTTCATAGTGTCATGGTTAAGCCACATAATATTACGTGCTAAATTATTATTTTAAGTATTTTGATATTTCTGTTTTGTCAAACTTACTGTACCTTCCTAGATTATAAGTGTATGATGTGGTCTCCTATAATTAGAAGCGCACACTGGTATTCGTTCCTGTTCTTTTAAACTTTCACGTAATTTGCCTGTGTCTTTGTTGGAGATTCAATAGATAAATAAATAAAAATGAACTAGAAACCCACCCCTACATCTCACGGTTTTTACGACTTGACAAAACATCGAGATTTCTTTATTATATGTAAGTTTAAATATTAATGTACTATGCTCATAAGCCTTTCGGAATAAATTCTCTAAGTTATGGTAAAAGCCACATCAAAATCCTTTGCGTAGCTTAGAAGAACATCGCGATCACAGATAGATACGAATAGCGGCTTTATTTGTAATACGTATAGATATGGTTCACCCAGATAAGGCTGCAAGAGTTTCAGTGGAAAATTACTAATAGTCCAGAAATATTTAAAGTCCTGATTAAATATTTCATAATATCCATTTGTGCTTCTGCTATTATAGTAAGTGATAGATAAATCAATGAATATTAGGTAATCTCGTTGTAGGCTTCCCTTTTTTTATCGTTTTTAAATACATCGGTAGGACATTTTTGTCAGCGGGCTTTAATCGTCTATTTCAGGAGTTTCAGCAACACCAGTAAATATTGTTGTCTTTATCTCAACTCCTGCAGTTTTAACTTGGATCGTTACTAAACTTTGGGAACGTGTTTTGAAATATTTGATCAATGACTTTCTTCTTACTTTTTCTTTTGCATAAATCGTTGTTCCAAAGTTCAATTTTATGTTAAAACGTGCGACCAGGGTAGTAGGTTAGGGAAACTTTCATGACATAATATTTAACGAGGATGCTATTAATGTTGCTTTTAAGTAATAGTACATTACTCTAGCATCCAGCATTGATGGACGATCGAATTGATTCTGATCGCCCCTTCCAAAAGGTAGTTTTCGTATGGAAAAGAATGGGCAAGACCCTCCAATGTTACTTTTTTAAAATGTTTTACAATATGTTGTATACATTAATTATATAATTATATGTGGAGACGATGCACCTGGAATAAGATTACTTTATCACAAGAGGTAAAAGTAATTAAAAATGAAGCAATGACAGAAAAATTAATTATGTGATGGACACATGGTGTTCACACATTCACAAGCATTGTAAAGTATCTATAATATAAAATCTATACATAGATATTTCTAAAAATTTTACAAGTAATACTAATAAGTCAGTGTGTTTGTTTAAGTAATTACAGAATGTAAAATCAATGCTATAATAATAATAAATTATACAATTAAATTAGCAACCAGTTTGATTTTGTCTAGACTCTAAATTGTCCTATGGAGCTAGACCAGTATGTTTCCAAACATTCTTATCTTGGATATAAAGCTCTAAAGTATAATATGCTTGTTTGTAAAGAGTACTTTTAATATGAGTTCTAAATTTTCTTTCAGTTAATTGTAATATATCACAAGGTATTTTGTTGTAACATTTAACACAGTACCCCATAAAAGATGTATGTACTTTAGATAATCTGAAAAGATTTAGTGACCGTCGGTCTATTTTAAAGATCAATGATGTATCATCTGCAAATAACACAATCTTCGGTTAATTTTGAAGTAATTGGGGTAAATCATTACTGTATACTAAAAAGAGGAATGGACCCAATATCGAACCTTGGGGAACGCCCATTTTCATTTCAGCCCCCATGAGTTTACGCCGTTTACTTGAACTTTAACCTTTCTATCTTTCAGGTATGATCTTAGCAAATCAAGAGCTGTATTCCTAATCCCATAGTGTTCTAGTTTCAGCAGAAGTGTTTCATGGTTTACGCATTTGAACGCCTTCGAGAGGTCGCAAAAGATTCCAATGGCATCTTGTGCTTCTTCCCAGGCATTAAAATGTTCTTTATTTGGGCGTCAGTGGTACAACGCCCTTTGATGAAACCGTACTGCTGTTCATGAAAGATGTTTTTTTTAATTAAAGTGACGTACGACGACCTTTGATTGAGCATCAACTTTTCAAACATCTTCCTGAGAACTGGCAGAATTGACACAGGCCTATAATTGTTGGGTTCCTTATTTTCACCAGATTTGAACAAAGGAACTACTCGATCGTGAAATGAGTCAATAAAAGCCTGGTTGCAGCTAAGGTTTCTAAAAAAAATGCGCAGAAATTCAAACTAAGTAAATTAATTATAAATTCCAGAATCACAGACGAACAAAGAAAATTTTTCACGCGCCGATATGTTTATTTGTTTCTTCTTTACTTTAAATAGCTCTATTTGTTAAGCCAGTTCGAAATTTTAATAAAATCTTTGATAAGTTACCTCCTTGGTTGCCATGGGTCGAAGAAAAAATTTAGATCCATTTTTAAATAACACGAAAGTTATGAGTTTTCATAGTTATTTATCTGGCCGCTAAATACGATAGTAAAGTTATAGATTTTCATAGTAACATTGTGGGCCGCCTACTCGCCTGTTTACGACCAGTACAGCAATTTCGATTTATCTCGAAGAAGGCTGTCACAATAATGTTCAAATTTCCAAGCATGTTTGATAAAAATGTTTTACTTGTGGGTGACCTATTAGATTTTCGTTTAGTTAATTTTATATAATGAGTGGGAGTAGTATTTCTGAAGCAGCATCTAATTAGAATATAATAGTTGTTCTTGTTCTACAATTATCATTAAAGTAATCTTTGTTCAAAAAGATAAAATATACTTACAATGTCAGCTCTTTGCTCTTTCAGATAAAGTAAATACCTAGACACAAATAAGTTTTTATCGTATAGATACAGTCAGGGAAACTAATTGTTTATCAAATTGACACATTGCGTAAATTTGATCTGTCAAGGAATGACAGTTGTGATTTCTAAATACGGACAATTTAAGTTGATAATGTTAATTTGTGAAACAATTATTTTCCTTGACTTAACAATAGTAAGTTGATAACATTAAAAAGCTGGAGCACTTAATCATCCTCAATGACTGAAATAGACCTCTTCAAGAATGCAACCTGAAACAAACCTAAATATTGTCAAAATCTTATCATGTATAATATATAGATGTAGCTATTCTCTGATTTGAGTACTTTCCCCGTAGAGGGCGCTAGTGAAACTAGTTACAAGTAGTAGTCCCAAGTTATGTGTTTAATAAATGATTAATTTGACGCCCCGGGCGACCCACTGCCACTCACTTATGTATAGAATGTGCCTGAAAAAGGACAGATTGTATTGCTCTGGTTTTACTCCGAGTGGGAATATGTGGGCTGCTAATTATATTTTGTGGATTTCATATGCATGAAGTAACATTATATTTTATGATTTCGTACACAATGGCACTGCTTTTTTGCAGACTCGCTGAACTTAACTAGGCTATTGTTATCTTAATTTGAATACAAGACAAAGACGGAAATTCACGAAAGCCATTAAATTAATAATTTCCATTTTCTTGTGTTTGATTCATCTCGCTAATTGTAGTGAAATAAACTGAAGAATGTGTATGTAGGTAGTTTGTCATCTGAAAACCCTTTTCATGTGGTATTTTTTTGAGATTATTAAACAAAAGAACGAGTAATAGTAACAACTTACCCAGTTCCCCACGAATGGCGGAACATAATCCTGAGCTGTCAGCATTTCTGTCACCAAGCTGACTGGCTAATACTTTACCACAGCGAAACCCATTCCCATACTACAGTTCGTGTTGGTAAGACAGAAGAAGTATCTCATACATTTTTCTACTGTTTAGGGTTCTGTGTGAAAAAACGGAATTCTTATTGGATCACTCGTGTGTCTGTCTGTCCGACTGTCACAGCCAATTTACTCTGAATCTAATGGACCGATTTATTTTAAATTTAAAATAAATTCCAAATAAAATAAATACCTATGACCCAAACACGGACGTGGTACGTAATAAATTATTTATAAATTATTTTTTAATATGGGAGTCACTTTTCGTAGACAAATAAGAAAATTTAAAAAAGTACCGTATTTCAGAAAATAGATGAAAATTCCACCCTCCTTATCTCTGAAACTATTGAGCCTAAAATTTTGAAAAAAATACAGATAATAAATAGTTATTTCTATACTTATAGATTTCAGGAAAATTTATAAGAAATGTATGGTCTTAAAATAAAATGGTAAATCTCCTAATGGTGTGCCTACAATCTTACATTTGCAGTTAGAATGTATTGGAGAACATGTTTTTCAACTACAATGTTAAGTTTGTTCTTGGGATAAATTCATTCCAACTACAGAAGCCTTCATTGTGCGTGGTCCGACATGCCTTTGGCCGGTTATTTTCTATATCTTCATAATCTTAGATGTCATCAAAATGCGGTTAAGTTAGATGAAAACTTTTGTTTTTAGAGCCCCAGTACCTGAGACTCCGCATCTGTGTCAATACGTGCATCGCGTATTTTGTGAGCTCCTATAAATAGGTCAACCGTGCCATCTTCATATTGACTAGTGGAAGTCAGAACCTTACGTAGTACGAGCAATTTTAAAGGTATAGCGAAATGTACTGTGCTCCTAGATATGTAGAACGAAGGTATAGGTATTTCTTACTGAAAGACTTGGATCATTAAAAAAACATGGCAATTAAAATATATATAACTCTGTCTCTGAAGTGTAGTTTCAGGTCTGAAGCGTATAGGTGCAAAAGGTGACAAAGAGTCATTTCAGCTTTTTTCATGCCTCTGGGATGGCAAAGCATAGCTGCGATGCCTTTGCATATGCGAGCAATGATGATCACTTATAATCTGCCCTGCTTGTTTGCTAATCGATAACATACGAATCAACTACAATTAGGTACCAACTCCCAAATGTATCACAATTTGTTTAGAAAATTTCAATACAATCCTATCAAATAATATCCACACATAAACCGAATCAGGTTTTTCAATATTTTTCGCAATACGTTTAAGATATTTGAATATAAAGTTTGCGAGGGTCGACAGGATCCAATTCTGGCACCTCATCGATTACTTTCGAATTCAACTTGAGCTGAACTTGTGGGATGTCGATAATTTCTCCATTGATATTAGAATCCCGAACTTCGCTCCCTCGATCCGAATATTTAACAAATATTTTTATACGAATCCAAATATGTTTTGAATACATTCTTGATGATTGTATCAAATACTTTTTGGGTTTGGATTTAATTTTGAATAAAATCTGTTTAAATCAAATCTTGGGTAGATATATTATTACTTTTTAGTTTATTTCGTTACCTTTTTTAATTTGAGGAATTAGATTCTCAGAAATGAAACTGAACTAAATAATCTCTGAGAGTGGTTTTATTTGTACAACCGAGAATTCTAGATATTTATTATTTTTTTCTATTAAAAGAAAAATTTTTTGCTAAGTTATTATGTTAGAGATCATAAAGAGATTACCTAAATAAAAAAAATCTGCGATAGATTAATAAGATTCTTGGATTCCTCTTTTTCTTCACATAATAATAATTATATTGTTAATTCAAGTCTAGTTGATACATTCAGTACACCAATCAGTAACGAGTTTTAAACAAACATTTGACTCATTTCACACTAACCCTGTTACATCACCAACAACTAAATCAAACAACATCGCATTTGCAGTCACGTTCTCATTAGTAGCGGCTTATATTAGTCGCTAATTAAACAGCAGGCTTAGTCGAAATCAATGTAATCCTACACCATAACGAGCTATTTAGCACGCTATAGCTTGACACAAGTTAGAGGTTCCATCGGAAAAAAAAAACGCCAACATAATCACTTTTCTAACTATAAACATCTTGATAAAACTCCTTTAAATGTTGTAAAAAAATATGCCGCAATAACCTGTATGATAAACATTTTAAAATCTGACAGCTGTCAAAAGGTATTTTTTAGATTAGAAAGTATTTTTTAGATTAAATAGTGCCTATTTTTTTTCAAGTTTTCACTTCTGTCGGCACTCCCGGAATGCCACTGTTTTTTTGTTCGAATTTCATTTTACCGAAAACCGTATTGACCGACGTCTTTTTTGCCATAGGTATGCATTATTTGACATATTTTAAGATCATCGAAGTATCATGTGTCATAGGTATTATTTTACCGAACTATATTTCGCCGATTTACAAAATAACTTTTTGCTATTGGCCGAAGCCTCTTTTGAACTTTTTTTATTTGCCATATTTTCACCACACCAAAATAAAATTTTGGTAGCATTTTCAATATTAAATTAAAATAATGTCATAAAAAGTCATTATGTTGTGCTACAAAATTTAGTGACAGAAACGAATCGCTGCAAAACCGACTTCACGTAGTCTGGGACCACTTAAAACCACTTTTGTTCATAATCAACTGTTTTATTAAGTGCTATTACATTTAAATAATTATTTAAACAAAATAGTAGGTCGTATGAATGTTCGGAAAAATAATACTTCGGACAAATGTTATTTCGGCTAAGTGTAATTTCGGTAAAAAGTTTTTCGACCAAATGAAACGTCGGAGTAACGAAAAAAATCGAATTGATGATAGATCAACTGATACAGTGGCAGACGTGACTTCGATGAATTAAAAAAAAAAAACGTAACAATAATAGTTGAAATTTTTAGGTGAAATGAAATTCGGTTAAATATTTTTCGAACTTATGATAGGTAACCTAAAAAATGGGCCCTTATAGGATCACTCGTGTGTGTCTGTCTATCCGTCTGTCACAGCCAATTTTCTCCGAATCTAATGGAACGATTAAGTTGTTTGGTATACATATAAATTTTTGTGACACAAACATGACGTATAACGTAAATTAATTAATTTTGAATATGGGGTTACTTCTGAGGGATTTTACAAATGAGTACATAAAAAAAGTTACTGTGAGTGTTTCATAATTATATTTTGTCAATCATTAAAAAAAAAAAAACAATTTAAAGCTATTTAAGAAAATAGATAAAAATTGACCATTCCTTATCTCCTGAACTACTGAGGTAAACATTTTGAAAACAACATAGGGAATAGTTCCTATAGATTACATGAAAACCTATAAAAAGTCAATGGTCTTAAAATAACATGGTAAATCTCTCAATATTGTATGTAGAAACTTATATTGCTGTTGGAATGTATGAACATGTTTTTCAATTAAAATGTTAAGTTTTTTCTGGGATAAATTCATCACAACTACAGAACCCTTCAGTGTGCGTGTGTCCGACATGCACTTGGTAGGTTTTTTATGTGGGATATATTTACTTTAATTCAAACGGTTAAACACTAGTTACAATAGTTAAGGATACAGTTTTTCCATATCTAATAATGAAGAAAAATCTACCTTAAAAACTTTTGTAACACAAATTAATTCCTCTCACAGTAGCTACTTCTGACATGTCATGCTTATGTAAGAATTGACAGAGTCAAGAACGTTCAATAACTCGGTAGTGGAGTAAAAATAAGCGATTGTAGTTTTGGTTATTTTATTAGGCTCGATGGAACCTTTAACCTATGTCGTACTATAAAAGGCAATTTTAGAAGCAACGCTACTCAGGCACGCAGCAGAAATATTGAGGGCACTTGATTCAACTGAGGTGGCATCTTAATAAACTCAAGATGACGCTGAGGGCAGGAAATGTTGCTATTGTTGCCATTTGGGAAAAAACTCATTCATCCTAATTTTGTTCGTCCGCCTACCGACCTGCAAGTGAATAAAAACACAATTAATTAGATCGTGGAATCCAGAAAACGGCTACCGTTTTAGAATAGGTGATGAGCTACATTTTTATTACGTTTTCTTTTGATATGCTAAAACACAATAGCTTAGCGCTCAACAATAGCTTTTCAACAAGATGTTTCAGGATATTTTTCATTGTTATCCGTGGAAACTCACCTGAATCACTAACTTACAGAAATATTAAAATATTGTGAAGCACTTTGTACATGATAGTTAGAAAACAAGACAGCATAATGTGAACGAGTCTAGTGATCAGAATCCTTCTCTTTATCATACAGTGGGACAGTCACAGTCTGATATTATAAATACCCTCAAAACTCATTTTCAGCGAGGCTCCCAAATTTGCAAGCCAGCGCGTGCAATGTCACCAACTAGTTGAAAACTTTGAGAATCTAATATGCCGCTTGAAATATAAAAGTTGGAAAACTACAAGCTGAACCAATTTGCGTATGTGTTGTTTTGCGAGTTTTCTATTTATACCAAAGTCACCTCATCGGTTCAATGTTGAACGTGGCTTCTGTGCGACTAGTAGCTACCTATTCATGTTTATAAAGTTTTGAAATGAAATTTCATGTGGAGCAAAACTTGATTTTGATAATATTCTTGATAGTACACAATCGAAAATTAAGAGAAATGTAGTAAATAAACCTCGAGGTTCCTACTCACGTCCTGTGACGTACATAAATAATAATGTTATCATTATTTCAGTCCATAAACCGTTAATTAATGCTCAGTCTTCTTTGTGTTGCGGTACAAAGGGATATCAATAGACCACTATTCAAAAACTGTCAAAAATTAAGAAAGACTAGAAAATCTAGAAAGGCCTTTGTACACTCTAATTGAGGGACTATGATCTACTACAATATTCGGTAACAAAACACGTCGGTTACTTAATATAGCACTGTCACAACCATAAATTAAGCTACAGTAGTCTACCTACGGTAACTTTAACTGTGGTGACTAACAAAATAATATCCGTTTTCCCTTTGTCTCTCCTACACTTATTAAAAACTCGGTTGTTTTGTTTTCACGATAAAGTTTTATTGCTTGAATTTATGTGAAATCCCTTATCCGACAATTAATTGTGTGGATTATTTGGCGCCCTCAAGAGGAGCTGATATTAATCTTAATGAACTCGCTGCTACACATCGGGTACTTTGTCTTCATTTTTGAATAATACTTGAATTACTGGTTTGGTAAGACCTGGTATCTGAGTTAGCTTAGCTGGGATGGTGGCTACTAGGATAGTGGCCACTAGGTAGAATAAAATGTGTTATGTTCATCATCATCCCTCTACTCTTATCAAAACTTATAAGTGGTAGCAGCATATTATGTGATTCATCAGGCGTCATCTTAGTATTCACTTCATTTTTAGAACGAAGTTCTTGAACGCGGCTTGCGGTAGGAGTAAACTGGTAGAAATCGTCACGTATCGAAAAAACGTTATGGCTCCATGGTACTTTCTCATTCTATTATATAGTTAATTGATTCAGGCGTGACCTTGCGGAAATCCATTATAAAATGATGATGTGGATATATTTAGTAACCTGTTCCGCTTAGCTATTTCTAAAGAGTCTTAAAAAGACCCTGGAAGAAATCGACACGTGTTTCACGTGTTTGAGAAATAGCTAAGCGGAACAGGTTACTAAATATATCCACATCATCATTTTCTATTATATATAAAAAAGAGGCAGAAAGAGAGAAAAAGTGTGAATTTGGTTAATGTAAATCCAAGATGGCTGTGAAAATTTTCAAATTTTTCGTTGTAGTATCGTTTTCATGGTTTTCGAGGGTGCTAAAGCCGATTTATTTAAAGCCTTTATTCAAAGTTACAGTCGTATTATTAAAACTTTTTATCAAGTCATATAAGCTAAGATAATATAAGATTCACATCAAGCGCATCGAACGGCTGCAAAAACGGTTCTTATGCCATCTCCTATAAAAGTAATATGGGCAAAAACTCAACTCGTACCAAGAAAGACTGAAGTATTTTAAGATTGTGTCGCTAGTAAAACAAAGGAATATGCTAGACTTGGGTTTTCTTAAGAAGTTGGTAACAGGCTCACTAACTGTCCCGATTTGCTAAGTAGGGTGTTATTCCATGTGCCACGTAATCTGCCAAGAAGTTCTAATCGGAGGCTTTTCTGTATGCCAAAATGTCATACCAACTTAAGGCAATACTGTCCACTGTCCATAAAGTATGCTCCTTACAAAGAGCGCGAAGTTGACATTGACCTCTTTTAGACATCAATACCTGCTCAATAAAAGCCGCACTTGCAATTTAATGTGTGTTTCTAGTATAAAATCAAATATTAACCTAATCTTATATAAAATTATCAAAAATAAAATCTAATCTAATTTTATTTATTCTATGTAATTTATTGTAATCAATTTAGCATTTAATAATATATTTTTATTTTCATCTAAACTATGTATTACTTGTTTTAATTAATTAATTGTGTTATTATAATAATAAGCATAATTTAGTGCATGCTCTGCTTTTCTATAAGTAACGAGGTACTTAAACTTCAGTTTGCAATGTACTTATTATAAGGTAATAGTGTAATTATTGTTGAAGAGCGTAATAATAAATAAATAAATCTTAGTTCTGAGTCTCTGTGTGCCCTTTGGCAAAGGCCTCCTCCATCCCATTACAAATTTTCCCTGTTCCTCGCCTGTCTTTCCTGCCGTTCTCACCAAGTCATCCTGCCATTTTTTCAAAAGATTCCCGTTCTTTTTCTTCCCCTCCCTAGGGTCCCATAGGGCACTTTTTTGTTCCATTTCTCTTCTCCGCTGACAGTGTGGCCGGCCCATTTCCATTTTAATCTTCTCAGTTTCAGTACTACATACCGTGTTTTTGTTGCCTCCCTGATTACACAGTGATTGGTTCAAAGTCAAAGTCAAATCATTTTTTTCAAATTGACCCTTATAAGGCACATTTCAACGTGAAAACCTACGAAAAAAAAAAAAAAATCTAGTCGTCCCTTCCAAAAGGTAGTTGTCATATGGAGAAGAATGGGCAAGAAACTCCACCGATACTCGTTTAAAATTTTGTATAGGTATATTTGTTAAATAATTATATGTGATGTAATTGTGTGTGAACATTAAAAAAAAATTGAAACAATAATTTAAGTTATTTATAGACCTTTGTTGTGAAGATACTGCTTGACAAAGGAAATTAGTACTTATTTTTAGAAAGAAATTGTAACCTTTTCACAGAGAGGCTCAAACATGTTATTTTGCTGTGTGTGTCTAGCATTTCGAATGGTTGAGAATGTCAGTTTTTTCAGAGAAATAAAAGTCCGTTTAAAAAAAAAGATAAATAAAAAAATCGTAAGTATTCGTAAGTTTTTCCTGCACATAAATGCTCTGTGAATTAAAAAAAAAAAACAGAAAATCTAAAGAAATATTTCATTTGAGTCTTCGTGGAATCGGTCTCGTTTATCATGATTTTAATAATTAAGAAATACATTTTCTTGGAAAAAAATAAATACATTTTCAGTTGGCAGACATCTGTATAAAAGCCTCACTAAATCTACACTGAAAATACGTTTAAATTGAATCTAAATGAAATGAAATAACAATAGCAACACACTCTCGTAATAATTAAGTTTTCCTTTGTTACGACCAAAGTAATTAATTTATCGGTGTAATTATTAGTCCTGTACAGTTTCGAATAATATTATACTTATTATAACTTCGCTTGGCGAAGTTTTAATTAGGAAAAAATATGGACAGGTATCGGAGCGTTACAACAAGTTTATGGGAGCCATTAATTGGGATATGGAGTCCTGCACTATGACTACGTTCCTTCGCAAGGAAATGCGACGGCTTTAACACTCATTAGTGGAGTTTGCTTTTCTTGTTTTGTTTTTACTTCGTCTATTTGCTTTTGTGACGTATTTTTCTGAGTATTTTTGCTTAAGTTTTAAAAGTCAAATATGTTCTTTGTGGTTTTCATCTTTTGAAATGAGTTTTCACAAAAAAGTTGTTTAAAAAACGGCTCTATAATCCGAAAAAGAAACGAAACGATAAATATAGATAATCCAAGAAACGTTTCAACCTTTGTTAAATTTTCAAACAAAAAAAAATCATAACACAAAACTAACAGAAGTCCTCAATAAAGTAAAGAATAAAACAGCTTATACATAAGCAAAACATTCGAGCTATCTTTGATCCCCATGTCCATTTACCATAATATAACAACGAATAGATAAATCAAAGCAAGTAAAATACTTTATTCCGATACAAGTATAATATAAAGAGAATGTTAACAAGTAAATAGGTACGTGAGCGAAAAAATATTCTAATATCGGTATTCCCCGGGGTTTGACGGCAAGATGGTATTTTTTAATTTAACTGAACACGGATCGTTCCGTTCCTAAGTAGTTCTGTTCCTTCGGATGTACAGGGCTCCAGTCCGTTCTATAACCTCATCACGCTCTGATGCCGCCTTCTTTTTAATTTAATCAGGCTTTGGATGTACTGTTGTTAATTAATTCAGTTGTATTTACATGTGTAGCTTCCCAGGTATATTGTGGAGGGAAAACAAGGGAAAAAACATGGCGACTTTTCCCGCTGCCGTTTTTAATACGTGTCGGTGGGATTATTTTATTTTCTATGTAATATTTTGCCATCAGTAAATATCTGTTTGGCACTTAGTGTTAATAAAGTTTCTAAGTTAAATATTTAATATTCAATTTAAATCATTGATTTTTTAATTCATCATCATCATGATTTCAGCCGAAAGATGTCCACTGCTGGACATAGGCTTACCCCAAGCACCGCCACTTCGACCGATTCTGTGCTTTGCACACCCAGTGGATTCCTGCAGCCTTCACAAGGCCTTTTTAATAAATAAATAATATAAATTAGTTCAAAATAAAAATTAAACATTTTATGAAAAATTACAAAAAACTCAACCACTAAATATCCTAAAGACTATTTTGTTTACATTGACGGCATACTCCTTTAACACAAAAACCAACAATCATTCCCCACATTTACGGCTCACAACTCTACAGCATTCTATTTTAACGAGAACTAATTATATACCGTTCTCGCAGCTCCCACTTAAGGCCTACTCAGCGATACATCCAGGGTGAGCACTGCACACCCGGCCCTTTGTTCCAACGTAAACTTGGAGGAAATTTGACAGTTTTACGGTATATAAAGGCTGTAATGGATGAGCGGGTGTTTAGCGATAATTAGCGAAGAACGAAGCGTGCATAAATCATGCGACCGACCTTTGTTGTAGGGATGCTGCGAGATCGCGGATGTCTTGTAGAGTGCGTGGGGTATTTTGAACTTGTCTTGAATGATCGCCTGCATTAAAAAGCGTGCTTAGTTTTTACAAGCTTTGATTAGCTTACTTTGTTCGTATGTGTTTGCAGTTACTTTTGGCATACGATTAAGCTGAAACTTGCCATACTTATATAATAACTACGGAGAATTTAAAAAATATGATACCATGAAGCTGGTCTGATGAGCCCGAAGATGGCCATAAGAACTCCTCAACTAAATAAGATAGCGTTGAGTTTGAACTCATTGATTATGTATTGACCAATGCTATTACACTAGGTGGTGTCCAGGGTCTGATGATGGAGCTGCAACGAGGTCACGGACACTCATCAACCAAACGAGATAGCTCTGTTTTGTTTCGGCCATTTGATTTTTTTTTACAATTAGGTACACTATCTCAAAGTGTAGTCCAGGATCAGGTGATGGAGCTAGAAGCTCGCCATGCGATATCCTCAACTAAACAAGATAGCCTCCATGTGTTTGGGTTCGTTTGTTTTGTCTTGACAAAAACTATAGCCAAAGGTGCAGCCCAAGGTCTGCAGTTGGAGCCACAAGGTGGCCACAGAAACTCCTCAACTAAACTAGATAGCTCTGTAGTGTTGGACACGTTGGGTTTGTGAAGGTGATAAAACAGATATTAAAACAAATTCTCATGTTAAAAAGTACAAAATAAAATAATAAATCTTTTTTTAAACAAGCTTTTAATGAACTAAAAAGTACTAAATAAAACTTACGTAAATTTAGAACTTTAATATTTTCTTAAAAGCTTGAGGCGTTAATGTCCTTCTTACAAATAAATCTCAAGCTTTTAAGAAAATATTAAAGTTCTACATTGACGTAAGTTTCATTCAATACTTTTTAGTTCATTAAAAGCTTGTTTATACTGGTTTACTTATATTTTTTATGACTGTACTATATAATCTATATATAGATATAATATATATAATGTGAAAACAAAGCCTAGTTGTTCTGTTACAATTAAAGCTGCATTGGATATATTAGGACGGCTAATTTGTGTAACATTTCATATTTCACACATAACTTACATGCGTTTGGCTGCAAAAAAAAAACCAAGCTATCTAACAGATTCACGTATTTCATCCATGGGCATGGCCACATTTGAAAACAATAAACTTTCCTGGAAGATAATGCCCGCAAAACGATACAAATTCTCAAAGGCAACCCTCAGACAACGTTTTGCGTCAAAATATCAATATTTTGTGATATCTCTTCCTAAATATTTTCTTTGTAATACATAATAGACTCAAAACTTAGAATTTAGTTTTATAACACAGATAGGAAAATAAGCAAGTGGAATGACAAATTGAGAAGTAGTTATTTGTGTTGCTTGTAGAAACAAATTCAAGTGCTTGTTATTTTCAGTTTCAGGAAAAGTCAACCATAAATCTGAGAATTTCCTCTAATCTATTATAAACATTTTATAAATTAAAGTCGCTTTTTGTGCCCGTCTGTGTGACCGCGTTGTTATTCTAAAGTATGCAACGGATTTTGATGCGGTTTTCACAATCATTTATAATAGAAAAAAAAAAAGAATCCGGAAGGTTGATGTATTGATTATTAAATAATTATTATTATTATTAAATTATCAAATAATAAAGATATCTCGATGTTATGTCAAGTCATAAAAACCGTGCGCAGCAGCTGGGCGGGTCGCCAGAAAGTAACATCATAAACCACAAAAATATGATATAATAAAGTTATCCATGAGTGTGTTTTTCGCATTGATGTATTACACATTAACAGACGGTTGGATGGACGATTCAGCAACGTGTTAACTATTGAAGTCACCGATGACCTAGCGTCCAAGCCTTCCAAACACGTGCGAAATAGCCCGAAACCTGCAGCAACTGCGAAGGTACTGCAGGCCCAGTTAAATGGCCGTCTCAAAATATAAAATGCAACATTGCCTGTCCATTTCTCATATAAAACTACACGTTCAGTTCCAAAAAGTGCTAAAGCAGGAATATTCCTAAATATAAAACTTCCTGAGCTTCCTGAGCATTTTTAGGCAAAAGGCAGCTTAAATCTTCATCGCCTTTTTTACGTTATCAGGTGAGACTGAATCCAAATAAGATACTGCCCAGTTTTTCTTGCTTAATGGGCGTTTTCGGAGCTTAAATATTTTAAAACGGTTCATGCACTCCTTTTAGAAAATTAAATGTCTTTTATAATTTATGGGGTATTACAAAACGGTGTTTTGTAAAGACGCTTGTTGAAAGAATTGTTGAAGTGTTTAATGGAATGGCACACCAATGGTTTCATACCACCGTACAATATTTAGTAAAAAACGCCGAAAAAACACGTCTCTTTCATGGGGTACAGGAAACGTGTTTTTTTCGGCGTTTTGTTCGGTTTCATTTTTAACTTTATTTAGTTGTATTATTTGTTGTTATAGCGGTTATAGAAATAAACAATCTGTGAAAATTTCAACGGTCTATCTTTTACGGTTCATAAGGTACAGCTCGCTGACAGACAGACGGACGGATGGACAGCTGAGGTTTAGTAATAGGGTTCCGTTTGGCACCCTTCGGGTACGAAACCTTAAAACTTTACTATGATGATGAAAACAAAACAGATGATGATGAAAAACAAAAGTCGAATAACACTTCAGTTAAAAAAAAAAACAACTTTACAGCAATATATTTAATAAGAAATTCTAACATTAGTTTAATTCACATAATGCAATGTATAATGGTCCATTTAGATAACATACAAACAGTGATAATTAACTTCTGTGGCTGACCCGAGGCTAAAGAACCGAAGACCTAAGTGTGAGAGATGGTATGAAAAGTTATCATCAACATGATAACGATACGAAGTTGTAACAAAACAGCTTCGTCACCTCGTTAGGCAGTACACGACGGGTGACGGGTACAAGTCACTATAACTATTAACGATACACACTTATTTGCTAATTTATTAAGTGTGAGGTTTAGAAATTGTAGGAGTGTTTACTTGAGATGCTGTTTACTTCGAGTGGTTGTAGTTTTAGGATAGTGCTAAGATTTTCATCTTATGACAGCAAGTCACCGATTCTCTTAAGATCTTTTGTTGCATTTTATCTTGTATTGTCATCTTTGTAATCTACGAATAGTAGTTTGTAATTATACAGATACCATTATAATCCTTACATATTATAAAACAAAGTCCCCCGCCACGTCTGTCTGTCTGCCTGTCTGAATGCGATAAACTCAAAAACTACTGAACAGAATTTTAAACGGTTTTCACCAATGGACGGAGTGATTCATGCGGAAGGTTTAAGTCTATAATTCATTATGGTTTTGTGTATATTGGCTGAAATATGATGAGTATTATTGAAGATCTCGGAAAAAATCATGCCGACTGGGAGCTTTATTGGCGTGCGCCGCGGAAATCGTAAAACTTACATCAAATTGATGTTCTACAGCATTGTTCATCTTAAAAAAAGGTCCGCAGTAGCGTATGTCTATTTTCTAAGGATGACTTACAGTATCTTTCAGAATTTGATGAAAATTTAATTGTTATTTCCGAAGCTTTTTTGACCGGTATTATATTAATACTTATCTAATAAAATATGTTATTTAAATTAGGGATTTAATTTTAATTAAAATATGTCATATCATTTAAATGAATAGTTAAAAAGATATCACAGTTTCAAAATTACGCGTAACTACATAATTATGGTTGACGACAACGCAGGCACAGCGGTGATAGTCAACGATTCTTCCTCAGCTATTAGGTATGTAAACCCGTTCCCGTGGGATATTTTTCGCCATTCACGCGAGCGAAGCCGTGGGCAAAAGCTAGTTTTACATAAAACACTAATAAAATATTTGATATTTTGTGGCTTGTTAGCAAAGGTATATTTTATATATTTTAACTTTATATGTTTATAATTTCCTATATATAATGTCTTCATTGACATTTCTGCCAGCTCCCTCAGGGTTCCGTCCGCGTCATAATACCTACATAATCCAAAACATTAATTACGGCAAGTGTTTTCGGATAGTTCCTCTCGAGACCGCCCTGTAACGAGCAGACCCTCTCCGAACATTGCTGTTATTTACATACCTTTATATTACACGAAACAGAGTAAGATACAACATGTTATTTTGAACTTTCTGGAGGGTTTTGTTAGTATTTAATCTTTATAGATAAATCTGATGATTATAGAGATAGAGATGATGACAGATGATGCTGATTGATTTATCTAAAATTATATTTGTCTATCTTTTATTGGAACGAAGTTCTTTAACGCGGCTTGTCAACTTTCAGAAATCGTCACGCTAAAAAGTGCTAATACTTGCGACTGTTTTCTTCTAATTCATATAGAAAGAGAGAGAGAGAGAGAGAGAGAGAGAGAGAATCAACGCCAGCAGAAAAAAAAACAAAAGAAAAGAGTAAAGTGATTACAGTGTCGTGGGATAAAATTGTACACATCGGCCCGAGTACACTGCATGCCGGAGAGAGAGAGAGAGACTTCAAGATGGCGGCTGCGAAAAAATTCAAAACTTTCATCATGGGTGTCGTTTTCGAGGGTGCTAAATCTGAAACCCTGGTTAATAACATCATCAATTGTATCGTTTTGTTTTATAATCTTACAGTCTATTTAATCATCTCCGGATCATTTCTAGCAACTTACATTTAATGAACAACAAATTCTGTTCATTTTTTAATTTATCAAATCTGTTTGTTTCTTTTTGCCCATACACTCCTACTGCTGGGCAAAAGTCTCCCTAAGTCCTTAAGATGATGTTATTAACCAGGGTTTCAGATTCAAAAAGGCGTTATAAACCATAAATTGTCCTATGGTTTTTTCTTAGACATAACAATTACGTCCCCATGATAGCCCCACAATTCCCAATTTCAAAGATAACAGCCAAAACTAACAACCGTTCTATTTTTATCAATCTGCCCTCTTTTCACATATCTTTATGAATGCAATATATCAGAGCCGTTCCATCTTACGAGCTCTGAAGTGATCAGATAGAAGAGGCGAGGGTCGCAATAAACACATAATAAAGCGCGGCCACTCGGGCCGCACCTCCTCGCAAGAAATGCGGCCGTACGTGGCGGATTGCGGCCGACGTGCGTGGAATCGTGGTCTGACGCAATTGTTCACTGACAATAACGGACTGTGATTATTGGAACGGGGTTTAACGGGATTTGATTTTCAGGATTGTGAACATTGTAAATTGTAATGAATATTATTGTGAGGAGGTCAACGGTCCTGTAGATTTAAGTTCTAAACTGACTGACACGATTGACGTTCTTTTGAAAAGAAAAATCCTTATGTTGTTTAGAAAACTAGACTAGCATCGTCTTGAATTTTGCAAACTCTACTCAGTGTGAACTGACGTTACATTTCCTCAAAAAACAAGGGCTCTCGGGTTAATATCAGCAAAACACAACATTTTACTACAAGTTTGTTTTTAGAGCCAGCTGGCCTACAACTTAGAAAATTAGGACTGCAAAAAAAAAAAACAAGTGTAGAAGAGCCACTGTTTAAAAGAAAACAGTATATTGTTACGCAATAATATTATGTACGTACATAAAAACTGACACTCACAAACTTCTGACTAATTAAAATGTAGACAATGGTCGCGAAATGCGTTCATGAAGAAGTATAACATTTTGATCACATGCAAATACGTGTAATACACTAGTATTTCATGAAGACTTTCACATTAAAGTACATTTTGTGAAACTAGTGCTTATTTCACGTAATATAGACTTTTTTTTTGTCGTATATGCAACTTGTTGGTGTTTTTACCAAGTTCATTTTTGGTTTATTGCAACTTTGACTAAAGTTAGCCTACTGTATCCTTTCTCTATGATGTAGAGGACCGTAGACAGGTATTCATGTTTTCGGCTATAAGCAGGCGGTTTCTCTGATACGAGGCCAGAGGTCACCGGTCAATCACAATATACCAGGGTTCCGGGATCTCGTCAAAGCAGGAATGTTATGAAAAACTTTACCATCTTTTTGGTCTTTCACATTTCAACTTAGACCTGTTTTTGGAAAAAGTTTTCGCTCACATAGTGTTTTAGCATTAATATTTAGACAGGCAAAAAAAATGTAGACATATGTTTCAACAGTCGTAGATTTCTTACACCTGTGTGATCATAAGTACTATTTCCCTTCTCTATCTCACTAGTTACCACTAAGAATACGATTTAACACTAAATTCAGCTCCATTCGAACACCCAGTTTCCTTATCCCTAATAACAACTACCTGGTCCATCCTTTATGATGCAACAACAAAACAAAATGATCATATTACTCGTGAGCATAGCAAGGAGTTGTTAATTTAAAATGTACCGCAAATCGCCGCCTTTACATAATTTAATTGCTGAAAGACTGCAAAGCTTGACTTTAATAATTGATATATGAATATTCGTTCCCATTTGTTAATGTAACCTAATGTTTTTTACTGCCTTTTTTTCGGTAACAGGTAAGTTTAATTTATAGTATGATTTATGTAATTAATATTTGGCTGCCCAGCGTAGTTTTATTGTTCCACTAGCTTTTGCCCGCGGCTTCGCCTGCTTGGATATCAGAAAATATCCTACAGGAACGTACTACCGGGATTAAAAGTATCCTATGTATTTATCAAGGTTATAAAGTATCTGTGTGCCAAACATCTAAAACCGTCCAGCCGGTTTTGTACCAATCCGGAACATACATCCAGACAAATAGACAAACAGACAAAAATTCTAAAACAATATCATTATTTATTCTGTATATTTAATGTTGCGATTAGTACCGAATATATTAATTTGCACGCTTCATTAGGTTACAATATAATTTACCTTTTATACCTGTAACACCTTTTTAACATGTATTATGCAAATAAATTATTTGATTTGATATCTTCGGCATCAAACTTGTTCTCACGCCTCGTAGCAAGTAGCAATTACTTTTTTTCAAAAATATTCAATGTACAGTTTAGAATTCGTTAGTATTTTATTATATGTATAGACATAGATAGTTTCGGTACCTGAATACATATGTCGTTTTGTCGATAAAGACTCTGTAGTATATTTTTGTGATGTCTGCCAACAAATGAGTTTTTTTTTTAAACATGTCCCCATACTAGGAATTTTTCCTGTATTGTGGGTGCGTTTAAAAACATTTAAACTCAAATACACAAACAGCCAGACCCGTAACAACTACTCGTAGGTCATACAAATATTTTTTCCGTGCGGGAATCGAACCCACAACACGCAGCGCAGAAGTCAATCGCTTAATCACTGCGCTGTTATGGATACTACCTAGTCCTAGGACATAAAAAAATCGCATAATCCATTTATTCTGTATCACTCAACTCAGCCAATCGCTGTCCTCTGCGAGTCACACACATTATCAATCGCTGTCCTCTGATAGTCAGACACATCATCAATCGCTGTCCTCTGCTAGTCATACACATCATCAATCGCTGTCCTCTGCTAGTCATACACATCATCAATCGCTGTCCTCTGCTAGTCATATACATCATCAATCGCTATCCTCTGCTAGTCATACACATGATCAATCGCTTTCCTCTGCTAGTCGTACACATCATCAATCGCTGTCCTCTGCTAGTCATACACATCATCAATTGGTGTCCTTTGCTTGTCATACACATCATCAATCGCTATCCTCTGCTAGTCATACACATTTTCAATCGCTGTCCTCTGTTAGTCAAACACATCATCAATCGCTGTCCTCTGCTAGTCATACACATTATCAATCGCTATCCTCTGTTAGTCATATACATCATCAATTTCCGCCACAACACCCAATTCCCAGCTATCAATTTTCGGACAAAATCCCAACCCTCATCCATTGATTTAAACTAATTTAAATATTAAATAGTGTTCATTTTGTACGGGAGTGACGCGTGCATGTCAGGATAGGATGCGGTATTATTTTCAACTTGACGACGAGTGGAGGAACGATACGCATTTAAAATTGTAACACTTTTCACAATTTTATGCGGGTATTGAAAATAACAAAAAATACGTTCGATTTTTGAGCGATGTCTAGTACCAACTACTATACCAGTAGTACCATCAAGCTATCTAGCAATGGTAGCTTGATCTAGATTTAGTATCAAACAGAATCTGATCTTTAATACAAAATGTAGGGCATAATTAAAATATTTTTTATCGTTAAAAACCTGTCAAGATCGAGTCGGACTCGCGCACCGAGGGTTCCGTACCATTTTAAATTTTCATCGGCGAGGCCTATATTCGTCAGAGAATTTTATCACTGCGGTGTAGAATATTAAAGTTTTATGTCAGCGCCATCTATTTGCCGATAGTGGAACTAATGTATTTTTTTTTGGTTTCTGAAAAAGTGTGCTGTTTAGAGACATCGTTTTATTTTTCCTGTAATCTTTACACAAACTTCTATCGCTGAATAATTTTAGATTTTTCTCTATGCAAAGTTCGGAGATAAAGTGGGGAGGGAGAACGGTATTCGTTTTTAAATTTTTCGTTAAAAGTCGAAAACGATGCGGCTAAAAAAAAAATTTTTTTTTTGAGAATGTGCAAATAGCGCTCTTTCATATGATACTCCACAAGTCTAAGTAGCCCCGCTTCGATTTTTTAAGACCCCGTTCAGAACTAACTGCAAAAAAAAAAATGTTTTCTTATTTGCAAATATTAGTGGGGCAAACGTTATCTAAAACTATTCCAAACTTCAAGTTGATTGAGATATCCAGCTGTGACAGACAGACTGAGTCACACCATAAGGGTTCCTTTTTACCATTTTGGTACGGAACCCTAAAAAGAACCGTCTGTCTTTCTTTCCTTAATATTTATTATAACAAAATATATGAATCCTCAAACACTGTCACTTGAAGGTGTAATGTAGCGACAAAAATTATTTCAAAAACATTATAAAGTTAAGTGCTGTTTGAGAATTCGGCCGTTAGCCTCAAAGATCAACGACACCCATTACACGCTCCTTAAACTCCAAAAACTCATAAATATCTTCACAACAAATTCTTACTTACCTTCCCGTATTATTAACATAATTCACATGAAAATATAAGTCATTATTATTGGTGTGTAGTGGGTATATATCAGTTTATTTTGGCGGGCCGCGAGCGACCGGCCTTTTATTGCCTCGGTTATGGCTTATGGACATTTTCGGCTCCCAAGTTGCGTCACTACTTGCCAGATATTGTGTGGTGTGGTGTCAGCGCTGCTAGAAAGTGTGAGACTTTGCAACCAAAAAATATAAATAGTATTCATTTTAGCTTTAATTTCTAATGTTTTTATTTTCAGCCTAATCCTCTCAGGGTCTTATGATGGGTCAAATACAAGTTGTACGATTCCAAAGGAAAATAGAAAAAAAACGGGCCTGAAATTTTTAATATTTGCGGATGTATATTTTCCTTTGTCTAGTATTCAGCTTTATTACAGGGCAGCCTAGCTCTTCCATCGTCTTTATATGAAAAAAATTAACACAGATTACAAAAAAAAAAAACTGACAGAATATAAATGCCAGTTACTCAAAGTAAATGCGTAAACTGTCTATTTCCATACGTCATTGTGTAATGTTCATGCTCTATTAACTTGACTTACTTC
This sequence comes from Omphaloscelis lunosa, assembly GCA_916610215.1. Lineage (NCBI taxonomy): Eukaryota > Metazoa > Arthropoda > Insecta > Lepidoptera > Noctuidae > Omphaloscelis > Omphaloscelis lunosa. The sequence continues at coordinate 22,531,891 of OU744249.1, forward strand.
AGAACTCTAAATGCCTCCAATTAGGCGTAAAATTAACGTTCCAAGTTGCCAAGTTACTAGATTTAGAGCGTTTCATAGTGAACTACCCTCCGATACTGTTGTGGATAAGTTTCAGCTCGGGGACAGTTCGGGGAAACTGATTTGTATTGGTATCTGAGCAATTCAGTACTAGATTGTTTATTAAGATTAAGTTCGATTGGAAATCTGTAAACTTAGATTTGCTGATAAGTTACAGCAGTTTAGAATAGTAATCACCCAACACCTAAACCTTCTAGGGAAATGGGCAACTTCAATATTGCACAATATTTGGCCTTGTTGTAATGTTTTCAATCAAAGACTAATTAATTTGAATTTCAGTTAGTAGGTAATATTTATGCGTTACAGTGTAGCACAAGCTTCATTATGATAACTTCTTCTTCCTGTTTGTGCTTTGTAGAACACTTCTTAAGCAGATAGCATACTCAAAGTAATGCTCTATAATTATATTTAATTCGTAGCTAACAAATTTACTCATTTAAAATATAAGAATAATAATAAACGCAACGGAATTTACAGAACTAAGCTGGTCACCCTACCGACATGTCGGGAGTAGGCCAGGGGAATAATATATGAGAAAAAATATACACTGTATTATACAGTATACAGCGCTGTATAACTTTATGCAGTATACGGCGGTTATGTTACACGGCTGATGAGATCGCACTTGTTATGTGCGTCCCGAGCTGTTTGTGTTCTTAGGTGGTGCTGACTGTACAATTTGCATTTATGTTGATTCTGGAAATGTCTACGTTTTTTGTATAGTCTGGTCTTTGAACTGTAAACGAAGTCTTGTATTTTTAGCTAATTTCCATTGAAAATACTGTGAACAAACTAATGTAGATACCTTTAATCATCAGTATCAACAATAAAGTTTGTTAGTTGTTGCAATAAGGCCACGTCTTGCGTAGCGCGTAGCCCCAGTACAACATCGGTCTTCATTATCGAACTAATAGCGCTACGCCGTAACTAATCGCTACGTGCGTAGCCGCTACGAAGCTATGTACTGCTACGCCGCTACGACACTGCGCGAACTCATAACACTTGAATATCATTTAGTAACAGATCATTCTTCAATTTTTTTTTCTAAACGAGCAAACAACCTAATTTCAAAAAGCCGATTGTTACTGTTACATTACTACGCATTTTATTATCCGTTTTAAGTACGAACCTACCCAGTCGAATACATGAAAATATTTTTTAGGAGAAACGCCTCGGATATTCTCGTGTTTTTGTTGGCAGTTAACCTAATCATGGTTTCCTGGTAGTCTAGATTTCGGTAGAGAACATTCGAGCGTGAAAATTTAAATTAATTTATGAAAAAGGAGCTTATTTTTGTTATTAAAATATTTTTCGGCCAGATCATAACTGTGATATATAAAAATCCCAGTACAGTAAAAGCTTTTTTTAAACATTATAGGGAATGCCTGAGATATATCTGAGGCATGTAAAGCCAAATCAGAGGCCCATGAAGGGAGGAAGCTTTAAGACTCTGACACTGGGTTAGTTACTAACCACACAAAAAGAAAGAAGAAGTATAAGCTTCTTCTGCCATCTTTACAAAACCAAATTTCCCGTAAACTATAAATACCAAAGAGATCTAGTTATTACACCACTTACTTAGCCCCTTCGGTATACCATCTAAATATTCAACATCAATTTTCAGTGCGTTTATAGCATTTCCAAAATATAATGCAAATACGGTGACACTTCAATAAGGTATATCAATTATTAGAACCGTACGCTATTAGTCGTGTTACCCTTTTGTATATCGGAATATAACCGAATATTACCGAAAATAACCGAATTGAACTAATCAGTCCACAGAGGCTTGTGGTGTAAACCAGGTCAGCTATTCTGATTTAGAACACGTTACTACCAAATAATGATGCTTCGGTTTTGTAGGTGGTGGGGAAACCATAAAAGATATTCGTTTATTGATATATCTACCTATTGTTTGTAAAAGTCTTAATTCAGGGCAAAAGCCTCTCGGCATATGGAGAAAGAATCATAAATAATCGCGCTTGCTCAGTACTGGTTTGTGATTTGGTCGCTAATTCTTGGTCTCTTTACGATGCCTGCTGACTGGCTAATCTCTTGATAGCCAGTACATAAACAAGGTTGGCAGCAGGGCTGAATGCCCAAGTTAAGTTGTTTTTTTTTTTTCAGAAATGTTTACATGAATACCAAACATTTCTTTTATTTCTGTTTTCAGTTTACCTGATACCAGCTATTTAAAAAAGAAGAGGGTCGACTCACGAATTTATTTCTGTTCTAAAAATAATAAACCCCTTACTCAACATTCTCTTTGTCTCCTAATTCCTTCGTTGTTCGAACTTTGCTCAAGCACGCTAGAAATAGATTCCGTATTCCTCCATCTGGAGTGTGACGTAAGATAGGCTCCCATATTGAACTTTGTAAGCCTCCAAATTTATTCGCAGACGCGAACTCGCATGATTATAATGGGATGAAGATAAGCTTAAGTTTAATGGTACAAAGCCAATATAAAACGGGGTTTAGTTGCGTACTTAGGCGATGCGATGCAGCGAAAGTCCCAGTAGGCGCCATATGCTTCGGGCGCGTTCGGCGCGACGGGCATACTAACGCGTGTTCCCCCTGCCCCTCCCGCCCCGCTGGTAGGGTTGTTGAGCATTTTATTATAACGTGTGTGTAGAGGAATTTAGGCGGATGATGTTTTGCGAATATTTGTAACAGTGAGCTGGTTTTTTTGTCATTTGACTGATTAAATGAAATCGGTACTTACTTATGTGTCCGTTTTGGGTTTATAGGTGCAAACATTACTTTTAAATCAGACATCATAGTATTTCAGGTCCTGGTAAATCTAATTAACTACATATTTATCTTGAATGTGTCTGAGCTACTAATTTGTAAGCTTTATCAACTCTGAGCATATACGTCATAAAAACGAACTCCATTTAAATAGTTGCCTATTGAAAGACTTGCCTACTGTGTGTTAGTCCTTAATTAGTCACACACACAATAGATCCAAAATACTATTTGTTATTACATGAACAATGAGCATAATAGGCAGCCCTACAGTCTCGGCTCCCACATGGAACATTACGAGAAATGGCAAAATTTCAATGATGCATTAACAAGATACAAATGTGCGGCAAAATTTATTAAATATCTCATGCGGCTTCCTTATTGTCGTTATCATTCGTATCTCCAAGTTTCTACTGAGTTTTGATAGCGAGATCTTAACTGCACGTGCCGCCATCTGCGTGGGATCTGAAGATTTAATATACATGTGCGTTTTGTTGAGCATTGTGTCTTGGATTATCTTCAATTTAACGAGTATGGTTACGGTGGTAGCTGTAAAGCAATAACTGAAGTTTTCTTTTTCTTTTACAATTTCCTTATCGCATTCTTTTTAGCTTTACCTTTTTCACTATCTTTTAAAATAAATATTGTCTCAAGGTCAAAAGCGAACCTTTCCTAGAAATTGCTATTTTCATTTTAACTCAAACTGATATTGACTTTATTAAAATATTCTCAAAATGTCGAACCTTTTACATTTGCAATAACCTGATTTACAGTTTCCATAACCTTACCTTCATTATTCTATAAATCAGCGACATCCTTTTTTATGGAATTACAATATATAACGCCCTTGTCGTCATCCGTTAATGGGTTGGCGAATTTTAATGTGGCGTCGAGGTAACGAGTGGGTGCCCATCAGAATAAATTCATACGAGGCGGTTTTTAGACAATCTATTACTCTCGCCTGTTGGCTGTCAAAGCCTCTGCTAAATCAAGTAGACAGCAATAAAAAAGATTTCTGTATTCGTGGGGTTATTGGGACAGATGATATAGCTAGAGATAACTGATTAAATTATTGTTTGCCAAAAAGTATCGTAGAGAGAAAACTTTCCCATGATTTTAGTTCGGAAGTTTAATTGACTCCTCAAATAAAATGGTTCAATAATTCTGATAAAACAAAGATCTAAACGCCTCCGTCTGTCTCGAGTTCTCATCGCGTAAAAGCATCTCAGAATTTCCTCTTCAATTTTATCTTTCGTCGTCTTTATTTTGATCGAAAGCCGAGCAAAAATGTTTCCACAAACTCCCCAGCGTCGTCGTCTGTATCAACCGCACGGCTGTTTTATTTAATAACGTCAGACATGATGAATTCAAAACGCTGACAATTACAGGTGCGGGTGACTTGTGACGTCACACCGCATATCAATTCGGTGAACGGGAAATATTGCGGCGTGTCGCGCTCGCCCCAAATATACTCGCTTTTTATTCCATCCGTCAATTTATCGAATTTAGTCACAATTTATTGTTGTGTCTCATCGATAAAAATATTTATTGGTCGTTTTGTCAGTTTTTTGAAAATTTAGAGCTTCATATTGATATTATGGGTTTGCGACTGTGTTATTTGATGGCCAATCTGTTTTGGCTAAGGTTTTTGTTTTTAGAGGCTGAACTTTTTAACTGATGTTGCAATGTTGGGCTTCGACGTAATTTAAGTTGGAGTAGGTGCTTATGACGTAATAGGTTTGAAGAGGCTGCCGATGTACTTTGTTGTACTAGATACTTCATCTTCTTACGTAACAGAGTAGATAATGTAGTGGCTGTAGATATTTCCGACGCTCCAGGCTTTAATATAGAATAAATTTTGAGAGAAAACTTCCACTTTTATTATAATACGTAGGCTTATCGGATTAAAAACTGAATGGCGCTTCTTCACGAAGAAGGAGGCTTTATAGGTATCTGTGTAGAAATATTGATAACTAGCTTCCGCCAGCTGCTTCGTCCGCGTGATATCTTTATAAATTATAGCCTTTGATACTCAATGATAATATAGCATTCTACTAGTACAAATTTTTTTGAATCGGTTCAGTAGTTTTTGAGTTTATTCATTACAAACAAACAAACATATACAATCAAATCTTTTCTCCTGATAATATTAGTTTAGATAGCGTTAGCGTTAACGAAGTTTTCGTAATATTTAGACTACGGAAGTATTAGGTTGGTGCATAAATTCTTGGACACTTGGATTTCATTAAAAAAATTCTAGGTTTCAATTCGATTATATGCTAGAATAATCTATTATTCTACAGAATGTTCTAGTAGCTTTACGCCAAGGGGTAAAAAAGGGCGCGCGCGTTCCGAGTTTTTCACTTTAGTTCAAAATGGAATCGCGTCAACTACGAGCGATCATGCTTTACGAGCATAATCTAGGAACGAGTGCAAGGCAAACGGCCGAGAAAATTAACACTGCGTTTGGACAAGGCACTATTGCTCATTCCACAGTGAGTTATTGGTTTAAGTCTTTCGATAAGGGGGATACGAGTTGTGAAGACAAACCTCGCTCCGGTCGGCCAGTTGTCTTTGACGAAGACCTTCTACGCTCACATTTGGAAAGACATCCGGATGCGACTACCAGGGACTTGGAGAAGGAACTTGGGTACGACCATTCCACTATAATTCGGCACCTGCATGCAATGGGCTACCACAAAATAATGAGTCGGTGGATACCCCACGCTTTGACAGACAGCGAGCGCGATGCACGCGTGACCATATGCGAAAGTCTTCTGCAACCACACAGACAAGACTTTCTCAGGTCCATTGTCACTGTCGACGAATCCTGGGTTCACTACAACGAAAAAACGCGGCAGGCCTATTGGGTTCCATGCGGAGAAAGGGCGCCAACGGAACCAAAGCCAGATCGTCATGGACGAAAGATAATGTTATCAGTTTTCGGGGATGTGCAGGGCATTCTCTATTGGGAACTGTTGGACGAGAAGCAGACTATTAACGCTACTATTTACGGAGAGTAACTGCAAAAGTTAGCCTCAGAAATAGCGACTAAGCGTCCAAAAGGCTGTCTGTATCACTTCTTCAGGACAACGCTCGACCACATACTGCGAAGTCTGTCCGCCACATTCTGGAAAAGCTGAACTGGACAGTGGTACCTCACCAGCGATACAGTCCTGATATTGCGCCGTCGGACTATTGTCTGTTTCGGGCTCTAAAGTTACGTCTAAGAAAGAAGAAGTTTGAAAAATATGAACAACTCCAAGAAGATATCGCCGAGTTTTTTGACTACCAGCCTCCTGCTTTTTGGGAATACGGCATAATGTCTTTGCCAGAGAGATGGTTACATGTCGTTGAACATGACGGTCATTATATTGTGGATTAATATTTCTTGAATAATAGATAAAATTATTTTTAATAAATGTGTTTGAGTGTCCAAGAATTTATGCACCAACCTAATACTAAAGTCTTATGAGCTTGTTTGTAAGCTACAAACATGAAAATATAAATGTTCTATTTGTTTTTTCTCAAACATGCTTTGAAATTTGAGCATTATTCTTCGAGATAATCGAAACTGTAGTACTGATCTAATTCATGTAAGCAGGCGGCCGGCAATGTTAGTATGACATAATCTGCCGTGTTAAGTGGCGCATAAATTATTATGAAAACTCATATCTGTCGTGTAATTAAAAAATGGAACGAATTTTATACTTTCACACATGGCAACCAACGACGTAACTAATCAAAGATTTTACTTTTATATTTTGATTTGGCTTACAAATAGAGCTTTATAAAGTAAACAAGAAATAAATGAACATATTAGCGCGTGAATAATTATCGTTTTTTATCTGTGATTCTGGAATTTATAATTAGTAAATTGGATTTTCCACGCATTATTTGAGAAAAGTTCTTTAAAAGCCTTGGCCGCAATCAAATTGATGGACTGGACATCGATGTATGTGTGCCTCGGCCCACATTTTCACGTTCGCCCATCAATGACCCTTTTGCAGGTCGCGACAGTAATGTACTATACTTTATGGTGATTTGTTTTTTTAGAATAAGCAAGGTTTATGACTACTGATACAAAAGTGTTGATACTTCAAAATTTTATAAAAAAAAAAATGAATACAATTATAAAATCTGTTGATGAATTAATTTTTAACAGCTCAAGTCTAGACGTAGTAACTATTATGAGCTATTATCGTGTACCGATCGTTCAGCTAGATTAGACTTTTGAGAATAGCTGTCACTTTATGACTCACCATAAACTCTAGATATATTGGTGGTTGAAACATTTGCTCAACGTCCAGTGTAATTGGACCCTGAGTTTATATGGCAAGAGACGCTTCTTCGACAAGTTATTTGAGTGCTAGAATTATATTATTTAAAAGCCGTTATTTACATATGACTGACTTAGCTATTGCAGCTGTAGTGTTTTGTAGATAAAAGGGCCAATATAATGTTAAAGATATGTAAAATGTAGATAGTAGACACACATTAGATGATATTGAATAATCATTTTAATCTGACCTCGTATAATTTCATCACTCCCAGTAATTACCTAAAGTGTCATATTATTATCGACAAAATATCTATGTTATTATTACCTAGTCGATGTCCTCCATTTATGGAGTTGACAATGCCTTCAGAATTTCACTTTTTTATTCAAACTTCAAATACCTACATATGTACATTATCAAAACAAGAAAAATAACTCATTACCACATTAAGTCCAAGGCGGCATTTCATTCAAATCTTTAGGCAATAACTTAAAAAGCAATTTGTTCCGTCCACCTGGGCGCTGGGCGGCGTGTCCTGCCACTTTTTACTTCAATCCTCTTAATTAAACCGTTTGAGGGGTTTCAGGAATTAAGGCCCCTCCTGCTTCGCAACTTCCCTTTTCATAACTTCTTTAATTTGGCCGCGGATTTGCGGAATAGCAATGCCCGTTGAATATTCCATCGCCATTTTATGCAGGTACGAATAAAAGTTTTATCGTTTTAAGAGTTCCGCTGGTCGTGGTCACCTTTTATGTTTTTGTGCAAGTTCCAGTGTTCAGCCTAGTTAGTGTTCAGTGTGCCGGTCCGGGATGCGTTCTAATGAATCGACGACTCGTTCGGGTTTGAAGGTGCAATTTTTTCAAATACAGCTTTGTATTTGTAGCGGTTCAGAGGATTGAGTGTTTTTAGACAAAAAAAAACTTAGGAGGCTTTGCAGGTGTGCATGTTTCAGTTCGAATGGATTATGAGCAGTGAACAGTCTGTGCTTTCAGTGCTTAGACTTATATTCTTAAAATATTTTTTTCTGATTCCTACCCCTTTAAAATTTAAATACCCTTACGTTCATTTAAGTTTTATATCCATCTGTCAGCGGTTCCGTTTTCATCAACGGAAAAAGCGTAAGCTATACATACGATTAAAAACTGAATATTGTATGAGATGAATATATAAACCACCACGTAGTTTTATAGGGGAATGTATTAAAAGCCTGAGACTCGTGATAAATAGGCCCAGCTCTAGCCTTATTAGGATTCCGTACTGTACGGAACCCATGTTGAGCGGGGTCACGGTTAGCCTTTCGAGAATGTTCTTAATAGGTAGGTGGCATCTGTCGGGATGTTAGGCTTGAAGTGTTTGTAGATGGTTGTTACTAAGAGCTTTGGAATTAATTTTATGCTGGATTTTAGTTTTATGTGACGAGTGTGACTTTGAACACAAGGATTTCAGATATTAATATATATTTGAAATGAAAACACGGTTCAGTTGGAAACAATTAGTCAGTTATAAACATAGAGCTTAAACTTACTCTCGCTTTTTGAATCTCAACTTAGCCGTTTGACTATAGCTGCTTGTCGAATCACATATCCCTAAAAAAGGCTTCCTATCTGATATCAAAATCTTCTCCCAACCCTCATACTCTACATTCCCATCAGAGCCAAAAAATTAACAACCAACAAAACAAGATAAGATCGTATCTATAAACTCAGGCTGGTCTATAAAAACCGTTAATTAAAACGATCTAAAATTACCTTTATCCTATTTGTAGCACTGTCCTATCACAGAATAGATCGGTACAGAAGGTCCGCACCATACAAAGAATGAACACGCACGCAAACAGACACGCGTCTACTTACAGCGAGCGCAACGTGCTCGCAACTGGCATTCTTATTTTGGTAAATTCAGTCGAAATCAACCTTAAAAATTTCGACAAGATTTCGCACAAACGAACATAGAACCAGAGCAAGAGCATTATTTACTTGATTCTCTTGATATTATAGTATAAATAAAACAACGAAAGAATAATTTGCTTCCTCTGTTTACACTAAGAGTATTTTATAGATTGGCAATAGAATAATGAGCATCCAATCTTGACCCCTCTAGACATAGTTTGCGATACACATATGTGTCGTACATATGTGTGCGTGAATTTTCGCTCATTGTATGAACCTGGCCTTCTGTTCTTATCTATTAAGTGGTAGTATCATCGAGTCAAAAGTCTCACTACAGTAGAGCGTACGAATGGCGCGATCGGAACGATTGGAACGAGCGAAGCGAAACGAGCGAGCAGTGACGTAACAAATTAGCGGATTAATTTCGTTATTTATTGTGTGAGCTTTTGTTTGCTATGGGAGCTATCGTGAAAGGTTGATTTAATTGTGTTCTCGCCTTGCGGTTTGGGGTAACTCTGGTGGAGATAAGTTATGTGAGTTAGAAATGGAGCAGGGATTATGATTTTGTAGACATAGTTATAGTTTCTGCAGTTTACGTGTATTATAAGAATCGTTTTTATTGAATTTATTTTAATGCTCTTTTCTAGTTACTGAGAGTAGTTAAAATAACATAACAAAACATCACGCCTTGTAGTAGATACACCTACATTTTGCCAGTTATGTTTAAGTCCCATGTAATAGTGAGCCTATTGCCATCAACCGAGCTCAAATCCAGACTCCGGACTGCTACTGAGAAATTCCAGATAGAAAAACCCAATAACAATTTGCCCGAACCGGGAATCGAACCCAGGGCCTCATGCTCAGCTGTAGCGCTTGCGACCACTAGATCAACGAAGCAGTCGTATAAGTCTACATAGATTAATCTATAATTCTTGTAGTGTTGCTTTTTTAATTTATTCAATAAGCTGTTGTATGTACAAAAAGATAATAAACCGTCTAGTTGAGATTTTACAAAAACACATTATTAGATACTGATAATTATCGCTAAACATGAATATCTCATTAACGATTATATTCACCCACAAACAGCGGAGTCTAATGACGTCACCATGTTCGTACCAGTGAACCCCACATAATCCTTCGGGAAATTATGTTACATTACGTTATTGAGACCATATCATTTTGCTTCTATTGCTGCAACTTATATAGATACAGTCACGGAAATTTAATGTTAATCAAATTGATACCCTACGTCAATTTGCCGTGTTATAACCATTTCATATAACTGTGAAAAAATGTTAGTTGTGATAAATATGATTATTACGAACAATTTAAGTTAGTAGTCACTTTGCTTAACAATGAATTTCCCAGACTTGACTTTTCATTACCCACGACAGTAGGTACCAGAGATGATTTGTCATTTTCTTATCATTCATGCTGACTGGGAGGTTTTGTTACTGAACATTTACTTAAATTAGGGTAATATTCAACAATCATTGGCCCCAAGATGACTGAAAAACCTGAATTGCTGCAAGATAGTCGTTTATACAAGTGAACATCAAGCCTTTTTTCTTGAAGGGTTAGGCAGAAGTGTACTATAGTCCATCCATATTTCGTCAGTTATGTTCATGACATGAACATGTACATGTTATGAATATGTATCTGTAGTAAGCAGATACCAAGCTGCGCTGCCAAGAATTCCTTTCTTAAACTTTTCCCCTGTCTCGGGATATCCCTTAACCCAAACAATAATCAATAATAGAATTACAAAAATTCGGTGACTACTTTGTAAGTTAATGTTTCATTCTAGTTCTATTCCCTACTGTTAGCTTTCTTATTATTTTATTTAGTTAGGTAAATTAATGTTCTAATTATTATTATTTATTATTTTATTTTATTTGTAGTTTTAACATTTTATTTTGTAAAGTTGTAACCAAGTGAAATTAGTATGATTATTAGTTGTTAAGCTGACTTTTGCCGGTTGACAGCAACTAGCTGTAAACAGTAGTCTACGTGTATAATCTCACTTGAGAACATGGCAGTCGAGCTTGAACACTTACAGAGTGCGGGTGTATTTTGGTGGATTTAAAAAATGTTATCAAAGTGGTATTAAATGGATTATATAAAGCTACACAGAATTTACTTTTTATTTGCAACATAGTGGGTTACACTACGTACTTAACTCTGTTCTCATTCCACGCGCTAGTCTTGACATTACTTGTCCCTGCAACAATTTGAAATTCTCTCCGTTATTGCGTCCTATGTAAAAAGTTTCTCTAGACGAGGGTCAAACACTTCTAAAGGAATAACTTTTTACCTTACTTTACTTTTAAAGGTAAGAAAGCGCACGTCAGGTTTTATAGTTAGTTATTTTCACACCTTTATGTGGTTGTTTCAGTGAATTAAATTTAGGTGAACTCGATAACATTATACGGTTAAATATTCAGAAGAAACTCATTAAATATGATTATAGCCCTATCTGGTCTCTGTTATGCCAAGTAAGAATATTTCCAACTATACTTATCAAGCCTATTACCTACAGAACCTATTTGCCGGTTGTGTAAAAACGCCTTTCGTACAGAGATAAGAAAGGCGTTTTTTGAATAACTGTCGTGCCAGCAACACGAAGAAGGTGTATAAAAGATTATCAAGGGATTATAATTAAATATAGGCGACAAAATCCTATATTTGTACCATTTCATTTTGTAGCAAAATACTAGTTTTTTAGACGAGATTTCCTTTACAGCAAAGATTAGATTTAAGTCACATTACGAAAAGTCAGAAAACTCACCTACAAGTCTAAAGAAAACTTTGCACCCATTAGCAACAAGTACTTTCAGACCTGAAAGAAAAACGCCTCCCCTTTATATCAATACAACTGTACCTAAAACAGACTGAATAAATGTTTTATCTATCTATCTATCTAAAACAAACTCCTTTCAAGAGAACTCTAAAGTCAGATGTTTTCCTTTCAAGGCCGGCCCTAATGCTACGTCATTACACACACTTCACTTCAAGTAAACGTCAAACGCATTTGGCTGGTGTAATCGATCACAATCACCATGCCCGACCACTGTGTACGCACATTTGGGATGTAAATGGGCCATCCTTATCCTGCTTTTTGCGAAATATCCAAACAAATTTATTCAGTGAAAAAATCAGGGAGCGTGAGATAGTGGCGCGCGATGTATTGTTCTTTAGAGGTAAAAAATCATTGCGCTTATGTCTTATTGGGAGGAGGCAGGGTGGTTAATCGAGCGTGTCGTGGCAATGTTCGTTTTTTCTTTTGGTAGTTTTTCTGTGGACTTTTATGGTGTCATTTGTTTGGATGGGGTTCGATTGGATGGGTTAAATCTTTCGTGATCAGCTTAAAATATGACGGTGTTTGATAGTAAAATCAAAGTTTGCAAACGGGTAGTCATAGCTGTATATAGTATAAAGACCCTTTTATAGTAGACCCTTTTATAGTATAAGGATTTAATACCTGTAACGTCAATAGCCGAAGTGTTAGATTGTCTGATTTGCAGCAAGCGAGAAGATACTATTCACGAAAACGGATTCTATTAAGGTCACTCTTAGGGGTCAACAGAAATACTAGTACCCACCTAATGGGCAACACACATCCGACGTATGAATATTCGTCATGTTTTATAAAAGGATATATTAAAAAAAAAAATACATATTTTTAAAACAGAGACATCGATTATATTGTACAATTTCAATTTAATGTAATCTCTCTGGTACAATGTAAATTAACGCAAGTATCAAATTAAAGTAAGCACTCATATAATTTTTCTAATTTACTCTCACGATGTATATATACAGTTAAACAAATTTATTAGAACCACAATTTTCAGGCTGTAAGTATTAAATATCGGGCGCTTAACTCTGGCAGTTAGAACTGTAACTATAGTTAAATAGGTCACCATGTATAGGAACGCGGTTAAACGGCCTCCGCTTGTGGATGGAGTTATTTACTTCTCTACGGATATGTTATTATTATGGAATGCATTTTTTTCTGACTAGTGTTGTTTTTTCTTCAGCAACTAATAACAGTCTGTAATTGTGCTATTTTCAACTAAATGCCACTTTTCATGCCGAGAGCAGTGGTGGCCCACTGGTGCCGAGAGCACTAGTGGCCCAATGGTAACTGCCCTGACTTAGGAGTTGTAGGTCGTGGGTTCGAATCCAAGCAGGCTTTGCTTTGTGTAAATAATTTGATCATCATTGCTCTCAAAACGGTGAAGGAAAACATCGTGAGGAAACATGTCCTAGAACTAAACATTCGAAGACATGAGACATCTACCAACCTACACTGGAACCGCGTGGTGGATGGCCTGTGTCCCAGCAGTGGGAACATTATAGGCTGATAATGCATGCAAGCAGAGAACCAACGAAAAATCATGATCCGATTTCTTACTTAAAAGAAAGAAAGAAAAACGAAGACGTTCACGATTTTAGATAATTAAGTTTTGATATATAGACGATGTTCACCTTCAGAGTATCTACACAAATCACAATGAAAATAATCAGATTGGTATTTAAAACTCTTTTAAATCTCTGATCTGAATTCAATGACAAAACTCAGTCAATATAAGTCGATCAAGACTTGAGTAACCTTATCTCTATCAATCATGTACAATATCTCACTATCACCCAATCTAACGCGCTCACTTCATGTAGGTATATTAGGATTCACCTCAGGCCTCCTGCCTAGCAGCGAGTATCGCCTACCCTTCCTACCCGCCTGGTACCCACCTCCGCCTACCCGCAGTAAGCGCCTCGCGACGTAATGAGATGAACCGGGGTTACGGTATCAACGCCGGATGGATGGATGAATGCAAATCAGTACGAATATGTTCGGAGTTCCAGTATGTCCTGAAGTTAGAGGTATTATATAGGTAAATTTATGGGCTGAAATTTTGGCAGTTAAGTAGTGGATGGGGTTAGAAAATAATAAATATAGAATTACTTTGTCACCAGCAATTCTTGAGGGGGCGATTCTGCCTATCATTCTAAACAATTTTATCAATAAAAAGCTAATCCGATTCTTAAACATGAGAATCTCATTTAAACTTAATGTTTATTGTGTGTCATTCAAATTTCTGTAATCCTCAATTCTCAGATCTCTCTTCTCGGTACCTATTCATTTACATAGTGAAAGATTAAAACAAGTAGTTAATAAAAAATAAAAACAAAACTAAAATCACATTCCACGCCTACTCAATTATTTTTATTAATAGTTTGAGTTTACCCTCATATTTTATTTTCCATGTAATAATATGTAATTAAATAGGAATAAGTTCAGTTGAATAAATAATTACAAAAATATATTCCCATAATTAACGGCCGTGGTCGCACGTACACCGATCTGCCACCGCCACCGCGCCGCCGCGGACGTAATGAGTCGCTATTTCAAATGTCCACGTAATTAAAAATATCCAATCACATAATAAACAACTAGTGCTGCGTGAATTTATCTTAACAACTTCGATGAGAACGCTTCATAAAATGGCGAAGTGATTTCGCGAAGTTGTGAAAAGGAAACTCTATTTATCCACTTTATAATTTTATAGGGTTTTTGTGTTAAGTACTTCTTTTTCTTTTTTATATGTCGATCAATATTGCTCTGGATTTATTCAGTAAAATTCCTCTTTTCCAAAGGACTTTATAGTAAAATATAAGATGTATAAACTAATAGCTGTTGCCCGTGGCTTCGCCCGCGTGGAAATTGCGAGAATGCGTGACATCATCCGAGATAATAAGTATACTACCCAGGTCATGGTCTACCCATGTACCAAATTTCATTCAAATCGTTCAGCCGTTTTAGCGTGAAAGCGTAACAAACAAACAAAGCCAATTTCGCATTTGTAATATTATAAAGTTAGGATGAATCAAAAGTCTACTCCATTTTACCCCGGCTTACAATTTTTTCCTTTATTATATTTTCATACATATAAGTTACATTTTGTAAATATTTCAATAAAAATAAATAAAAAAATATTTAAAAATATAAAAAATAGTGGCCCATCGGCATCAGGAACAGGGTCAAAGCTGCCGATGGTCAGGGTTCTAGAGATAGGAACCTCCTCACGATGCGTGCCATGTCTAAGAGTACTGCTTTCTGAATCAAGCCTTTGACCCAGCCGCGCAATGACAGCCTCCTGAGATGTTGGGCGAGGCTCTCCGCTATTAGGCTATTAAACATTACGATTATCGGTACAATGATTGCAGAGTCCACGTCCCACATGTCGACAACCTCGTGTGCTAAGTCAAGATACTTGATTTTTTTTTTATCTTTCTCAGGTTTCTCGAGATTCTCGTCATGAGGGATACCAACAATCATTGCACGGCGCTCTCGTCGATCTATCACCACATTATCAGGCTTATTGGCTACAATAGTTAGTGATGAAAGATCGATCCCAGTATAGTATGACGTGACTATTCTCGAGAACTGGGTTGGGCACATACCTCTAGTTATGGTACTTCAGACTCCACACCACAAGGTTGTACTGCAAGGCAAGTTGCTCTACCCGGCTTACTATTTATTATTGATGAAGTTAATTAAAAATTATTTTTTAAATGCTCGGTATAAACTTAATACATCTTTTTTATATTACATTTATTAATAACAGACGTAGAATGATTATGATTAAGACTTACCTACCTTATCTTTTAGTAGGTATCGTTGTTTTCCTAAGTCTTAATAATATCCGTTCATACATACATAAATTAACTCGCGCTTCCTATGGGGTAGGCAGAAACTACAGAACTCTATGTCCGTTTCTTCATGTAACGCCATAATTAATGGGCATCTGAGTGCTGCATATTTACTGACTGGAAAGACAATGAAAGTCACTCCAAAGCTCTAATATTATTTTTAAAAGAAATATTAATATTCCAGTTCTTAGCAGTCCGTTCACCTTGTTTCGCAAGGAGTATCTCGGAGACAGACATAATTTGACGTCGGATCGCAGCCCCGACGCCTCTTTTTTATCATTATTCTAAACCTTTCCTCTTCAAGTACACGAAATAAAGAGCGTCTCCGTGATTAGAATAATATATTTCTTCAAAAAATTAGAACGAGAATAATTCTAGAAATGTTCTCGTATTTCGTTAGCTTTCAGACTTGTTAAAGGGTTAGCGTGGATACCTACCAAATTTTAATATGCTATAATATAATTTGAATTATAAAATCTTATTTCTGGAGGATAAAGTTTGAACGTAGTGGAAGTTTTGTTGATGTTGTGGGTCATACCAACACTGCCCAAAGCAGGCAATCATTTATTATACTACCATCGCACAAAAAAAAAAAGATTTGTCCACTATCTCTGATATATGTAAGCAAACAATAGTGTGTAGTCTGAAAATCATTAACTATATAGACACCTAGAAAACCATAATACCAAGAACAGTACACCTCCTAACCACAATTCAAGTCTCGAATATTATACCACATTAATGTTACAAGAGGAGCATGTCTGAACACGCTCGAAACTCTAAACTAATCCGATGTATCAGGATCGGTAATAACACTAGTTTGAGAACACATCCTGTGTTACACATAGTGAGAACACACCCTGTATCACATACAGTGGGCGCGGAGAGAGTTGGCGTACGAAGTGTAGTGTGCACGGCGAGACTTGGCCTACATAAATAGTACGTAAGGTTTGGCCTGGCCTACACAAAGAGAGTATTATAGCGCAAGGGCTCCGAAGATCATCGATACCGTGTTATTTCAAGTTTTGGCGGAGCAAAGTGGAGAGCCGCGAGGTGAGAAAGGAAGCGGGTATAGATTGAATATTGATTGGTAATTTGATTTTAGTTCGGTAATCGAATATTCAATGGTGGTGTTAAGTTTTAGTTCATTAGCGTTACAGCGTGGAATGAGTACAGGTGACTTAAAAATTTATAAGAAACTAGCTGCGCCGCGCGGTTTCACCCTATGCGGGTGAAACCGCGGGACGCAGCTAGTCTCGATCCCGTGGGAATATCGGGATAAAATGTATTCTATGTCCTTCTCCAGGTCAAGGTCTACTCATGTGACAATTTAATTCAAATCCGTTCAGTCGTTTAAGCGTGAAAGAGTAACAAACAAACAAACTCAATTTAGTATACTTTATGGATCTTGCGAACTACACTCGCGGTCAAATAATACGGGTCGATGACGAAAATCCCGGTTACCTACAAATTAATAATGGTACATGCAAGAAACTAACTTAATATTACAGAGAATTTTAATATTGTAGGAAATTAAACCTTAAATGTTCAACAACATAATAAAAAAAGTTAAAATTTTAAAAACCTAAAAATTTTGAAATAAATTCGCCGTTGTTTTACTTTTGCTTATTTTCTCAATTTTGTTTTCAAGCTGTCAAATCAAAATGATAAAAGGCGGTAATTGTCGCATTTCACCATCATTATTGAATTACTATCATGTCGCTAACACCAGAAGAATGTACACGTATCTGTTAGAAGAAGGCAGAAGTCAGCGAAGTACAGCAAAAACAATAGGCGTGTCACTTTCTACGGTGCAGCGAGTCGTCCAAGGTTTCCGAGAAACCGGGCAGAACATAAAAAGACCAGGAACCAGCAGACCGAGATGTACTACGGCTCTATAGGATCGATTTATTGTTACGACCATGCTCCGAAATCGGCACTTCACGGCAGTTGATGTAACAAATCAACTTCGGGAGACCCGTAGAGATGACGTAAGCAAGCGGACTGTAAGGTGGCGGCTCTTTGAAGCTTATTTGACCCCACATAGACCAGCGAATAGTCCAAAAGTTGTAAGGGAACATCGGGTAGCAAGATTACGTTACGCCCGCGAACACGCACAATGGGGAGACGAAGAATGGGCAAGAGTAATGTTTTCTGACGAATCCAGATTTATGCTGTATGCACATGAGGGGCGGCGAAGAGTCTACCAACGGCTAGGGAAACATTTTATTCCAGCTTGTTTTAAGGAAAAAGTGCCGTTCGGCGATAGATCTGTTATGGTTTGGGCTGGAATGTCTTCAGAGAGTCGCACGGAGTTAGTGCTGATAGAAAATGTTTCGCTAACTAGTGCAAGATATGTGGAAAAAATTCTTAATGATCATGTCGGCCCATGTTTAATTAATATGGGTGAAATTTCAATGTTCATGCATGACAACGCCAGGCCACATACAGCTCAAATTGTAAATAAGTATTTTCAGGACGTTGGTATCAATCGCATGGACATGGTCTGCGAAAAGCCCGGACCTCGAATCTAATTGAACACGCTTGGGACGAGCTTGGGAGGTGTGCAAGAAATCGAAACTCCGCCCCAGCTACACTTCGAGACCTGAATCATGCGTTAGTGGAAGAATGGACCAATATTCCGCAACATCGCAAACTTAACTTAACTGTTTGACTGGTTAATACTGGTTAACTGGTTAGTCTTTAAGAATTTATGGATAACAAATTCTCATGTTAGTATTAAGTGAACATATGCATGCTAAGTACAATTCTGGCAAAACATGTAAGATCTTTATTGTAAATTATTGTAACACCATGTATACCATGTTTTATGCAAATAAATACTTACTTACTTACATAATAAACAGCATGCCCAATCGCCTGGCAGCTGCAAAAAGAGCCCGTGGAGGCAATACAAAGTATTAATTTTGTTTAATTTTCGTTTTTGTGTTGTATGTGGATGTCAACCATTATTTTTTTAACATAAAAGTTAGTCATATTTTGTTTTTTTTTTTAAATATAAACTAATATTGTTTCCAACATTTGGTGTTTTTTTATTAACTGGTAAATTATCTACAATATACAGTTTCATTCATGGCGCTAGTTCTATTATTTTAAGAGTAATGTCAGTTTTTCGTACTGACCCGTATTCTTTGTCTGCGAGTGTACATATTATCTGTGTGGTTCGTTCCTCAAAAGGCCATCTCAGACACTTATCTGAATGTCAGAACTTTAAAAGAGACTGACCTCTGAGTTAGTTTCGGTGTTTCTTCCCAGAGTAGTCAGTTAGGAAACACCGCCCTCATCTAGTTTTATAATATTATTATTTATATTATTTTTGACGTGTAATTTTTGAACATTACACGTCAAAAATAAATAATACTATTAGTAATTTGTAATGTTTTGAAAACCAATTTAGAATTAAAATGACGTTAAATAATTAAATAAATAAAAATTAAAGATTCATCCAATAAGTAGTAACTTTCCTTTCAAAAATACATTGACCGGTAGCACACCAACTAGATTTTCTACCTATTCGTCATCATTTATTGATCGCATTCGCTCATACCTTGTGTATAAAAACCAAGCACCGCAGTTCCTGCCTAGCGCGGTCGGGTCGCCCGACGCCGGCGCGCGACCTCTTGATCCAATATTATTCTATGATAAATTACTTACCCTCTGCCGATGCTTTGTCCCTCCCACTCCTGCTCAATGGAATCCAGCGCCATTTGTCTTTCCCTCTATATCTGCGATGGTACTCCTAGATTTCTAACAAAGTCTAGTTTATCTATCTTGGATGAAACTTTAGTTAGATTGGCAGTTAACCGGGATTATTTGTGCTTTGGATGCTCTCTTGTTTTTAAACTAAGTAAATGTTTTCTCTGCAATATCAAATCAGTGAGAGAGAAAGTGTTTGGATGTGTTCTTGAGCTGTATGTTACTTTTTTATTTGTACCGTCTTCATATACGGTAAAAAGGCAGTGAATCAAGCACTCATGTGACTATTCTTATAAAAAATAGCCTTGCTGACTGTGTCGTTATCGTATAGTGCCAATAAGGACCAACAAAGAATTAACGATGATTCACACAGTGATCAGTAAGCTGACCGAAGGTGCTGGCGATGCCTATAACACGTGTTTGCCATATAACTTCAATCACAAGGAAATCGGAAGGTTCAACAACCGCCGTTGTAGGAATGATATACCGATGATTAAAATACATAATATTTTGATTGACGGACCCTCCAGAAATATCTTCTACAGATTCAATTTCCGTTATGCTTCCATCTGATTCCGCTCCGTAAATTATTAAGCCACTGCTAATATTTGCATTAAATACCGAGACTCCATTCTCTCAAGAACAGGAAGCATTTTAGATGGATTTCGGCTGAAGCGAATAACGAACTCACGATCAAATAGAAACAATTAGCAAGTTATAAAGGGGTGATTTCGCGTCACATCTCCTCTCCCCGAAGGCTTCATACATTAGTATCGACAGATGTGATTGCATATTCAAGAACGCCCTTAGTTAAGGACGTGGGTCCAAAACACTTATGTGGACAACCCTCCGCAGGCCCGCAAATCGAATCAGGCATACCTACTCTCAGGGCACTCGATGGACGACATAATTCCCTATTTGCTTGCCCACGGGATTTCATCCGCATCTCAGAAATGACAACGTTTGTCTTCCAAATAAAATACACTACGACTTATAAGAATACGCACAATTTATATGAATGAATAACATTCTTGTTTCCGATGGTTCGTTTAATGACGTCGACGTTTCGAGATGTTGTATCAAATAGAAACGAGGCTTGCGTTTCAAAGATATTTGGAATTATGTAACATTATTTTACATAAGTGCCCTTTCGGATGATGTAACTGTCAGGTTTCCATGAAAACCTATTAATATTTTTAGGGTTTCGTACCTCAAAAGCAAATAACGGAACCCTTTTAGGATCACTCGTATGTCTGTCTGTCCGTCTGTCACAGTCAATTTGCTCCGAATCTAATGAACTGATTAAGTTTAAGGAGACAAAAACGATAACATACACTCTTGGGCTTGAATGTAACGAGATGAAAATGGCGTGAACTGATAGATTCAAATATATATTAGTGCATTGCAGTGACTAGTTGCAATCCCACAATTCATACACCGATCTATAGTATCAACAATATCCAAACCACTAAGCGGCGCTAAAATCCAAAATAACAATTCCAAGTCAAACGTGTGAGTGATCTTCGGTGTCCAGTGCAAAAGCAAGGGTCGTACAAGGTAGGCAGGACCAGAATCCTTAAAAATCAAATAATAATAATACACTTTTGTGGAGCAAACAGAAAAATTTAAAACAAAAGTTTTGCAAACTGTACCGTGTGACATATCAAATGAAAGGGCTTATTGCGGCGATCTCATTTTTTTTTGCTATTTTAAAATAAATACATCAAACGATATTTATCTCCGGAACTACTGAGCCTAAAACTTTGAAAAAAATACTGAGAATGGATCCATAAGAAGTCTATGGTCTTAAAACAACATGGTAAATATCTCAATATTGTGCATACAAACTTATATTTGCAGTTGTAATGTAAGTATGGGAGAACAAATTTATCAACTACAATTTTAAGTTTGTATTTGAGATAAATTCATCCCAACTACGGAACCCTTCATTGCGCGTAGTCCGATATGCAGTTGGCCGGTTTTTATATATTCCGTCGTTTCTAATAATATATAAATTATCATGCTTGAGACTCATTAGAGTCTATACTAACGTATAAAACTATATCGCAATTTGTCCATGCATTTGAAATAAAAACTCTAGAATCCAACTATTTAAACATCAAAACTTTGAATGTAACGTTACCCGTCTTCAGAATTAAAGCGCCGCGAGCTGCACGAGCGACGAGAGCGACGGGAGCGGAGCGAGTGAACCCACCTGCGATATTAAAAGTCACGTCTTATCCTGAACAAGTGCAGGTAAAAAGAAAGGGTAAAAGTTCCCGCTGCCGGTAAAATATTCACCTGAACATATAACGCGCGGCCCGTGATCTTCACTCTGAAATTAAACAAGTTATGAATGGGAAACTTCCAAGAACGGGATTTAATAGTCGTGGATAAGTAATAACTGAGTTTCATTAGTATTTGAAACATTTTATGAATAAAGTTGTGGTTATTAATGGCACTATTCGGTGTTCGTATCCGCGCTCGGCTTTAGGTTTATAATTTAATTTGTGAACAATATTCGGGCGGGCAGCTTAAATCAATGTAGCTTGTTACGTATGTGGTTGGTTACGAGATACGACCACTGTTTAGTGATACTAATAATTCCTATGAATATAAATTCTAATTTCTCTACGCAATTATTAATCTATTTTAAATGCAAGTACAATTTGAAATGTAAAAATAAAAAAATAAACCCGGCACAAACATTTCCTCATTTCTCTTTCCTACTACAACACCAGACCCTGCTCACCCTTTATCTATAAACTATTCATTGAGACCATTCACAATGAGCCCAAATACAATACCTGTGCTGTAAGTTGGTAAGGGAGTTGGGTATCCAGTAAATTCCAGGTGATGCTGCAGCATCATACTATGTTCTTCTAATATCATTGAAATAATAGAATACCAAATTTCAAATCGATCAGACCTGTGGAAACTCACATCCATTTATCAACTAAAACTGATAATGACTATGACGAATGTCTGATGATGACTAAAAGAGTTGATAATCTTCAAACGGCTGAACCGATTTTGATAAAAACATATCTAAACAACATCACCAGAAAACCTGCTTTCAAATCTAAAAAGCCGCATTCAAATCGGTTCATCCGTCAAAGAGCTACGGTGTCACAGACAGACACATAGACACACCCACATAGTGGTCAAACTTATAACACCCTTATTTTTTTGTCGGGGGTTAAAAACTGGAGTTTTTGCTCATATATTTGTGCAGCAGAAAATAAAACGAAATTAACATCTATTTCTGCGTAAAACGTCGCAGTAAAGGCTATGAGAGCCTTTTTGAAAAATAATGTGCTCTCTTGAGCAGAACGCTACAAAGAGGAACTTTGTTACGTTTTACTTGAATGCATATTTATTATTTGAAAGGCGTAGTAATGAAACCTGTAAAGATATAAATAAAAGGAGTGAAAGAGTACTTTTATCGTTTTGAGCATTAGTTTAGCTCTGCGCGGTGACAAATAGCATGTTAGAGTTTATAAAAATAAACAAATAATTTACTTTCTATGTTTATTTATGAGTAACACAGCTACTGTGTTTTTTTTGTTACTTCCTAAACCAAAACTTACTCCAAAATGTTACGAGAATTCAACCTTATTATCGGACTGTAAATATTATCTTTAACTTCCAACTTTTCCAAATCGAACTTCATTCGTAAAGGCATTAAGCATTAACTTCTGTAAATAAGTACACAGAAGTACTTTGAACTGTCAATTGGAAAAACAAACGTTAAAAAGGAGGCTTCGGAAATCAGGTAAGGCTTTCTTTATTGAGCTCGAGATTAACTATAAAACCTTTTGGAAGGAAAGTCAACAGCACGAGGATTTAGATTTGTTTTATCGGTGGCATACGGAAGGACGGCAATCCGTGCTTGCTCCCTAATGAATTGACCTGGGCCCAATGGTTCGTGTAATGTTTGACTGATTGCTCGGCAACCTTGTACCTATGTGATTTACTTTGATTTTATATTGATCGATTTGAATTGTAAATGGATTGTTTGTTTTGTAGGTATGTTTATTTTTAATAGAGGATAATTTATGTAACGGGTAAGACGATTTTTGTTTGTTTTTCTTATTCTAATTTGAAAATTTATTGACATCCAATTGACTTTTAAAAAATTAACACTATAATATCGGATTGAAACATGTCTGTTTGAAACTATTAATATAGGTATTCCACTTACCTAAATGTGTTAATGTTCCAGTTCACCATATCTTTATGGTGAACTGGAACATTAACACGTTTAGGTAAGTGGAATAGTAAAAAATCTCTTTGTATCTTCAAATTCAATCTAAAAATGTACATTAAATTTGCACCATGACAAGAATATGAGTGTAACAAAATTTCCGTCCAGTCGGAGAGTGTCCGGACAGTCCGATGTATCAGAGGGTGTCCAGAGCGGACATAATTTAATACATTGACGACATCTTCGTGCTGGCGGGTCCACGTTGCGTGACCCACGT
Source organism: Omphaloscelis lunosa (assembly GCA_916610215.1). Taxonomy (NCBI): domain Eukaryota; kingdom Metazoa; phylum Arthropoda; class Insecta; order Lepidoptera; family Noctuidae; genus Omphaloscelis; species Omphaloscelis lunosa. The sequence continues at coordinate 22,555,804 of OU744249.1, forward strand.
ACCTAACCGTTGACCTGATAAAAAGGTGATCGGAATCCTGGATGTATGGGATAGGAGGCGGCGGGCATGATTTTAAGAAAAAGGATTTCACTTAAAATTTAAAATTAATGTTATGTTTTTTTTTTTGTGAACTGGGTCACAGGTACTTTTTCTAAGCTTAATACCGGGATCGTTTATTTTAGTCTGCTATTAGTAGGCTGTTGCTTTCTACTGTTCCTCTCCTATTAAGCATTTGCGTGTAATGTAACATTACAGATTCGATTTTGAGCATTATGTTACAATACTGCCTGCCCGACTGACGATCATTCACTTGTAATGTAACATTTCAGATTCGATTTTGACCAATACGTTACATTACTATCTCCCTGACTGATGAGTATTCGCCTGTAATGTAATGTTTCAGATTAAATATTACATACATTGTGCACTGTAATGCTCGGTTCCCCTCCCTCACTGATGAAATGCTCGAATTGTATCATTCAGGTTGTGCACTGTAATGTTTGGTTCTTCTCCCTCACTGATATAATGCTCGATTCTGAACGTTACATTTGAGGCGAATGCTAATCAGTCAGGGAGACAGTAATGTAACGTAATGCTCAAAATCGAATCTGAAATGTTACATTAGAAGCGAATGCTCGTTAGTCAGGTGAAGGAGCACCTTTAGATACCCCAAAAAGGCAATTAACGTATACAGCAAAAGTGTTTAGGTATGACCATTTATTAACGTGAGTTTCAAAGGTTTAATTCGATATGTTGCAACGGATTCTGGTTGTTCTTTGGTAAGCCCATAAAATATTAGAAGCATAAACAGCAGTTTTAAAATTACTAATAAAATCTGTCGTCCGTTTAATATTTCACCATCTGCTATTTAGGCAGCTGTTACAACTATGGCATATTTTCTTTTCTGTTGGTTTTTTCAAAGGAGTTTTTGGAAACATTTAGTTGAATATAATGTAAGATGAAACTGTAGTCGCGTACACATTTGACCAAAAATCGCAATGTTCTCATGCCAGACACCACCAGCTAAGGTCTGCAGATACAGCAATCGAAGCGATTTCGCCCGGCTCGGAATAGATTGTCCACTCGCTATCTTTTGTGCCACTTATCAAGGGCGGCGTTTTGTGAACAAATTCTTTACTTTTTCTGCGCTGTTCACTCGAATTTATTAAAATAAGGTCTGATCCAATACATTGTGCGTAGTAAATTACGTCACGATTGTGGATCGCAGATTTTTGGGAGTCTGTCGTAGGTAGGAGGAAGAAAAGAGGTATGGGTAAATATTTGTTTGGATGTACGAAGAATGAAGCTGATTGGCGAGAGTGGGGACCACAATTTTGTCTCGTCTATTTTAGTCTGTTCAACTGATGTATGTAATATTTTTATCTCTAACCTTCTCAGGCATTAAACCTCAATGTCATTTATCGTATCGAAATGATAAGAAATGTAACCAAGCGTGGCATGGCAGTCGATCGTGTGGTCATGGCAAAATGCAACTATGGTATTTAGTTAGGTTTTCGACTACAATTTCACGGAACTTGACAGCGAAGAATACCTAGACTGTTGGTCGATATAGGATATTACATAGCATTCTGTTTAGGGAATATATACGTAGATACGGTGTCTAATTAAACCAATTCGCTTAAATTATAAAGCAAAGTAGCAGTTTCGCTGTGCTTCATAAGTTAGCAAATCAAGGCAAGGCTATCATACCAGCGAACTATAAATGTGTTATTCTTTATCGGTTTTAACTCTAGTCACAATCTGATGTATATTTTGGGATTCTCCAATTTTTGGAGCTCCACTCGCAAGGTCAAGGGCCTTAAGCCGTACCTACTCTATCAGAAACAGTAATTTTCATTATCATGGTTGAGTCATAAAAACATTGATACCAACCACCGATAGAACATTAGTCTGGTTTGAGCTCACGACTTTTGAAATTATCGTTTTAGAGCCATGATTACTTTCGTCATGCACTTTGAAACTAAGAGAAAAATAGAAAAAACGTTGGCGATGTGCCTTTTAGGATCTACCCGGGTTTAATAATGATTCCATACTCGTGCTACTAATGGACGTTTCTCAGAAAAACGTTGCTTTTTATTTCTTTAAAACGTATTTTTCACCTGCGTTTTTTGTCAGCTTGATGAATGGTACTGGGAATTTTATGGCAATAATGTTAATCATTTGTTTATTTTTTAAATTAGTTTGCTACCAATTTATGTGGAAAATTTAAACTAAACAATCCATTAGCGTCGGCTGTCCGCGATGGACCATCTCTATAATTTATGAGCGAAATGCGTTAACTCTTAACAAATTTGTTAAATGTCAGTCACATCTACTTTATTGTCATGCTATGTTATGACTGCAATTATAACGTTTGACCAGATGTTGTTGGCTTACTCTCTGGTAGCTCATGCTCTGTGGCAGCTCTCGGTGTTGACTCCTCGCTTGCGATCATATTGCAAGCTTAGTAAAAAATGCAACTACGAATTCAACCAAAACTTAGCACTGTAAATCCAATAAATTATCCTCCCATCACAATTTTCTTGTAAGCTAATAAGAATTTAACACAGCTGTCGATTGATAACTATCTATTAATACAGCGACCAAATTTCCTGGCTTCCACTAGATATACATATTTCGCAGCATTCACACTTCGCCACATTTCGAGCGGTATCTCACTCAATTTATCTGCCTCCGCGATAAAGTAAAATACATGTCAAAATTGAGTTTACGTCTAAAAACCAATTTGGATTATCTGATTTGCGAGTTTATATATAAAAATGGATTTTCTGTGCTGCGGATACGTTGTTCGGTGTTTATTTATTTTGCTGAGCAGCTTACAGGATGGGACTAGGCTTCGGTAATGAAGTTTTCATGTAACCGTAACTGAGCCAGTGATATTACGTCTTTTTTTTCATTGGTACATAATCTAAACTAATATTATAAAGAGAAAAGATTTGATTTTTTGTGTGTTTGTTAGTAATAAATAAACTCAAAAACTACTGGAATGATTTTAGAAATTCTTTGACCAGTAGAATGGTATATTATTGAGTAACATCGGCTATAATTTATAAAGATAGTACGCGGGCGAAGCCGCTGGCGGAAGCTAGTTTTCAATAAACTTATTATCATCAAAAAAAAAACTTTCTCGAAAATTGCCTTTCCAAACTGTTCCAACATCAAATTGCCTAAATCATCATCCTCAGTGGTCGATGACCACATAGTGTTACTATCGAAGCTTTCTATATACTTCTTGATCTTGAATATACACGAACATTTATTTCTTTCTTCATTTGAACCACCTTCGTTTGTTAATCAGAACATAAACCTCCTATCATAATTTAGATATCTGAAACACCTACCACAAAACAACCACAAATTCGTCACGAGCACTGATAGCTGATTATGTTTGTATAACTCAGTCACGCTACACTTCGTAGCGTGTTAATATTGCACTTTTAAACCGAACGTGCAACCCAAATCAGACGGTTCCGATCAAGTGCCGTTTAGGGCGTGAACCTACAAATTCAAAATCGAAACTTCGCGTATCGTAATCGATCCTCGCGATCGTTCGTCAGTATCGAATCGAGTCGGTATACCGACCCTGGTCACGTAGGTAGCGTATCTTTATTCCGCGACCTATTTGCCGTATCGCCTCCCAATCGTTTAGTTCTCGATTGACTTTATTAGTTTTGTATCGATTCAGCTTTGTTACCGTCATTAACGCCGAGCGTTGAATCTTTTTTGTGTTTCGTACCCGTGTGAGATTCGGTTCGTGAGCGAAGTACTTAAGAGCAAGAGTATCATATAACAGTGTTGTTGTCTTCGCTGTAATGTATCCTGCTATAACGTCTGATGTATATACTGTATGAGAATATACGACTATTTCATATTCTGTTTTATTATTTATGAGTCCCTTCTGGTTATGAGTTCTTTGTGGAATACCATGTGTTTGCAGATATTTTAATTATTTTTCAAGTTAGCTTGAATTTTATTACATCTTTGTTAATGTTTTTCTATGATGTTGCTTTCTAGTTTTAGTTAGAAAATCATGTTGATTAGAGTTTTATTATTCCGAGAATGTTCACTTATTATTATATTACACTTTCGAGACTTCTTTTTTCTAGCTTTTGTTTACTTTTAATATTCTGTTTTTACAATGACAGTATTCTTTACAGTAATTTTATTAAATGTAGTAATCTCTTTCACGCAATATTATATAATCAACTTCTTGGAGCGAAGTGGCGAAATGAAAGTGACGTAAAGATGCCTTGTCACGTTCTTTTACTGTATTAAATCAGAAATACGACAGTCAGTAGGTATTTTCTTGATGTCCAAAAGAATAATTATAGTGTACTGCTCTACAAAAAAATCAACTTAGGTACCGCTGAGCCCAAAATAGAAGCGAAAGAATAAAGCTTCGAAAGAAAAACAGCTAAATCCTAAAAACGAATGTAGGTAGGAACCGGTCACCCGTAACCAACATTCACAGCTTGCTTCAATAGTGCTCGCTTCGTGCAGGAGTGAACTCAAACACGCTTGCTCCTCTCTGTACAATCGAAGTCGCACTGTGCCGTTGTGCCGATATACTGTGCTGTAGCATGTACTTAGATAATGAATGGATCTTGAACGAACATGGAATGAAAATTGTCTCTCTCTTCATTATCTATAGATGTTTTGCAAAGATGAACTCAAAACTTTGCTACAAAATTGCGAACAACGAACCCGTTTTTATTTAACTAATTTTCGTATCTGCAGTTCTCGTTCCACGTATTGAAACAAGTTCGAACGAGTCCAGAGTCCATCTGGATGCTGTTAAATGCTGACGATTTCCCGTCGTCCGTATCAATTAGGTCGCTGATCCCGGCCATGTTGAACGAAAATTGTGAATGCTCAAACAACAAAGTTAAACAAAAAGTTTGACGCTGGTTGTATTGCTACATTTCGACATAACTATTCCTGCGTGGACTACAACATATTTTGTATTTGATTTGAATGACAATAGACGCGCTTTTCAGTTTGAATATACATCGAATTTTATTTGAAAAAAACATATATTGTGACGTGTTTCTATGGAAATTAAATATAAGTCAGATGGTTGCTGAGCGGCTGGAATAACATGTCGAATTGTAAATGTATTGCGGTGGCGATATGATCTTATATTTTAAAGGCTAACATTAAAAGAAAATACAAAAAATATTAGGTCCTTTGGGACCAACAAAGGGCACCGCTGTCTCTCATTTGTTGTAGTCAACCTTTACTTTTGCTTCTTAATCTGCGATTTTAAGTCCCAAAATCTGTACGTAACAAAGCAGCATCTATTAACAAACATAATCCCGGGGGCGGTCAGTATCCTCGCATATCCCATTAAAGAGGACAAACAATAAATTCGGGATAAAAGTGGGCAAATCCTTCGGGCGGACGGAGTCGATCCGTCGACCCCGAAAGACTGTCCAGCCTAGAGATAAACATCGATAAGGGTCTGACTATCGGGCGGCGTGTTCATCTGCGTACTTTACGAAGGTACCTCCTATTTATGCAAAGGTGGGAACTTTCCACTTTTTATGGCAGTAAGTTGGCCTGAAATATCGTCCGTTTGATGTAGGTACGCGTCGACGTGAGCAGTCGAAGGTCTGTTGAGATTCTTACTCCCAACTTTCGAGAAAGGGACTGTTTTTTTTTTCGTGCTTGTTGTTTTATGGGGTGTGAGCTGAGGTGAATATCACATTTACGAGTGATCTTTTCGTTTCATTCTAGAACTTTCGTTTTGTTTCAAAGAAATTCGCTCCAAATCTGATTTGCATGAAAATGTTTACGTACAGCTTAAAAATATACCTCTACAAAAAAATCCTTCAGAACAAGCACTTCTGTATCAAGGTCTCGCAAGCTAATAATCCTTACAGTGACAGGTTGCTAACCTTTCCTCTGTATAAGCACCTGAGTGAGAACCCATTTCAGTTAGTTGACTCCAAATACGTGCGCGGCGAGCTAAGTAGGACCTACTGTAAGTACTAGGCGTTGAAAAATCTAGACCCGCTAAGAATTGATCATGATATTGCAAAGATGTATCGTTACGAAACCCAATTCTTGTAACTGGGTATCACGAAACGGCTTCTTCACTATACCTAGTTATATTTTTTATCAGTAGGTTTTTTGCTTTTTAGTTTAGAATTAGGTACCCGATTCGCAAACTTAAAGCTAGGTATCTTTTTATTATTTGTTATAAAAATTAGAAGCTCACTGTGTATTCTTATTAATTTTATAAATAAAGGTCTGGAGATTTATTTATGGTTAGTAATATCATAGGTACATGCTATTACTAAGATTATAAACATCAAAAACATTACACTTCTTTTTGTGCAGTTGTGTAAAAAAACATTACCCTCCTTCTCGGGCAGTCGGGTAAAAAGGGCACGTAGTTCACGTGCCCTGTGATAGAGGTCAAATAAAAAAACCTGGTTGGGGAAAGGATTTAGGGAAGAAATTTATCCCAAAAAAAAAAAACTTAACATTGTAGTTGAAAAACATGTTCTCTTATATATACATCGATTTACTACGTCACGGTCAATTCTCCAACCGAAAATTTAGTTTGTAATCGCAAAAAATATATATATTTTATGTGGTAAAATGACAACTGATCTATTTTCCTTTACTTGTGCTGTGAGACCTTGCTTCGTGCCTTTCATGATTCTAGGTCAAAGGGAAGTACCCTATAGTTTTTGATTCATTAGCGAGTATCAAAATATTTCGCATAAATGGCCGTATTTTTTTATTGCTTGGAAGCTTAATTTTTTTCGAACTCCTAGGGACCGTGGGCCTACGTATTTGGTATTAATTTCAACTTGATACCTCCATGCGTTCCTGAGAAAAAGGGCCTTGACAGACAGACAGACAGACGGACAACGAAATGATCCTATAAGGGTTCCGTATTTTCCTTTGAGGTACGGAACCCTAAAAATGGATGAGAGAGGGGAGAGCCTAGAATAGGGATGACATCTAAAAAATTTTTTTGTCTGTCTTGTAAATGATTAAACACTAAGTATTGGACACATATTTTTTCTTTTTTTACGTTATAAAAAGATTACGGCGATACATACGAGCGAGTGGAAGCCTTCTTGTCACAGTCTTGTCGTGCAGCTGCCGACTAATTTCTGTTTTATGCTCGTGATTTATTATGTACTTTTTTGTTGTTTTCTGATTACTCTTGTCTTTTTGTATGCACGTGTTTCTGTGACAAATAAACCAATTTTTTTAGCAAATGGTTTAGGACTTACAATTTTATTATAAATGAACATTCGGAATACACATAATACAATACTTAGGACGTATGACTTTAATTCATGCAAAATTAGGAGATTCAATTAATATAGTCCTCGATATTAAAACAGAATAGTTTTAGAAGAAAACATAATTATGTAAAACAAAATGTCGAATTTTGAATATTATGGTTATTGAAGTTTATAGCAAACGTATTATGAATAATGATTTTCGGAAAAACAATTTCAGGAGAAGAAAAGGAATACCGTAACTGAATATTATACTAATTAAATCAGAATTCTAATTTTAGCAGTTTATTCGAATTATTGAAAATCGGAATGTCGTTTTTCGGACCAACCCATCGAGCATTTGATTCTTCGAACGTATGAAAATCGGAAAACAAAAAAAACGCATTTACGACTTTCGGTAAAATAAATTTCGTGATTTTTAATAATAGAAATTACAATTCTTAGGTATTATAAAATTCGGACTTTTGAAAATCGGATCATCAAAATTCGGAATAAAATATTTCGGAGTATTTGGGTGTGCCCAAAATTTAGTTATGAGTGTTAGTTTACGTAGCTTTATCATTTTAGTAGCAAGCGTATTTTAATAGTAGTGTGTGTCTTTAGACAATGCTCTTGTCCTCATCCCAATTATTTTGGGATCGCGCAGCATGCCTTCTTCTTGCATAATTCTCTATTAGCTGTCATCACATTAGTTACCCCTTTTCTAGTCATTTCTTGTCCTATTTCGATAACACTCAAAAAGTGGCATATTGTCCTATAAGTAGGTTTTAGACTTGATACAATATGTATATTTTTTAGACAAGAAACACAGTAATCAGGTAATTAATAAGCTTCTAGAGTCTAATGAAGAAGTGGCACGCTACGCTGAATTTGTTAAATATATTCCTAACTTATATTTTGTATCAGAATGAAATCTTTCTATCGAATTTTGTTATTCTCTTTTGAAAAACCACCCGATTTCATAGGATGATTGTCACAAGATTTACGTCTACATTTTCGGAATTTGAATTCTTTATCTTACTAAGCACTTAGGTCAGAGTCATTTTTTGCGTCGACCCTCTCAAATTGGACTCTTTATTTTGTTGACCTCCTCAACACTCGTGACTATTACGGAGTTACGCCCTCTGAAGAGTGTTAATAAAATATCGATTGTCACCCTCTTGCCCTGGAGGAGCATCGCAAGTTCCCTCCGAGAGCATCCCATGATTTATGAAAATTATTTTCTTTGTTTCACGCCGCATATTTTACTTAAAGTGTTGAAAACTTGTTGAATTGCTTTTGGCTACTTTCATTACTATAGCTTGAATGTTTTCTTTTATGGAAAAATTCCTTACTTTTAGTCTGTTCTACGAGTGAGTCATCTTTTGCTGTAAGATTAGTAACGAATTTTATTTTAATCTTTGTGCCATATTTTTTGTCTCTACTCCCAGACTGTTCAAGCTTTGAAAGATAATCCTCATTATAATCACTCATCTCTTCCACATATCCTATTCAGTCCATTTGTCACCATCAAAAACGTTCACCGGGTCCTAGACGAGTCTAAGTAGTTAGTTTTTGAACTATTTCAATATTCGCATCTCGTAGACCATCAATGGATGGCACAAATTTCACAATTTATTTGCCACTCAATCCAAATGTCTATCTATTAGTATGCGTGTTCGGTGCTTTAACTTTTTTTTTTTTTTTTTTTTTTTTTTTTTTTCTGTAGGGCATCTCGTAGCTGACCTCTGAGGTCATGACTACTTAACCGGTCAATCCTGTGGTTGCCTTAAGCTGCTACACTCAAAGCCTCCAGCCAGGGGCATACAAAACTAAGCTAAAAAGCTAGGTGAACGCTCGCTAAGGGCACCCCCTGTGGGGTACGAGCCTCGGCTTAGGGCGTCACCGGAGGGAGGACATCAAAGATGGGACGGGCTGGATCAAAGTTTTGATCATTATTATTAATCGGGGAATTTAAAGCTACGTGCACAGCTGAAACCACTGCTGGCACCTCGTTATCGAGCAAGGGTCGGGGAGGAGTATCATTTACTCGGGGGCGCGGACGCGATCGCAAAGGACCTCGACGGCGAGGTCGGAATGACGGGAGGCGTCTGTATCTGTGTAGAGTACTAGTAGCCCTATTGCTCTCCTGAAGGAGGGTTATGGGGTCATCAGGGTCGGTGAGAATGTGCCTAGGTCGGCGGGTACGGCTAATCCTACTTGGGACATAGCTGGCGGCCTCGACAACCAGAGGGTTGCGATGTTTGACCGCGGAATCGAAGTAACGCTTTGCAAGGCGTTTTAGGAATTGGTGGATCGTGGGAATTCTAAGGTCGAGATGGAGACTCTCGTTCCTAACATACCAGGGGGAGCCTGTGGCCCTACGGAGGAATCGGTTTTGGAGCGTTTGCAACCTATGGATATGATGGGGTTTTGCATGAGCAAAGACGGCACCCGCATAGGTCATGATGGGGGTGCTTTAACTCTGCGGATAGTATTTTTATATTGGAATTCTAGGTGCATTGAAAAAGGTCTTACCGACTTTTACTATGTCAGAAGTTTTTATCGTTCTTGAAGCAAAATACGGCTATGCTTGGAGAGAACAAACATAATAGGCGTACCTAGATAATAATTTTCAGGTGATTTGACTCGTGTAACTATAGCATTTTATTTGATTTTCCCACAAATTTCTTTTTTCATTGTGTCTCCCAAAGAATATTTGGTAAACAGTTAAGAAAGAAAGTTATATGAATCTGGATGTTTCCTTTTATTTACGAACGTTATACGGATTCTTGCTTATATTTTCACAGATACCAACAATTCTATTGTTGCTATTTAGTAACAATTTACAAGAACTCCAGCTTACAAGAAAGAGAATGGCACTATTGTTATTCATAATCAAATAATTAAAATATGTTACTGCTGCTGAAAATTATAACGTCGAAAATCATGAATCTGCGCAAAAAAATTAATAGGGCTCTTAAGTGGCTTTCCTAAACATAGCTTTTCCTCCGACCTCCGCTTATTTATTTTCCGGTGCTTAAGCATTGTTATGAGTTATTTTTTGCGATTATTTTCCTCATACACGCCGTCGATCGCCATCTTTATTAACATTAGAATGAGGGACACATAATGGGGTGTTGCCACATTTTTGTCTTTTTTTGTATTGGTTGACAGTATTGCCTCGGTTATGTTGGTTATGTCCAAGTTTAAATATTTAGCTTATTTTTTGGGCCTAATTTCGATAAAAAGTTTAAAGAGACAATGCCTTTACCTACAGCTACGTAATAATGATATACCTAGAAAATTTAATGATTTTAATTGGTGTGTTTCGTATATACCTAATATCAAGTACAACGTAATTAGTTACTGCAACAGATATATCTCTAGTCTTTGGCTGTATCATGTTATGTTGCATTATTTTGTAGCCATGGACGGTTAGACTTTGATTCAGCTTCGTATCATTGAATGTTGACTAAACATGAACCAAAGATTTATAATACATAAACAGATTGGGATTATCCATCATTTTTCAATATTCATAGAATTTATAATATTTTTGATAACTAGAGTCAATGTCCCGTGAGATATAAGCAGGTTTAGATTATCCTGTCAACTTATTCGTTAGCAAAAGCAATAGTTTCGAGGATATAGTTAACCACGGCTTTCGAACAAACTTCAATCACTTCTTTGTTAACAAACTATGAACTTTCACAGATTTATTTCAACGAAATATTCTCACTATTAATAAAACTCTCATTTTTCTATTTCATTTTGAACAATGAGTGGTATTAAAGTAAGGTGAAAGTGTCTAAACATCGCCCAGAGCCTAAGACAAAATGGAAAAATTAAAATGGTTTTATGATGTTACGAGAGCACGAGCTCGTGCTTTTTACAGCTCGAGTGGTTCATCTAAAATCAATTTCATTCGGAGCAGCAAGGAAGCCATATATTTTCAATCTTCTCTCAGCCGTACATCCTTAAATGCCGGTAAAGTTATTAAACCGCTGTAAACTGCCATTAGCTTATTTAGAAGGCCGCAGTTGGTCTCGGCGCGACAAAAATTAAATAACGCCATGAATGGGGAGAGCGCTTCAATCCACCGCCTCGCGACAAGTGTATAATTAAGAAAATTACAGATGCCAAGTAAAACAAAACCGCGCCATAATAGCGGACTGTGAAAAGGCCCTTTTCTACTTTTCCATTTGAAACGATCTTCGTTTGAATAGATTTCAGGTCTTTGGACGTGAATCCGTTATGTTTAATAGATTCAAAATTTCAAAGACCTGTTAATTCTGTAGAATCGTCGAAAAAAAATGTTTTGCATTGCCGCTGAATTACAAGTAGGGTTTTAAATTTTAAATGAATTTATTTGGATCATGTTTGCAACAACATTTTTCACGGGTTTATGATTTTTTAACTTGGTTGTGCCATGAATAGGATTCGAATTGAATTTATTTGTGTCAGTGGCAAACAGAATATGAAATGGCGAGATCTTTGTAGCAGTTGCAAATTGTGTTAACCACAGCTTTGATTTACAGTTTCCAAGTTGAACCAGCGGAGGCTCCTGTTGTCTTTAGTAAGAAGTTTGTTGATGTGGTGGCCTACATAATTCTCAACTAAAATACATTGTATATAACTACATCATCAATTAAGTTTGCTCCTTTGTTTGTTAAATATTGAGTATTAAGAGTAGGTAGCCTAAATGATACTTAATAAAGGTATGCCATTTGTTTGTACCAAAAATCATATAACAGGTTATACCTATGAAATTGCCGTTCTGCCGTACTGACTACCTAGTTCAAGTCCATTTTTTTCTTTTTTCGCTAAGAATTCTAAGTTCAAATTATTCTTTGTTGAAAATTAGTCATTTGTTTTATGGTTAGCGTTCTGTTTTTAATCGCATTTGTACGTTTTTCGTCATCATGGATACGTTAAAAATTCGAGTGATTATGGAGTATGAGTACCGTCGTGGCAGCAAAGCGGCAGAAGCGGCACGCAACATCAACGACGTATACGGAGCGAACACTGCTAACGATCGCACCACCCATTATTGATTTGCCCGCTTCCGTTCTGGAAATTTTCTAAGAAATGAACCCCGTGGTCGACCGAAAACTTATGTCGACAATGACGAATTAAAGGTGATCGTGGAAGCTGATGGTTCTCAATCTACAGCTGAATTAACAGCAGCTTTCGATGTTAGCATCAAAACTATATTGGTCCATTTGCGTCGAATTAGCAAGGTAAAAAAGCTTCACAAATGGGTGCCCCACGAATTTAATTATCGCCAGCGCGAAGCACGCGTCGCGTTGATCCTTGCACTGCTCAACAGGCACACAAACGCGATATTGGATCGCACTGTTACTTGCGACGAAAAATGGGTTCTGTTCGACAATCGCTAGCGCTCAACAAGTTGATTAGATCCTGATTCAGCACCTAAACAATGCCCCAAACGAAAACTGACCCGTAAAAAAGTGATGGTCACTGTTTGGTGGTCTAGCGCCGGTGTCATTCATCACAGCTTCTTACCAAACGGAATGAGCATTACTGCAGATGTGTACTGTGAAGAACTGAACATAATGATGGAGAAGCTCGCACATCTCCAACCAGCTTTGGTCAATCGTTCGGCTCCACTGCTCCTGCACGACAACGCGTGACCTCATACTGCACAGCAGACGGTCTCCAAGTTACAAGAGCTGGGGTTGGAAGTTCTGTCATCCACCGTACTCAGCAGACCTTGCCCCTACAGACTTCTACTTTTTCCAGAATTTGGATATCTTCTTGGCGGGGAAAAAATTCAATAACCGAGAGGCAGTTCAAAATGCCTTTGAACAATTTGCTGCCTCCTGTCCAGCAGACTTTTTCAAAAAAGGGCATCAATAAGCTACCACTACGTTGGCAAAAATGCATAGATTGGATGGGTAATTACTTTGATTAATAAAAATAAAAAAATATAGAGAAACAAGGGCTTTAACTTATTTCATGAAAAACGGCAATTTCATAGGTAAAGACCTAAAATTACTTACTACCCTACGAAAGGGTTGTTTTTCTTGAACATCAAAACTACCTAACACTGTAATAATATAAACCTCCTTGTGTAGGTAATTAAACTGTGTCTTTGGGTTGTGTGTGTGGTTACATTACATGCATGAGAATTCAGGGCCTGTTCAATTCCCTGCAGGGGCATACATTTACAATTTGTCCTGATGCATAGGTACCCAACCCAATACATCCCCCCGAGATAACAGACCATTTCATTCAGGTTACTTCCGATAAAGTCTAAAAAATCAACGTTTTCCACATGAAAATATTGAACTTGTCACGACCGGATTCCGCGTAAATAAACGCCAATGAAATCAATGAGATATTTTTAAATGGAAATCATTTCTCTTCCGTAATACTTTTATAAGCCTTTTTCAAAGGTATCGCAGATTTTAACATTCTTCCAATTTTATAGAATTACGTCCACCTTTTCTCTTCACTTCGTTTCGCAATTAAATGAAACTGGATGCCTTCAAAAGCATTTGTATCGAAATGTCTAACTTGAAAATTCGCTTTGATGAAAATTATGACATTTCTAAACATGATTTTAATAATATCGCCGACTGTTTGATGTTTATTGGTTTATATTTGATTCTGTTTGTTTCTAGTTATGATTGGAATTAAAAAGATATTGCTAACGATGCCTTTGTGTCTAATAGACCGACGAAGGTTAAAGTTGATTCGTATCTGAGCTTTATTTGTAGACAACTATTTATAAATTATTTGAAGGGTGCTCTGAATGATCGTTATTTGATCTGTTATTTGCTTCGGTTTCAATTACCGTATTTATAGTATTTACACTGTTTCTGTACCCTATTGAATTACACTCTGCATATATCAGCATATTCTTGATTTAACTTAATTAAAAAGTTTATCCAATTCTTCTCCGCACATAAAGTTAAAGTCCCACTAAGTTATCGAATAAGGTTAGGGCGCATAACCTTGGCATGTAGCACTTAACCGACTTTACAGAAAGGTGCAGTGACCTTGCGTGCGGTGCGTATCGGATCAGCAGGTCATACGACCTGCGGCAAGGTCACATGAAAAAACAACCCTATGTTAAACAATTGTACACAATTCAGTTGGTAGTAAACTGACAGCCTATTTTTGCTTTAAATGTGACTGTGACATTTCTTCAACAGAAACCTTGCTTGTTTTATTTCATGAATCTTTATTCGCTTTTATTTCAGTACTTAGCCGGCCCATTCTAGCCATACCGTCTGACATCTGACTTTGTGACAATGATTTAGAAAATATATCATATAGAAACTTCTGGTTTAAATACTAAGGATGGCAGCATCGGCCGCTACAAGCCAAAGCAGTGCATTACCACCCACACTTGCATACTACTCATAAGTAAAATTGTAGCAACACATGGCCGTCCACGGCGCCATACATCGCCGTAGGTCCGGCTGTCCAGCGGTCCGGTGCCGGCCCGGCCGCCGGTCAAGCAACGCTGCAAACGATTACCATAACGAACATCTGCCTAACAAACAAATATTGAAATCCCAAGTTTAAATGGAATTTTGATTTGATTTCTTCGCGGTGAATTATAATTTCAAATAAGTCGGGGAATGAAAAATCTGGATCGGACCATCAAAGTTTCGGACTCGCCCGGATGAGAGGAGGGGTGAAGAGCGTGGGGCACGCGGGACGGGGGGGAGACGCGAGCTTCGCAAATACTTCGTGTTTGGATCGCTTTATGTCTAAACTGACTTTTAATGTAGGTAATGTTGAAAGTTTTAATGTAATACCTATTTGTAAGTTGAACGCGATTTTTCAAGTTATTTTGTGAGTGTACCGAGCTGCTAATGAGATGTTTTACAGGCACTAATGGGACTAGACTTTATAATAACTTACGCTTTGTTAAAGTACGAATGCAATTACGAGTTCGTTGAAGTTGTCAGACGTAAACTCGGTAATTGGTGATTAGACACGTCGTGAAGACTACTTAATATTGTTGGAACTGGTTAATTTCCATAGACTGGTAATAGACTTATATAGAATTTAATTTGACAGTTCTACGTATGGGTTCATATGTAACTCATAAGATCAACAACCTTCTATTTTAGTGCTTACTTCAGTTAAACGGCCTTAGCAATGTAATTATACATGTACATCTCAAACGAGAAGCATTAAAACCATCAGGAAACAAAATACAAATTGGAAAGAAACGCAAAATAAAATAACGGAATAAAACGTAGAATGAAATGGGGAAACGGGGAAAACATGCCATGGAATGGATCCCAATAAAACGTAACGACGATCTGCTTAACATTCAGTGACCGGTCATTTTACCAGTGTTTGACGGAGGACCACAGCTACACGATATTCATGGAAAACATGAAATAATAATATAAAAATGGAGATAAGAAAAAATTGTAAAATGATCAATGTAAGCACTAAGTTTCACAACCTAAAAAGTAGGTTAAAAGTTTTTTTTCGATAGTCTTATTCCTTTTACCTGTTAAAGGAATAAGACTACCGAAAACAACTTTCTTCTTTAATTTTCTTTAATTTAGTTGGAGTCTTTTCTCTGACACAATTTCATTTTCCATCTTATCGCGCCCTTACTGAACCCACGTAGGTTTTAAAACAAATTCTAAAAGCACAGTAATAAGTTATGAACTCATCGCGATATCGCACAACAGGTCATCATTCATGCATGCTCTGCACGATGCAGTTCATCTCATCCGTCTGCTGAGCCCCAGTTCATTACTCCAGCTGAATGTTTGATGAAAAATCTTTTACTGTCTGGAGTCTGTATGATCTTGGTTAATTATGTGGACTTTAACGTCTCGTGTCCTAGAGACACGAGATGGTGAGGTGGTGTTATGAGAAGTCTGGCATATGAAATCGAGTTCATCGCCACTGACTTCTAAATCCGGTCATGAAAACTTTGAAGCGAACCATGTATGTATAAACATATTAATTTATTCAATTGAATTTTAATATGATTTTGAGTGATTTTCTAGAGCTATAAACAGCTTCATCCGTCAAATAGATTCGCCCGGCTTATCACTCAGAGTTCGTATTACAATTTCCTTCGCTTCAAAGCAATAGTCGGAATCGTAACGGGAACAAATTCCTAATCCAATATTAAGAAAAACAATGATCAGCAAAATGGTTCTTTCAATATTTAATGGGCGCTTACGCGATTGGGATCATGATTCGAGTATCCCAATCAAATCAACTTGAACGACTTAAATGAAACAATTAAGATTGAACTGAGTCAACTTGTGAACTTTGCCGAGTAGGTCGGATTCCCCTCAAGCCGAGACCATTAGATTCTTTGTAAAACAATTTATGAAATATTTTCAACTGCGGCCAATCAATTAACATCGATCTCAGTTAATTGCTTGAAGCTCGTGTTACCTTAGTTTTAGTTTTGGTCTGTAGTTTGCTTATTATACGCTACAAAATTGCTACAACCGATTTGTGTAGTAAGTCCACATTTTGTTAGTATGTGATTTTTTGTCGGGAAAGTCATTCCTTTAAAAGATTTGACCTTTCGATCTACACACGGCCAATATACGGCAATTTTGGATACGTTGCAAGTGGAAAATACGATTATGATCTTTTACGACCTAAATAATGCTGCAAACAAAGAGAATAATATCTTTAGAACTTCTATACTAAACAAATCTTTGTATTCCTTCAATACACTAGCTATGAGTAAATAACGCAATTTTTTCGTCTTTGACATACAATTTCACTTTGCTTAGCTATCAATACCAGCCAGAAATCTTTAATGTCTCCCGAGGTATTTGCTCTTGGTACATAATATAGTACTTACTATACACAGCAGCTCACATAGTATTCCATTTAGTCCCCAGTCTCGTAGTGACACGCTGATGGATGGATATTTTACTCCAGTTTTGCGGTCCGCCCCAACAGCCACGTACCTAATACACAAAACTGATATGTAGGACCCCAAAATAATTTAACACTCGGTGACTAGGAATTTCTCTCATAGCACTTTGCTCATGATTGCCTTAATGTAATATTCAGCTCAGCAATTTATATGTAATAATAGACTATAATGTTACTATTCTCTATTACGTTTACGTGTTATAATCTGTAACAAGCAAAATGGAGTAATTTCCATGTAAGACTAGACAAGGAGCATCGATGGAAATATTGAACACGATATCATCTTTCTTAGAACCTAGCCTCGCTATGGATTCCTTTGGAACGTCGGTAACAGCGTACCTTTATTAACTGATGCGAATCATCAAAAGGGCTACCCCTTCCGAGAAGTTTTTATCTCACTCAGATTTCTCCCGTGAGATTTCCTGATTAAACTAATTTCTGAAAAAAAAAAAAAACAAAAAATTAATCTCTTCGCGTTCCGCACTTGGAGTTCTTACATTTTTTATCTTTCGTGGGAACCCTTTTAAATCTTCAGAGTTTTATCATTACTTTAATTATTTTAAAAGATACAGGCCCATTGATTATGTGAAGCGTAGTTTTTATCTGCGTCGTGAGATGTCAGGGCCGGTCACGGTTGGCTGCCTTCCATCTGCAAATTGCCAAGCGATTAAAGTGCTTACTCAAGTTTAATTCTTTGATTATAGAGCAGTCGAAAGTTTGCTTCTAAACAGCAGTTGAATAAACCGACTTACATGTTCGTGGGAGATCTGGATTTTAATCAACATAATTAGAATATAAGAAGTTTGGAAGTTTCGCTATTTAATTGTCACATTACAGTCTCGGGTTGATGACGTTGAATTAAATTACTTTGGTACTGACTAATTTATTTTAGAGTGAAATTTAGTTCTCGGAGAGGGTTTGTGAGACAAACATTTTGTGATTGTCAGGGATAGAGTTACGCAATGGAGCCGTGTTATACACGAGGAGAAAAAGCGCCGAGAAACTTCAATATTAGCAACACGTTCATATTGTCACGTGAGTTGTCTGTGTGGCTTGTATTTCTTGCGTCATTTGTTTTTTTTGTTTAAATGGCAGCTATTAGTATAAACGTTTCAGCCATACATCACGTTCCTCTCCTTCAGCCAGAACTTCAGCTGAACGTAGTCTGAAACGCTTCATTAATCAAAGCCCTAACAAATTACAAGAAACGCCACTATTACCATAAACAAGTCTCACTAGTTCGGAAGCGCTCCAACATGCTCCAAGTATCCACTTTCAAAGTCAAAGTATCCATATTACCGTCCCTTCCCCGCCCGCCTTACCCCGCTGACCTCACCTCCTGCGTCGCCCGGCTGTCGGCTATAATTTGGCGGCGGTCACGAAGAAGCACGCACGCAGCACCTCGCAAGCCACCGGCGGAAGTTGTTCGAAACTTTCGTTCATACCACCCTGTGTGTTTATTGGTAAATATTGTGGAAGAATGTGGATGACGACGTGAAACAAGGGAGTTGTGTATGGATATTTGAGGAAAATATGACCAAGGAGACAGCGTTAGAGTTGACATTGCAACTGATACACAAACACAGCATCACGTTAACACCTTCTAATGAGCTTATCTACTAATTAGCAGCATGCAACTTAGTTACTGAAACATGTCAAGGAGAAACGCTTCTAAACTTTCGAATGCACGACAACAATTTCCTCCAATTATCTCTTCCTAATGATCAAATTCCTCCAATCACGTCGAAGCCCACAAGGGTGGATCATAATAATCCAATAGCTCTTCAATATTACTTCCACAGATGAGTACAAGACGTCCGTCCGTTGATTAAAATTGATGAATAAAGTTACCGCAAGCATTGAGTGCGGGTAGTCGGATGGTGTTCAGATAATCATATTTAAACGACCACTTGCGATTGGAGATTATGATAGGTAACGTTTAGTATAGATTGCTGGTGAGTTATTGATGAAGAATACATACGAGTATTTGGACTTAGAAGAGCGTGGATATCGGAACAAGCAAAGACAGGCCTATGTCCAGCACTAAGTGAAGTTCGACAGATGAAGAAAAATAATGATGATGTACTTGCAGTTCAAAGTTAAAGTCAAAGTTATGATGTTAGTAGGCATAACGAAATGGTCTTGTGAAAGATCTGATTTTGGTTATTATGTAGGTAGCTCGAAACAAGTTAACTTAGCTTTTATTGAAATATCTGAAGTAGGTAACAAAATCTATTTAACAGTCATTGAAACTCTCATGACCCAAACCAATCAATCAGTCTACTAGCACCACAACATCGGTCCAAATTACGTATACACATCGTAAACTGCGCAATTTCTTTTAATTGCCATCAGCAATTAAATACGGAAAACGGTTGTGAGCGTCAAATACATGTCACTAACTGACGCTTCCGCGATATAAACGGCTGTCATAGCGCGATAATTGTTTAAATAACAATATCGGGCTTTTTATTGCCCGGGTGATATAAATGGCGATATTAAGTTTATTAGTTGGGGAAGAGCCCACGTGGATTCCCCTCCTTAACTATTAATTGAACAGTCCATGTAGTGAGGGTAGTGTTGTAGCATTTGTGGTGAATGCAATTTAAGAAAGAACAATGCGAGCAAATTAGTCAGGCGTGCTTGCTAATTCTACAATTAGATGCAGCTCGCAAAGCGGATCTATATTGTAAGCGGCTATATTTTATTATTTCATTCATAAACTGATTCTTAGTAAGACAGGGCATGAAACTGGATTATTTGGTATAATGTTGGTTCACAAAGACATTCCCTGTTAAGGTACCACCAAATAGCGCCAAGTTCCTGAATTTAGTGAATTGAATTGGTATGGCTTTCACATATCTATATTATTCTATACGGCGCGTTACCGGGGCTTGTTTTGTCACGAGTCTATTGTTTGTCTAGTCAAAGGTCTCCGAGGTACATACGAGTCGCTCCGACTTCGGATATATCCGAGTCTCTTTGTATATAGCATGTCGATTCATAACCTTTACAAAGGCATTTCTGTAGATTTGTTATTGGTACGATGCCTTGGAAAGCTGTAACGTTTTGGGTCCATTTGCTCTATGGGCAAGATTCTACTGATGATGAAATCATTTTCATAGCAGCTGCATTTACTAAATATAGAATGGTTTTTGATGAACACAAAAAAAAAGTACAGGAATTTTTACAAAACGGGTGATTAAATCGGAATTGTGCCAGATAAAGTTTTAGGATCAACAAAATTAGCTATACCTACTCGGAAGTAATAACATTGAATAATTTAAGGTTCATGAGTAGGCGACTGTATAATTCATAGATCGATATCTAAACCACTTCACACTTCCGTGAGCATATCAATCTGCCAAACGAAAATGTTGAGGATGTTCTGTCAACAGGAGTCAGAAAACTGGAAAATTGTAAAAGGTTACAATATTATTAAATTCTGATGTTTAATCGTATCAGTCTGTTTCAAATCACAGACTTCAGTAAAAGTAGTTGGGAGGACGTAAGGAGAACAAAAGGCTGCTTGTAAACTTCCTCTTTTTGTGAAACAAACGCCTCGGTGGTGTAGTGGTAAGACCACTTGTCTCAGACCCAGAGGTCACGGGTTCGATTCCCAGTGGAGTCAAAATTGTCTGCTCAGTTTGGTTGGTAATAGGGCTTGTTCTAAGTCCGCCTGGCTAGCTACCACCATCTTCATTTTATCAGCATTGTTTTGTTTTAGCAGTTAGAGGCAACGTAGATCCTTTTTGGTTGAGAATTCCGGCTGAAGCTTGCTTCCACCTTCGGCCTGATCATCACTTACCATCAGGTGAGATGAAGGCCAAGATCTTCCCAGTTGAGGTTTAAAAAAAACCATGTTAAAGCAGAACATTTGTACCTACATCACAGTATACAACAATAATGTTTTGTCAAAAGCGGTAACAAGATTAAAGTTCCAAAGCTCAGACTGCAAAGCTACTCTAAGAATTCATCAAGAGAAAAGTAAAGTAACATTTCGAGGTCCTGTTAAGGGGCTGTGCACGAAATCGACTAATTTTGATCGATTTTGTTCATTAGTTGTGAGAAAGGGAAATAGAATTTTAACAAAATTATTTGTGATCTGAAAAGTCGAATCCTTTGTCTTGTACATAGTGGAAAGGGATTTCAAATGCATTAAGGATGCGTGGAAAATCACAATTTTTTTTAACAAGTTTTCCAAAAATTGACGCGAGACTGACGTTTGATCGTTTCATTAGAAGAAACTACTTTTGATGTTGAAAATTAAAAAAATATCATCAACATCATTATATGGTCTACTTGTACATAGGGGAACTACTTTTTTTCAATTTTCATTCAAAATATAGCAGAAAAAAAAATTGAAATAACTATTTTTTTTTAAACCCTGTCAGTAATGTATTTTTTTCTATTATATAGCAAACCATATCAAGAAATTTAAAAATCAGACATTAGTCTTCCAGCTATCCTTGAAATAAAATCAAAATTTTATTTTATGATTAATACTATATCTTCATTAAGTAAATCAAAGGCGAAATAAACTATATTTTCGAGTTTGCGAAAGTAATGCAATTATTAACAGGTGCTGTGATTGACAAGAATGGTTTAGCACCACGAAAACTGTCGGTACTTTTATACTTAAACAGGCTTAATGTTTCAATTATTTCAAGCTTTCTTACAATTAGATAAGTTATTGACGAAAAAGGGTTTTTTTTCGTGCACGGAGCCTTAATCCAACCCAAACTGGAAGCACGCTCGCATTAGGTTCATTCTAAAGGCATTTTGATTTCATTACTCACACGCACTAAAGAAACACAATCGCACACGTTCATCAATCCAAAAGCTCATTGATTTCTTACCTATCCACACGTCCTGACCAGTCGGTCAAGGCCTCTCCCTTTCCTCACCCCTCACATTGAATAACAGCTAATAAACGCCCGCGATGAGCCACTGTATCAATCCGATTTATTTCGTTATTAGTCCACCGTTCGTGATAAGAATTACTTATAGTATTCCATGGCGATTTATATTGCCTACAACGCGTTTTCACGCCGTACACATTTTTTTTATAAAAGGTGATAGGCAAAGTTAAGCCAAGTTTTTGAATGAAACGATTTTGTTACAGTTTGTTAATGAATCTGATCGGGCAAAGTTGTGGGATAATGTCCGAGGTTGAAGTTTTTGAATGCGTATCCTTGTGAGGCAGTTTTTTGTGAACGATGTAATGGAAAATTAAAGTGCTGTCAAGTGAAAGCGATGAAATGGAAAATTGGTATTTTGATTTTGGGTTCTTATATTGAAATTAAACTTTATCGTATAAAATGTGAAGAGTAAGATTTAAATGCTTAAGCCAATGTGTTTTAGCTGCATGTAGTATATACACACTAATTCGATACCATCTTCTTCTCCGTTTGTAAATGCATAAATGAAACAATATTGTACCTGCCGACATATTTTTAACTTCAAACGTACCGTTCCTATTCTCACGTTAATATAACGTTTCTTTGTATGTAACCAATGTTTCCCATTCTAAAATAATAAATTGAATTATTTTTTTGAGAAATAAATGTTTTAAATCATATTTAAAACTTTTTTCAATACCATTTCAGTCAGGATGAGAAGTAGACTTGCATTAATTAAATACAGCAACATATCCATATTCTCGTTCAATCCAAACACAACTGATTATTCAAGTCACAGCTAATCAGATAAACTCAGATTTCATATCCAATGCAGCGGAATATGAGACGTATTGTAATACTATAAGTGTTATTTTACTAAGTTGTAGGCTATATTTTGCTTCGCTCGACGGTGTATTCGGGCTGACGAACGCTTCTAAGTAACACGTTTCTTCAAATAATTTGATTGACTCTCTAACTACGTGGAAAACAGTCACAGTCAATAATTTTCAGTTTTGTTTTACAATCATATCATTATTGACATTAATTATAATGTCACTGTAGAATTCAGCTTCACGTCTCCTATTATTGAATCTTTGGTTCCGTTTTAGGAGATAACAGTATTTTCTTTTAAATGTAAAATACTGTGTTTTAGTTTGGTAATACTTGGTATGTTAAACTAACTTTATCTCCACTCAAACTATGACGGTATGTTTCCTTTATAAGACACCTGCGCAATCCATAAAATTATTCGTTCTATATTTTTCTACTTAGTTATTGTACACCATGTAGGTGCACAATTCCGCAGTTTGTTCTTCACAATGTTAATAAACTTTCAAAACATCTCTGTGCAACTTCGAGCCAATCCACAGATTTTACACAAAACAAAGAAGTACGAAATTCAAATAAAAGCATGTATTGTTCTGCGCATACTTCAATTTGCCGCGTTCACCGCTAGAGGGCACTACAAATGATTGTTCCGATTATTTCTAGAACAATTTCATTGGCTCTCGATCTGCCAGCACCGATGTTACAACCGGCTTAGTAGGAAATAGTTTAAGTGTACGTTGCTCAACCCAGCTATTGTAAATTCAGAGCCGTGTTTTGTGAAATTTCGGATTCTGTTTCGCAGTATTGAAACAAAAACTTGAGCTTCGTCGTTGCTCTTTTTATGCTATGTGTTGTTTTGTTATTGTTACCATTATGCCCAATAGCTTTTTGTTAATAGCCGTAATCCTTGCTCGAACTTGACACAAATTAACTTCAATAATCATCTACATCCCATGCTATATAATCCTCAAAAAACACATTTGCAAACTACGAACACAATAAACACAAACATCTGGCTTCGGCTTAATGAAAATTTCAATCGCATTTGCATTGCGACTAACAACAGACGAGTTTATTAGAGTTTCAGCCGGTGATTTATAATGATTGGCCGCTGTCGAAGCAAATATCGGGAGCGTCTCGCCCATAAATGTCACAATCCATTACGCCGGGCGAATGTCCACATGAGTACATTCGACCAGAGACTCGGCATGGTTGGTTTATGGACGAAAAAACGCTGACGAAACCGTTTGTTGGGCGGTGATGAGATATACGGGAGGCGGTAGTTTTGTACCACTATTTTTGTTGCGTTTCGACACTGTGATGAATATCTGCTGTTTCGGTATTTGGTGTGTTCAAAAAGAATTTTTAACGTTGGTACTGCAATTTTGGTACGGAAGCAAGTAGTTGAAATTATTGACATCGTTCAGGATAAATGCAGCCAGTTCCAAGCTAAACACAGTAATCTAAAATCACAGGATTCCCAAACAAATGACCTCATGCATATAGAACGGGAGCCACTTCCTAAACGTATCGGCTTTCAATTATAAATCAGCTTTGTTACCGAAATGCTCTCTGGTGGTGTCCATGCCGCGGCTTCGGTTTAATTAAACCATGTGACGCAGCACTTGGGCGACACATTACGGCTACTATCTCAGCTGGTAAATGACGCGGAGGCGACGTCTCGCTCAGCTCTGCGCAACTAGTGCAAGAGTAGCCTCAGATCGAGCGTATGATCAGGTTACGTAACGTTAGGTTAGGTTAAATGTTGTGGTTTAAAATGTATTATTAGTATATAATAATACATTTTAAATGGTCTAAATAGGAGGAAATAGGTCTATTGGGATCACATAAGAATGTAGTATGAGTTTAACGTACTATATTCTTGTGGATTATTAGTGAGAATGTTTGATTACTTAGATTAAGACAGAAACGGGCCTATTTAGACTTTTTGAGATTTGGAAATAGAGCAATCTGCTCTTCTCCTTCTGAGTATGTCGTTGACTGGAGTTGGTCCAGAAGTCAACTACAATTTTGGTGCATAGCAATCTTGTCAACGGAACAACTATCGCGGCGGCTATTATGAAGTTCAATACCTAAATTAAAAGTAAAGTGATATTTTGAAACTTCGAAATCAACTTCGTATAAGATTGGTATCTTTTCCAGACAAAAACCAAAGCTATAAAATCACTCGTACTGTCGTCGATACAGTTGCCAACCGCAGCACTAGAAGGCGCATGGCCATCACTCACCTCGGCCGCACAAAATGCGCTCGCTTCCGCAACATAAACTGAATGTTAGTGTTCCTATGTCCACATTTTTTACACTTCCAGTTATTTTATTGTTGTGGTCCGACTTCGTTCCAGTTGTCTTTACCAGATACTCTTGATATAAACTGCTGTTTTTTTTTTCTTATTTTATCAAAATCACTTGAAATTTTTCAGTTAGGTATAAATCCTTAGTTAAGTATTTTGCAGTATGGTTGATCTAGTGTGTTAGTCTTCTAGTACCTATATATTTTAGTATAAAAACTATTTCAATAAAAAACATACATTAATATTGAATATCTGTAGGAGTCCATCGTCATAACTATGGTTCAATAGAAAAAAATAGTATTTAATCACTTTTCTTTTTGTATCAAATATTATCGTATAGAATTAAATTAAAATAGTCTTCGTTTCGCGTAAGTAACAAGTTTTGCTTCAGTTACTTTTACGTTCGTTATCCAAGAATATTTATTTAAGAAGTTTAAGACCAGGCTCTTCAAAGAAATTTCCATGCAAACTCCGCCTCAACGCACCCCACCACTCCACTATGTGCTAAACGCTAACACATAAGTAATAAAGTTGAATATCGTGTGCGCTCTTTGGTCGTGTTCAAACACGGAACTAAATGTCGAAAGTCTCAATTCTTATTTCGTTTATAACTAAAGTAATAATTGATTTAAAGAAAAAAGATCTACTATTTGGATAATAAATTATATTTCCTTACTGTAAATAATTATTTTAGACATAAAAGTCGAGTAATCTTGTTTTTGTTTCAAATAATGTTTAAAAAGACATTATTTTCGAATAAAAAAATAATCGATCGAAAATGTTCCAATTACGTAACTGTCTTATATTTGGAAAGAAAAAGATCCAATAAATCATATACTTTTTTTTTTTTTTTGAGGGTTGGAAATCATCAAATAACTTCTCCCGCTCTGGGCGGAGCGGGAGGGCGTGTCAGACTCTTACTGACTAAAACCCACCCGTGTTCCTTCGGTAGCCCTGTTGCCGGGGGCCACGATCTCCCTTTCGGTTTTCTTCGCAACCCCGGCAATACTAAAGTTCCATTTTGGTTGTATGCGTGACTTTTTCAGAATATTAATGCAACTTTTAACGTACAATTTAGGGAGCCTCCTCTTAAGAAAATACTTTAAAATTGACGTTATTTTATTAGCAGTGCGTTTTATGCGTGGGTATCAAGAATTCGTTATCAGTGTTGTATGTTGTAGATTTATTTTGTGTAAATATTATTGTTGTAATCAGTTTCAAGCCTAAAAATACACAACTACCAAGTTAACCAGCAAATCGAAATGAACGTTCACTGTAGCTTTGCTTAGAAAACTACGTCTTATTAATTATTCATCCTAATTAAAAACAAAATGATACAATCTAGGCGAAACAGAAATAACATCTTAAGATTAAAAAAATAACTGGCTATCGCTAGTACTCTAATAAAGTACTTTTTATTTTGCAACGCTATTTTCAATAAATCTTACAAAAACTGTACAAATGAACCATCCAGTAACTGGACCACAAGCTGCGCTGCCCTTTGAACACAATAAAACCCTTTTTTAATGATCAAAGATAAGGACAGTCACAAAATTTTTAATAACCATAAAATTTGGTCCTTCACACCAAGGTTCGGTACGTAAGGACCAGGAAATATCAGATGACGTCATAAAATGTGTCACACGAGCGAGGTGTTATTAAAGTTGCAAATACACTGGCACCATTAGTTTGGTAGACTAAGAGGGTGCAATTTTTAATGCAACGTATGCCTCCGGGATCATGATAGTTAAACTAAGCTAGAGAATGCTGAAATGGAAAACATGGAGTTAAATTAAAATTATCTGAATTAGAGTTTTCTGTTAATGCAAAATTGGAATTATCACTGAAAAAGCAGTTCGATAGTGTTTTTCCTAATATGCTCAGATTTTTAATTTGCGAGACTTAATAATCTAGTAAATACTTTAGTTACCGAGTGACTCTCACCAAGGACCATTGAATCATTCTCTGCAGGAGGCCTTCACACTGTTGTCTGTCTGAATTTATAAATTTTAGGTCCTTATTTTTACTATTTTTTTTTTTTTTCATATAGATTATTTTTTTTTAGATTTTGTGAATGTGAAAACGTTGTAGGCTGTAGACTTGTGGACTATTTTCTATTTTATTAAGTACTTACTTCTTGATAGGCCTGCACTGTCCTCTCATACCTATTAACACTGTAATTTGAAAACATCGTAGAAACCATTTATTTTTAAAAGAGTAACCGTGGAGTTTGTTGCCGGCTCTTCTCCATAGGAAGCGACAAATTGGAACTTTTTTTTTGGTTGGGAAATTATCAAATAACTTTTCCCACTCTGGGTGGAGCGGGAGGGTGTGTCAGAACACACCCTCCCGCTCCACCCAGAGCGGGAGAAGTTATTTGATAATTTACTGACTAGAACCCACCCGTGTTCCTTCAGTTGCCATGTTGCCGGGGGCCACGATCTGCCTTTCGGACTTCTTCGCAACCCCGGTAGGCATCGGCCCTAGCGGACCCCGTCAATTCTGCTGACATCTCTATGAGGTGCGCGTGAAACACATTGCCTCCACGAGGACACGGCGATGTCCGGGCAGACTTCCACCGTATGCTCCACCGTGTCCTCCGGGCGATCCACACAATGGTAACACCCGGGCGTTTCCTCTCACCTTATCCTGAACAGGAACCTCCCAAAACAGCCGTGTCCGGTGAGGACCTGCGTCAGGCAGAAGGTGAGGACGCCGTGGCGCCTCTCTAGCCATTCTGCAAAGAGGGGACTTATCGCCGCAATTGTGGCGTGCCCAGGAACCGTGCACCTAGCTTCTGACGTTTCATAAGTGCTCTTGTAGGTTAATGTGAAATAAAATATTTTGAATTTGATTTTTTTAAAAAACGTCGATCGCGGCTGTCCTTTTGGTCTAGCAAATTTAAAATCAGAGCTTAGGTACAGCTGGTATGGGATGAAACTAACTTAATTTACTGACAGAATAAAATAAAGAGTTAAGCTCATATCGTTGAGTGCTTCTCGCAGTCGACTTAAATAAAAGTGTGTTGTGATTGTAATAGGTATGATAATAGATATGAAGAATCACGTTCGTGGAAATAGGGAAATAAGAAAGGAAAAGAAAAACTCAGAAAACATTGTACGATGGTTGCTATTTCAAACGTCAAGTTACAAGCATATTAAATTTCGAATATCTTTTTATCGACATTATTAATGACATAAAACCTAACAAAAAGTATCTTCCAAATAGATTTTACAACATCCGCCCTTAATGGAAATAAAAAGATAAAGTAGTAATGCTAAACACAATTGAAAATAATAAAACATTACTACCAGACTAAACACAAATACAAAATATAAACCGACGAAAAATAAATAAATAGAAGATTATTCTACTTGTTTATCACTAAACCCATATTAACAACGCACCTAAGATGAGCTATGCGCCTTAAGGGCTTGGTTAAAACATCGGCTGTCATTTTATCCGTAGGTATAAACTTTATATTTATAACACCCTCAGTAACCTTTTCACGAATAAAATGATATCTCGTATCAATGTGTTTGGTTCTATTGTGGTGGATTGGATTTAGCACAAGTTTCTGTGCACTTTGACTGTCGTTGTATAGCAACACCCTATCAGAAAAACCAGTAATGTCACACACTAACCGTCTGAGAAAAATAGCCTCCTTTGCAGAACTGGTTAAGGACATATACTCAGCTTCTGTAGACGATAAGGCTACCGTCGGCTGCTTCTTACACTCCCAGCTAATAGGTCCGCCCGCTAGCGTGAAGTAGAAACCAGTGTACGACCGACGGTCATGTACACAGTTCGCCCAGTCAGCATCCGTGAATCCACACAAACGTCTACCGACTTTCCTGTAAGTAATACAGTAATCCATAGTACCCTTCAAATACTGTAACACTCTTTTAGCGGCCAACCAATGCCTCTTATCGTAACAGTTATTAAACTGACTTAAATAGCTTGTGGCATAAGCTATATCGGGTCTCGTATTCACAGCTAGGTACATTAAACATCCTATCAAGTTTTGGTAAGGATATTCACCAAGAGATGATGGATTACCTTTCTCCAACTTGTTATTCTCCAAAGGTGTAGACATCTCCTTACAATCTCTCATATTAAACCGCTCCAACACTGCCTGAATAAAGGTCTTCTGACTGACCATGATTTTATCGTCAACACGGTTAATATTTATGCCTAAACAATATGATAATGCACCTAAATCTTTTAGCGAGAAAAATTTTTCTAAGTCATTTTTGACAGCGTCAAACAAACATTTTTCTTTGTAAAAGACAATTAGATCGTCAACATAGACTGCAAGTATTATGATTTCATTACCAAACTTTTTCAAGTAAACACATGATTCCGCAGATGTTCGTGCAAAGCCAATTTTCGATAGAACTTGATGCAATTTGATATTCCAGGCTCGAGCTGCCTGCTTCAAACCATAAATTGATTTTCTGAGCAAACAGACTTTACCTTCTGCCCCGCGCTCAGCAAATCCCTCAGGCTGTTGCATGTACACCTCCTCCTCTAAGTCCCCATTGAGGAATGCGGTATCAACATCCATGTGTTGGATCTTTAAATCCATTTCTGCCGCCAACGCTATAAGCGTACGTAGAGATGAATTTCGAACTACAGGGGCAAAAGTCTCGTTATAGTCAGTCCCCCAAACTTGACTAAAACCTTTCGCAACTAGTCGCGCCTTATGCTTAACTATTGCACCGTTCGCGTCCCTCTTTACCTTGAATACCCATTTACACGGTATAACCTTTTTATTTGGTTTATCCACTAATGTCCAAGTCTGCTTTTTCAATAAGGCATTGTACTCATCCTTCATTGCGGAAATCCAGTTATCTTTATCATCGCTATTAATAGCTTCACGATAACTTTTCGGATCATCACACAACAAATCAACACCGTGAGTGCCATATGAATAATAATCTGGAGGTTTACGTACTCTATTAGGATATCTTCTCTCAGGACATACATCGTTGGGTTCATCTGAAGGAACCAAGGACAGATCACGTTGTTCACCTGAATGTAGAGACTCTGTGTCGCCAACCCCACCAGCTTCATCAGTCGCGTCCACAAAATCGTCAATTTGCTCTACCTCCATGTCCACACTTTCTGAAGTAGGTGAAGAAATAGAAGCAGATGAGATAGAAATCTCCTGTGGCGATGTGGTATCTGAAGAAGTTTGTGAAAAAAGATTAATGACATTAGGGCTCACAACAACTTCAGGCTGAACAGATTTATCCTTCAATCCTGAAAAATTATTTTCAAAGAACGTAATATCCCGTGACTTAATCAACCTCCGAGGGTTTTCCGCGCTACGGAAATAATAACTCCTTGGATCGTCTGAATATCCAACAAAGATATGTTCAGAAGTTTTCATGTCAAGCTTAGTTCTCTGACATGAAGGCACGTGAACTAAAGCTCGGCAACCAAACACCTTTAAATGAGACAGGTCGGGTTTACTACCACACCACATTTCATATGGCGTCTTACCATCAAGTGCACGATGAGGTGACCTATTCTTTAAATAAACACTAGTCTCAACAGCATCCTGCCAAAAAGCTTTCGACAGAGAGCTATGTGCTAGCAAGGAACGGGCCTTCTCCACAATACTACGATTGCAACGTTCACTTACCCCATTTTGTTGAGGGCTGTATGGTACAGAGGTTTCATGTCGAGTCCCTTGAGCCTGCAAATAATCTGTCAGCTCCTTGTTGACATACTCAGTACCATTGTCTGACCGAAGGGTTTGAATCTTACTGCCAGTCTGTCTCTCAACAAGTGCTTGGAAAGCACAAAAATACTTCTGAACTTCTGTCTTAGATGACATACAATAAAGGGATATAAAACGTGTATAATCATCTACAAAAATAATAAAGTATTTATTACCTTTAAAAGATTCAGTGGTCAGGGGACCACAAACGTCCGTATGGACCAATTCTAATGGTGACGAAGCCTTCTTATACTTTATCCCTTTGAAAGGCTTCCGGGCCTGCTTACCTTCTACACAAGGTACGCATGGTTCTTTGTCAACCTCAGTATACTCAACACCAACAGCTAGACCTTTTTTGAGTAGATCCATACCAATACGGCAGAGATGTCCTAGACGCTTATGCCAAAGCTGAAACTGGGACAAATTAGTGTGAACATTATAAGCTGAAACACCTTGCGGTTTTACTGTACAATCTAAAGTGTACAATCCACCACAAATAGAACCATGTAAAACAGGATCATTTATAAAAGAAACATCATTAGAATAATAAAAATTACAGCCATTCGTATCAAAAACAATCGAGAAACCTTTCTCTACTGCCTTTTTGACTGAGAGTAAATTACAATCTAGGCCAGGAACATGTACAACATTTTTAATCTTCTTGAAATCGGTTTTTGTGTCAATAGCAACATCTCCTAAACCCACAGCCGGCAAACTTTTACCATTTGCTACAGTTATCTTCCCATCACAGGGTCGGTAACTATTAAACCATTCAGCATGTGGAGTCATGTGAGTAGACGCACCAGAGTCGATAATCCACTTCTCAGACATCTGAATACTTGGTGTAGACAAAGCCAATTCCTTGACACCATCCAAAGCCAATTCCGTGACACATGCATCCATATTCCCTGAACTAGAAACATTCATTCCCTTATCTTTAGAACAATTTTCTATAGAGCAACTCGCCTTTGCCTTTTTCTCCTTCTTTTTGAGAGGACAATTAGGACTCTTGTGCCCTGGCTTCTTACAACGATAGCAAATAACCTGCCTGTTAGCATTCAACGCAGCCACATCATCTTTAGTCTCCTTCGTCATTTCACTCAACAACTTAGTCCTCACCAAATCTGTTGTGACTTCAACGCTCCCATTCTCAAGCGCCATTATCATAGGCTCGTAGCGAGACGTTAGACCTCCCAATATAATAGCTGCTAAAGAACTATCTTCTATAGTTTTGCCAATATCGGCCAGGTCTAGTGCTGTTGTAGTTATTGCATTTATGTAAGCTTCTAAATTAGAAAAGTCAGATAAGGTGTACCTGTACAACTTACGTTCCAACGACAGTTTACGACCCAAACTTCGATCCTCGTAGGATTTCATAAGAGCATCCCACGCTTGCTTTGCGGTCTTAGCTGGTCGAACAACCGAAATAGCAGCGCCATCCACAGTAAGGCATATTTTAGAAAGAGCCTTTTCATCCTTCCGTACATCGTCGGCCGTCTTATTGCCTTCGACAACTACTCCGCTTATGGTTTCCCACAATCCTTCATGGATTAATAGCATTCTCATTTTAAATTTCCACACAGTGTATCCTTCTCTATTACAAAGTATCGGAATACCATTTAGTGACATACCAGAAACTGCAGACGACATATTTTCACCACCAATCTCCTTTTAAATTCGATCGTAGATAAAATATACAAAGCTTCGTGCTGATAACGTGTTGTGATTGTAATAGGTATGATAATAGATATGAAGAATCACGTTCGTGGAAATAGGGAAATAAGAAAGGAAAAGAAAAACTCAGAAAACATTGTACGATGGTTGCTATTTCAAACGTCAAGTTACAAGCATATTAAATTTCGAATATCTTTTTATCGACATTATTAATGACATAAAACCTAACAAAAAGTATCTTCCAAATAGATTTTACAACAAAGTGGCACCGACATTAATAATACATTAGTAAGTGATGACGTTCTTGTAAGAGTGTCGTTGTTTTTTCGAGCTAAAATGTTTAGTTTTAGTGAGGCTTGACATAAAAATGCATTTTTTTTACTATTTGTGTCTTAAAGATCTCACTGTCACTGAGGCTCTGTGTGTTCATAATAACAACGAAGTGATTAAACTTCTAGCAAATTCCATTGGTTGTGTGTGCAGCTAAAACCCTCGTTCAATAAAAAGCGGGTCAATGTCACGGAAGTGATTGATAGCGTGTCTGACTATTAGTAACACAAACCGCAGTCCACGTGCCTACCCTCCCGATGTGCTAACGCCCTTAAAATCAGCCCTAAATGCCCGAAATAATCCGCTACCACAGAACCAATCACCCGTCGACGATATAATTTAACACAACATCCATCGCTGCACGAGTACGCCACATGTTTATACCATTGCGCACTAAAGCGGCGCAGTAAATCGGTCCGAGGGTTTAAAGTGTCGTTATAATTTACGAGGTGCGACGTGGTGGTCCCAACGGTGGAATTTATTCATGGCG
The DNA here is from genome assembly GCA_916610215.1 of Omphaloscelis lunosa. NCBI lineage: Eukaryota > Metazoa > Arthropoda > Insecta > Lepidoptera > Noctuidae > Omphaloscelis > Omphaloscelis lunosa. The sequence continues at coordinate 22,589,247 of OU744249.1, forward strand.
GTAATAAAATCTGTCGTTGTGTCCAGGGAGAGAGTCCAGGTTAATTCCTTTTTGAAATTCTGCTGCGAATGGAACTTGAAAATTTTATCTGGCCTTGGAGCGGAGTATGTTAGTGGAGCTCATGTGAAATTTAGACACTTTATGTTTCTGTACGGCTGTACGTACCTATTGCGAGATTTGCGAGTTCACTTTTTGGTTTGCAGTATGTTTGTATTCTTTATACAGCATGCATTTGGGTAGAGTTACTAAAAATCTTTATGTGATGCTAATGTCGGAGCTATGAAAGAAAATGTATATTTGGCGCCATGTTCTGCACGCGAGCAATATGGAACGTGAGTATATGAAAATGTCGGCGAGTAAAATATGACATGAAAATTGAAGCATATTTTGCTTAGGAAAGTCGACTCACTAACTTAATAACAGCTCATTAATTCTGCTTAATTTTAACAGGATACTGTCGTCAGTTACCGAAACTTAGCACTACCCCTCAAAGGTCTGGTCGGAATAAACTCGGCATCAAACTTAATTCTACTTTCAAGTTACTCACTTAAAACTCCAAGTTAAGCTTAAATTAATAAAAGCTAGTATCATCCGAAGCTCACAAACTCTCAAAGTCTATTTTCTTTTTCAATTAATTAAAATGTCCATTTTTTATTAGCTTCTAAAATGCTTAATTGAATATAAATATTGATCTTGTGTTATAGTTTTGAAGGTTTTAACATATTTCGAGTAATATTCATTCTTAGGTATGTATATTTATGACAAAATTCAATTTAATCCTGTCTGTCTATCAGATGTCGAGTTTACTTTCGAAGTGAAATTTAATCTAGCCACAAATAGGTTTCAGCTCGGCTATGGTAAATGATTTGATTGGTTTCGTGACATATTTTTTTTTTATGGTTGATGCGATGAAAACTTTTTATTATTGAATCAAATACTAAGACAGGGTTTTTTCTTGGGTTGTCCCTTGTGACTACAACAAAGATTTTGCGCATATTCTTATGCCTTATTTATTTATCAGTGTTCTGATTGACCAATAACACTGTCTTCTTTTGTTACAGTAACGGCGAGGCATGTATCGTCTCTGGCGCAGAGGCGCGGCGCCCCCTAGCTCCCCGCATACGTGACCGCGCCCCGCCGCCGCCATGGCGCCGCATGTCGCTCTCTTCCTCATCCTCTGCCTCGTCCATTGCGACACCAAGACTGTGCTGCAGGACAAACTTGGTGAGTCCTCTTTTACAAAAAAGTTTAATGAAGTTTTCTGGTTGATTTATGGGCAACTTTCTGTGATCAATGATAAAGGTATGCTCGACGTGGTTAAAGATAGAACCAAGTTGGTTTGGAAAATCATAAAATCTTACGAGAAACAAAACGCACTCCATTTGTACAACAACTTCATGTAAGATTCATAAGGATTCCAACTGAAACCTGTTTGTTATTTCATGAATAAAATGCCAGGAAAAGTAATCTTTCCCGTCCACATAAAACTTCGCTAAACATTCATACGTTCTGTTGCAGAATGCGCAAATCCCAACTTGATAGTAGCACATTAGGTTCACGTAATGCACCCAGCACCAGGACTACGTTACTGAACGGAGCGAGTCGCTCTCAAATCTCATTAGGAACAACAAATTTATACCAGTTTGGAACGTAATGGAGATGTTTTGTCCCAATGCACCGGATGAACGCAGAGTGACTGGTTTAAAAAGTTTGTTAATAATAGTGTTACGGCTTGAACGCGAGGATATAAAGTTGATGCAGGTTTGGTTTGTCAAAGTGAGTTTTTCATGTGAACCTCAACTGAAAGCCTTTAGTATTTTCAACTGCTAGTTCCGACACATAATTTTTTTAGAGTTCTTATGTTATCATGTTCAAAATTAAACACATAGTTGTACTCATCTTACATGATCGATTGGGGATAATTAAGAATCAAGACGAAGTGAGCAACTTTTCCGTTTAAAATTAAACTAAGGGAGAAAGTATTTTTTATACGAAGTTTCTCTTCCATTAAATGATTAGGTACTACAACCAACCTTTCTCAAACATTCAAAACAAAACTTACAGCTACTTTATCGCCGAAACGACTTTTTACAAGTTCCAAACATTCCTTAAACAGAAGTGGATTCAGATCATTTGACTGTCGTTCCTAATAATAAAAAGTTGCTTGATTCTGACTAAAAGCGTTTAAAAGCCATAAAAAGGCTGGTCGTCGTAGACGGTTCCGTGCGAGCGATCAAAGCGGCGCCCGTCACTACAAGTGCTCGGTATACGTACGTGCACAGCTAGTATAGAATAGTGTAGCACATGCTCACATGTTGTAGTCACAGTGCGAATGGAAAGCCGTGGAAGTGAGTTAGGGTTCAAGATTTTTTTTAACAGTTTGATACAAATTGGTTTTGAGGTTTCATGGCAAAAGCAACACTCCCAATGAACATTTCCTATTCCGTAGGTATAGTATTTTTCCTTAATTTAAATTTAAATGTGTTGTTTTCAGAACGTTTTTCAAATCGTGAACCCCCATCCAAACACTTTCTATTTGATCGGAAATGTTGACCTGATTTTACAAATGACAATAAAATAGTCACAGCAAATAGTCCACCCTATCGTGAATATCTGCGACAAAGGCAAACACCAAAAAAGTCCGTCCGAATATATTCGAATGCGGAGGTGGCGTTTGACGTTCTGGGCACGTTCGTCTACTCTTATGGGGATAACGCGTGATCATGGCGAATATCATGCGAGGATGCAATTTGCAAGGTTTTTTGCCCTTTTAGATATTTTGGTAAGACGCCGACTTTGCGATTCCCCCGCGACGTAACGAATAGTTGTTTAGATGCGGGACATGTCGAGGTTACAGCCAGCAGTTCGCTCCAGCCGCTCGCTCCTGCCGCTTGCCTGCCGCACTCCTGTGATAGATTACTTACGTCCATTATGATTTTACGCACATAATGCCTATAGTTATACAATCTCTCATTCTCCATAACATTTTTGCGAATATAATTCTCTGGAATCACATTAAACTTTATGGGATTACAAAGGAGACTCGTATTCAACTCGGCTTGATGTATTAACATTGATTTTTCCCGACTTCGGTGGACGTAAGTTATTTGCAACCCTCGATGGGCAAAAAAGGTTTATTTTTGCGTTTGTTTAATAGGCTCTGCCAAGTTACAAAAAAAAAAAGCCAACGCTTTTTCTTCTTTAAGATAACTTAGAATATACTTGGTAAATACGATAATTTTGTAATAACTTGCATATGTATTTAAGGAAAGGATTTAATGCGAAAGTTACTTACAGTTAATTACAATTCATTGTTTTCTTTCTACCCTGACAGTGTCTAATTGAACCAACTAAAATAGACATTTTGTTTAAATACAGAATTCGATAAATATCTCAGCGCTGTCCGGAGCCCTGTTCAAGTAATAGCGCCATCATTTTTCTCAAGTGAAACACGCCAACAAATCTAGTCTGATAAATTAATTGTTGAAAGAACACCAGGAGGGCAATTCCGAGAGGGTATTATGGCCCCTGGCGGGCCTTTAAACCGGGAACATGGCAGATGGCGACTTCGTGCCATAAAGAATACACAGTGGGAGAAAAAATTTGAAAACTTGAAATACGATTTCCGAATGTTCGTTTTATTGCATTGAAATGCGTTTGCGGCTATAATCTGATCGTTTTACGAGCACGGCTATGTTCTAAAATTTGCAATTGTATTCTGTACCACCGCTCATTTTGCTATAAAAACTGAATTTATTACTTTACAAGCGTCGAGGCATTAACGTCTGATATTATTACGGGCTCTAGGTTATTTCCCGTTGAATAAATCAAAGAATTTTTAACTCGGCCCTCGTGAAAAATTGACGAAGTTTGTTTTTTCATTACATTGCGTATTCTTCCCTTTGGGATGAGCAGAGCAGTAAAAGGCGATGGGCCGGGAACCCTTTAATAATTAATTACGTACGGCTGTAATCTTTCAAGCCAATGGGCTGCTGCTGTGGGTAGCCTTGAGTCTCACGCATTCGAACAATTGAGTTCTCCGCTCAGCCTTTATGAAAAAAATCTTTTGCAAACAACATTTTAATTATTCTTGTAAACAAAACTTTAACATAATACTAAACAACTTCATACCTATACGTTGGTATATTTACACTGAACACTTGACATAGCTTCATCACACGTCGTTAAAAATAGATATAATAGCATACAGCAGGTCCCTCGGAGCATTCTAATTACACCATGTCATTTATTAATTAGGTACCTATATACCGTGCTAGCCACGATTTACCTACTTTGGAGCCATCGTCCTTTACAACATTTATTTCTTTGATATTCTGAGTTGAATTCAATTTATCTTCGATAATATCTCCAGACAACTGACATTGAGACGGACAGACGAGAAAATATAAAAATTATATCCAATAATGTATAGTCAAGTTGGTTTTACTTAAACATAATATCACCGTCATAGCCGAGGTTATTTTTAAAATCAATGCAAAAGCATCGTTTTGAATATATTTTAAAAACTAGACAATTTTTTACAACCGATAGCTTTTACATTGTCTTTATAGCTTTAGATTTAGTTAGAGACCTGCACCGGGTCGGGGACGGTAACGAGCCGGTCGCGTGACGAGAATTCATTTTAATTTCAATCGTTTCACTTAGTCTGTCTGTATGTTTAGTTTATATTGTTTATAGTTCTATAGTATTAATTTGATAAACATCTTCTAATTGGTCTGTCATAGGACTACAAGCCAGTGATAACTTGTTTCCATTACGTGAAACAAGATTAATCTGCTGAATACTGATTCCTTTTGCAGTATATTTTTTTATTGTTTTCTTGTATCTGTTTGATATATTGAGTTTATTTATATTGAGTTTGATTAATTTCGTACAAATGTATGATGATCCTTTTATGATCCCGATAGTAAGTAATTACCATCTGTAAGCACTTACACCATCAGGCTGTTGGGAATAACCACCGGGCACAAGTTCTACTTACCACTGGGCTGTAAGTATTGCTTATCATCGGGTGTAAGTACTAGTTACTTACCACCTATCATCGACCAGTACCTATGAGAATTTTATTTTAAGGCCAAAATTAGCAAATTTTGAATCCAAAGATAGAACATAACTCCGCGAAAACGAATGTACAAAAAGGTAAAAAAATAATTAACGATAATGAATATTTATAGGGTTTATAATGTTTCCGCTTGATTGTAAGCAGTCACGCACGCTCGCGACTTTGCGGCGAAATGATTGGCGAATTTATGTGTGTGCCGGGAATTAGTGGCCAGAGGATCACGCTAGTTCATGTAAACGTTTTGTATTGCTTCATGCAGTGCAATATTTTGTGAGTTTTCAAAGATATTGAAGTTACAAAAAATAAAAAAGGTCCAGTCGCCAAAAGGTTACCCAACTTACTCTCATAGGTCACGGTCTCATAGTCTAACTCATAAGAATCCCAAAAAATATTATTGTAAATATCAAACAGAAAGAAATAAACAGAGAATCATACTACAGTCGCTAATCCACAAAGCAGCAACAATACTGTTATAGCTTCTGAACAAAACAAGCTGCACAACAAACCGATAGAAAGAACCAACAGAATAGGAACAGGAACAAGGCGAACAAAAACAGATTACATTTGTCGATTTAAAAGTAAAATTGTGCATATTTCACGAACTCCCCGCAACAACTAGGTGTGATAGCGAGTCCCAATTCTTTTTTCATGAAAGAATAGATGGTGTGCAAGTTTCCCGTCTGATAAAAACTGCATACAATGCCAAGTTTTTAAGTTTTTACTTTTTCTGCTGGAAATTATATTGCATTTTGTAGTATTCGAGGCGTACTTTGAAAAGTGTGTAGGAGTGCCGGTATTAAAACGGTGATAAATGTGGGTAGTGTAGGTCTTTGCTGTGAGAAATGAGGGGATGATTGTGTCATTCGATAACGCTTGGCGATAGAAAAAGAAGTTTTAAAATTAAGAAAGCTGTTTGAGAAAAACAAATGCCACTAAAAACATTTTCATGTAAAATGTTCCCAAGACGAGACCATATGGCTCGCACTGTCTAAAAGTTATCAGATATCATGTAGAGCCAAGCTTCTAACTCTACACGCCCTAACTGTACAAGCCCTAACTTCACAAACTCTACACCTTAGTCAAAAAATGTGGCTTGGCCGTTTCCGGCCCGATCGTCGTCGATTTATTGGTGGGCGTGTAGAGTTAGAAGCTTGACTCTACATGAGAAATCATTAACTAAATTAATGAATTATTATTTATAACAGAAAAGTAATGAACAGCGAAAACATTTTTCACCTTACAACCATGTGACGGTAGCGAAACGGCTAAGACACATATTTTGACTAAGGTGTAGAGTTCGTGAAGTTCGGCTTGTACAGTTAGGACGTGTAGAGTTAGAAGCTTGACTCTACTTGAGATCTGATAACTTTTCGACAGTGCGAGCCATATGGTCTCGTCTTGGCAACATTTTACATGAAAATGTTTTTGGTGGGATGTCACATCTTTTTGTAAGTTCTTATGACAATTTTTTTTTTTATTTTGTTCATTTTTCTTTCTTTCAATCAAATCCTGAAATATGTATTTTATTATTTATAACAAGGAGTCCTTTTATCAATTTTCAGACCTCTAATATTCAAATTTGCGGAAGTCTCATACAAACTTCTATCCCCTAGTTTAAGAGTTTGGCTGGTAAAAGTTCCAAGTTTTAGATTTTTTTTTGTTGTTAGTGTACTAATACTAGCTTACTGTATACCAAATTTCAGCTTTCTAGGACTTCAGGCAGTACCCTAAGAATTTTGATGACCATCAGTGAGTCAGTCACGCAATCAGGGTTTTTTAGATATTAATTAAATCTAAAGTTTAATAAGTCTACTATTGACATCATATCCCGAGAATTTTGTTCATCTGGTATAATCCAAACCCAAGTTATGAGAGTTTAGAAAAAACGACGAAGCGCTTCGAGAAAAGGTAGGAGTGCCCTTGCGCTTCGCTTGGCTCGTCTTGGCGAGGGCACTACCGAGCCCCCAGATAGGTACTATACCTATGTGTTTATATGTACTGTTTGTGCAATATATTGAGACAAAAACCAATCACGGTCTTCGCCCTTCTGTGGAGTAAAAAACACGAGGGGAAATATTTTACACTTATACAGGAATATAGGAAAATCGCATCTCTTATCAACACTTACCATTCTACTCGTACATTTTCTCCACAACCAATAAACCCATTACCATTTTCTCAACCCTCAAAACGAACCCGCGGGCTAAACCAAGTCTTAACAAAACCGCTGACATAATTGGAGTCACAAAATTTGTCGCCACAAGCGTCTATCGGGCCGAATGACCCGCCTTCGATGATCGCAGATTCCGGTCACAGAATACACGGCTACAGAAGGTCAGCTCCATTTATACAACTACCGAACCCTCACGCATATATAGACACACGTTTATGTACAGCGAGTGCAAATGCACCGGCGAGGCGGTTGGCCATTGGTTGGCGTTCGTCTGTTCACTTGTTGTATAGAGTCTGCCTTCTGTACTATATATTGTGTCGTCCGGCTCTCGACTGATATACCCGATATTCTGCTTACGTCCGCGGGAGCAGTCGATATGCAGTAAAATTGAATTGATAGTCGTCTACAAGACGCGCAGTTTAGGGTTCGCGGCAATAGAACGGACAGATTTGCTTTATGTGGAGTTGCGACTTTGTTGGATTTCGTTTTAAAGTCGGTTTGTTGTTGATAGAATAACTTCGAAATAAAAATTCAGCTTCATTTATAAAATAGATATGAATTTTGAACTTGGTTTCTGCTAGCCTGGAATCTTAGTTTAAACACGTAATTGAAACATCTTTCTAATTCACACTTATTGAGAATTTTAATAACGCAATGAAGATATAATTACTCCATAAATACATTCGTCTGGCATAAAAACAATATTTATAGCAATAACTGTAAAATTCTTGGGACATAACTCAAAGTACGTCGGGGGTCATTAACATCATGTGCTCTGGCGCCCATTACTTCGCATTGTGCATTAACTGCGCTTTATTTAAATAAATATGCCGTTAAAGCAATTAAATTAAATCACGCAAACGACCACCTTACATTAGATGGGCCATTTAAAGAAAAATATTTGTTTATGTATGGGTTTTTTCTATAGTGGTTGAAGGTCAGGGAATTCTCGCTGAACCTCGGCTAAAATCTCCAGGGAAAAAGATGGATATTTGTCACGTGTCCTGTCTATAAGCATGTCAAATGTCAGGATCCCTAAAAATAATTTATTCTTAAGTATATCTTATGTGTAGGCTTTTATGATAAGTATCTGCTTTTTCAATAATTAAGAACTGTAAGGACGCCTTTATGTCCTTTATAAGAACCCCAGTACAAACCTTAAGGCACATAGTATAGTCCTTGAAAGAAAATTTTGCATTTCCTTATCTGTGTACTAAATCCCTGCGTATATTCTATGAGACACGTGTCTACGCTACCTTCCCCCATGACGTCACGACTCACACTTGTGCCTAAAGACTATAAATATATACTTACGTATCAAAGGACCAAGTTTCCCGATGTTTTCCTTCTCCGATTAAACGTGTGAAGCAATTTATCAAAATAAATTGCTCACACGAAGGAGAAATGTGTTAATGTTCGAAGTAAATGTTCTGTTACAATTATATGAGGTATTACTACATAATTGTATATAAACTGTTTGGCTGATAGGCGGGAAGTATCGATTTGTACTAAGTTGAAGGTTCTTTTGATGTTTTTCTGTGGTAAAGAAATACATGTGTATCACTGTGTGAAAGCTTAGTAGTTGTCAGTATATGCTAGTATGATAAACTTGGGTAGTTATGAAGGTGTACGAACGGCTATTTAGCTAAAGCAGAACGTGAGTCCATCATCTTTGTTAAGTAATCGAATATAATTAAATTACTTGGACAATAATCTAAGTCTACAGAAATATTAGTAATCTCGGCTGCAATAAAGTTGCAAACTTGGAATATTTTTGACAAACATTTAACGATACTTTCTAGGTAAAATCTTTATTTCGTTTTTGCTCTGTACCTATTAAACTTAATAACATACATAGTACTCTACCTAACCTACACTCAAGTCTTTCCAGTGGCCATTCTTCGAAACGTCAGAACGGCACGTGTTACAATCCTTAACCGTGTAAGTAATTAGCTTAGCTGAACTTGCCTCGTCCAAACGTGTGGACCTAATTACATTCGAATAAACATATCATTTATTATAGTTTAAACAATCCTTAATCCTCAGCACAGAACCGGTCGAAGTGGCGGTGCTTGGGGGAGGCCTATGTCCAGCAGTGGATGTCTTTCGGCTGAAATGATGATGATCATGATGATGAAATTGCTCTAAACCAAAAATGCGCGTGCTCTCTAGGTTACATGCTGAAATTAATATCAAACCTCCACGTGGCCTCTAGTTAATGGTTAGGATTCAATAAATTGACCCTTTAACCTCAGTAATCTGTGCACAACCTCAAAGACACCTAATAACTAGCTCCACTACGAACATCTCCAATAACAATACACTTCGATCCAAACTTTACATATAAATTACATAAATTACATACACACGAACTCGCTCAACATCGGTAATCTCACTTTAAATAAGCACAAACACTGTAATATTAATTACTCAACTGAAATTACACTTGCTAAAGTGGTTTTGTTAAAGTTTGCAATTGTTGATTACCGCCGAGGAGTCGATTACAGCCTGTAATTACAGCGAGTGCCAACTTGTACTGATTTTAATCCTGGTAATCTGTTCGCCTTTTCGTGTTACAAGTCAACTTTACTGCAGTTTGGAGAGGGTTGAATTTTTTTTGGAGGTGGTTTGAGCATGACTTTTTTGGTAGAATATGAAATAGACATGTAAAACTTGTTAAATTAAACTTATCAAATAAATAACTTTAGTTTCGGAAGTCGGTGGCAAAAACGAAAATGCAAAACCAAAGACACAGACTTCCGAAATTAAAGTATTTTTACCCGACTACGGCGAATCTGTGCCCTCTTAACTTCTAAACTCATCATAATTTGACAAAAAAGGTATCGTTGGAAGTGTCTTGATTGTCCGCTTGTTATAGGTTATGTGACGTCATATTAAATTGAATATGGCGCCCTCTAGAGGAAATAATGTGATGATCTAAGAAAAAAAAAATATGATGCCATGTTGGGGATCAAATGAAAGGGCTTAATTAGCACATTTCAAAAATATCGATATAGATCCCAAAATACAGTTCCCAAAATAATTTAAATAAAAATAAAAGTTAAAAAATAAAACCCAACTTCAACAGAAAAGTCATCTGAAAAGGGTATAAACAAGACATCTTAGACAGACAAATTAAAGATTCGGAGTCACACGTGTTAGGGCACGGGGGCACGGGACATAACTCATACAGATTACTGTGACTTCTGTCTGTCTGTTAGTCTGTGTAGCTGGATAGCTGGATGGCTGGCTGGCTGTCTGTCTGTCCGTCTGTCACAGCCAATTTGCTCCGAATCTACTGGATCAGTTTAGTTGAAATTTGGTACACATATGAATTTCTGTGACCCAAATACGGAAGTAAATAAATGAATTTTGAATATAGGGGACACTTTTCGGATATATTTTTATTATAATTTTAAAATAAATACTTTAAAAGATAATTATTTAAGAAAATTTATCAAAATTGACCCCTTTTTTTTGGATGGGAAATTATCAAATAACTTTCCCCGCTCTGGGTGGAGCGGGACGGCGGGCGTGTCAGACTCTTACTGACTAAAACCCACCCGTGTTCCTTCGGTTGCCCTGTTGCCGGGGGCCACGATCTCCCTTTCGGTTTTCTTCGCACCCCCGGCAGGCATCGGCCCTAGCGGTCCCTGTCAATTCTGCTAACATCTCTTTGAGGCGCGCGTGGAACACAACGCGCCGTCGACCCGGGCCTTGTTCTTATCGAACGGTGAGCTACCCATTGCTCACCGTCCGCAAGCCGGCGGCCGGAAATCGGCTTGCGATTCCCAACGCCCTGGGCGTCTCCTCCTGCGGCAGTTAGGGGCGTGAGGGCGCAAAATTTGCCTCTCCCTCATGCGTTCCGCCTCCTCCTTCGCGAGCATTACCGCTTCGCAGAAGGAAGTGACGGCCTCCCATTTCCTCTCGCGAGAGATCACCGCCGCCGATCACCACCACGAGGACACGGCGACGCTCCGCCCAAGCCGGGCAGACCTCCGTGCGAGGCGAATGCTCCTCCGGGTCCTCCGGGCGATCCACACAATGGTGACACCCGGGCGTTTCCTCCCGCCTTATCCTGTGCAGGAACCTCCCGAAACAGCCGCGTCCGGTGAGGACGTGCGTCTAGCGGAAGGTGAGGACGCCGTGGCGCCGCTCTAGCCACTCCTCAAAGAGGGGTCTTATCGCCGCAATTGTGGCGTACCCAGCGCTGGGTTGCGACAATCGCACTCTCCATGACGCCATGAGATCCCGCCGGAGCTCTGTTCGCTGTGCCGTGATTTCTCGCGGCAGCGGAGTTAAGCCCCGGCGTTTCGCCTCCTCGCGCCACTCTCAAATGTGCGCGAGAACCTGTGCCTCCAGATTTAATGGCAGTAACCCGCCAAGGAGGCTCGCCGCCTCACAGGAGACCGTGTGGTATCCTCGGGCCAGCCGGATGGCCATGACCCTCTGGGACGCGTTCAACCGGTGGGCTGGCCGCAGCCTTAGTGAACCCGCCCACACCGGTGCCCCGTATAGGGCGATGGACCGCAAGACCCCCGCGTAGAGCCTAAGCAGGAGGCGTACCTACCCTTCATAAATTAGTATACCACTTCTTTTTATGTAAATAACAGTGACAGGACGTTCTTATAACATCATCAACATACACCAAATGGAAAAAATACATATTATTGAAGCTACATAACTCAAAACTTTGCTTGGGTAGTCCCAAGCAAAGTTAATAAAAATTATATGGAAACTCGGCGCAAGCTTCCTCTACCAATTGAAAAAAGGAATTTTAAAAATCGGTCTACAATTGGCGAAAATAACGATGAACACATTTAAAAATAATATATACTATACAGACCGACAGAATTGAGAACCTCCACTTTTTTAAGAAGTCGGTTAAAAATGTGTTGCGTATCGTATAACTTACTTAAGATTTTTGGGAGTGGACGCTTGCAGTGAGTTTTCAATATCACATTTCAAATCCACGTGTAACTAATTTAGTGCCTTTTGACCTTACAAATTCAGTGTAAGTCAACTCTAAACCGGAAAACAAATTGACTGACACAACTAACAAGCCTAACCTTCCAACTCACCTCAGATCCTCGCCCACAAAACACAGGTGCCCAAAACGCTACGCAACTTTCTGCAACGGGGTGTTTTATTGCAAATCATCTGGCTCGCCCGCCACTATCAATCTTAATTACAGAAGCGCTATCTTTTACGGAAAGGGCGCGAGCTCTGTCAATCTCCTGAATTATGACCCGAAGATTAAAGTTTCTGTAAAAGTCAGTTGAGCAATGAATAGAACTAAAAACAGACGGAAATGTTTGCGATACTAAAACAATTGTACATTTCCCTGTTGTCTGACATTTAGGTAAATATTACACTCGTAAATTGGAATGGTCTGTCACGGTTTGTCAACCTGCGGCTATGAGTACTAAAAATGCTTGAAACGTCAGCCATTGTTAAAAGTTATGTTGACCTCAATACCGCCCGCAAAAAGTAATTCCATTCTATTTGCCCCTGTTATTTCCAGCCGTTTCAATAACGGAAAGTATCAGCGATACCAACAAACCTTAACAAATAACTTTCTATTATAAATGCAACTACAATTACCATAATATTTTATAATACGATACCCTTCGTGAGCTAATGTATTTTAAATAGAAAAGCAGCGACATTAATAAATTGAAACCAAAAACGATCCCGGAACGTTTCCACACAGATTACAATCACTGAAAAAGGCAACAAAAGGGGCAAGAGTACGAAATTGTCCCGGACAATGCATATTGCGGGCCCGGGGGACAGGGCTACCGGCCTTGAGTAATGGATTGCACTTTTTGGAACAATTTATTCGAAAACCTTCCCAGTTTTTTATTAACACAAACCCGAGATATTCTCCTCACCGATACTTCCTTTTCATGTTATCATCTCATGCAGGCAGAACCGGGACTTACGGGCTGCATCCGCCGTCTGGCACATTTTTTGAACAAGATTGCCTATTACGATTTCCTCGAGCAAATTGGGCAGCCCTGGAGGATGTCGGGGCGCAGTGTCGGCTGCTAGGAATCCCGACCTCGCCTGCCTAACGAAATTGCATTTTGATTGTGTTCAACCGCCTTACACGTGGTTGGGCGCAATTATTTGACATTATTACTTTTTATTACAGCTGAAACGTCATTTCGTTCGGATTCATGCTCCGCTTGTAATTTGAATTTCGTCTCGGTGCGCTCTCATTTTCAAAAGTGGAATTTGGACTGAGATATTTCTGCATTGCAGAGATGTTTGGTCCCGAGCTATGCTATGCTTTATTGTAAGTAACATACTTCGTGTTTTCCACATTTTATGGGTTGTGGTTCTGTGCTATGCGAGATCGGATCTCGGATTTGGACTCCTATTTATTCTAATTTATGGAAAATGCGGTTCCAAATCAGTCCTGAAATATTATCCTCATAAGGTTTCATATTTTTGCGTACTGAAATTTCAATTTGCATTCGATGAACAAATAGAGACTATTTACATTATGCAAAACACTTGCCTTGCTAAAACTTGACCAATTTTAAAGAAATTGCTTTCAAAATATTTTAATATCGAACGCGTGGCTAGAATTTTATTGCATTTATAAGTGCTGAATTTATCGGCCTTTGTCCGCTTATTTGAAATTCTTTCGTACAGTTTTAAAACGAAACAATAATTGCAGAAATTGTGTCGCGCGCAATTACCTCGGCTAAGGAGGTGCGAGCGTCCAATAGACTCTTATTAAATATTAAAATGAACTGAATAATAACACGTGTAGGAAGGCAAGGAAGCCTTTGCATTTTAATACGGATTAAAAAGACCATTTACCTTAAAGCCAATTAGACTCAAAAGGCCTGTTACGAAGTGACTAATAATTAGCTAATACCTACCTATATTTTCAAAGGTAACTACTTGCCAGTCCCAACCACTAACTCCATAACAAATTGAGAATTTACTCCGAATCGAGTGCTACGGGAAGTATCTAAGTTTCAAACCGGCTGATGTTAATTTTAAGTTTTATTAATAGGTACCTCCTCGGCTTTTAATACCGTCGTTTGTGCTGTAAAGATACGCTTTGGAGACGTTACGAGTACTTAATAGTTGAAACTCTGTGAATTGTAGGTACCTAAGACTAAATTAAGATTCTTTATAAAAAAAACAGTGAGAACGCCTTGGAGAATTTTAGATAAAAATTGATGAAATATGATAAGTTTTTATTGTATATAAGTGATTTAAAAAATTCAGGGCAAGCCGTTGGTAATGTTCTCACGCGTCAACGTGAATGTTTGAGAAAAATAACGTTATTTAAGTATAATATATTAACAGTTTCTGAAATTAAAAACATTCAAAGGTACGGTTTTGCAATTAAAACTGTGTAGCTGTTATACTTACCTACTTGTCACTATTAAAATTTAATGGTTTTTGTTATATTCCGTTTTCAGAAGCATAATCGAATCACGTATCAGAGATTCTGCAGTCATAATGTTAACTAATAATACTAACAACGATTAATTAACTTGAAATAAGGCTTTAAGTTTAGATTTACTGATTGAAAGTATTGATTAGACTTCCAGAAACCTGTGTTAAGATCTCTCGACCTTAATATCCAGTTTAAATTCCATTTCAATTCGCAATAACTTAAGACAGCCAAAAGGCCAGCCTACCGTAGATCTAATATTCAATCTCCGTACAAAAGGATAAAAAATTGACTCTTTTAAAACAACCCGAAGAATTCTTGGACATCTCTTCAGAATATCTCGCAATTTGCGACCGGGATGAGACATTGATTTTCAATCCCCAAGTTTTTCACTCCACTTACTTAAGTAGTCGTGAAGATAAACGGATGAGACGGAAACGGTCCGACGGTCCCCTTTCGGAGCTATTTGGGCTATTTACCGCCCCAGGCTATTCGGGCTATATTTGTGTTGACTCGATTCTTCGGTAATTTGCTGATGTAGATCAATAGGCGAGGAATGTGGCTGATTGAAATACTTTGTTCTTTTGAGGTGCATGTAAAGGATTTACGAGATTCTTTGCTTAAATCAAGTTCGTAGGTAAGTTACACCAGTTACGCGATAACCTCAACATAAATTAATTCTCCAATATTGTTAAGTATTACACACTGTTTTAGTAAGAACTACGACTACGCCTCGCTGACGCGTCATTGTTTATTCAGCCTTATTTACTTTCAATAGCCAGACATTTCTATTATTGGAGCACCAATTTCTTAGTAACACCGTTTTCCTAACAAAACGAGGTGATCGCTTTAAAAATGTATACGGCTAACTTGATAAGAAGACCTCTCGTTTATTTTTTGCGAAGTGAAACATAAATTATGTACGTTACAATTTGGACAGCGACTCCTTTGTTAGGCTATAGAACAAAACGAGGCGCAAAAGGACGCGACCCGCCAATAAATTATTTACCTGAAAACCTAACACCATAAACCGGTCGGAACAAAAGCGGCCACATTTGTTAGCTACAGTGCAAATGTCCGCAAATAAATAATAAATCGTATTTGGGCGAAAAAGATCCGATGGCATCCATGAATAAGAATAAACAGATGGTATAACAATATTGTGCGGGTTTAATACGCGGGAGGGACAATACGTAGCGTGGCACGCTCGGGCCGGCGCGGGTACTCGGGTACTCGGGCGCGAGGAGGAGCCTTCCGTTCCACTCCGCTGCCAAGATCGTGGCCGACAGCAGAATTTCTAGTTTCGTACACTTGAGATTTTATTTTCAATGTTTACAACTTTATATTTTTAGAATTGAATTTAATATTGGTGTAGCAAATCTCTGTACAGCGTTACAGTTTGCTTTGTTAGCTTTTTGTTAGTAGTTGTGGGTTTCGTCATAATTTGCGTCTATAATGGGATGAGATGGATAGAACTTAATGGGATTTTTTGCCAACTATGAGTTTTTATGTGTCACAGGTATATGTGCTCTCATTCACTGTACTGGATTCAATACTGTAGGTATCACGTTTTGTACCCTTAAGGCTCGTGCAGAAGACCAGTGTGATATCGCGGGCGCTAAAAGGGTGGCGCTGCCTGTAGCGCCCGCGATATCGCGCTAGTCTGCACGAGCCTTTAACTTGCAATTACTGGCACACATACACATGCTTTATTCTAAATAAATAAATAAACAATAAACTCACTCTTTTCCCATGGTGTAGGCAGAAACTACGCCACCTACTACGAGCCTTACATACGTACAGTTACGAACAATAATATGTATACTCTTAGCAATTTTAAAAGTAGTTTTCTCCAACTGTGTTGATTGTAATATTATGTTGTAGTGAACATAGTATTTTGGAGCCTGTATAAGTTCCAAAATACTATCAAAGTTACAGTCCTTATTCTACGAGAAAATCGCTTTTTAATTTTGCTAAGTGTATACATATTATTATGACTCGTGATTGTACTCCCCTTAATATAACTAAATTGAAATCATTCATAATTTATATTTGAATGCACACTAGCTACGGAGCTAGCTACGGAGAAGTTACTGAAAGAGCTACCTCTCTTTCAGTAACTTCTCCCAATTTTGAAGTACCGACTGAAACAAAGTTGAATGTTGCAAGTGTCCCTACAATAGGTGCTACTTACGCGCTACCGATCACTTCACAAAAGCTATCGAAATGGCCGGATCAGGGACAAGGCTCGGATGTACCAAACGCCATCACATTGACGAGCCGTCAGGGGAGCCGGCGTGATGAGCGGGACTCGCGTTTGGTACACTCGATACTGATGCTGCCGCTACAGTGTTGTAACGTGTAACGTACAGATACGCTCTGTAAAAATTAGCCGAAAGTAATAATGCTGATGAATAAATAACATGTAACCGAAGTCATTGATTTTCGGACGGAATTGGATCTTGTGGGCACCACTTAGGTATTGCTTTGGACTCAAAGCTACAGTGGGGTCATATGTCGAAGCGCCTAAGATCTACAGCCTACGCGGTCTATAAAATTCATCATTTGACTGATGTAGAAACAGCTCGACTAGTATATTTTAGTTATTTCCATAATGTATTGTCGTACGGCATTTTGATGTGGAGAAATGCAACCGACATTCAGGCTATATTTGTGCTGCAGAAACAAGCCTTTCGATCAATTCATAACCTAAGTTGTAAGCATTCACTAAGTAATAGATTTAAGGAAATAAACATAATGACAGCTTATGAGAACCTGATTTAGGTAAAAAAATAAAAAATAACATGTTAAAATATATTCTTAACTTTGCGACATTCATATCATAAATACTAGAAACAAAGATTTACTTATTGTGCCCACGACTAGGCTCCAAAAATATTGCAATTAATTTAAGTGCCAAAATATCCGTTTTAACAGCAAACTCCCTAGCCATGCTAAAAAACTGAGCTTTAATAAATTTAAATCATTTATTAAACAGACACTCTGTCCAAAAGATTTCTATAATCTATATCATAAGTACACATTGTGGAATGGAAATAAAGTATTGAGTATTGTGAGTGGTTTAATCATTTTAAAAGACTTTACTTGCTTTGTAACTAAATCTTTGTGCATCTATAACAAAAACATTGGTCTTTCTTTCCCTCAAAACATTGGCCCTGCTTTATATCTTTCAAAAATCTTTGATTAACAAACCAACTTGCTATATCAATCCCTTTACAGAATAAATTGAAAAAAAAATCATCAGTATTAATTCTCTTTCAATAATCCTTTCTACAAAAACTACAAAAGAGCAGAAACTATCAAAGGACCAGTTCTTACACAACGAGTATTATACCTAAACTCTTTCATCGCACTAAAGACTCGTGCAGACCAGCGCGATATCGCGGGCGCTACAGGCAGCGCGACCCTTGTAGCGCCCGCGATATCGCGCTGGTCTGCACGAGTCTTAATGCCTTACAATGCGTAGGTATTAAAACATAAGAATGGTACACGCATGGAGCTGATTCTTATCACTCACAATCTTTCTATCCAAGGATTACTGCGACCCGAACTCGTAGGAGTGATCTCTTCTATTAAGACCAGTTTACATGAGCAGAGTACACTGCCATACGGTTACCAAAGGGTAACCGTACGTGCAATGCTAGTCACTTTATTTGAAGATAGTTTACAAATATTCGTCTGCAAGTCGACTCGTTCACTTTACTGTACCTACTGTAGTAATTGCCCGAGTGCTTACTGTGTGTCGTGCAGCGTACCACTTAACCAGAGTAAAGTGAGCACTTGCACTGTTGTGGGCGTCGTGAAGAAAAAAAAATCATCTATTAAGGCGGATTTGTAGTCATTCAAGTTACCACTTTCTTATTATTTATAATGGTCAGAAAATATTAAGTTGAAGTAAACACTTGAACGTCTCGCACTTGAACCTTCTACTTCTTAGAATAGTCGCTAGAGCGGCGAGCGTTTTCTCAGAAAAAAGATCTATAGAGTCAGATTCTAGTTTTATTGTACAATATGAAATAAAAACTAAATGTTGGTATTATTTTCTTGTTAGGAGAAAAACTAGCTCGTTGTGCTGTTGGTAACATTAAGTAACATTTCAATTGCAATGACATAATAGTATCTGAACCTCTGACCCAAAGTGATTCCTTGAGGTCGATGAAGCACACTAAAACCAGTTAGGTCCCTGAACGCACTCGCCGCGGGCCCATTCCAGGTGACACTATCTTTATACTATCATATGAGAAGCTGCCCTTTGGAACCCCATGGGGAAACGTAGGCTGCTTACATACATATCGTGGGTTATTTATTGAACTTTATTCGACGGCCTTCATGCCCTATTTGGTAGACAGCAAAAAGTAAGTGTTGATTGATATGTTATACTATACATAATCTGTACCTATAATATTATTATAGGTCAAGTTTTAAAAGTGTTTTTTTTTAATACTTTTTAATTCACTTTTGTTTTTATTTATAGACGAGTGATATTCAATGTGGATAAACTTTTTAAACAACTCTTGTTATGACTAACAAAGCTTTGGCTAAACTAGAAAATACGCATAAACAAAAGATTAGTTTCAGAGTCAAACAAAAAAGACACTAACATAAAACTAAATAATTACCTATTATTTGTTACACCTGGGCCTTTCGGCGTAATAGAAAAAATGCTAGTAATGCTTACAAATACGCTCCGGTACAAGCTACTAACGAGCTCGTAACTGGACTTAAAGCCGCGTTCACTTTTGTGGAGTTGGTAGGAGACTAGCAAGGCTGACTATTAATTCTGGATGGGTATATCTATTCACTCCACTCCATACGTATATTAAATTGGTAGGAGAACAGTACTTACTTTATTAATAAGTATCCAGTTGTGTAATATAAATATGTATTACAGTTCGCTCTCTCATGCCCACAACAGTGCAAGTGCTCACTTTACTCTGGTTAAGTGGTACGCTGCACGACACACAGTAAGCACTCGGGCAATTACTACAGTAGGTACAGTAAAGTGAACGAGTCGACTTGCAGACGAATATTTGTAAACTATCTTCAAATAAAGTGACTAGCATTGCACGTACGGTTACCCTTTGGTAACCGTATGGCAGTGTACTCTGCTCATGTAAACTGGTCTTAATAGAAGAGATCACTCCTACGAGTTCGGGTCGCAGTAATCCTTGGATAGAAAGATTGTGAGTGATAAGAATCAGCTCCATGCGTGTACCATTCTTATGTTTTAATACCTACGCATTGTAAGGCATTAAGACTCGTGCAGACCAGCGCGATATCGCGGGCGCTACAAGGGTCGCGCTGCCTGTAGCGCCCGCGATATCGCGCTGGTCTGCACGAGTCTTTAGTGCGATGAAAGAGTTTAGGTATAATACTCGTTGTGTAAGAACTGGTCCTTTGATAGTTTCTGCTCTTTTGTAGTTTTTGTAGAAAGGATTATTGAAAGAGAATTAATACTGATGATTTTTTTTTCAATTTATTCTGTAAAGGGATTGATATAGCAAGTTGGTTTGTTAATCAAAGATTTTTGAAAGATATAAAGCAGGGCCAATGTTTTGAGGGAAAGAAAGACCAATGTTTTTGTTATAGATGCACAAAGATTTAGTTACAAAGCAAGTAAAGTCTTTTAAAATGATTAAACCACTCACAATACTCAATACTTTATTTCCATTCCACAATGTGTACTTATGATAGGTAACCCCACCTATCATAAGTTCGAAAAATATTTGACCGAATTTCATTTCACCTAAAACTTTTCAACTATTATTGTTTCGTTTTTTTTTTACTTCATCGAAGTCATGTCTGCTACTGTATCAGTTCAGTACACATGATACTTCGATGGTCTAAAATGCATATAGCAAAAAAGACGTCGGTCAATAGTTTTCGGTAAAATTAAATTTGAACAAAAAAAAAAAAACGGAAAAGTGATCGGTTCGTTCGGATCGGTGATCATTGTGGACCCTGTCGGACACACCTATATAGTGGGAAAGAGGAAGCTTTGAAAAACTGAGCTTATCAGTCTTCTGACCTTAATCTGATAGTTTTCGGTTTTTTTATACGTAATATGTAGTGTATAGTGGAGAGTTTATATGTGGAGAGGGTTAAATATTATAATTTTAGAAGAAAGGTTTGCAGCTGTCAGTTGGATAAATGTTTACTAGGATTCTAACTAATTTATTTTGGAGGGTGAAGAGTGTGGGTGCATCTGTGCTATTTCCGCAAAGGGTAACGCCGTAGCTCACACAGCACGTTTCTTCAATGTCCACTGAGAGAGGGTTTTCAGGAAATGTTCAAAGGCAAATATGTGTTTTGTTAAATAAAAACCCGAATCACGAGCTGTTTCGGAGAATTTTACTTCAGGGAAATTATTTGGCTTAGCCTTGCAATAATGATAAGCAAGTAAGGGATGCTACTTCTGTAAAATATTCTAACGTCACATCAAACCAATTAATCTTCAATTAATTTAAGTAGACGCCGAACAAGCACATATCACACATACATTTATTAAACTGAAATAAAAAAACTGTACGCAAAGCAAACAGTCGGCAATGATTTAATAACGACTGCTATTACAGCGGGTCATCATTCATTTTCGCATTAGGAAGGGTTGCGGGTGGGCCACGCAGGGGATAGCGGAGAGGGACGACCCACGTCCAAAACTTGACCACAGAATAAATAGGTACAGAAGGTCGGCTCCATCTAGCGAGTGAAAACAGCCGCCGCACGCATAAACACGTATGTACGGCGATCCAAAACAAATAACAGTCGCGAGCGCGCTTGCACTCGCTGAACGTAGACGCGGGACTATGTATTCGTGCGTTCGCTTATTGTATGGGGCTGATCTTCTATACCTATCTATTGCGTGTGTTGGCTCCCTTGTCGCCAGTCATGCGGCAGTTAACGGTAACTTCTAGGAGACAGACTTTGAGGAACATGCTCTAAATGAAGAGAGCTTTTCATCGTTTTGCTTTTTATAGGCTATTTGCGTGTTTCTTATTTATAAACAGCCGGTATATTTTATCTTAATATATCTCTATATGGAGTTAATTTAATTCATGAAACACTTACAAACCTAAATAAATGTCGAGATTTAGCTCCTTGATTGTGGAAATTTGTAATTTATTTTTATTTTGGCAAAATACCAGAAAGATGAAACAAGCGTAGACATGCAAGTCATTGTTCATCTCAAACTGAACTTAATTATAATCAAGTCATGTTTACGGGACACCAACTGGAAACAAACCATTCATGCTGAAATAGATAAAGTTACTTTGATTAAATTCACGAAAACTTCAAATCAAAGGACAAAGTTACAAGTTGGTCGGAATTCTGTGAATTTGCTAAATTCCTAGTTTCTGGCATCCTGAGTGGGACTTATTTTACGAGTACCCAACATAAGGGTCGTGATGTTTGGTTAACATTAAAATTGGTTTATACAAATGTAAATTACATACATTAGTTGTCGCGGGATGCAGGCGGCTCGTGGCTCGTGGCTCGAACCGGCTTGCTGCGTGCTTTATAAAATATCACAGTTAATTTTTAATTTTTGTGTTGATGTTCCAAATCATATTTGTACAAGTGCTTTAGTTAACTTGCTGATCACCTTAAAATTGTTTTTTTTTTTTAGTTTTTCATTCTATAGATATTGTGTTTATTAAATTAAATACTTTCATTAAGTCACATACATATAGTGCCTAATATAGACAAGCATATTCATAGTAGCTAACGGCTTTTCGCTAAGTGAATAGGACCGGCTACTATTCACTTCCACTAATACTAAGAACTTATTTAGTATATTTACACGCTATTAGTATAAATGACAAGTACCTACTAAGTAAAACTCGCAAAACTAGTGTAGACTATTCATATTAATCCTAAGAAAAATTTAGCAACAAAGAAAAAACACTTTAACAAACAGCAGTTAATCAACAAGACAACACTCGCAAGTCCACTCAAAAGGCGAGTGTGTCACGTCACAACCTCCACACGCCCCCATCAAAGTGATCTACATGTAAATGTCGAGCTGACGCGATGACGGCCCAGCAACAACAGTGATAAACGAACCACGCGCCGATGACTTGAGCTTTCACTACCGACTCAATCTCTCGCCCATTACACAACCACAGTCAACTTTAATTTATGAGTTTACGACCCCTGACATCCTTCGTGACCACCAAATATAACCCCGACCGTTAATATACAGAAATCATTTTTTTATTCACAATCCGATTGAATATTCCGTCTAGAAATCGCTATCGTTTTAAAAACGAAAGCTAAAACGGATCGCATAAATTTGCATGACAAACGCGCGCCGCACCGGAGGACATTACTTTTTTTTAAGAAAAATATGACGACCTTCCCCCGATGGAGTTTCCAGGTCTATTTCCATAAATAATAAATAACGATCGAGGACGGAGCAAAAAGTATTCGCTGATATTTATTCTGTTCGCGAATTTTTATCCACTTATCGGATATTTCTGTCGTTTGAAGAAATTTTCGAGCAACCCCGGACTTGAGACCGCGGCCGCACTGTAACCTTATGAACCTATGAAGATATCTTAATATATTTTATGAATATAATATTAATCATGGGCTTAATCTATAATAATAAACATACCCAATTATGATAACGTTTTTATCAGTTTTTTGACAGTCAGTTACATTATTTTACATTTATACAATAGCATAGGTACAGCAATTAGTGAACAACAAAGTAAGAACAGGCGTGGCTGACACTTAAAAACATTCAATACTTACCGATACTCGTCACAACTTACAATACTAATAAAACGAATTACCTTCAAAACCCCTACAAACACTTTAACAATATCAGTCCCATGAATCAACACGGTCCATCAATATACGTCGTCCATTGTCCGAAACATTGATTATGAACAACTTTTGACAGTTTTCGTTAATTCGTAATAGTTTCGAATTATTAATATTTCATTTTTTATTGACGAACAGAGAATAACGGGCGTTGTCATCGGATGTACAAATATTTTTGATCAAATAATAAAACGGTAGTTATGCTGTTTGTTTTATTGTAATTGCGATACTTATAATTAATTATTAATAGTCAGTCGATCAAAGTCCTACGAATTTGAAGAGAAATTATGTAGGTAATACTTACTATAACTTGGGAGGCTCGTGGATAAGTAATAACAGCCGCACGGGTTTTTCAAGATGATCAAGTGTCGCGGTCGGTCCGTGGATGGGTGACCATCTTAACAAACCGAGACCCTACCATGCCTCGGAAAGAACATTAAACCGTCGCTCCCGCTGTCATTCTTGGAGTTTTGGCAGTGTTACGAGTCGCCAGAAGCCCGAAAGTCTGACAACCAGTCTTACCAAAGGGTATCATATTACCCATTAACTGAGCTGTGGAGGTCAGATAGGCAGTCACTCCATATAAAAAAACTGTTTTCTCCACATAATATAACTTATTTATTGGATAGCTGTATCTTATTTCGGGAAGCAAAATACTAAATAATTACAAACAGCTGCCCATTCAAATAATTATTTTGCAAAAGGTGTCAATTAAACGAAACACAATAGAGATAATAAAGAAGAGGGAAGTGTTTTGGCTGCATTATCTCTTTTATCTTCTACTTTATTTATCTTTATTATTTTGCATTGAACATAATGGTCAAAATTACAGAGTAATCAGTTATATTTGAGAGCATGCCATACATATGTCCTGGCCAGATCTTGTAATTGATTATTTCATGAAATGGTTGAGTTTCATGAAATGGCCAGCTAAAATTGACTATATCGTTTAAACGTCAACGTTTAATGATATTTCAAACGACGTTTGGCCATATCATTAAGTAATCTGGGTCAATGGATGTTAATAAAACATTTTTAAATAACTTTCATTCCAGTAGAAAAATATTAATTAATAAGATTGAATAGTTAAATCCTAACTTGTGAAATACTTTCCAAATTCCATGGTTCCTTAACGTTGCGGTCGTTCTTCGAGTGACTTTCATAAAAGTCATGTAGCTTGGTATAATAACGATACTTTACTGCACTTTTATCTTCCATTTGCATATTTATAATTCCTTTTCCAATTGAATTATATTCCGCCGCTATGATGCACAAAAAAAACAGAGCGACATCAACGCCTCCACCGGTGGATAATCTAACTATTTTACGAAATGATCACTAATGTTTGGCCACATAATGAAGTAGTCGTGTATTTAACTGCATATCGTCAAACATTGAGTGTTCAATGATGGCCAGACCACATCGTGATGTAGCCAGTGGTCGATGTTCTATTTCATGAAATGCAACCTTTTCATGAAATGGTCAATCATTTCTTGAAATGATCAATTCTAAGATCTGGCCAAGACACATACAAACAGTAACAGCTTACTAAGAATTAGCTCACCAATCTAGTTTAATATTCCTATTGCCTGCAGTCTAGCAAATAAGCATAATTAATATTCAAAATATCAAACTCAAATAAAATCCGTTGTACTAGTAAATGTGTGCTTATTACAAGCAAGTAACATGTTTAATTCAATACTTTTTACCATACTTAAAACAGCAAAAAAACGTTAAAAACTTTTAACACGAATAAAGTTTATACTTCTGTACTTGTTCTATTTTGTAAACAAGTAGGTTTCGCGTTTTACTGCCATTCATTTTCATTTACAACGATTAAGACATTTATACCCAACCTAAAATTTTATAAAACCCGTGATTTTTATACGGCGCGGCATTTGTTCGCCATAAAGGACACAAGAAAAACACACTGTAGCTACCCATAACACCACAGACCTAAGCACAATGTCCCCATTAGCACCACGAGTTAGTACGACGACGAAACTAAGTCAAATGTCCGCGGTGCAGCGGTGGTGCCAAATAGTGTGCGATGAGCACAATACTGACCCCGTTCGGTCAATCGCCTCCGACAATTCGTTCATTAAGCCCCGATTCCCCCGCGGTAAACACTATACATGGTGACCAATAAACTATTCGTGGTATAATATGTAAGAGTTTGTGGTAGCACGCTGTATTGTGTAGGTATTGATTTGTGGTTATTAAAGCCATCTAAAAATTATGAGCACAATTTTCACGTGAATTTGCGAATAATGCAGATATTAAATATCCGTTGAAAATAAATAGCAGGTACCTATAAAGCTTTAAGTAATGTTGCGTAAATAATATGATAGTTGTTTTATTCAATAAAGTCACTGTCTTATAATAATATAAAGAAAGAAAACAAAGAAAGATTTAATGTTTATTTGGACACAGTACGTGAAACACAAAAGAACAAAATAAAAAAATGAAAATAATCGAAATAAGCACAATA
Source organism: Omphaloscelis lunosa (assembly GCA_916610215.1). Taxonomy (NCBI): domain Eukaryota; kingdom Metazoa; phylum Arthropoda; class Insecta; order Lepidoptera; family Noctuidae; genus Omphaloscelis; species Omphaloscelis lunosa. The sequence goes on from OU744249.1 coordinate 22,615,267, forward strand.
AGCCTGGAAGATGGCCGCTCGTTGTATGTTTTGTAGTGTTTAATTTTTTTGTTGTTATCTTGGTCCTGGTATACAAAATAAACAGTATCTTTAAATTAAATAAAACAAGAATAAATTAGGAAAATATGCGTCACAACCGCGCAAAATTTGATAGCGTCGTCGACCGGTGCAGCATAAAAGTACCTCCAGAAATAAATGAAAAATTTAAATATGTAAATAAAAGTACAATAATAAGAATTGCACAGAATGTTATACTTAAAATGGCAACATTCCATTGCGCCGCCGCGACGCGCCATCGACGCACGCGCAAGTGCAAGTGTTAATCTGTGCGCGCAGCGGTAACTTTTTGAGTTTGAAATTTATTAAATAATAACTTGATTATCTATCTTGTCAGTGTCCCCTACTAACCCAATAAGATCTACATTGTGTTCAACTGTATCAATCGAAGAATTTTATTTGTTTATATTTTTTTTATAATCATTCACACTTGCTTTTTCCAACTTACTTTAGACATTTTTGTAGAATAGTCGACATCGGCTTTGCTTGCCATTCATTAAAAATAGAATAGAATATCTTGTCAGTGTTACGCAAATTACGCAATAGATTTACAGTATGTGTTAATGGATGGATTGTTTAGAGTTGTTGTTGTGATCAGTGTTTGTGAGTTTTGTGTTAGAAGACTTAAATTAATTGTTTGTGTTTGATGTAAAAAGCATGCAGCACCAAATGCAGTTGACAAAATAGTAGAAATGTGTGTGTGTGTGTGTGTGTGATCTTCAAAAGCTAAAGAAAATATTACTAAATGGGAATACCACAAAAGTCAGGGTAAAATAAAGGAAAAATTTCTAAAAATACAAAAAGTTGAAAATTAAAGTAAATTTTGGTATTTATAGTTTTCGCGAAAATCTGAATTTACCCGTATCTTTTTATCGTGTTGACTCAGGACCTTGATTTTTATACACCTAATAGGGACTATAGACTTCCAGCCGTTCCTGAAAAAATTCGGTGGTGACACACGGACAAACGGACAAGAGAGTGATCTTATAAGGGTTCCTTTTTTGCCTTTTGAGTTACGGAACCCTAAAAAGACAGAAAAAGCTTAATATTATGTCTAAAGTAACAAATACTATTACTACACGCTAAAATTGAAGCACTTCCCGATATCTCATCCTCACGATTTTTAAATCAAAAGTTTTTTCTTTAATTCTCTAGAGGGATTTTTCGATTTATATGGATACCTTTTATAATTATTTAAATATTCGCAAAAAAAAAACAAAAAAAAATGTGAACTTCAAAATATTTTGAGATTTTATTTGAAAAAAAAAAAAAAAAAAAACTTAAAGAAGAGACTGAGTGTATCAAATTGTGCATATTACAGTACCCATTCCATTGAAGTAATTTTATTACTTTTAACATAATCGCAGGTTCGCAATTTCTCTGAAAATGGGGCGAAGCGATCGAAAAATCATTTTCAATTTTAAAACACACAAAAACAGCTAAAAGGTGTTGAATATTTCATTCCCGCTTGATCCTCACAGAAGTACTATTGATTATTCTTTTGTTATCGTACTGTGTCGGGTAAATTAACAAACAAGTTAAATCGGTTCCGTTAAACACCGGTTAACCATTCCTGAGTGACAATTGTGACAAAGTGACATTTAAAATAAACCAGCGGTTTGAACCGTATCGGTTTGGACCTAATTCGTTATGAAATAATTACATTCATCGAAGAAAAGGCCAGGAACCTTTCAATGATTTTTCGACTAACGATAAAAATAACATGGAAAACAACAAAAAGGTATACTTTGCAATGGGCGTGCTAATCTTTTAGATAAATCTTTGAATGAATAGAAATTGTGTGTGCTTTTTACATTATTTGACTTATTTTGACGTTAGGGTTCCTTTTGAATTGTATAACACAGTTATTGGGTGTGTTTTGTTGTATAAGTGATTGTTGATTGGTTACGAGACATGAGAAATACGTTCTTTCTTTTCAATAACGTTTTATTTATTTATTTATCTATCACCTATAAGACATATTGGTCCTTGTCACTGCGGCTGCTGAAACTGCGCCGCAAATACATAAAAACATAACACATCACGCCTGTATTTCCCGAAGGGTTAGGCAGGGGTGTACCTATAGTACACCCACATTTCGCCAGTTAGATAAAAAAAAGTATAATTAACACTACCTATAATAAATTCCCCACGAATCAGTGAATCCCTGTTTAATAGCCGTCACGCCGGTGGCGCCCTCTCGCGCCGCACGTCGTTTAATTATGTCGAGAAGTGATTCGCCATCAAAGCTCCTCCGCCAATTACACACGGAAATTGGAGTGCGACAACTCTCGCCAGTCGCCTCAACTGATCAACTGTAACCCTGTTGCAGTTGGAGGGTTAACAGTTAAAGAATTGCGAAGGATTTGTTTCGGGAAGATGGATGATAAGCTTTTTCAAGGGCGCGTTATGTATGGTGATTTTATAAGTGAAAACTTCTTTAGGCGCGTTGTGCATTTTTGAGATGGGAAAAAACAATTGAACTCGCGACATGGTTACCGACACCTCATTTTTGTAAACGCGATTGTGCTCTTTATTTACATTATGTTACGGATCAATGCTCTATGCAAGTATTTCACTTCTAAGATAGTTAATTGATTCAGGCGTGACCTTGCGGAAATCCATTATCTAAGCGGAAAAGGTTACTAAATATATCCACATCATCATTTTATTTCACTTCTGTCGGCAGTCCTGGAGTGGCACTTTTTTTTCTGGGATTTATTTTGGTTTGATGTTGTGTTTTTGTATTGGTAAAGTTGGCGACTATTGCTGTTTGTAATGGAAATGACAGCTGTACAGATATAACTCTAAACGTTTTTAAACTATTGATTTGTCTTTCGAATAATAGGCTTTTGGCTTTAGTATTGCAGTGTAGGTATATTCTTTGTAATATGCCTTTATATTTTTGCAGAATAAGCAATTTTTCCTCCTTTCTATATTCCTGTATAGCAACTCGTTGTCACAGGACTGATGTCTGCGCTTGCTCATTGCTTGTAAGTGATTTCAGACTATTTTGTGGCCGAGTTTCTTTACAATTTATCTAGATCACTTTCGTTATCGTTTTCGTGCCACATGATCTCATTCAAAATACATGACCCAAAATAAAATATGTTGAACTTTTACACACAAGAATTCCACTCATTTGAATACCATTTAGAACTGTTTGTTGTAACTGAACATAACCATTTTAACAAAGAGGTATCTGCTACCGCCTCGTGTAGTGGCCACGTTGGCGGTCAACTATTCATACAGCCCTGGGCAAGTTATTTATATCAGACACTGAAAGGTTTTAAACAAATTAAGTTCGTTGTCAAACATTTGGTATTATCCTTTATTACAAAAATAATCAAACCAAAAAAGGACTGTTGTGATTAAAATAATTACAAACGAAGTTTCAAGAAAAGGTGCACTGAACACATTTATTTTGCCTGTAGTAGTTTGTAGGTATTGTTAAAGACTTGTTCGCTAATATAAAATAAATACAGTGAAATTCATATTTGTTAAATGTTATTATACTTTTTCAGTACTTATTATATTTCGTCTATACATCGCACTTGGGGTGCGTTTCCTCTGGTTCGAAACGCACCCCAAGTGCGACGTATAGACGCATGGTATAAATAATTTTTAATTAATACTGACCGCAAATAACACATTTGTGTTTATTCATATGCGGCTCGTAGGTTTCGACTTTTATACAAACTATGTAAATGTACGAATCCGTCTTGTTCTCATTTACATTGCTAATGCGGTCATACGGCTCGGACACGGTTCGGTGACGGTGAAGCAATGCCGGTTTTCCAAATAAACTCATCATTTCGGGTATAAATTGTAATGTCCAGTGAGGTTGATTCATTACGCACGGCACCGAGTGCTGTCGTGTACTTGAATTCATATTTATGATCATTGGGAGCAAGCGTGACAGATTACAATGCACGGCGTAGCACCAGCTTAGCCATTACGTAGCGGCGTAGCTCGTAGCACAGATCACAGCTACAAGTTCCGTACGCGTTACAAATGGCGTAGCACGTAGAGTTTCTCTACGTCTACTACAAAATGTAGCCTGATTCGGTTTTTTGTATTGCTTCGTAGCGCCGAGTTCAGGCATTGTGTCGGATCTGTGATTGGATTCTGAAGCCTTGTGGAGTACAATGGCTTTTGTAGTACCTAATATTTGTACTCTTAATTTATTACTGGAAACTCTTTGAAAACAATTGGTCCTGTTAGTTTTGTTAGGATTCTTTGCAACAAATGTATTGGTGACCAACCATTCTAGTTTATTTTTATAGCGGTCTATTTTTATAAGCGCTAGCTTGGGGCTATCTTCATAAATTCGCGGAGCCGACGCACCTCAATAAAGGTCATTGCTTGGTCGTACATCAGGTAGATAAATGAAGAATGGAAGCTTTTTCATTTTCTTAATCTTGATAAAACTTGTCAGTATTATTAATAGTCATTATTCGTAAAAAATATTCTCTCTTTTAAAAATATATCCAGCGTCGAGAATTACGTGGGGCTTTTTCATGTAAATTTATTCCATCAACTCGGACGTTTTAATAAAAAACTTAAGCAACAAAAACTGCATCTTAAAATTCGTTACGTTTATTCTCTTATAAAAAAAAACTTAGAATGACAACGGAGTCTATTATTGTTAATTTTATAAGTAACACAACACCGCACATTATACAGTGCTCTTAGTAAATTATAAACTAATTGTAAAAAGGTGCAAAACAAGTGGTTACTTAAAAAATACATAGAATATTAACATGCGGTATTATTTTACAATTTTCTATAGTGAATCGTTACTGCAGACTCAAAAAATAATAGGTTGGTACCGTAGAAGTTGCTGCTGTATTTAATAAATTCTGACAGGATAACGTCAAGTATTGATAATCACAGCAGTTACGCTTTCATCCACTAGACCAACAAGCGATTAACACTCCCTTAAATTACGACAAAATGAATCGGAAACTATGTAGTTTCAAAGTCCATTCGGACTTCATTCGTCTAAAGCGTCCGACTTCATTCGCTCAGCGAAGTCGGACGCGGTTTATTTATAGCGAGTCCGGACAAGCCGTTACGTCATCGATACAGTGTTTAGAGACGAGTCGTGACGTCACGCAGCCTCGGGACCAAGATCAGGTCTTCAAATAGAGCCTGATGTTATTTCTGTTTTTTGAAGATATCTAAAAGGATTGAGGGTATTTTTGTTTGAACCGTGTATGAGGTAACAAATACGAAGAAAAAAATACGACAATACAATGCATATACATTGTTTTGTCGTATTTTTTCTTCACACCGGGTAAAGACAAGGGCGCATGAGAACGATAGTAACAAATGATTTTAATTTTTATACTTTTACTGTAATATTGTTCACCACTCTTTGAATCACTCGGAATTTGAACTTACTGCAGCCCAGCTAAACAATAATTTCTAAGATTTTTTTCTAGCTTTTCTAATCACTTCGCTCGTAATCATCGATTAATTTGATTAATGGTGAGCTATTCCAATGTGTTCACTAATGCTTTAGTAAAAAATCTCAATAATAATAATAATAACCCCACCGCCATATCTCTACGTTGACGTCGTGGTGGGGCTTGCGCGCTCCGAACTCTAGGTCTGTGCCGGTAGAGTTTACTTTGCCAGAACAGGTCTGGGATGAGGAGCCAGACCAAGACAGATACAAAAACCCGCAGGGCATCATGTGGCGAGCTGTTCGGCAGTTGCGACCGGACACGGCTCGCATTGTCTGGAGGTTCCTCTCTCTGGAGCCCTGACCACCGGTAGCTTGGACCCTGTTCCCGATACCAGTGGGCTACTACTTTTTTAATGTTTTATATTCTAATATTTAAAAATATAATTTATAAGTATTTTAATGAAATAAAAGATTATAATAATAATATTAACCTTTACTAGGAATCTTACAATCTAGTCTTCTCTACAATCTAGTTTTTATTAACTACATATATTATGTAGTTCATAAAAAAAAAGTCTTTTTTTGGCCTCGTCCATATTCTTCCAGAGTTCCCGGTCATGGGTTTTCCTCTTTCACATTGGCTCGGCTGTCGCCTTAAGATCGTCGTCCCACCTTAGTGTTAGGCATCCTCTTTTCCTTTTACCTTCTCTTGGGTACTATTCGGCTACAAATTTTGCCCATTTCTCCTTTTTGACCCTGATAAGACGGCCCGACCATTCTTATCCAAAAAAAATCTCAATTAAATCCATGTAATAAACTCTCAAATTACTACAAAATCTCTCCCATCTCCCAGAAGGAATAATACCGTTATGTGTAAAACGGTTCAAAACGGAATTCTTTTCAGAGATTAAAAGTTTTATCCCCAAAGCTCAAAGTTGAAGTGTGTTTCTTTTGAACTCAAATTAAAAATATTTCTATATCGAATGGTTCTTTTTAGTACGAGACGAAATGGCCTTTCCATTTCGTCTCGTAATAAAAAGAACCATTCGAACCATTTAGTTTAATTTTAAGGGAGATATTGATTATAGGGTAAACTAATAAATAACTCGAAAGCATTGAATTAATAAAATAAAAATAAATAAAATAAAAAATCTTTTAATTCAGACTATTTCAATGTCCATATTTTGTTAGTATGTATTACATTAACTTAAAACTATAGATAGTGTCGCAACGCAGTCCTGCTGCCGTAAAAAGATGTGAGATCTAATGCAAAACCAAGTCTGTTAATTTTATTCAGTACCTATCTATTTGTCATCTTTATTTCTTTAATAAATAGAATGACTTTGCCATTGCACGACATCAACATAATAATCACATAAAAATAATCTACTATTTTAAAATAGTAATAATTAAATAAAGCGTTACGCTAATATAAGGTACATTTTGTCGTATCAGTCTATTCATTAAAGAAATAAAGATGTATATCTAGAAAACTGGACTAACATTGCGTATATTTTAATTATTTCTTGTTTCCTAAGCTAAACACTAATTGATTTCAAAATTTGAAGCTTGTGTGTCTGCTAGAAGTACCTTAGAATTTTGATGATCGGTGAGTGAGTCAGTGAGTGTCAGTGACTAGATTAAGGAACTTTGACCGGCAATAGTTCTTAAACTACAAGTTCAAATTGAATGTAATTTGGAAATATACCTAGTTATACTAAGTCCTCTTGGTCACTAAAAATTCAGGCTTTTTGCTTTATCCACAACGAAGTTAAAGGGGTTCGAAAATATCCTGAATGGCTTCGAGAAAAGATGGTACCCCAATGGATTTAAGTAATATAAAAATTGAAACAAATGTTTGAAAATCAATTTAAATTAAATGAATAAATTAAATTATTGAACGGATGATTTATCTGTGGATTAGCTAGTGTATTTTGACAGCCAGAACAATGAAAGAACGGCTGTCTTAAACTAAAAATTAAAGCTATTCACATTTAAGTCTGTGACCACTACTTGTGTGTGCACAATAGTTTTGGGTCATCTTGGTCACCCTGGTCTAACCGTTACTCAACTTCATGAGTTATATTATAGCTGAAATAATAAATATCTTAAGATAGCACGTCATTGTTTCATACAATTATTAAATATCCAATCTTTCGTATATCTACTCGGTAATAATTGAAAAATCTCTCAAAACCAAATCCTGTAATGAGAAGTTTCCTCTTAACAAGCTTTCTTTGTCATTCTTCCTTACATGATCAACTGTAACATCTGTCTAACAATAACCTTTTATGACAATATATTCATCGTCAGAGGCTTTCATAACCTTATATTATTATTATTAATAATAAAAGGGATATAAATCCCTTTCATAAAGGAACGGAGTAATAAATATGAACAAAAACATTTTGATACGACGGCAACGAATTTGAAACTCGATTTTATATGACATAATTGACAATACCTGTTCGCATCAAATGCATTAGGGAAATGTGTTGTCATCATAAAAATATGGGATAAAAGCTTCTACGTATTGGTGTTGCCATCACATGGGTCGGGTAAACGAATGTAATAAAAATTACTGTCGTTATTTTAAAATGTTGAATGTTACAGATTATTGGCACGCTCCATTTGTTGACAACTAAAATGGCACAACTAAAAAATACACCTGATTCAGATGCTGAGCCATTTATAATACTTAATATTTATAATTACATAAAGTAGTTAATTGAACAGACAATAGTCATAGAATAGCCCAACTGCTTTGACGTCTGCGTCGTTAGTGAGACTTCGTTCAAAGTAAGTAAGTAATTCATTTAAAAGTTTTATTTCAGAAGTGTGCATTCTGGAATAAAGAACTTCTGCTTTTCACCTTCACTGTTCTTACTCCGCCCTGGAAATGTAATTCTTTGGATCGACACAACGAACCACTTAAGGTGATCGTCTATCAAAACAACGCCTACCTTTTACCTACCTCAGCATTCCTACCCGACTGCCTACATAGCTTCCTACCTTCGTTCCCTACCGGTTGCCTACCCCGATGGAATCAATCTTAATTACGACATAGCGATATTTATTCTACTTACTTCCCTTATGTCAATCACGGTAGGCTCTACTTTGTACAGCGAGCTGGAATCTGTTTATTTTTGTACACGATTGATGTGGCTTTTGGAAGGTTAGAATTTATTGATATAGAATGGCTAAATTAATGTATGATAATTAATCTACTGTTTGGGCTATCTATTTTGTACTGAGCCACTAACGGTTATTTCATAGTATTAATCGTATGCAAAATAAACGATAGTAAATATTACCTACTATCCTTATAGTTTAATGGCTTGGTTTGTGCAGTAGGTGGTAGTCAAAGAAAGTTGCAGCTAACTATCGCGCTTGAATAGGCCATACATTTTTTGTGTCCTTGTCCTGTCCATCATGTCTTTTTCAATACTGGTTGTGTTGTGATTGTAATAGGTATGATAATAGATATGAAGAATCACGTTCGTGGAAATAGGGAAATAAGAAAGGAAAAGAAAAACTCAGAAAACATTGTACGATGGTTGCTATTCAAACGTCAAGTTACAAGCATATTAAATTTCGAATATCTTTTTATCGACATTATTAATGACATAAAACCTAACAAAAAGTATCTTCCAAATAGATTTTACAACATCCGCCCTTAATGGAAATAAAAAGATAAAGTAGTAATGCTAAACACAATTGAAAATAATAAAACATTACTACCAGACTAAACACAAATACAAAATATAAACCGACGAAAAATAAATAAATAGAAGATTATTCTACTTGTTTATCACTAAACCCATATTAACAACGCACCTAAGATGAGCTATGCGCCTTAAGGGCTTGGTTAAAACATCGGCTGTCATTTTATCCGTAGGTATAAACTTTATATTTATAACACCCTCAGTAACCTTTTCACGAATAAAATGATATCTCGTATCAATGTGTTTGGTTCTATTGTGGTGGATTGGATTTAGCACAAGTTTCTGTGCACTTTGACTGTCGTTGTATAGCAACACCCTATCAGAAAAACCAGTAATGTCACACACTAACCGTCTGAGAAAAATAGCCTCCTTTGCAGAACTGGTTAAGGACATATACTCAGCTTCTGTAGACGATAAGGCTACCGTCGGCTGCTTCTTACACTCCCAGCTAATAGGTCCGCCCGCTAGCGTGAAGTAGAAACCAGTGTACGACCGACGGTCATGTACACAGTTCGCCCAGTCAGCATCCGTGAATCCACACAAACGTCTACCGACTTTCCTGTAAGTAATACAGTAATCCATAGTACCCTTCAAATACTGTAACACTCTTTTAGCGGCCAACCAATGCCTCTTATCGTAACAGTTATTAAACTGACTTAAATAGCTTGTGGCATAAGCTATATCAGGTCTCGTATTCACAGCTAGGTACATTAAACATCCTATCAAGTTTTGGTAAGGATATTCACCAAGAGATGATGGATTACCTTTCTCCAACTTGTTATTCTCCAAAGGTGTAGACATCTCCTTACAATCTCTCATATTAAACCGCTCCAACACTGCCTGAATAAAGGTCTTCTGACTGACCATGATTTTATCGTCAACACGGTTAATATTTATGCCTAAACAATATGATAATGCACCTAAATCTTTTAGCGAGAAAATTTTTTCTAAGTCATTTTTGACAGCGTCAAACAAACATTTTTCTTTGTAAAAGACAATTAGATCGTCAACATAGACTGCAAGTATTATGATTTCATTACCAAACTTTTTCAAGTAAACACATGATTCCGCAGATGTTCGTGCAAAGCCAATTTTCGATAGAACTTGATGCAATTTGATATTCCAGGCTCGAGCTGCCTGCTTCAAACCATAAATTGATTTTCTGAGCAAACAGACTTTACCTTCTGCCCCGCGCTCAGCAAATCCCTCAGGCTGTTGCATGTACACCTCCTCCTCTAAGTCCCCATTGAGGAATGCGGTATCAACATCCATGTGTTGGATCTTTAAATCCATTTCTGCCGCCAACGCTATAAGCGTACGTAGAGATGAATTTCGAACTACAGGGGCAAAAGTCTCGTTATAGTCAGTCCCCCAAACTTGACTAAAACCTTTCGCAACTAGTCGCGCCTTATGCTTAACTATTGCACCGTTCGCGTCCCTCTTTACCTTGAATACCCATTTACACGGTATAACCTTTTTATTTGGTTTATCCACTAATGTCCAAGTCTTTTTTTTTTTTTTTTGAGGGTGGGAAATCATCAAATAACTTCTCCCGCTCTGGGCGGAGCGGGAGGGCGTGTCAGACTCTTACTGACTAAAACCCACCCGTGTTCCTTCGGTTGCCCTGTCGCCGGGGGCCACGATCTCCCTTTCGGTTTTCTTCGCAACCCCGGCAGGCATCGGTCCTAGTGGACCCCTTCAATTATGCTGACATCTCTTTGAGGCGCGCGTGGAACACAACGCGCCGTCGACCTGGGCCTGGTCCTTATCGGACGGTGAGCCACCCATTGCTCACCGCCCGCAAGCCCGCGCCTACGGTGGCCGGAAATCGCCCCGCGATTCCCGACGCCCTGGGCGTCTCCTCCTGCGGCGGTTAGGGGCATGAGGGCGCGAAATTTGCCTCTCCCTCACGCGTTCCGCCTCCTCCTTCGCTAGCATTACAGCTTCGCAGAAGGAGGTGACGGCCTCCCATTTCCTCTCGCTCCGTACCATGGCCTGAACCAGGGCCGGACGCGAGAGATCACCGCCGCCGATCGCCTCCACGAGGACACGGTGATGCTCCGCCCAAGCTGGGCAGACCTCCACCGTATGCTCCACCGTGTCCTCTGTATCACAATGTCCAAGTCTGCTTTTTCAATAAGGCATTGTACTCATCCTTCATTGCGGAAATCCAGTTATCTTTATCATCGCTATTAATAGCTTCACGATAACTTTTCGGATCATCACACAACAAATCAACACCGTGAGTGCCATATGAATAATAATCTGGAGGTTTACGTACTCTATTAGGATATCTTCTCTCAGGACATACATCGTTGGGTTCATCTGAAGGAACCAAGGACAGATCACGTTGTTCACCTGAATGTAGAGACTCTGTGTCGCCAACCCCACCAGCTTCATCAGTCGCGTCCACAAAATCGTCAATTTGCTCTACCTCCATGTCCACACTTTCTGAAGTAGGTGAAGAAATAGAAGCAGATGAGATAGAAATCTCCTGTGGCGATGTGGTATCTGAAGAAGTTTGTGAAAAAAGATTAATGACATTAGGGCTCACAACAACTTCAGGCTGAACAGATTTATCCTTCAATCCTGAAAAATTATTTTCAAAGAACGTAATATCCCGTGACTTAATCAACCTCCGAGGGTTTTCCGCGCTACGGAAATAATAACTCCTTGGATCGTCTGAATATCCAACAAAGATATGTTCAGAAGTTTTCATGTCAAGCTTAGTTCTCTGACATGAAGGCACGTGAACTAAAGCTCGGCAACCAAACACCTTTAAATGAGACAGGTCGGGTTTACTACCACACCACATTTCATATGGCGTCTTACCATCAAGTGCACGATGAGGTGACCTATTCTTTAAATAAACACTAGTCTCAACAGCATCCTGCCAAAAAGCTTTCGACAGAGAGCTATGTGCTAGCAAGGAACGGGCCTTCTCCACAATACTACGATTGCAACGTTCACTTACCCCATTTTGTTGAGGGCTGTATGGTACAGAGGTTTCATGTCGAATCCCTTGAGCCTGCAAATAATCTGTCAGCTCCTTGTTGACATACTCAGTACCATTGTCTGACCGAAGGGTTTGAATCTTACTGCCAGTCTGTCTCTCAACAAGTGCTTGGAAAGCACAAAAATACTTCTGAACTTCTGTCTTAGATGACATACAATAAAGGGATATAAAACGTGTATAATCATCTACAAAAATAATAAAGTATTTATTACCTTTAAAAGATTCAGTGGTCAGGGGACCACAAACGTCCGTATGGACCAATTCTAATGGTGACGAAGCCTTCTTATACTTTATCCCTTTGAAAGGCTTCCGGGCCTGCTTACCTTCTACACAAGGTACGCATGGTTCTTTGTCAACCTCAGTATACTCAACACCAACAGCTAGACCTTTTTTGAGTAGATCCATACCAATACGGCAGAGATGTCCTAGACGCTTATGCCAAAGCTGAAACTGGGACAAATTAGTGTGAACATTATAAGCTGAAACACCTTGCGGTTTTACTGTACAATCTAAAGTGTACAATCCACCACAAATAGAACCATGTAAAACAGGATCATTTATAAAAGAAACATCATTAGAATAATAAAAATTACAGCCATTCGTATCAAAAACAATCGAGAAACCTTTCTCTACTGCCTTTTTGACTGAGAGTAAATTACAATCTAGGCCAGGAACATGTACAACATTTTTAATCTTCTTGAAATCGGTTTTTGTGTCAATAGCAACATCTCCTAAACCCACAGCCGGCAAACTTTTACCATTTGCTACAGTTATCTTCCCATCACAGGGTCGGTAACTATTAAACCATTCAGCATGTGGAGTCATGTGAGTAGACGCACCAGAGTCGATAATCCACTTCTCAGACATCTGAATACTTGGTGCAGACAAAGCCAATTCCTTGACACCATCCAAAGCCAATTCCGTGACACATGCATCCATATTCCCTGAACTAGAAACATTCATTCCCTTATCTTTAGAACAATTTTCTATAGAGCAACTCGCCTTTGCCTTTTTCTCCTTCTTTTTGAGAGGACAATTAGGACTCTTGTGCCCTGGCTTCTTACAACGATAGCAAATAACCTGCCTGTTAGCATTCAACGCAGCCACATCATCTTTAGTCTCCTTCGTCATTTCACTCAACAACTTAGTCCTCACCAAATCTGTTGTGACTTCAACGCTCCCATTCTCAAGCGCCATTATCATAGGCTCGTAGCGAGACGTTAGACCTCCCAATATAATAGCTGCTAAAGAACTATCTTCTATAGTTTTGCCAATATCGGCCAGGTCTAGTGCTGTTGTAGTTATTGCATTTATGTAAGCTTCTAAATTAGAAAAGTCAGATAAGGTGTACCTGTACAACTTACGTTCCAACGACAGTTTACGACCCAAACTTCGATCCTCGTAGGATTTCATAAGAGCATCCCACGCTTGCTTTGCGGTCTTAGCTGGTCGAACAACCGAAATAGCAGCGCCATCCACAGTAAGGCATATTTTAGAAAGAGCCTTTTCATCCTTCCGTACATCGTCGGCCGTCTTATTGCCTTCGACAACTACTCCGCTTATGGTTTCCCACAATCCTTCATGGATTAATAGCATTCTCATTTTAAATTTCCACACAGTGTATCCTTCTCTATTACAAAGTATCGGAATACCATTTAGTGACATACCAGAAACTGCAGACGACATATTTTCACCACCAATCTCCTTTTAAATTCGATCGTAGATAAAATATACAAAGCTTCGTGCTGATAACGTGTTGTGATTGTAATAGGTATGATAATAGATATGAAGAATCACGTTCGTGGAAATAGGGAAATAAGAAAGGAAAAGAAAAACTCAGAAAACATTGTACGATGGTTGCTATTCAAACGTCAAGTTACAAGCATATTAAATTTCGAATATCTTTTTATCGACATTATTAATGACATAAAACCTAACAAAAAGTATCTTCCAAATAGATTTTACAACAGGTTGTTCTCAATCCAAAGTGTATCAAAGTTAAAAGATTGTTCGAACACATCGCACTATAACACGTACCTCCGCTTGAAACCCACCACACAAAGTTATCATAATACCTACAAGACATTTTCGTGAAAACGAAGGCAGGATTTTCCGAAATCCCGGCAGCTCAACTCTGCGGAACACATTCGTCGGGAAAACTGAGCCGATTACATCGTATATGAGCTCCGTGAAATACGATATTTTATTCAAACTAGTTTGCATATAGCAGCCTGCAGTATACTTGCAACTTCATTACGCCAAGTCTGCAATGCACATCAATAAGGTCTCCCCACACCGGCCGGTGACGTCAGTAAATTACGCTAAGGTGTCTCACACGGGGGGGCCGCGCGGTTCACTTGACAGCTATACGTTTTCTCGTTTTCTCGTGCACTATATTTGCGGCCCACAAATAGGTAGGATGAAACGTTTTACACATAAAAGTCTCTTTTTACTGCATATTTCGTTGGAACTTAAAATTCAGGTTAAATTAAGTTATCAAGATTACAGACAATTAATTACGTAAAATAACAGTAGGTAAATGTAACGCATGATGGATGAGTCTGTGCAAAATAAAATTTTAATCGCCACATATCGTACGGTCTTTAGAATATTAATATCTTTAGTACCTACAATATTGAAAAGACTTGCTCCGAAACTAAATTTTTAGATAAAACTTAATCCATCAAATATTTCGCCACTAACTTCGCGATTTTTCAACAAAGTAAAAATTGAATTTTTCACAAAAACTTGAAGTATTCACATCGTCAATCTGGGCAGTATATTCTATTCAAAAAATCTTTTTTTACTCTCATACCAAAATGCACGTGAATACTGTCGTGTCAAAAACGCCTGGAATATCGGTTGCAGAATCGCGCTGTCCTGTGATGTCAGCACATTGATCGTCACCCGGATTTATCTGATGACGGGGCGATTAGATTTTGCCTATGAACATGTCATAATTGACGTTTTCATTGTAACAATGTTACGATAAAATATTTTGTTACAAAATATTTATGAATTCACTCTGTGAGATTTCAACAAAACAAAGCCTGTTATCAAAAAAACAAAACAATTTACAATTCAAGCTAAATTCTGACAGTGACGACTTCATTCCTCAGCGTGATGTCATATTTTCTCATGATCGCGGTTCCCTTTAGAGAACGCTCGTGCGAGAAAAATATTAAGTACGTACATCTCACACGAGTGGCGCGGCGACGTGCGACGTCCCGCGACGTCACGTGACGTAACGCGACGCTGACGCGACGTCAGCTCACGTTAGCGCGGTGTTTCGCTTTCGGCGTAAATTAATTAATATCGTATAGATTTGATGACTGGCGTTTAACGTCTTATTAAATTATTTTGATACTTTAGTTGTTTCATTTAGGCAATAAGGTTTTATATGGACATCGATTTATCTTCTGTGTGTCTTTTAGGAATTGAGCGAGAGCTGCTTGATTGTCTGTCTGCGAAGACAGGGCAATTATTTGAACACAGTGCTTCGAAGCATGTAATAATAGACGCTCTATCTTCATAATAACAACATTTACTCTTTCGTTGGGCCCCAAGAGATTGACTGTGATCCTAACGCAGATATCATAAAAATAGATAGATCATAATATTTTTTATGAAATGAACCTGAAGATATTTGCTTTGACACTCCACTGAAAGGTCACAAGTTTCAAGTATTAAAGTACACATAACTTTTTTGTATGCCGTAAATACGAGCTTAGACCATGTCGTATTATTTCCTTTATACTATAAAGGAGTAAAAGTTAACGTTGTAATATTCAGAGGCAGCTAACGAGTGGATGACAAAGCTAAGGAACTCCTTATGCAAAGTTTTAGAGCCGACGGGAACGAGACGAGTGCGATACTTGGTTAACGTTATTACACTGACACTGGGGCCCTAACGACCTGTCGCGTGATACCTCGGTGGAATTAATGAGCGATCTGCGATTAGGAATACTGAACTTTTCGAAGACGTTTTTGTTTGAATCTCACGCGTTGACACGTAGGTATAACTGCAGGTTTCTGAAAACCTAAACAGGTGTCTGAAATTTATATTTGCTGTCAGCTCCTGTCAGTTGATGGAAATAGGAAGATATTTTGTAGGTTGAAATGAGATCTGAAAACAGATTGAACTGAAGTCGTTGTTAGAATCAGTCATGTCCTTTGGAGAAAACAAAAATACATTTAAAAAATTTTTTTTAATGTAAGAAATACATAGTAACTCATACTAGCTTTTCAACACATAAGTCCTAAAACTTTCCAAAACGTTACGAGGACTTTTATGAATAGCAAAAATCTATCTCTATTGGTAACAATTTGGCATATTTCGCTCTACAGATTTGATCTCCACTTTGATAGAAAAATAGTTTGGAGAGCATGGCGTGCAGTGCAATCTGCTTGATTACCTTTGTACCGTCCGAATTTTTTGTGAAGCTTACGGATCAGATAAACCAACGAACATTTTGACATGAAGCAACAAAAACGCTTTTTATGCACACATCAAGTTAAACTTTTGTTTATCTTTTCATGCATTTTTGGTTGTTTTAAAATTCAAAGCAACACATACTTAGTTATCGTGGAGCGCCAACACCATCCTGAGCGTACTCAGCCACAAGCTGGACAGCCCCCTTCTGGGGCACTGGGTTCAAGCACAAATGCGTGTGCCCGGGGCCCCAGTGGGAGGCAAATACTTAAATTAAATTAATTATTAACTAATATAGTTTTTAAGTCGTTCTACTAACAACATTATGGGCCAAATGTGTCTAAAATAAAAATATTTTATTTTTATTTTAAAATATTTTTTACACTACAAAGGAGTTAGTCAATAAATTATGTTGATTTTTTTTGGGTTTAAATGTCCATTTCTTAGCCCGCTAGCCTCTTGTTCTCCGTCCATACCCTGTCTGAATGAAAATAGCAATATCTTTCAACATTAAAACATGTTACAATATACTAAATATGAAGAAAAACAGAAGTGCAACTCTCCATGTAAAGTTAGAGAAATTAATTGTTAAG
Organism: Omphaloscelis lunosa; assembly: GCA_916610215.1. Classification (NCBI taxonomy): domain Eukaryota; kingdom Metazoa; phylum Arthropoda; class Insecta; order Lepidoptera; family Noctuidae; genus Omphaloscelis; species Omphaloscelis lunosa. The sequence continues at coordinate 22,632,503 of OU744249.1, forward strand.
TAAATTGACGACCAACTTAAACTGTCCGTATATTCCAATCACAGCTGTCATTCTTTGAATGCAATGTTTGTAACATTGCAAATTGATGAAGGATGTCAATTTGTTTAACAATTCATTTCTCTGACTCCATATAGGATAGCAGTGAACATTTTGACAAATTGTCAGTGTAGAATTCGATTTGTAGCCGTAGTAGGTATATTTTTGGCGTGAATCTACTTCAAGGACGCATACTTATTAGCTTTGCAGGAAAGATTAAAAGGAACACGAGACATTTACATTATATCGTTAATGTATTAAGAAGGGGCACCTTCGGGACCTTCCAATAAAGCAACGAGTTTGATCTTCTATCCTTTACTCTTTTGTGTCAACTCCTCACATAATTAAACCTCTTTCAGTCTACATGAACGTATTCTTGATGTCTTCTCGCAGTTATCCATTACAATGGACAGTTAATGTAAATTAATTAGACGTGGAGGCTCTTACTGTTGTTATGACGTAGAAGCGACGGCATGCTTGACGAGGAAGGGGAAAATTCTATATGATATTAGGCTATTTCTTCCTGTGGTTTTAATTAGGCTTTCAGGAAAGTAAATTTAACAAATGCTCACTGCCAGTATCGTGGCCGTTACTTCAAACAAAAAAAATATATTTTAACGTCAAACATGACTTTAAATTGCTGCCAATGTAATTAATTTAATCTAACCCATTGCATATTTTTTAAACCAACAAACATTTATATACATAGACATCAAACATCTATAGAACCAACAAACTGCCAGAACTAAAACATCACGTAACACATTGTTCACTAAAAATACCGCCACACAAAAGTGTTATATCTGTAGCGAAGTGAACTGCATCCGAGGCATAGCATTACAGCTCCGCGCCGGGCCCGCGTCGCGCGTCGCGTCTCGCGTGTCACTCTCTGCACTTTGTTCCGTCATCCCAGAATACTGTAATGGGTAGTAGTATCTGTTGTCCACCTTTGGGCATTATATTCTCTGTTGAATTTGATTTTTGAAGCTGTAGAATGTTTGTGGAAATATGTGTGATTTTGAGGGTTTATTGTGATATGTGCCCCAAAGGCAAAAACTTACTACTGTAATAGTTAGTAGCGTTAGTATGTTTTCCCTACCTTGGGCATTATTTCTACACTGAACTTGATTTGAAGCTGTGGAATGTTGTTTGTGAGAATGTGTGAAAAAAAAAAAAAAACGTATTATATGAATCATGATGTATGTGAACATCTGTCTTTCTGTACAAATAACAAATGACAATCACCTCTCATAACTTTCAAAGTCTTCAAAGTCAAGTAAAATCAAAGTCATTTGTTGTATAGTCGACCTCGTCTTCATTTTATCACTTTTGACAATTCTCAGTAAGTTAAAACGTCACTAGTAGGTTGAAATTATATAACTGTCACAGACAAATAGATCTTGTTTTATGACGTGCAACTGACATTCAAAGTTAGGCCCTTTCCTCATTGGTCGGTAAGCGCTCTGTACCGAAACTGTACCGCACTGCTCCAAATTAAAATTAATTCTAATGGTACGAGAGCCCATGACCAAAAATGTTGTCTTATCGTTTTACGGACAAAACCGTATAAAATCGATCTAATTGGTTATTCTGAAATTCAAAAAATTTCCGCGTCTCGTCTGACCTGACCGCATTTTTAAATATATACAAAAAACATACCGTACTGTTTTATAGCAATCTGTCTGTAGTTGAACGATAGATTTAATTTTCAGAAACCAGTAGCGTCACACGTACCCAGGAGATCAAAATTTGAGAAAATTAAAAATGAGGCAATAAATAAAACCCAATATAATAATATAACAATAATAATATTTATTGAATAAAAAAACAATGAATTCCATCGTAAAAAAATCGCAAACGAAAAGAATTCCTACGCGCACTCACTAGCGATTTCTTTTAGCAGTGTGCGGACTCTAGTTCATGGTATTTTTCACAGATTGGCGAATATTATCCGCGATTAAAATTCGTAGTGTGAGCTTAGCCTTAGATCTACGCTCCCTTGGATCTGTAACGAAAATCAAACTTCCAATAAAAAAAATATTTTGACACTCGCAAATAACCCAAAGCCTATTTGGTACTTCCCGTTGGCCCAGAAGCATGAAGTTTGGCGAGAAGCAAGGTCAAGTACAGAGCAAAATCCGAAGATTGGTAATTTTTAGTTATAATATATATGAACTGCAAAGTTTGTTCTTCAATCTGGGATCATTTTCTTCAATCAATTCAATTTCATAGGCCGTATCTTGAAGTAACATTTAGTCTGTATTTCATTCAAATTGGTACTCTCCACTCTATTTAAAGTAATTTTTCAATTGAAAAGTTAAGTTTGTCATTCCCTCCAGATTTAGAAATTCGGGCAGCCGAGCAAGCACACCTTTCAGATGGAACCACACACTCCTCTGTAAAAATGAATACCCTTGTTCACCTCGTTAGGGGTAGATTTTCAAAAAACTAATTAACTCGAAACTCAGTAGTTTCGAGTTAATCAGACCGTGCGTTAAAATTCTTCCATACAAACTTAGAAAACTCCCCAATCCTCCTTTAGAAAAACAAAGAATGGTAAGCTTTATAATTTACATAGATAAGTATTCGTGCTAAGTTTCAAGATTATTAATTCAAGGAATAAGATTTTTCATACAAACAAAATCCCCCCTTTTCACCTCCTTAAAGGTATAATTTCCAAAAACCTTTCGTAGTGGATGCCTACGTCATAATAACTACCTCTCTGCAAAATTTCATTACCGCTTGACGTATAAAGATACGTCAAGCGGTTTTCGATATTTCGCGATGAATGAATGAGTGAGTGAGTGAGTGATCTTTCGCTTTTATATATTTAGATTCATACCAATTTTTAAGTTAATCAAACCACAGAGTAAAATCCTCTTCTGTAAAAATGAATACCCCTGTTCACCCCGTTAGGGGTAGATTTTCAATAAACCTTGATATAGGTTTTTATTTATTTTCAGTCATATGTATAAATACTGAGTTTCGAGTTAATCAGGCCGCGCGTTAAAATTCTTCCATACAAACTTTGACACCCCCCAAATCTCCCTTAGGGGGTAATTTAGAAAAACTAAAAATGGAAAACTTTATAATTTACATAGGCAAGTATTTGTGCCAAGTTTCAAGTTTATTAACTTAAGGAATAAGAAAATCTCCCCTTTTCACCCCCTTAAAGGCCGAATTTCAAAAAACCCTTTCTTAGTGGATGCCTACGTCATAATAACTACCTGTGTGCCAAATTTCAGCCCAATCCGTTCAGTAGTTTAAGCTGTGCGTTGATAGGTCAGTCAGTCAGTCAGTTATTCATTCAGTCACCCTTTCCTTTTATAAAAGGACTTTTCTTTTTCGACTTCCAATACACATAGTTAAGAATAACAATGTAATAATGTAAATTTTAAATTAATTGACTTATGATACTTTTTGAATGCATAATAATGAATATACTGGACATACTTAATTTATTGTATTTTTTTACTATTATATACTTATACAATAATATCTTGACATCAATTATTATTTATTTCTTATGTATTTTGTGATTAAATTTCAAATAACTATGCGTAATGAAATGTAATTTTTAAGCCAACAAAATTTTTACGCCGTTATTGGCAAAGCATGGACGCTCACAACATACTATTTAACACCTTGCATGTCTGATTACTCAGTTTATGTAAACGCATGTTGACAAATAATTTATCTTTCTTTCTTCTTTTCTTCTTCTTTACATATAGATTTTTGATGCCCTAGCTAGATTCTGCAACTAATGTAACATTAAAAATACTGACTGTTTTTAATATGCAGTGATTTTGATACACCTTTGTAATCGTGCATAGTAATCAATTTTCAAAGGATATTATAATGATGTAGCTAAAAGGATACCATCCATTGCAGAGCACAATAACAAAGGCTGTTAAAGATTACTCGAACTGTTGCAAAAGATTAGTAATGAAACTGTCAAATTATCCTCGTTTATCAAATTAATTATTTGTGCCCCATAGTTAAATGTTTTACTACCTGGTGGCTATAAATTAGTAGGTTTATTCAAATGGCAGTGCTGCAGTGCTAATCAGCGAATTTAGTTGATTAATTAAGTACCTTGTCTAATAAATAGCACCTACTTAAAATATTAATCAAAACTTCATTTAGTATGATTTTGTTTTCATGCGCACTCTCTAATTTTATTCGTTCATTTTCAGAATTATATTTATTCGTTCATTTTCAAAATTCTACCAAGTCATAAATATTTATGTACCTTCATAATATGAAAGCACCCTACGATGATCTTCACCTAAGAATGTGTTGTAAAACCTAGTCGAATCCTGTTTAAACGTTACATCGGTGCACTAATTGGTAAATACTTACAAATTAAAAACCCTCAACCCGTTTTCTAGTGAAAGCTTCCCCAAGGCTAAATCGTGTAAAGGAACTGCCAAAATATACTCCGCATAGTACTAATATTTGAATGAAAGTACCAGGCGTTCATAATTCCGTGGCAGGTTAACTAACATCTCGTGTTCCGAGTGGTTGCGATCCGTACAAAGCTCGCCAATTACCGCGCCCAGCAAATTGCGTCCTCAGACGTCCTGGGTTCGAATCCTGCGCGACGACGTGTGAATGACGACGCTTGCTATACAATTATGCACTCCTCTAGTACATGATTGCGTTGGATTTAGTAACGCGATTTAGTTTAAGTTTAGTAAAGAGGTTCAAAACGTTGAAGGACATTTTTTGTTCTCTTGAGACTTGCTCCACAGTTTTACTATTTTTCAATTGGAAGGTGAAAAACTATGATGAATTTATCTGAAAGTCTTTGCGTACAAGTCGTTGTAATGCTGTTAATTTATCACACTATGATTAGTTAATACAAATCATTTTTTTTGTTTTTTTTTTTCTTAATACTCTAAGAACGCACTTAGTGTTAACTAGAATTTAACACAGTTATAAGTCTGACATCACTCCTATAAATGGTCCTAAATAACACCGAACTAATCTAGGTCCTTAGGTATCACTTAGGGCAGTGATACCCAAGTTGTGGCCTCGGGGCTCTCTGCGGCCCACTGGGCTTTTCTGAGGCCTGAAACAGGGTAATTAATACCAGTGTAGCTTAAAATTATTGTCGTAGTACTTGTGTCGTATTGTGCCGCAATTTACGAGAGGCCTAAATATTAATTGTTTACTGAGGAAGACTGAGTACAGATGGTAGGTAGAGGTAGACGTATTTACTACCGTTCTTTGTATAAATTAGTATAAATGCACGAAGCGAAATAATATTTAAGGGTTTTTATTATGACTTCAGTCTACTGTAATCGAAAAGTAATGAATTATTGACGCCTTTGGAAATCCTTACAGGTTTAAGGCTCCGTGCACGAAATCGACTGATTTTGATCAATTTTGTTCATTACTTGTGCGAAAGTGAAACAGAACTTTAACAAAATTATTTGTGATTTAAAAAGTCGAATTCTTTGTTTTGTCCATAGTGGAAAGGGATTTTTCAAATAAATGAAGGGTTCGTGGAAAATCACTAAAATTCGCAACAAGTTTTCCAAACATTGACGCGAGACTGATGTTTGATCATTTCGTTAGAAGAAACTACCTACTTTCGATTTTGAAAATTTGAAAATATCATCAACATCATTATATGGTCTACTTGTACATAGAGGAACCACTTTTTTCAATTTCCCTACAAAAAAAATACCAGTTTTTTTAAATAACCATTTTGTTTTAAACCCTGTTAAGTAATGTATTATTATTTAGCAAACCATATCAAGAAATTTAAAAATCACACATCAGTCTTCAGCTATCCTTGAAATAAAATCAATATTTTATTTTATGATTATACTATATTTTCATTAGGTAAATCAAAGGCGGAATAAACCATATTTTCGAGAGCGCAAAAGTGATGCAACTATTAGCAGGTGCTGTGACTGACATGAATGGTTTAGCACCACGAAAGCTGTACTTTTATACTTACATAGACTTAATGTTTCAATTATTTCAAGTTTTCTTACAATTAGATAAGTTATTGACGAAAAAGGGTTTTTTTTGTGCACGGAGGCTTAAATTGATCCGTAGAGTCCTTGTTTCGGCCGTACCGATTACCACGATCATCTGGGTAGGCAGGGTTCGTATACGGGGCTCTGTTGTGCACAATAAATCAAAACATACGTGGAATGAGAAGTCAGGACTTTCAAGTACAGTATAGAATCCACGAGATGCAATCTCTTAGCCACCTTTTACGACACCCACACGATTGTTATATCGTTTCACAAAACACGTAAAACACGCGTGCGGTCGACGAAAAAAGGTTGAGTAACTCTGTTTAGCCATTTCAGACACAAAGTATCCCTTGTAGACACATTATGATCGCTGTGTGGGTGTGTGTCAGTGTGCTCATTACGTTACCGCTAATGACACGATGTAATGAGGGGCGCGAAAGTATCAAGTTTAGAGTGATGTGTTGCGGCCAGATCCCGGCTTTGTGAGAGTTTACTGTTATGAATTAGTGTGGTTTGAGTGATTTTTGGGTTATTTAGACACATTTGAGGAGTAGAGTTGTTTTATTGTTTCTGTGATAATTAACCAAATAGGTTCATTTTATAAATAGTCAGTGATTGATGTATATTGAAGCAATAATTGTGCAATGGCTGAGTGATTGGTTTCTGAATTTCGGATCGTGGTTATGATTTCCAGAACGAAATGTATGGCCTACATACACATACACATACAGGAGAAATTCGCAGTTTGTCTGGACTGGACAAAAGTAACAAAGTAGACTGCTATGACGAATTTTCCATGCTGTATTTTCCTTAATTTCGATACGCCATCCACTAAAGCTTAACTGAATAAATGAGCAAAAAAACAAACAGAATCTTATTGCAGAAGCAAATTGCATTAATAGCCTTTGTACGTCCATGCAGAACAAACAATGCACAGAACTTTGAGTGCGCAAAATAAATACAGACTAATTTATACTTTCTGCTCTGTACAAAATGACTGGAGCGAGTCAAATAATTGCTTAGCTCAATTTTAAAGGCTGGCGCTGCCCATTGGCCCGTAGTAACATCGCTAGTTAAAGCTGGACATTCATTGGACGACACTCCAGCATAGGTCGTGCGATTTTGTGCAAAATGTTGGATGAGAAATCCAGTGTAGTGAATGATCAAGGATTGCGGGGTAATGGATACGACGCCATTGTAGTTCGGCGTTTTGTATCGAGGTCAAACGCAATGTCATGTAGACAACATGTCATGGGAGGAATTGGGTCTGTTTACTACCTACTGTTGTGTGATCTTTCTAGCTCTATTGAACCGGATATAAACATAATATGAATATCAAGTTAATTTAGTTTTCATACGCGATAAATCAAAACTATATAAATCGTTTCGTTAGATATTAAAGTCGGATACGACTTGACACCTTGTAATGATTCCGTTGGGACATGGATTTCTGTTTTTAAATACCACAAAGAGCTTCTGATTCTTCGGAAATAGTTACATTTGTGTCTGCGTAATCGCCACTAGTTCAAAACGATTCTCCATCTTCCCTGGAGAGCGCAAGATTTAAAGTGTACTAACTTTTTGCTTCGACTTTTTCTCCCAAACATTGCTAGCGACACTTTTGTCTAGTAACTAATGGTTTGCTTTACTTTTGTCGGTTTTCTATTATAGTACACGTAGCTTTGCAAAATTCCTCGGCAAAGATTACTGCTATGTTAATGGACATGTTAACTATGTAGCGTGAGTTCGTCAATATTATGGTAGTGTGGATAGTAGCGGTTTGAAGTTTGGAACTGAATCCAATATTTAGGTGTCTTCGAAGTTCGCGAGGCTTGACTTCTTGGTACGTAGAAGTCAATTGTGGTGACATACAATAGTAATCATATGTTACTATTGTATGTAACCACAGTTGACTTCTCCTTTGTTTATTTTACTTTTAATAAACTGCTTACCAATGTCCGATCTCTTTTCATCGTTGCATTTTTTATGCACTTTACTTAAAATATTTTAAAATGATGATGTGGATATATTTAGTAACCTTTTCCGCTTAGCTATTTCTAAAGAGTCTTGAAAAGACCCTGGAAGAAATCGACACGTGTTTCACCTCTCAACGAGGCATCCTCAGGATGACGATCAACTTGTCGTGAACTCGAACACGGCGTGTTGCCACACCAAGCACCGAGCGCAGACTGGTTTTCAGTCTGTGCTCGGTCTTTTCAAGACTCTTTAGAAATAGCTAAGCGGAAAAGGTTACTAAATATATCCACATCATCATTTTATTATGGATTTCCGCAAGGTCACGCCTGAATCAATTAACTATCTTAAAATATTTTTTTGACTTTCACCGAGTACCTGCTTTTAAAACAACATTAAAAAACTCCACAACAATGTCAATATGTCCACAATAACAGCGGAGTAAACAGTTCAACATCGCAACTCACAGGAACGACCCACTAAGTATAATTTTCTTCAGGAAATGGTAGAAAAACGTCTCCTTCCCTTGGGAACGTTCCGCCTGAATAAAGTGTATCGCAACGGAGTGTCGGACACCCGGCGAGTGTCGGCAATACTACGTAGTGTCGGTCTCGGAAATGTTGGGCTTTCCTTATCAAATATCCAAACAATTTATAGCTATATCGATAGGACGGTGAACCTACATAGTGAAGGAGAATCTATTTGAACGAGAATTAAATATAGTATGTGCAGTCTGGGCCCATAAAGGGCGTTGTTGATGCATCTAATAATAACCTTTCTAGTCCCAAAATCTATGTCTTCACAATAGGCTATGTGCACATAAACACATCTCTCAATTATAAATCTCCGTATAACGCAATGAACTACCCTGCAAACAGAAAATTTCATCAGTCTCAATTTGGTTTGTTCAAAAAGATATACGCAAGACATCATTCGTTTGCTTTGAGCTGAATAGTTTCTAAGATGTTTCCATTGCCAGTTTATTTGATGTCGCCAAACATACACAGACACATTTATAACCTAACTGTAGCAGACACAAGTGTAGTGCTGTTTTTAGAAAGTAGTGCTTCTGTTTTTAGAAGTCTCGAAGTAAAACCGCTGCTAAAGCTTGACGGCCGGTAACCAGTGACCGCGCCATTTTTCGCAGTTGCATTACGTTCTTAGAACGTAATTTCGTCCAACAGGTAGTTAAGTAATAGTTGTTGAGGAATAAGAAGAAGAATACCTAACAATAATTTATTCGCAAGAATATGAGTAATTACAGAGAACATACGTTGATAATAACCATTGAGATAGAAAAAACACGGAGGCGCCGCGATATTCTGTACATAAATTTGCTTATACAAATATGGGTGAAATACGAACTAGAATGTGAAATATCGTGTTATTTCACTCACGACAACAATATTTCAGTTGTTCCTCATAATGGCAACATTTTGTTGAGACGTAGTGACAGTTGTAGGTAAGTGCCATATCCGCCATAATATGCGACAAGTTTCATGGTAGTTCTGCTGTCAAGTGGTTGTTTAATTTTTGTTTTATTGAGATTTGTGAGAAAATTACGAGGAGTTTTCCTTTAAAACTACATATATACGTTGAAAAACACCAATTCAACATGCCTGTGTGTTGTATTGTGAAGTGTGGTGCAAGAAAGAAGGAAAATCAACCTCAATTGTCTTTGCACAGGTTAGTAGCCGGTTTTCATGCAATAGTACATAAAGTGATAAACTTTCGATGAAAAAATTGCTAAGCGATCACTAAATACGGCTTAAATTTTAATATATGGGTTTATTTCCGTCCAAGAGACCTTTTTATTATTTCATAATTTCATTCGTTTGTTTACAATGATATGTCATGGTGATATAGTGTTGTACCGTTGCCGTAATAGTTTCTGTTACTAGTTCCTTCGCTGCGCTGAAATGATATTGCTAGGTCCGCCCGTGGTTTACAGCGAACTGTACTCTTTGGTTCATAGTACCGAGAGCGTTCCACAGAGTTTTATGATGTGTATACGATTTTTTTGTTGAACTTTTTAGGATGTACAATACTGTAGAACATACATTTTATGTAACTTTTATGATTTCCGCGGCGCACGCTAATAAAGTTCCCAGTCCGCATGATTTTTTCCGACATCTTCAACAATAATCGTCAAATTTCAGCCAATTTACACAAAACCTTCCGCACGAATCAGTCCGTCCATTAGTGAAAATTGATTGAAAATCCGTTTAGGAGTTTTTGAGTTTTTCGCGTTCAGACAGACAGAAAAACAGACAGACGCGGCGGTGGACTTTGTTTTATAATATGTAAGGATGTGTTCCGAATGTTCATTTATGATAAAATTGTTAAAAATTTAATTCACTAATGCCCGTTTTCACCGACAACGAAGTGACACTTAAATTAATACCTAAATAAAACTGCACTGTTGGATTTTCAACTCTCAGCGCTGAGTCTACCGTTGAAAATCCAACAGTGAACTTTTATTAGGGATTCATTTAAGTGTCACTTAGTAAAGGTGAAAACAGGCATAAGACTTGCATGCTCGCTCGATACTAAATATTTGGCTTTGTTTAAACGTTCACTTTCCTTACAAATATTTGTGAAAACTTTATTTGCTAAGTAATAATTCTATAAATGAAATTATAATTATGCGGAAAATTGTTTGGGAAGTGATAAATTGTCAATACTCGTTTTATTCTGTTACAACGGACTATTAGCTAATATTTTTTTAATATGATTCAACCGTGATATCTAGTAAGATTCGTAATACTATTACGTACTAGTATCGATACTCGAAATAGTAACAATATGTTCCCTGATTGACACAACCCTAGCATTGGCAGCCATTTTAAGAGACATTTTCAGTTGTAGGTATGCCCATTTTTTTTGTAGCTATTTCCAGTCCATACTTATTAAATGTCTATGACAATAACATACATCGTTAAGTTTCTTTTTTTCTACCGATGAGGCCAGCTCATTGTGATTTTACTCGAATTAAAACATAAGTTTTCGTTTTTTTACATAATTGTTAGGTTTCAATTTATTAGACTAGTGACTGTGTCGGTTAAAAATTGGCATAGAACGATTGGAGATCAAACCTATTAGTTTTATTGTAAATATTCGAATATTAAATAAATTGTGCTATTACGTGGGGAATAGGAGATGTGATGGTATAATGTAGAATACTGAATTTGATGTGGGCAAAGAAAATATAAAGGAATGACAAAATATCTTGGTGTTTCATATTATTTTCCTTATTCCTGAAATGTTGTAAATATGTAGTTTTATTAGACAGTTTTAGATTATGATATTGGGGTAACGACTTTAAGATTCATTTAGGGATAAGTATCTATTTTGAAATTGAATCATTATATTCGGAATTAAATAAGATAGTTTTTATTATATAATTTAATGGTAATTTGTGTTACACCATACTACATCAGCAATAAATTAAAGTACTTAAGCTAGGAGAAGTCGGAGTTTTAATCTGCTTTCTATCGTTCAAGTTTTAGTAGCAAACCGACGAATAGCCGTTGATGTTTAGTCGGAGCGGGGTACGGCACTGCGGGGCCGGGCGGGTCGTCTTGCGGTGCGGCGCACGCTCCGGATATTTAATATTATTACAGCATTTCCGCACCGGATATCTCGGGACCTGGTTGCTGGAGTGACTCGAATTATCCGGCTCCAACTACTCTTATACTCAACTTTGAAGTGGAAATTATTTTCCAAATTGATTACGGTCTCTAAAGGTCTAATTTTAAAGGAGATATTCTAAGCTTAATTTCATTCAACAAAACGTCCTTTAAATAAGCAATTTTGTTCCAAGCTTCTAAGTGCTTTGGCTACTTACCTGCTATAAATATTTCGTTTCACGTTTAATAATTATTTGATCTTAAATGTTTATTATTGCGCAGTGGACTTTGTGGTCTTATCTAAAATATTGGCGTTAGTTCAACTAGTAATCAAATAAACAAAACAAATCTATGTTACATCAAACTATAATAATAGCTTATCATAATTTTAAAAGAGCAGTGATAGCCTAGTGGTGTGACCATCAGACTGACAAGTCATATGTCTCGAGTTCGAACCCAAGGCACGCACCTCTGACTTTTCGGATTCATGTGCGTATTGTATAATATTAACTTGCTTCAAAAACGGTGAAGGAAAACATCGTGAGGAAACCGGCATGACTGAGAGATATCTCTCGACGACATGTGAAGCCAAGTCAGAGGCCTGGGGGTGGTTTTAAAAACTCTGACACCAGGTTAGTCACTAACCACACAAAAAGAAGAAGATAATCTTAAACTGTCCTTATCAGACCAATTGTAAATGCCAATAACTATCACCATCTAAACAATTAACCGCTAATCCTTCGATTAGCTCTCTGGATTGGTTCGACTTCACCGAGTCTTTACATTACTTAAAACAATGAACACTTGAACGTCGCCGCTAGTACTTACGGAGGTACTCCAACCATTTCGCGGCGGAACCCGGTCTCGCTACTACGGATATTGAACCTTTGTGAGTTCGCTTTAAAATATTAATAGTATTCTCTATTATTGTTGGCTTTCATAAAAAGGGGTACAATTTCCACCAATACATTAAAATAACAACAACCTAATTCTGCCCTTATTATATTTTCATCTCCACCCCTTCATCTGGCGGAAACAATACAGCTGATTGAAACATGTCCGACCAGGAAACCATGTTTACTGAGGCACGCTAAAAATGGCGCCCGGTAGGTATGTGCATGACAACCAATTGTGTTTATTAGCGAGCACTCACTCCATCGCCGGCTCGTTATCGCGACCAAGCATAACTGATTCAATTGTTCGAGCAAACTGCACAATGTATGCGGTGGATGTAGCTACAAACAATTTTAGTTCGAAATTGGGAAAAAAAATTTATCCGCATGAAAATCGGGAAAGTAATAACCGAATTCCTTCCAATGTTCCAATTATGCAGACATTTTGTATTTGTTGAGTAAGCAAAACTGTTTCGGAATTGTTCGAATCAAAATGGACGTCGGGAAAAATAAATAATGACAATGCGATATTTGCTAAATGCAAAGCAGTATTGGGTCACATCCGGTCGCGAATCACTCCGGCTATCAATCTTAATAAACGCTTGAAGCCATATTTTTCTTCGTTTTGCAGGCGCGGCCCGTGTCAATCAATTTGATAGACACTGATAATACCGAGGTCACTGATACTGCAAAGTCAACCGAGCTAAATTGAAAACCATGTTAGGTAACCACGAGCTTTGGCTGGAAGACAGGACATAGATACATAACAAACATACATATTCAGCTATATTGTTCCCACTGCTGGGACACAGGCCTCCTCTCGGTGAGAGAGAGTGGGCCGTAATCCACCACGCGGGCCCAGTGCGGGTTGATTGATGTCACATGTCTTCGAATTTTTGCTTCTAGGACTTGCCGGTTTCCTCACGATGTTTTTCTTCACCTTTTTGAGAGCAGTGGTGATGAAATTATTTACACAAAGTAAAATTACTTTCAGGGTTCGAACCTACGACCTACAACTCGTAAGTCGCGGCCGTTACCGCCTAGCCCACCACTGCTCTCAGGATATCTCGTCAACAAAATTACTTTTGCTCAAGTGATTGCGATTGCTCAGTTGAAGTTCACCCAAAAAAATGTCTAGATTCGAGGAAATCTATGTACATTACATATCAACATCATAGTTATTGGAGTACCCTTTCACACTAGAATGAGGCGTTCAATTTAAAATGGGCTGGCAAGCCCTATTTAAAATGGGTGTTTGGAATAAGTTCTGGCTTTGACGGGTTCTGTACAATATTATACAAGACCGTGTTCACACTTGGGCGATTATTCTTCCTGTATTTGGTAAATACATTGGAAACAGCTACAATCAAATTCACAATTTAGACGTTTTTAGGGTTTCATTAAGTGCTGTAACCCTGCGTATTCCGAGGCGGTGCGACCAAGGCGGCGTCTACGTCCGGCGTACACAGAAACAATAGCATTGTTCGCTTTGTCTTGCCAGTCCTTTGTGTTTATTTATTGAGACGAACCCACGGCAGCTCACACAAAACGATAAATAATTGCGTCTGAATTTCGCGGCGAGTGATTATTCAGACATAATGCAGTCATTGGCGTTTTGATTGGCCTGTCAACGTTAGTTAATTGGCTCGGAAAGGGTTAGTGAATTGATAAATTTATAATGAATGAGCCGTGAGGGGGTTGTAAATGGCGGCCGCGATCGATCGATCTATGAGGTTGAGAAATGTAGACGACTCTTCAAAATCTTTTGATTGATGATGATAATTGGGACGTTTGAAGAGGTTAAAGAAAGGCGGATATTGCCACGTTCGTTAAAATAAGTGGCAGTGCTAGAGCACGTTACCTGTAGTTTTGTTATTTAAAATCCATATGATTAATACAGCTGTTATAGTTGCACATAACAAGTTCTATGACAGTGATAATATTACTAATTTCAAATGCATCATTATTGCCTCACTTCCGAGACCTGCCTAAAAGCGTGAAATAATACAAATTTCAATTATACTGGTCTGTGATATTCTATTCACAACTTATTATGAATTATAAGGATTCGTGGAAGAAAAACCACAATGAATGATAATAATTTTCACCTATTCAACAAAGGAACCGGTTAAATGAACATCAGTCGGATTTATGAAATTCTTTACCACAGCGTATATTATTATTAAATCTCTATTGCTGATACTATACATTATATATTTTATACATAGAGGTGCTAGATTATATTTCCCGGTTAAGTGGTCAGCGTGTCCTATGACAAATAGGCCTGTTCCATTCTTCTCTATGTTTAGCTTTTCTTAACCTGATTATGCTTTCAATAATCTTGGTATCATCTGTCCATTTTTTAGTTTGTCTGTCTCTTTTTCTTTTGCCACCACGTGGTGGCCATTTTTTTTTGTTTGGCTGGGAAATTATAAATAACTTCTCCCGCTCTGGGTGGAGCGGGAGGGCGTGTCAGACTCTTACGGACTAAAACCCACCCGTGTTCCTTCAGTTGCCATGATGCCGGGGGCCACGATATCCCTTTCGGATTTCTTCGCGACCCCGGCAGACATCGGCCCTAACCGCCCTGACTGGTTAGGTTAGTATCTCCTGTGGCCAACCACGCGCGAGTCGAGCGAGTGAGCGAAGCAAGCAGTGCCGTGGTAACGGCAGACAAGCATGGTCGCTTGGTTATTTAGTATTTTATGACACCAAAATGGAAGTTATTGAAGATCACAAAAAGAGGCACATGTATTGTAGTGGAGTGTCAATCGAAATTTTTAGGAAACTAAAATGGGATTATTTGGGGTTCGATTAAATACATGCCAGTAACATAGAAACATAACCATGACTCTTGACCCATCTTACATCATAACCAACTCTACAGGAACTGATAAAAGTGCTGTTTCTGTGCAACATAATGGGCTGATAATTTTAACCCAATTATGACACTATAGACAAAGAAGAATATAAATATAGCACTTACACTACATTGCCACTGTACAGTTACTTAACGTACTATAGCTAAAAAATTTACTGGGTAATACATTTTCATAATTTCCGCCTTTAATAACATTTCACAAAAGCAAAGCGTTAAAAAAAGAATTGAAACAACCCACCTACCCGACGCTACAGCATGTATGCTATACAAAGCGGGTTTTGAGGGCAAGAGGCGTTACATCTCGAGTGGCCCGCCATCGATGTGACGCGGACAATGCGCTCCGCTCGCCCCTTCACTTTTTCAATCACTCGTATTTGTAATGGGGGCCTTTGCGTAGCGTTTTATGTTGCGATTTGGATATGGCAGTACTTATGAGTATTTCTTTTGTCATTTGTGTTTGACGTGTTTTGGCAATGGATATGTTGAAAGGTTTCGTCAAAACAGAAAGGTATGATTTGTACGTCTATGAACGTACAAATCCGCAATATTTGCAGTTGAAAATTCTCTTTAAATAATTCGGTATCACTAATAAATTGTATTAGTCAATCAAGCGAAAATATGGTAATGTTTTTAAATGTTAAAATTCAGGATCTCTCTTACTATATGCTTAAATCAAGCAATCGACGTTTAAAACGGATCATTTTTAAACCAGAATTTATGGAAAAATTATTTCAAACCTTTTTTTAAAGTTTCAACCTACTTGTGTTGTAATAACAAAATATTACAATTCACTGATTTAATAATATTATAAAGAGTGGCACAAAGAGCTTGTAATTACATTAAATCCTTATTTCAGCACTTATTTAATTTATGTTCATTATTAATATACGTCTCAAAGAAGAGTCCTTTGCCCTGCAGTGGGACAATAATAGCCTGTTATTATAAAACCTTCTTGTGAGTATTTGAAAATATACTTATTTTAAGTACTGAATTTATAGAAACTAATGTTTTGGATTACCTAGTAAAATATAGTCACTTTTGATTATGAGAAAAGTCTGCCAGACAACCTTAATTCGATTACATAAAATAGTTTAATTTTTCTGTATGGCATTTTGCAGGTTATCCTATGAGGTTGTCGACTACTTTACCGGGTAAAAAAGCCCCATACAATTTATAAACTCCATAAAACAGTATGATTCTACAGGACTACACTGGTTTATGGAGTATAGCAAGTTTTATGAGTAGTAAGGACATATTTAGGTCCTTACAACCCATCTTTCTACATCTCCGGCATGCGTGTGACCTAATTGCAGTGCAGTTTCTCTTAGTTCCTCTCGAAATCACACAGGGCGTGCCGTATCGCGTCGCACGGTGCGTGCGTCGTGCCACTTGTCCCACTCTCCCCTACCCTGCTGTTAGGGGTACCTAGTATATAAGTGCTATAAATGTTTATTACTTAAATTTGGGGCAGAATAGAAATGTAGGGGGAGTTTTCATGGTGTTCAGATTGGGTGTGTCGATTTCTTGGCTGGTTAAGGTAAAAATTTGTAATTTCATCGGAAAAGTTAAGGGTTTTTTAAATAAAATAGGAATTTTATAAATTAATTAAAACCGAATAATTATGAGGTCCCGGAAAGGTTTTACTGTTTTAAAAATCTTGCTTAAGAATTCGCAAATATTAAAAAATATTTATACTACTTCTTCTTTTCGTGTGGGTAGTGACTAACCTAGTATCAGAGTTTTAAAGCCGCCTTGGGTCTCTGTCTTGGCTTCACATGCCGTTGAGAATTATCTCTCAGGCATGCTGGTTCCCTCTCGATGTTCTCGATGTTCTCCTTCACTCAACGAGTGATAATAATCATAATATTGTTAGCGTCTCATTATTGTAGCAATTAAGGTGTGAGCTATTACGTGAGACTTAAAGACAATGTTATGTTATGTGTATGAAGTAAAATACGAGAAAGGAAGAAGCATTCATTCTAACTAATTAAAATTTCTATTTAAAATTTCCATTATATTAAGACCTGTTTTCTATTTGCACTCTTTCAAAATTCCTCCGGAACTAACCACACACGGCGTAATGAAGTAGTGTCTAATTACCGGCGTGTAGAACGACAGTACCTCCCCCCTCTGCCCCCTTTTTCACCCGGTTCAAACACTTCATTACCGGTATTACCGGGTATTACCGCCGCGATACGCTGATCACGTCATAAAGTATAGCTCACTGATAAACACTCGTGCTTGTATGTTCACTTTTTCGTGGCTTTTAATATTAGGCTGTCTTTTTAAAAGACTAGCGTCTAAATTCTCAAGGGCATATTGCCGTTTTAAGTCTGATGTAAAGACATCATAAGACTTAAAACGGAAATATGCTATAGCCTTTGACAAAGGTCAAAGGCTATATTTTGACCATCAAACCCTCCAGGTAGTTTGAGTACACTTTTGTGTTTGGAAGTTTCTTTCGACACGGACCTCTCATTATATTGTCGATCAATTGGTACCTAGGCTACCTATTAGCGGCCCACCCCTGCTTCGCACGGGCACAATTGGAACAACGCGGTCACACAGACAGACACGAGAAGCGACTTTAATTTATAATATGTATAGAAGTATTGCATGATATTTTAATTGATAAAGCCACAATGTCACTATGAGTAGTGAATCATAGTGACATTGTGGCTTTATCAATTAACTGACACGAAGATGTGACATGTAGGTACTGACCTACATGTCACATCTTCGGGTCATTTCCCATTCAGTAAGCTCGTGTAAAATAAAGCATCTTAAGCTGAAGACAAAACATAGTCCATAATTCACTGAAACTATTTCAAACTTGTATTTTAACAACTTTAATAATATCGTGTGAAGTATGTTAAGGCTCTCGAAGTTTAAACTTTAAATATAGCTTACCTGAACTTTGTCACAGAGAACTTTTTATATTTATGTACTTAGTAATTTTTCATATTTTTATATTTTTACGAAACGCCATTAAAGTTTTATATCTACAACTTTTTTTTTCAAACTCATGCCTCACTCTGTTTAAATCCTAAAACAGGAACTATTATCTTAGTTACACATAAAAAAAGTCTTGGCATTTTTAGTTGCTGTATCAAATATCAAACAATGCAGATGTCAAAAAATACTAAGCTTTAAACTAGGACTGATTTTTCGTTTAAACTTTGATGTCCCTTTAGCTGTTGACTGTTTATCATAGTCTATCAGATAGAACAGCTAATCATTATAATGGAGCGTGAACCAGAACAACCTGAAACAGTCTCTCTATTGAGTAGAGCACAAAATTCATGATGAGGTCACTTAACGGGCGCCATATTATGTGTTCTACACGGCTTCAAAGTCAAAGTCAAAGTCAAAGTATTTTATTTGTTGAACATAGGTAGTATGGTACATGGTATAAAATTTGCGTTGTATCACTATGTTTTGCCGTGCAAGGCGTACAAATTAGGCATAAAAAAACTACAAACTAAATAAAACTGTTTCAAACAAGTATCGTCGTAAACAAGATAGAATAACAAGTGGATCGGACTTTTTTATTTTATGCTTCTATCCTCTAAAAACTCATTGATAGAGTAGTAAGCCTTTTCAACTAAGAATTTTTTGAGTTGCGATTTAAAATGGTTTATGTTGGTCATGCTTTTTAAAGTTTTTGGTAGTTTACTGAAGATTTTTGGACACATGCCGAGACAACTCTTTGAGAAAAGTGCAGTATTGTGTTTTTTGGTTTTAGTGTGCTTTGGTGACGTCTAGTATTAAGTTTTTCAAATTTAGACATATTTTCCTTAACAAATATTGATATTTCATAAATATAGAGGGATGGAAGCGTAAGTATTTTTAAACTAACGAAAAATGGTTTGCAACTTTCGGTGGTTTTTAACAAACATATGGCTCGAAGACATTGTTTTTGGGCCTTAAATGCCATTTCTCTATTGGTAGAGTTGCCCCAAAATATTATGCCGTAACGAAGAGTTGTGGAGACATATGCATGATATGCAGTAAGGACAGTATTAGGTACGATGTGCAACCTTATTCAAATTGTGTAAAGCATAGCAAAATTGATGAATTTTTTTTATCATATTCTCCATGTGTGTATTCCATGTCATCTTTTCGTCTAGCCAAATACCTAGAAATTTGGTTTATTCCGTTTTAATAATCTTATTTTGGTCATAATTAATGTCAAGAATTTTAGGATTAGTTCTTTGTTTAAATGTCATTATTTGAGTTTTATTAAAATTAATCTGTAAGTTGTTATTATTTAACCATTGAATTATTAGACTTAAGCTACTATTTATGTCATTTCCATATGAGTCACTATTTTCACCAGAAAATACTATGGTACAGTCATCAGCAAATAGGGTCATGGATGTGGTATGGTTTTTGGAAGGTCATTTATATAGCATAAAAATAATAAAGGGCCAAGCACACTTCCCTGAGGCACAACATAGTAAATTTGTCTCTCTCTCGATTGGTAATTAATATCAGTTTTAGTGTGAACATCGACTGCTGAAATACTAGTTACCTGTTTTCTGCCAGTAAGGTATGACTTTATTAAGTTTAAAACTTTGCCCCTAATGCCATATTTATATAGCTTATTTAGAAGGATTTCATGGTCAACAAAATCGAAAGCCTTAGTCATATCCATAAATAAGGCTGTTACAGGTATTTTTTGGTCCATATTTGTAACTATTTCATTGATCAGTTCATAAATGGCCATGTTTATGTTTTTACACTTTCTAAAACCATACTGCTCTTTAGTTAAAATGCCATTTTTTTCATGAAATATGTATATACTGTTATAAATAACCTTTTCAATTATTTTGGAAAATATTGAAAGAAGAGCAATGGGTCTGTAGTTGTGTATATTTTGAGGATCATCCTTTTTATGCAGTGGTTTTATTACGGACAGTTTTAAGTCTTCGGGAAAAACACCTTGTTCTATACATAGGTTAGTAATAAAGCTGAAAATCGATGAAATTTCAACAGCTACGCTTTTTATTATTTTAGTCTCAATGTCATCAAAGCCAGAGCTATTCGTATTTTTCAGAGTCGTAATTATTTTATAAATGTCCATTGGTGCTGTGGGTGATAAGAATAATGAATTCATGTTTGAATTTGTTACTGTTGTTTTATGGTCAGAATTGTTTGTTGGCTGTATTTGGTCAATGAAATGATTATTAAATAGTTCTACAATGTCAGTTGGATTTGTTACGTATTTATTGTCAATAAGGAGTTCATAAGGACTGTTCCTTGGAATGTTATTTTTTGATGAGTTTATAACCCTCCAGGTTGCTTTAGTTTTATTTACAGCATTATTGATAAAATGGCTATTTTGCGATTTTTGGGTCAATTTGATAATTATTTTTAAACGTTTGGAATAGGAATTATATTTTTGTTTATTGAGTACATTTGGATGCCGCCTGAAGGTCCATAGCATCTCACGTTTACGTTTAGAGCACAGTTTAATGCCTTTTGTGATCCATTTCTGTCGTTTAGTAGTTACAATTTTTATTTTCTTTAAAGGGAAACACAGATCGTAAAATAATTTGAATAAGTTATGAAATTCTTTAAATGCATTGTTTGGATCTTTGCAGCAAACATTATTAAAACTAAGACTTTGTAAAGCCTCTTTAAATTTTTTGACATTTTCCTGGCAAAAATCGCGTTTGTAAGAGAACCAGTGTGTGAGCGTGCAGGTCTTTTTGACGGGACATTTTATAATTTGAGCTGTATGGTCAGAGACGGCTAGCTCCATTACTTCACATACACTTCCTCTTACATTGTGTATAATATTGTCGATGCATGTACCGCTATCTAGCCGGGTTGGTTTATGCACACCTAATTTCATATTAAAGCTATGTAAGAGATTTTGAAATTGCATTGACATTTTCGTGGTTTTTAAAATATCGATGTTAAAGTCTCCGCAAATCAGCACCTTTTTTTTGGAATTGGGACATATTTTCCTTAAGATTCCATCAAAGTTAAAGAAAAATGAAGTTAAGAAGTCGATATTATTCTTAGGAGATCTATAAATACAGACTATAATTATTTGATGATCGATTAATTCAATTGCACAAGATTCTAAGATACAAGAACTGCAATATTCTTTTAAGTCGAGAATTTTATACGGATGTTTATTATTTACCAAGATGCATGAGCCACCTCTCCGGGACTTTCTTGCATAGAAGGTAGCTAGAGTATAATTTGGAATACAAAGATTGCAATGGTCCTTTTCTGTCATATTGTGTTCTGTAACACAAAGTACATCCACATGTTTACCAAGGCTAGCAAGATCATTTATATGTAAGCTTAATAAGTCCGATTTACTTATTAAACCGTTTGTGTTTTGATGAATAACATGAATATGGTTATACAAGAAAAAAAATTTGATTGTGTCCCGTTTCAGTAGCATCTATTTTATGAAAGACATTGTCTATATTATTAGAATTGGAAAAACAATTATGAAAGGTCATGTCAATATCATATTTTACATTGCAAAAAATATTGTTCACACCAGTATTATTAATCACACCATTTAACTTAGAAAACATTGTATAATCATAGGGTAAATCGTAATTAGAGTCATATAGAAATGCATAGTTGTGTATCTGAATGTCATTGTATAACAGATTATTGAACAATTCTAAGTACTCTTAAGTTGTACATATTAGAGTAATAGCTGTATTTATACGTAGGTAAACATATTATAATATTTGTGTTATTCACAGCTACAAGTGTTTCACGAAAGTTAAGAATTAGATCATGATAGTTGTTTGTTGTTCTGAAGTCCTCTTCGCCGATGAGAATTAAGCAGTAATCATCAGTCGTAAAAGTAGTTAATTTTTTATCGATGTCGCTGACGAGATGCCTTATCCCACAATATGGTTTGAGGTAGTGACATATACTAGAGTTCGGAAATGTTGTTTCTGCTATTGATAAGATCTTGTTTGACTTATTAGAACTCAGAATACACAATTTATGTTTTTGTTGTTGTTTATTGTTAACTACCTCCATATTTGTTTTAACGGTGTGCGATGGACTATTTTGTATTGTATTAATCTGTTTCGTAACTACAGTATTTACATGTTTTGGAGTTAAAGTTATTGTAGAACTTTCCAGTTTCTTATGTGGATTTGAAATTCGAATAGGAGTGGCTTGCTCCTTATTAGATGTCCCAATGTCACTAATTAGCTTCTTAGTTACTTTTTTTACAAGTTCATGTTTGTTATTTTGCGAGTCAATCGTTCGCTTTAGCTCAGTGTTTTCACATGATAAATTATTTATTTGCTCATGGGCCGCCAGTAATTCTGAGTTGAGTTGTTCAATTTGTTGTTTTAATTGTGTGACTTCGTCGTTTTCATCATCCGATATTGTAGGTAAACTGTGTGTGGTGCCATCTATGGACGAGTCATTGGAGTTACATTGTTCCACTACACTTTCATTGAGTGATTGAGTACTTGCTTCATCAAAACGCTTTCAATTGCTCCAGTCACAACATTTGTTATGTAATTTCAAATGGGCGCCAATCAACGTATGGAAAATGGGAATAATATAGAAGTCCTTTGTTCCCTTAAACTTTAAAATAATTAAAATAATGAATTCAAATGGTTATTGTAAACGTAAACTGCTATAATTTGTCCTTCTCTAATCTTTGTCTGTAGGTATTTTAGATTACATTTGCCAAAAAATCGCGACACAAAGTGAGCTTCTTTATTTCTTTTGAAAGTTATCATAGTTTTTGCATTCTAGTAGTTTTTTACCTAAAACACAAAGACTTTTTCTTTCATATGAATTTAAAGAAAACTAAACACGCCGTAACAATTTTATGTAAGTAATAATCATAACTAAATTAATATCACTAAAACTTTTTGTTCAGACATAAAGCATAGTTCAATATATTATTGCTACACTATATTTCTTACGGTACCTTATTAATATTTTACCTAACATGTGTATGTGCACATGTATTACCGAGTAGGTAGTCTTCGCTTCCAGTAACCTATTGCTCATTGTAAGTGCTGTTTATTGTTCAAAATCAGATCGACACTTATTTCCACGTCAATCAGAAGTCAAAATTCAAATTCAAAATATTTTTATTTCACATGAACCTACATGGTCAAACTTATGAAACGTCAGAAGCTAGGTGCACGGTTCCAATTGGTCGTTTAATATGGAGAAGAGCCGGCAAGAAACTCAACGATTACTCTTTTAAAAATAATTGGCTTTTACAATTGTTTCAAATAACAGTGTAACTAGGTATGGGAGGACAGTGTAGGTCTTTCAATAAGTACCAGGTACTTAAGAAAATAGAAAATGGGCAACAAATGTACAGACCGCTAAGCCTACAGCGTTCTCAAATTCACTAAATAGAAAATAATCTATACGAAAGATAAATAAATACATAAAAATTAAAACCTATTTTAATTAAACGCAATTACATGAGTGATATTGCAATTGTAATAAATCTGAATAATTATCATGTCCACAAAAGCCACTAATAAAGAGTTCAAATTAAATCGTAGGTATATAATGTCAAATAATAGGATGAATATGTCAACGACGAATGTAAAAAATTAAAATTAAAATAAACATGGCAATTTGGGAGCAGTTAATAGACTCTTACATAATTATGCCATTAATGAGGTACTGGGGAAGCCACATGTGCAGAAGGAATTATTGCCAAACTTTCTTGTCTTCAACGTAGTCTTTAATTAATAACTTGTATGCTCTGTATGTATACTCGTGTTTCCACACATAAATAATCTTAAATCTTGGTTTTAAAACATATATTTTCAAGAAACTATTATTAAAACATATTGTTACTGAAATCGAAAACAAAATGTAGTGGTTTTAATTTAACTTAAAAAAAAAAAAACTGGCCAAGAGCATGTCTGACCACACAAATGAATTCCGTAGTTGAGATGAACTTATTCCAAGGACAAACGTAACATTGTAGTTGAAAAACATGTTCCCCCTATACATTCCAACTGAAAGTGTTAGTTTGTACGCACAATATTGCGGGATTCACCATCACACTTTAAGACCATAGACTTCTTAAAGGTTTTCGTTTTTTTCATAATATTAGGCTCAGTAGTTTCGGAGACTGCCTCGTTGGTCTAGTGGTCTCAAGCGTTACTGCTGAGCATGAGGTCCTGGGTTTGATTCCTAGGTCGGGCAGTGTTATTGGGTTTTTCTATCTGAAATTTCTCAGTAGCAGCCTGGAGTTTGGACTTGTGCCCGGTTGATGGCAATAGGCTCGCCCCCTATTACATAGGACTTAAAACATAACTGGCGAAATGTGGGTGACCCTGCTACAAGGACACCTCTACCCAACCCTTAGGGGAAACAAGGCGTGATATTATGTTAATTTCGAAGATAATGGGAGTGGTCAACTTTCATCTATTTTATTAAATATCTCTAACAGTATTTACTAATGATTAAAAAAAAAATCTTCACAATAAGCCACTTCATTTAATATGTCACACGGTACAGTTTGGTTATTTTTTAAAATTTTACAATTTGCCCCCAAAAAGTGACCTCATATTCAAAATTCATGTACCAAATTTCAACTAAATTGATCAAGTAAATGCGGAGCAATTGGCTGTGACAGACGGACAGATAAACCCAGCAAGACATACGAGTAATTCTATAAGGGTTCCGTTTTTCCTTTTGAAGTACGGAACCCTAAAAAGCAGTAGATATCCACCGTAAGTAATGAGTTTTACCCTATTCAACTTTATGGGTTCGCGCGATTTATAATCTGAGGCAATTTTAACATGTCAGTCATCAATATTTACAGTGTTTTTGCTCCACTGACCGCCTTTTGCTGACCTTATACGTTATTACGCTATGTTGCTCTTAATGTTTCCCATTCAATTCTCAGGATAATATTTAAATAATCCGAGAGTATAGCACGAAACAAGGTATTAGCCTTGAGCCCCGACTACGGCCTGGCCAGTTCTCCTGAGTATCGTAAAAGGCAATAGGCTGTTCACCTCTATATTACTGCTTTAATAACAGCCTAGTCCCTGAAGACTTCGGACTTTTCAGGGTCGTTTACCTTTTTTATGTGATAATAAGTAAGCAACTAGGCTTGCCTATAACGTACCCTGTCTTACCAAAAGCCACCACCAAGTCCAGTCACTGGGTTGTGGAGGTTAGATAGGAAGTCGCTTCTTTTAAAATACCGGGATTCAACTGCATTCAGTTGGACTGGAGGCTGACATCAGCATAGTTGGGAAAAGTTTTCGATCTATGTAGATGATGATAATAAACTAGGCTTACCTATAATCTAGCTAGTAGAAATGGTGTTCGTCTATGCTATGGATTTTCGCAGATGGATTGTCGAATTCGCTGTTTAACATAACCGCTAGCTGTTTTACAAAACAGCTCCGTTATGTAAAAAAGCTGTTTGACGATGGATGATATCATTGATGCTAGCGTGCCGTGTTATCCGGCCCGCGCTCTTACTGCAGGATAAGCCACGCCTTCAGCGCATTGGGAGCGATGCAGAGCCACACAAGGAACGCCCAAACGCATTATTTTTCTACTTTGTAGTTTTGTTTAATTTTTTTTTGTTTTTGTACAGTCACGAGCAATAGAATTGGTTGGCACAAAGTAATGAGACACTTGGTTTACGTTTTATATTTTTTATTATTATTACAATACAAAAAGCTTAGTCAATGATGTAATCACCATTAGCATCTAAGACTTCTTGCCAACGATCCGGCAAAGTTTGGATGCCTTTCCCCCAGAACTCTGATGGCTGTGCCTCGAAAAAGTTGTTCAACTCCGCCAGTACATCATGGAAATCATTAAATTGTTTACTCCGCAAATGTTGTTTCAGGGCCCTAAACAAATGATAGTCTGATGGTGCGAGGTCAGGAGAGTAAGGTGGGTGGGGTATCGTCTCCCAGCCCAAGTTCTGCTGCTGTTTGCGAACGGTAGATGCGACGTGAGGTCGAGCGTTATCATGTAGTAAAATTACATTGACTCGTCTTCGTCATTTTTTCTTGATAGCAGAAGATAGCTCGGTGAGCTGGGTTGAGTATTTGTTAGCGTCTACAGTTTCATTGTGTAATAGTTCATGAAACAGCATGCCTTGCGCGTCCTAGAAACAGCAAAGCAGAAGTTTTAAGCGCTTCTTTTGACTCAGCTTCGGTTGAGTTGGTGGCGTTTCTTTTCGAGGCAGCCAAAAAAGCACGACGTGTATCGTTCTCATAATAAATCCATGATTCATCTCCCGTAACCAGATCAGACAAAAACTCTTTACTTCGGGGTCGCAGCAAAAGTGATTGACAGATGGCGACACGGACTGCACGACTGGCGTCGGTAAGGATGTGCGGTACCCATCGAGCCAAAACTTTTCGATACCCAAGCTCATGCAGATGGTATTCCACAGTGTGGTGTCTGCAGTTAAGTGCTTCCGCTAATTCACGAGTGGTAGCATCCGGATTCGACTTCAGTTCGCGGCGTAAATCGTCATCATTGAATGCAGGTTGTCGTCCTGAGCGTGACTGACTTTTAAGGCTCCTGTCTCCTGATTTAAAATGGTCAAACCATCTGGACACCGTGGCATGGCTAGTACTTCCAGCGCCCAATGCAGTGTTGATATTGTCAGCCGCAGCCCGCGCACTGTGGCCAAACAAGTACTCGTATAAGTATAGTGTTCGAACTTGTCGCTCGTCCATTCTTCAAACTGACTAAACCAATCGCGAGGGCGGCTTTATATACCCTCACATTAGAAGTACCTAGAATGTTCTACAACATACTAGAATATTATCGAAAACAATTAACTTAAGAAAGGCAATGTATAGAGTTTTGTAGAGTGTTTCATTACTTTTGTGCCAACCCAATATTTACACTTAGCAATATTAAAAAGCGATTTTCTCGTGGAATAACTACTGCAACTTGAAGATAAGACCTATTTGATATTGTGTGGGTTCCAAAATACTATGTTCATTACAACAAACGTTAATCAACACAGTAGGAGAAAATCACTTTTTAAAGTTGCTAAGTGTATACATATTATTGCTCCTGACTGTACCTACCCCATTCAAATTTGAATACCACTACTTGCAATATAAACAATATCGACAGGAAGTTTAATAATATCGTCAAACTAGACAAAGTCGGAATAAATACGTATTATTGAGGCTTACTCAAAAGCTACCAAAGAAAAGTTAACTTATATGGCCTCACTACGTGAGCTTCCACTACCGAATGAAAAAGAATCACGTAAATCGGCCCAGTAATTACGATAAACATACATAAAGAAATACATGCAGACGAACATAGAACCTCCTCCTGTTTTGAACTCAGTTAATAAGTAGCCTATACCCTGCAGGCGCCAGGCTACCTATTTGTCAAATATCATAACGATCAGTTCAGTGGATTAGGTGTGAAAAGGTAACAGAGAGTTACTTCCGCATTTATAATATTAAATACTAGCTTCTGCCCGCGACTTCGTTCTCGTGGAAGTCGAAAAAATATAGCCCATGTTAGTCGTTGACAATGTAGCTTTCTATAAGTGAAAGAATTTTTTAAATTGGTTGAGTAGTTCATCCATTACAGACAAACAAACATGCAATAATAAAATATTTTCTCTTTTTAATATTAGTTTAGAAGTACGGATGGTGAGTCAGCTTTGAGTTGTTCTACTTAAGTTAACTCTTTGATACTCAGGACATTATAAAATTCAAGAGCATATAAAAGAAAAATAATGCCATGCTCAAAGCCGCTTAATTCTTAAGACTTTAGTACATAGTACGTGTTAGCTTTACTGCTTGCCTAGCAGCTTGTGTGTCTAACATTTTGTTGAAACAGCACGTTCATTGAAATAATTAGATTATAACTGTATGGTCTAGTGGCTGCACTGTCGATGCTGAGCTTGGTGTCCTGGGTTCCATAACTAGGTGGTATAAAATTGAGGATTTAATCGAAACATTATGAAAATGTGTCAAACAGAAGATATATAAATAAAAAGCGGTGGTAGTTTGTTATTCTTCTTAGAATTCTCCGCTCAATATGTTGATTTAATCCTCGAGTACGAAACCCATCGGTGGGGTCTGTCATAACCGGAAAATACGTGGAATATTGAATTACTTTTCCTGTCTCCAGTGAAAGATACGTGGACGTTACTGTTCCTGAAATAGCTTGACGTGGGAACCCCATCACTCTTATTGAAAAAACAATTCCATCCCATACCAAAATAAATAGATTATCTGAATAATTAAAAAAGAGGTATTAACTCAAAAGGAAGGTGTCAAAGAGTCAACAACAATGATAAACGATGCCTAAGTGGATGTTGGCTCAGTGAGGCAAAAACAGCGCTCCGCCTTTCAAACGATAGCGCTCACAAATAAATATAAAAGGCAACTCCACTTTGAAGATAAGTACTGCTTCACTCGTCTAGAATTATTGCAAGGAAACCAAAGGAAAGGAGACTTTGGTGAAGGAGCTTTTAGTCCTATATGAGGTAAAAATCAACCAATAGCTGCTGAGATTAGCCGCAATGTACAATTGAATGCGAGCAAGACTTCGATTTGTAATAATTGAAGTAAAAAAAAAAACAAAACTAATACCTTCACATTGTAACGTAATCGTATAAAGTTTCTTCACTCAGCCATCTTGTTTGTTTCCTATGCGACAGTAAAAGCAATTTTAATAACCAAATTACAGAACTTAATCAATTATAGGTGCCGAACAAAGCAACGCCCATTTATTATTTGAGCACAAAATTACGATATAAAACAGTTAAGATGGATAAACTGCGTTTTCTTTAACGCGATTATGAATATTAATTAGGGTGGTCCGACGTCCGGAAGACGCGGCCGCCACGCCGCCGAG
Source organism: Omphaloscelis lunosa (assembly GCA_916610215.1). NCBI lineage: Eukaryota > Metazoa > Arthropoda > Insecta > Lepidoptera > Noctuidae > Omphaloscelis > Omphaloscelis lunosa. The sequence continues at coordinate 22,661,772 of OU744249.1, forward strand.
CCGCAGGCGTACCGCAGCCGCCCCGCAGCCGCCCGCCGGTAAACAAAAGCAGATGCCCCAATTCCCTAAGTGCTAAAGAATTGTCTGGTTACACCACTTCGCCGGATGCGTTGTCGGTTGATAAGCTCTTTTGTTAGCAGCACAATGGCGACTGTATCTGGTGTTATTTAAATTAAGGATAGTAGCGACGTCGCCGCGTGATGCGGTTGTTGCTTGCATTTTGTTTGATAAGGTGCCAACGCGATGCGCTGTGAGCTGGAAGAAGGAAGACACTTTAGATTAGGGATGAAAAATCAACAAAATATCCTAACCGTAGGATGTTATAAACATATTAAAACCATACCATTCTTGTCAATGTGCCAATATTAACAATATCTATACTCAATCTTAATAGTAAAGCACAGGCATTCGTATTAAAATTGCACAAAAAAATAAACAATTCTTCACTACAAAATAAACAAAAACTATTTAAGTTCTATCAACAGAAGAAAACTTTAATAATAGTTGAAAATAATAATGATCGGACAACGTTTTCCCATAATTGCTGTAATAACACTATAATTACATGCCTTGTTCGACAAACGAGCACGATTCCTATTTTTGTTCTAAGTTTGTTGTAAAACATTAATGAAGATGAATGTGGGTGGATGATCGGAGCACAATTATAGCCTCATCTGGTCCTTGGGGGGAGGAAGCCATTTCCTTAATATCACCATATTTCACTCTTAAACAATCGCGGTATTGCGTGATTGATTGCCGGTACTACTGCCGCAATGTAAGAATAAGCAGAAGGACAGTCTTGTTTGATATAAAGCTCAGAGTAGTCACGAACATACTGTTCTGAATGGGTAAATGGTGTTATAACATTGATAAGGTTGATGAAACCGAATAGGTATATGCTAAAGAGTTTTTCACATAATTATTCCAAAGATAATGTCTTAAATTATTTTGGAAATTTTTGAGCGATGAGACAGTTCAAACAGTAATAATTCATGGAGCTACTGCAGCTTATATGCAGGTTTTCTGTAGTTTTGGGATGTCATACGTTTGCCCATGATACATTTAAAAAAATTGTAGTGTCCATCCGCGGCTTTAAACTTTGTCGTTCTGCACTATCATTTATTTTCCTCAGCCTCAAACGTTAGTCCATATACCACGTTGTTTTGAGTTTGCCTTTTGAATCAGTTTCCTGTCTGCCACCACCGTGCACCAAATTAATTAAGCGGTATGACATTACCTTTCGTAATACCGCAGTTTGTAACACTCAAGTATTTTTAGGATGAGTAATGCGCGAAGCAAAGATTTACTCATAAGCTTTCGTTGGGAGGTTTGTTTACTGAGTCATGTATACTAAGCTAACGGTAAACTAATATCGGTACCTAACTCGTATGGCTTTATTTCAATAAATAGAACTAGAAATACTGATAAAACCTCCGAGGAGAGGTGAAACGGCTGATATCTGAAAGAAAAATCTCAGCGTCTTTTTTTTAATGTTTTGATTTGTGTATCCTTTGTTCTAATCAAATATTAATCGAATTTGTATGCACGTGGCAAAGTTTTGCACAATTTTTAAATTTATATAGAACCTTTAGGTATCCTTTAAACGTTTAGCAGTGCAGCTTGGCAACACAAACTTGTACTTCCTCGTAAAAACATTTTCACAGGGTGCTATCCTGCTCCTCATTGCCGCTACTTATAGAGAAAATAAACATGTTTGCAAAAAACTTTACTTTCTTTTTTTTCGTATGTTTAGTGACTAATGTGGTGTCAGAGTTTTCATGCCACCCAAGTGCCTCTGACTTGGCTTCACACGCCGTCGAGAAATATCTCTCAGGCATGGTTTCCTATTGACGGGGTCCACTAGGGCCGATGCCTGCCGGGGTTGCGAAGAAAGCCGAAAGGGAGATCGTGGCCCCCGGCAACAGAGCAACCGAAGGAACACGGGTGGGTTTAATGTCAGTAAGAGTCTGACACGCCCTCCCGCTCCGCCCAGAGCGGGAGAAGTTATTTGATAATTTCCCACCCAAAAAAAAAAGGCATGGTTTCCTCACGATCTTTTCCTGCACCGTTTTTGAAGCAAGAAGCAAGTGATAATTATACAATACGCACATGAATCCGAATAGGCAGTGGTGCATGCTTTGCGTTCGAACTCGAGACCTATGACTTGGCAGTCCGACGGTCACACCACTCGGCGATCGCTGTTGTTTAAGCTTTACTGAATAAATCACAAAGTTTACTCGAAATACTCCCGATACAATACCGCTAAATATTTATCTCTATTATCGGTATTAAGGTACTAATAAACCTTCAGGGCCATACAAGTTTAGTTGGGAGCCTGAACTTTGAACAAGGAAGCCCTATTATAAGTTATCTAGAACATTTTCAGCTATTAGTGAACAATCCAGATCGTTACGAACAATCACTTCGTTTTTGTGGGTGCAAGATTGCTCTGGTAGCTTTTTGTTTCTTTTACTTAATTTACTGATCCTTTAGACCACATTAATTTAACTATTCTTATGTTTAATCTGTGAAATAAGTTTTTTTTGGCTTTAGTATACATTTTAAAATAGAATTGAACCACCATAATTATATTCTCTCTCCATTAAAGTAATTTTAAGCCCAACATTAATCCATCCATCTATTTTACGCTAACTAAATAAGAAATTACGTATTTAAGACTTTTTTATTATTTTTAAGGTAAATTGTATTTAAGTAAACTAGGTAAAATAATGAATTAGTTACTTTAATTTTATCATTATTTCAAGACTTCTAATGTTAAATATTGTTAAGAATTTTACTGTCCAACAATTACCATTAAGAGCTCATGTTGCCTGTGATGCAGCTTCATCCTAGTGCAAGCATCTACCATTATAATATCTTTGTAAATTATTTCTAAGATTTTATGTTAATATTTTACCAATTTTTGAATACTGAATAAAGATTTTTTATTATTATTAATCATCAAAACAATCCAGCAAACAATTACCAAATTCGAGCGCATCAACTTCAACAAAAGCCATTCACGTCAAACTCCTGCGTAAACCGATCACCACCATTGTCTATACTGGGAAGACCTCTACCATCTCCGACCTCGACCTCTACGACCCACGTTGTTGATGCAGGGACCATTGAAAACGTAATAGGTGTCCGTCGCGGCTCGCTGCGATTGTGATTCATAGAGCGCACGCCGTGGCCAGCCAGCGATGAATGTCGCCCGCGTGATTTAAATCACAATCGAGCGCGACCGAGGTGTCAGCCCAACAAAACGCCACTCGGCAGTAATTAAAAGCACGGAGGCCGCACGTCACACCGACATACGAACTCCATTTGTTAATTGGAATCCGTAAAGACACACGACTCGTTTGTGTCCCATATGATGGCGATGCCGCCCGGCGACCCGTCGCTTGCCTTACAATGTTTCACTTCGTTTGTGAGTCTATTTACTTTGGTTATGTGTAGATATATTAGAAAAATAAAACAAAAATTTCTTGAATCATCGTAACATTGTAAATATGCAAAATCAAGTACGTAATGTCTTTTAATAATATTATTACGTGCTGCACAAAATACATTCATTCTCAGCAAGAAACTAAAATGTTTGAAATATAAATAATCTTCACATTTGCAAAATAAAACTCTAAATACAATCAGAATAAACGAAATAAACGCACGGTGAGCACAAGTGGTCAGTAATCGTGCTCGTCCGAGCATTCCTGCATGCTGAGCACACTCGGGCACAACGGACGCTCAATTATCGAGCATTCATCTCGGAGACCTAAACGCGATGCAGCTACTATTTATTTATATATTATGGATGTTTATGGCTGTTGAATGTGAAGCTTGAATGTTCATCGATTTCTATTTTACTATTATAGTCAAAAGCGCAGCTGCTAAGTGAGAATTTTATGCCAGATTTGTTTGAGACATCACGAATTTTATCACTTTTACAGCAGCCTCATAATCACATTCATACATATAAATGGCATTTTTTTTTTAAAAATACAGTGCCTTCTTTATCTGACAAAAAATACTCTCTGAAGTATTTTACTAGATGGTAGCTAAAAAGGCAGTTTCTAGTGGACTCGTGGAGCCATTTTCCGTGAGGGTAGTTTGGTGCGCAATCACATCGCCTTCTCAGACGTGGTCACGTCTTATTCAAAGGTAGTGCATGTTTATTCTCAAATACCTCGTGCATTTCACAAAATGGTGGATGTCTGCATTTTTAAAGAGACGATTTTGGAAAATGTAATTGTCTGCGCTGCAGATTGTTTGCAGTAACTGAATGCCTTATGTTTGTCAAAGGCGTTGTATAACAATGGATTTGTAACGCTTATGATAGTGATTATATTAATACAGATTTGTGCGTCGATACATGTGATCGTAGCATTGCTTGGCGTAGCATAGCTACGGCAACATTTTGTTGCTTACAAAGGTTGGCACCCCGCCTACGGTAAGCATATAGTTTGACATTTCCATTAAATATCAAATAACCATAAGACCAAACAAACAACCACATATTTTTAGTCTACTGGTTCCACTACTATGAAAATAAAAATAGACGGCAGCGCCGCCGTGCCGTCTGGGTCACAAACAGTCCCATTTTATAATTCAACAGTCAGTACTTGCGGCCGCGTTACGTGAGTAATTATCGAGGCATAATTAAAAGCTCGCTGTGCCACAAATTGGCACTATGTTAGTGGACAGGCAGCTGGCAGGTCATGGCAGCAATCCGGCTGCTCTCTAGTAGCAATCACGCACACCAATACCGCCAACCTATTAATTAACACTACTTCATAAATGACTGTTTTCGATGTTCATTTATTAATGATTTTTCATGACGCACTCATTTACTTTCTTTAATATTTTAATTTTATCATGCTGAAATGATCGTGGAAAATATTTACATTAACTATTCCTTTTTCCGATAAATGCCTACTCTGAAAACCTTCACTCAAAAATCTGAATTTGCTTCATTTAATACACTTCATCGGTTCATGATTATGATGTTTATTACGAAATTGAGTTTATAAATTAATCTCTGATCATTTAATATATTTGTTTGTAGATTAAATCCGTCAATAATCGACAAACGTGACAATGAACCACGCTAAAGTATTATTAACTGCTTCAGTCGCAGTTTATTTGTGTAAAGCGCTTATACTTAATAATAATTCATTTATGTCGTTCATTTTAACTAAATAACGTTGGGAACAGACGATTCATGGGGATTTTGTTTTATTGTTACATTTATAAAGAAATAACAAAAAGAAAGGGACTTCAAAAAAAAAAAAAAACACACCACGAATTGAAAAATTACTTTAATTTCGGAAATTTGTGTTTTGTGTTTTCGTTCTTTGCCTCCACAATAGTAGTTAAAATAATAGCACGTAAAATTTAATCGGACAGGCAACCGGGTGGCGAGCGTTAATCTGGATCTTGAAGTGATACCAAACCCCCTCGTACAGTCCGAATAGACCCCAAATGGACGGGGGGGAGCAAAATATTAAAAAAAAAATTTGTTTTGACGGGGCAACCGGAAGGAATTGCGGTTACTTTGAAGTTTATACCTTATTTATATAATAAATAAAATAACAAAATGAGGATGAATTTGATCAAAACTGGATGGCATTGATACACACAAATTCCTTGCACTTATTAGTGCTTACATTTGAAATGCCATGTCAAACAAAAAATATGTTGTTTTGCCCCTCCCCCCCCATATCTCCACCCCCGTCCATTTGGTAGTACGGGGGGGTTCGGTATCACTTCAAGACCCAGATTACCACTCGCCATACGGTTGCCTCTCCGATAAAATTAATTTTACGTGCCATTGCCTTGAATATAATGCTGTAGCGTACCTAACCTACCCTACACAAATCACACACTACTTGCTATGTAAATAACATTGACAGGAAGTTAGTATAACATCATCAACATGCACCAAGTGGAAAAATAAAACGAGCAAGCCTTAGAGTACTCGCCTATGATGTGTATGTAATATCTATCAACCTCTCGGAAAATGGGTTGGTGCCATTATGACGACTGCGCGCGCTCATTGGTCAAATCAAATAGCACGCGATTCTTCTTGTTACACACTTCCGTCTATTTTCACAAAATCACTCCAACAGATAGCAGGAAAGCGAGAGGAAAGATATTACACATCAAAAACGTATTATTGAAGCTAACTTAAAAACTTCTCAAGCAAAGTTAATAAAATGTAAATGGGACTACCGCGAAAGTTTTCTCTACCAAATAAAAAATAATTCTCAAAAACGGTCAACTATTGAGGAAAATATCGATGAACATACATAAAAGATAAACCTTTTTTTAAGAAATCGGTTAAAAATCTTTGATGCAAATATAAATCAACTCTGTTCAGTGCTAATAAGTTAATAACACATGCAACCCAATAAACAATTTCAAAATTATTGAATTTGTGCGTGACGTGATATTGACGCATAATACAAATGGCCGTGGCGGTTGTTCCAATGTCGGTGATTAAACAATAATTCATCTCGAGAACACGGCGCGTGATGTACCGCGGGTGACAACCTGGCGTCTCCTCATTAGAGCAACAAATTCGGCGATCGTTCACTACCATGCTGACAGATAGGGCTGATACTTGTTATCAGTGGTTATTGATTTTCTGCAAAGTGAAACAAAAGACAATCATCAAAGGTGTTGTTTTTATTTTAGGGGATACTTAAGTCTTCAGTCAACATTAGAAATCACAATAATTCAACCATAGCCGAAACCCAATACCTTAACTTTGTACATTTATAAACATAACTAGGCTAGTAAGCCTATTATATAACATTTCCTGTATAAACTTCACATAAACGCAAAATCATTATTATCTTCCTTGACGCCACGTAGCTGTAATCTCAAGAATAATATAATTGAATATATTACAAGTATCTACAGAAACACTTCAACTAATGCCATGTATCTTCCGAATTATTGATGCTACAACGGATCCCTATTAACCTAGAGATAAGGACGTGACTGACATGAACATGACAGATACATAATATTAGTATATTCATGATATTCGTATCGTGAGCGCCAGCCCTACTTTGCTCGCTGCAGTGACAAATCGACGCGGGGCGTCTTGATATAAAGAACCTATAGATATTTTATTAATGAAAATTATGTTTTCAATCTTCAATGTCACAATCTCAATACAAAGACGCCATACAATAACAATTTAAGAATAAAGTTAGTTTATTATATAAAAAATTCATAGACCAAAGTTGTACTGTATGAAAATTATTATAATCGACAAAAACAGTTGCAGTAAGCCATACAAATGTTATCTGCACATAATGAATCGTTCCTACAACATGCCAACAACCTGACGTGTTATATTATGCTTTAATGCAAAATTTATCAAAGCCATTATTTAAACGATTATCTCTCGCAAATACGTGTTTCAACAAATCTCTCACAAACACTTTAATAAAACGCAAATAAAATGTACAAACTGGGCACGTGCATCACTCTTTGTAAAAGAAAACCGAACCGTTTGCAACTGAATAATAGAGACAAAAGATTTGAACAAACCCCCGTAAGTTTGTCTGAATGGATCGGCTAGACAGACAGGCTAAACAGATGCTGGGGACATAATTAATAACCTAGGTGTACAAAGCGTCTAGTGTCTGTGGAGTTCTGGCACAATGGGTTACGTAGGATTACCCTGAATGGATTTAACACACCGACGGCGCATAATACTGGCACAGATGTACAAGTGAACGAAAGGGCTGCGACCCAGCATTTAAATTATAACGCTTGGCGAAAGGACCTGTGATTTATTTGGCAAGTGCCACGGGAGCCACGGTACCTGTATTTGGTCCTTTGGAAGGCGTTGAAGCAATTTGAGATCCTTCCTGTTCTAATTAGAAGACTGAAAGTATTTTGTGGAATAGGGAAGTTTAGTAGACCAAAAGTTTTTCTTCGTCATCCAAGATTAAAGTTCATGCAACAAATTTATTGATTTTTTCAAAAGTGTCTATCAACCAATTTGTAAATCCAAATAGTGACATTCTGGCAAGTTCAATTTAAAAACCTCTCGTCACCACTCCTTGCCAAGTTGGCTTTGTCTCCAAATCTCATACACATACTCGTCACAGTATATTATATCACATACATACAAGGCGTATAATTGTGCGAATGTTGAGCCAAGTTCTGCCGAATCCCGGGGCTCCGAACTTAGATCTCCGTCGACTTCCGTATCTCGTTATCATACTAATGGACTCCCGGGGAGTGTACATTATTGTATTGTTGCTACTTGCTCTGGGGACCGGTTCGAGTTGGCATAACTATAGCCAGATGATATGCGTGCTTCACTCATGTGTGGCTTGATTTAGATCTTGGACCGAGGCATTTTTTGAAGACTTCTCTTAAAGTTTTCAAAAGACTATGCTCAAGTATTTTGTTCAACGTGTTTTATTAAATCTAGGCAGCTATTAATAAAGACTTACGTACTCACTCATAGCTGTGATGATGAATAGAGTGATCTTATTAAATAAGCCACACAAGAATTGCATGGGGATTTAGGTACCACGACCTGTTCGTTGTTCCGACCTCTTAGAATCTAATAGGTATATTTTGAAGTTTTGGGATAAGACTTTGTTATGTTCTTACAAAGGGTATTAGCCCATCTTGATACACATCGATATCTGCAACTGCTACTGCGGCAATTTTTTTTTTTCAAAAATATATCAAGGTCAACTATCAAATTGCATAGTTCCACACATTTGGAACTTCCTTTTTCCCAAATCTTAGCTGATTAACAACAATAGCACTAACAATTTATCTCGTTGTCCACAGCGGGTGTCAGGACAGTGGACGTGCAGGCGGTGGAAGGCATGGTGGCGCAGTTCCCCTGCGACCTGGGTACCGCAGCCAACGACAAGGTCTACATGGTGTTCTGGTTCAGAGATGACGCCGGGATACCACTGTACAGGTACGTCACCAAGATTTTGATGTTGCGGAAGAAATTGTACCGACTGTGTTCATTTATTTCTGGTTTGTTAATGACGTATTTTCAGGTTCAATTGAATTTAAATTTTAATTTAGGATACGTATATTATAAACTATACTTAGGTTCAATTTTTCGTTTTGTTTTTGTGCAAAATATTTCGGTTTTGGACAACACTGCATTTTATATACCTACTTAGTGTGAACATGCATGTTTTATTTATGACTAAAAACCCACATGGTTTAAAATAACGAAATGACCATTGTTTCGTTTTTTGAACAATGGCATTTGATTTCGTTCTTTTGTATCAATCTCTTGTTCAGACTAGCAGACTTATAGACGAGAAAGTTCCACGGTCTTCCAGCTAGTTATATGTACAACATCATTAAAAAAGAAAACTAAATTTACTTTTCTCATAAACCTGTCTGCTCAAAATTCCAGACACAATATTTCCTTCAAAGAAACTTTTTTCAAAAGAAAGTGTTCTTATCAGCTGTAACTACGTAAAAGTTCGTGAAAAACTTAAAAGTAGGGTAGTTAGGTCTAGTTTTGTCTGGAGACAGATAGAATATTCTTTACTATGTACACCATAAAAATTACAGGAGAACCGATCACTTCTCCGATTTTTTTTATCGAATTTCATTTTACTGAAAACTATTGACCGACGTCTTTTTTGGTATATGCATTATTTGACATATTTTTAGACCATCGAAATATCATGGGTCATACGTATTATTTTACCGAACCATATTTCGCTGTTTTACAAAATAACTTTTTGCTATGGGCCGTAGCCTCTTTTGAACTTTCTTCATTTGCCAAATGATTTATTTGCCATATTTTCACCACACCGAAACAACATTTTACGAAATATTATTTGGTCACAAATATAGCCGGTTACTTAGTAGCATTTTCAATATTAAAATAAAATATATAGTCAATATATAATGCTACAAAATTTAGTGACAGAAATGAATCGCTGCAAAACCGACTTCTCGTAGTCTTGTCTGCCCTACCCCTATAGTGTAATTTAAACCCGCGTAGGCGTAGAGCGGTGAGGCGGTCCGCGAGCTGAGGAGCATGTGCACCGCACCACCGCTTCGGCTTACAGGCCGGCTGCGCCAGCCAGCCTCAGTCGCGGCGGTGGGCCTTCAAACCATCTGCGACGATAAGCTCGTGTGGGGCCACCCAAACCCCGCAGCGCCGGAGCCGTGATAGAAACAATGCTTGCTGCATGTTGCATGCCTGCTTGTATATTGCATGCTTGTTTGCACGCTGCATGCTTGAAGCAAGCATCCTTGTTTCCATGCTTCTTACTGGGACCACTTAAAACCACTTTTGTTCATAATCAACTGTTTTATTAAGTGCCATTACATTTAAATGAATGTTTGGAAACATAATACTTCGAACTAATGTTATTTTGGCTATGTGTAACTTCGGTAAAAAGTTTTTCGACCTAATTAAAGGTCGGAGTGACGAAAAAATCGAATTGATAATAGGTCAACTACAGTGGCAGACGTGACTTCGATGAAGTACAAAAAAGAAACGATATAGTTGAAAAGTTTTAGGTGAAATGCAATTCGGTCAAATGTTTTTCCAAATTACAGACATTAATTTTGAAATTTTACATTGGGTGACACAATGGGCGGTTTTATCGCTAAAAACGATTTTTAGATTATCTTTATATTTCTGTAGATTGTCTGAACAAACGCGATCGGGCTTCCCGTCGTGATAGTTCTAGGAATGCGATCAACAAGCAACGGAATTTGACATACATGGTAAAAGAGAATATTTTGTAGAGAAAAATGTTATGTGACAAGACGGTAACAGTTTCATTTTCTTGACTTTCAATGCAATTCGTGTAAAATAATTGCTGTCTTTGAAAAAAACAAAGCGTTCTGTAATAAAGACTTGTGTTAGTAGTTTCATGTCTAACAGTCACCTACTGTGTTAATATAGTGATTACCTACATGATTGTATATAAATTACTCACTTTGCGTACTAATTAACGCTAGTACAACTGTTTTTTCATTAGTAACACGAACCTTATTCATTCGTACCTTTCCTACGTATAAATCTCGTTGACTTGTTTAACTTCCTCGTGACTTTCTATCCCTCTGCATCTATATGTTTAGGGCTTCTAAGGAACGCAGGTCCTCACCGGACACGGCTGTTTCGGGAGGTTCCTGCACAGGATAAGGCGGGAGGAAACGCCCGGGTGTCACCATTGTGTGGATCGCCCGGAGGACACGGTGGAGCATACGGTGGAGGTCTGCCCAGCTTGGGCGGAGCATCGCCGTGTCCTCGTGGAGGCGATCGGCGGCGGTGATCTCTCGCGTCCGGCCCTGGTTCAGGCTATGGTACGGAGCGAGAGGAAATGGGAGGCCGTCACCTCCTTCTGCGAAGCGGTAATGCTCGCGAAGGAGGAGGCGGAACGCGTGAGGGAGAGGCAAATTTCGCGCCCTCACGCCCCTAACCGCCGCAGGAGGAGACGCCCAGGGCGTCGGGAATCGCGGGGCGATTTCCGGCCACCGTAGGCGCGGGCTTGCGGGCGGTGAGCAATGGGTGGCTCACCGTCCGATAAGGACCAGGCCCGGGTCGACGGCGCGTTGTGTTCCACGCGCGCCTCAAAGAGATGTCAGCATAATTGAAGGGGTCCACTAGGACCGATGCCTGCCGGGGTTGCGAAGAAAACCGAAAGGGAGATCGTGGCCCCCGGCGACAGGGCAACCGAAGGAACACGGGTGGGTTTTAGTCAGTAAGAGTCTGACACGCCCTCCCGCTCCGCCCAGAGCGGGAGAAGTTATTTGATGATTTCCCACCCTCAAAAAAAAAAAAAAAAAAAAGGGCTTCTAAGGAAACATACTGTTAGAAAAGAAAGAGTTTTTTTTTTAATTGTGATTACTTTCTCACCAACTTTCTGAAAGAATTTCAAAAAAACAAGCTTCAGATGGTAAAATTCACGTTAAGTTGATTAGCTATTATTATTTATTTAATTGGTTCTTCAAACGCACAAATGTAGACACAGGCGGAATTAATGCTATAGGCATTTTCTACCAATTAACCTCAGTCAGTCAATCACAGCTGTTAACATGAGTTTTACAACCTTTCAGAATTTTTTTGCCTTTTCGCTCTCAAGTGTCAGAAAACATACCAAGATGTTCCCTCTTCCTTAGACACAATAACTTTTTAAAACTCTTTAGGAATTTGTTTTATTTTCTAAAGTCGCCATATTTAATTATGCAGTTAGTCATGGCGGGCGGGTAAGAAGTTACTCGCGACAGACATGCGATTAGTGACAAAGCACGGTTTAAGCAATTTGTAAAAGCGGGTCGCTTTGATGTTATGTGCAAGTTTTATCCGACACTCGGGAAATGTGTGAACGCTGTGCAGCGGACGCTGAAGCGGGAGCGAGAGCGGGTTGAGCGAGCCGAGTTTTGTTTTAAGAGCAATTATAAGAAAAATTTCTTGACGATCCGGGTATTTCTACTAGAAAAAAAAAATTTTCATTATCTGTAAAATAAAATAAGTTCTATATTGTATTATTTGATGTCAAATGAGGTAGACTAACCCATTTAAACTTTTATTGAATTACAAATGAAGTAGGTTCGAGCAGCCCTTACATTTAATTTAAACACAAAAATTGCTGTTATTATTTAAATCCAACAACTACTTGTTTATCCCCGAAATTCGGGCGGCCATAAATACTAAAAGTTCCAGCGTATGTTTTATTTTCATCGCAGCAGAATCTGTGCCACTAAGTGCACAAGTTTAGCTCGCGCGACACAACGCCATGTCTGAAGAAACAAGAGCTCTGCGCTATAATTAATTCATGGCGTGTCTCGACGCGACACGCGACTGCGACTCGCGACACAGCCGCGACAAGTCGCTACCTCCGCAAATAAGCTCTGTAATAGAATGCTGTCAAGTTTCGTCTACTTAGTTAAAACTATTATACCAACTTAGCATTCTATCCGCAAACTTTACAACATATATTTTTGCGCGCTCTGTCTACATTTACTTTAAATAGTTCTAGTTGCGCACATCTGCGCCGAGTGATAAACAGCTCCTGAATGTAATAGCTGTAAATTATGACGAGCGCGCGGTGACGAATGGAGAAACTCGACACTAATTTATACCGCAAAATAAATACGCAATAAAACAATTTAGGAAAAAAACACTTGGTAACATGAGCGCAGTATCACGGTGAACACACTTCTGAGCCGCTTTCCACGGTCCCTTTTAATTTATTCAAGTCAGAAATATTTCATTCGCATAACGAGCTCATTGTCTAACTTTATGATTCCATATTTCCCGTATTTATAAAAGTTACCCTCGGCGGAATTAAGAGACGCGACGCGCTGAGGTGTCGCCTCCTGTTCATTAGGAGCCGTGTATTTATATAATTAAAGCGCACAATAAGGCGGGCCGGGCCCCCAGGCCCCGGGCCCCGCCACCGGACGACTAACTTTTCGTATTAATTAAAAATGAGGCGTAGAAACGCGTCATCACCTCTGGAAAATCGTGGCTAACCGTCCCGTCCCTATCGCTCCTCACATCTACAAAAGGTCCGGCTAAACTTTAATACGCTTTAAAAGTTCCCGAATATTTCACTGTTTTAGCCACTTAAGACAAATTGCTTCGCCCGTTTTGGGGGTTATTTTTTCTCGCGAGAAAACTCGTCCGCGTCCGTAATTTCACCGTTCGTTGCTTCATTTCTGGCGAATTTTGGCGTTTTTGAACGCTTCAGCGCGCGGCGGGTTGCGAAGGGTTAGGAGCGGCGCGCACGAGGTGTTTTTAAAAGTTAGTATTTCTGCTTTACAGTCGCACGTACAGTGGGCTCGTGCGATTAATCTTACGAATGCTTTCAGTACAATGAATGCGTTCTCGTGCAGATTAGTTTTCTCTTAAATTAATGAGTTACGCCCACCAAATACGTTGTCTAGCGAAAATACAAGTTAAACTCTATAGGACTCTTGCGACTGCTCACGTTCCGAATGCAAAATAGTGGTATTCCATTAGAGTTTGTGTCGGGTTATGGTACTTTAGTCGATAAAGCATGGTTTGTGCGTTGCGTAAGCCGGTGAACTGGCTAATGAAGGCAGGTAGCGATGCAGTGCCCGTGATGCACGACGCGCATAAATCACGGATTGGGTGGACTTGCCATTATTTAATCGCACCCCTAAATTGACCGTATGAAAAAATATAAATATTAACTAGATACTTAGGTACGTATTTTATTGCTTAAAATTATAATATCTAGCAATTTTGGTAAAAGTTTTAATTTAGGTGCTACGTTTTTAGAAGACCCGCTTCTACCATTCATTGAAAACCAAATTATACAAGATGCCTGATGATCAGAATATTATTTTTTAATGATAAAACATATACCTACTGAGTTTTTTATGTTTAATATACCTAATTTAATAATAAAACATTGTTTATGGTTAAATTAATAATACTGATTGTGTGAGAAAATTGTGGTCACATTACAAAACTACGCACATACACAGTTGCACACGTATATGGGTCTAAGTAAAGGTAGTAGGTATTTCGTCCATTGTGGTTTACCTATATTAAAAATGCCAGAAATTGATTCAGTCGACGATTCTGAACAACTTTAATAATGTGCATTAATTCAGTTACACATTGTGTATCATAACTTCATAAGTTTCGAATGCATCTAAAACATTTTAAATTATTTGCAATCTTAAAACACCGACCTTATCCCTACCCACTCAATTAATCTGCCTAGCCTTTTTAATCAATCTGCCTAGCTTTTCCCAATTATATTGGGGTTGGCTTCCAGTATAAAGGAATGCAGCTGAATACCAGTATTTTACATGGAGCGAATGCCTATCTGACCTGGAGGGTATTGTATTACAAAATTACTGGGTTGTGGACAACCCAGTAATTTTGTAATACAATACCCCTTGGTAAGACTGGATGTCAGATTTTCGGTCTTCTGACGGCCCGTATCGACTGTCAAAGATCCACGAATGAAAACTGGAACCAACGGCTTAATGTGCTTTTCGAGGCACGGAGGAGTCTCGGTATGTAAATATGGTCACCGATCCACAGAGCAACCTCGGTGAGCGTAGCTTAACCGGATGAATCGACCCGTGTGGCTTTTATTACTTAGCCGTTACTTAGACGAGGAGCTTGTCCTCCCTAATCTCTACCTACTGAAAACATAAAATAACGTCAGAAACGTAAAAGTTCCCGGAACAGTCTGGCAAAAAAGTATCAAAAATAGAAAGTTCGTTATGGCACCGAAAATCTCCCGCCCGCCTAGCTACATGATACGACAGACGCATTCGATTTCCAACTAGTCAATAAAATGGTGGCGCAATTTAGACATTTCTGCATCAAAATTTTCATTCATCTAGATTTCGAAAAAAAAACTGTTCATATTGGAAAATTAGCGAGGATAATTTATTTCTTATTTTTGTTTCTACAAAATGTACCTATGAACAACTATAAAATTGTATAATATGAAGTATTGTATTGCTTGTAATGATATTAAAATTTACGCCCTTAAAAAATCATTGAAAAAAGAAGATTTCAGAAAACTCTTAGGAACAAAAAAAGAGACATTTCTGATCCAGTGTCCACTACGTCTGGTGCGTGTATCAGCGAATATCCCGAATTATCGTAAACTATGGTCACCGATTCACGGCGCACGTGACTTCTGCCGCACACGTTCACAAGCGGATGTCGACTTTATTGCATTGTAATAGAGCTCGTAATGAGTAAACAAGTGGTTCGGGTGTGACACGAATTATTTACGGAGCTTATAAAGTGGACAAGGTTTTTGCTGGCGATGTTTTTATCGCAATAAGTTCGTTTAGATGGTTTGTTTCATTTGGTATGAGATGTTTTTGGAGTTATGAACACGTTTTAGATGTAGATTATGAAGTTTTAACAGATTTCTGTTTTTGACTCGAAGTTTTGGATTTGATTGGCAATCAAGTTTAAAGTTTTTCTATCACGATTCATCTGATTTAGTATTAAGTCGGTACAGTTTATTTCAGTGTAGGATATTGGCAACCCCAGCACCTGCCTTTTCTTATCACATTTTATTCATGAGTCTGTATTTCCTATAAATTGGCACCTCAGTCAAAGATTATTTCAAATAAATCTACTACTACATAGTATTTATACTAGCACGTTTTACTATCGGTAGTGTGACTACTAGTTATCTAAATGACTATTATTGGGCATTACCATCGATCGCTGCTCAATACTGCTCCATAAAAACTGATTGGCTTTTGTTTTGAATGCTACATTACGACCCGTATCGCTAGCTAGCAGTGTTTTTGTTCCAGTTTTTAGCTGATTGAGTTACGCGGAATAATCCGTAGTATATTGATTTAAAAAAAAAAGTTTAAAAAACTGAAACCTGACCACGGAAAAATAAAAGTGATCTAAAAATTACGAAACAAGAAAATATTTCGGACTGGATATCAAGACATAGGTACAAACATGGTCAAGGAAAAGCCGTGGTCGCATGCCTGTATACCATATGGGAGCCAGGAACACCTACAAAATTATAATGGCTTGCGACGACGGGTTCACCTTGACTATTTTTGTACCTATGTCTTGATTTCTGTCTTTACGTTATCGAAACTACTGAGCCTATTTTTTTTTTAATACAGAGAATGGTTCTTTACTTATAGACTACAGGAAAACCTATAAGAAGTCTATGGTCTTAAAATAACACGGTGAATCTCTTAATATTGTGCGTACAAACTCACATTTTGTAGTTGGAATGTATGTGAGACAGTGTTTTTTCAACTGTTTCAATAACTTACATTCTTTTAAGTTTGTTCTTGGGATAAATTCAATTCAACTACGGAACCCTTCATTGTGCATGGTCGGACACGCACTTGATCAGTTTTTTTTAAATCATGCTTTTTATTGTAAATTTGGTAGTTAATTGATTCAGGCTTGACCTTGCGGAAATCCCCTCCTCCCTTTTGGCTTTTCCATATTCGGGTAATTATTCAGAAATAATTAATTCGAGCTCACCATTTGTTAAAAAAATATTCAAAATGTCAGTCATGTCGGTCAAAAGTCAGTCATATATTAACTTACATGTAGATCCCATCTTTAATAAACAAAAAGCAAACTAATACAATTTTATATTAATACGGTCAGTGTAACTTTAAAACGAAAAGTTCTCTAAATATAATAAATAATCAATCACTAACTTTCAAAAATGTTTTTTAATAATCCCCTTACGGAGGTAACTGAGGTAAGACGATATTATTTGAGTGTAAAACTCTGAAAACCACAAAATGTAGACGAAGAGAAAACACAACATAGCCCAGAAAAGGCACATGATACCATGAAAGTCATACCGAAAGCAAACACTTTACGAGGTAATTATGACGTCACACATACTCGGCTTACACACAGTTATTATTTCTCCCTCATAGGAAGGCACATTAATCTTATTTATTCAGGATATCGTATTAAGCGGCCCTTGTATCGAGTGACTGTGGGGGCTGTAGGGCCGGAAGTGCGGCTAAGCGCAACTCTTCCGATCGTAGGGTACTAGCTCTGGTGGTGGGTAAATGGTGTCAGGGATATGGGGAGAGCACTTTTAGAAGTGATATGGATTGTGAAAATTGTATGATATTAATGTCTATAATTACAACGTCTTTAACAAAGGAAAAACAAAATGTTCTGTACTGACGACATCATTGCACTTACTATCGGTTCAGTATCGTCAGAGTATCCTTCCTCATATTGGAACTCTTTTCTCATTTTGGTACATTTAATCTAATCTTTTAAGTTATTAATAAAAGCAAATCAACATTTAAAGTACTTCGTAGATTAGACAGAAGTACTCACATATATTAATTCTTATACATAATCTTACTATTTTTACCATCGTTGCAATAAGGATCATCGTATCTCCCAACTATTGAACGAGCAATGGTTTGTTCGCGGATGGCCGAGCAAATTGGCTTCGGTGAGGCGCTGCGTTACCATGGCGAACAGACGTCACTAATCCGCGAATCACACGCCACACCAAACGTTTCTGTCACTCGTTAAAAGTTTAACGGCTTATGAAAGAGTGTCTGTTCTAGTACTGTGTAAAAAAAATTCTGCCAAACTTTTTTTTTTTTGTATTATGTAACGGATAAATGGTAATGGAGGGTTGGAGGAAGAGGAACTTCTAGTCTGACTTATAAACCTAAATTAAATATCATATTCTAGAAAGCATTTTCTGCTCATAAATAGCAGTAAAGAATAGTGCACCTAGGTACCAATACCACTAGGTAGGTAATTACATGAAGTCAATATTATAAAATATTCAATAAATATTCAAACTAGTCTAAAATCGATTAGAACTGTCTGAATGTCAGCCAATAAAATATGGTCCCTTGGATAGTGTTATAAAATTTTTGTTTGCTTCAACTATCCACCTAACTAAAAAAGAAAAATCGTCATTGTAATCTGATGTAATGAGAAAACAGATTCTATAACGCCATATAATTGTACGTACTTCCTCGTCCCGATGCTCTGATTCCCAGGACTCTATAACTATAACAATTAAATAAATCGCCACTTATCGTTGGCCGTTTTCAGGTACTTGGATTGGCAACTTAGTTAGTTACACGCCTGAGACTCGAACGTCTCTCATAACAGTATTATCGGCTTTAAATTAAACAGTTCCCCAAGTAGATAATTGTGAACCTCCTGCCAATAGAACTGCTCCTAACGTTATTAACTATCGAGCGGCACTTGTAACAGGAACACAAGCAAACGTACCTCTGATGTAAGGTAGATATTTAATATATGTCGCTACTCTGTGTGAGCTTCCAAGACAGCCGATTCTAAAAGTATTTAATCTTTGGAAATGGTTTTAGTAATTTTCGCGTTATACATAGTTAATTTATCCGTCAGTGACCGGGTACATAGCCTATCATTATACCCTCATTCAAATTGGTCTCTTCATCACTTACACAACGATCAATATCCCTCCTTGTAAATATTAATAACTTAAATTACTGACTATAGTACTCATTTATAATTCGAATCTTTAAAATTTACTAATTAAGTAGCAGTTAGTTACTCTTTCTTGAGCTATTTTCTAGTGTCACAGAGGCAGGTTTAATCTCTATTTTTCACTCAAATGACGGTCCCAGCCAGGAGGTAGGCTAGCTAATTTAAAATATTCGCGTTCAGAACAAAGTTTAATTGGAAAACGCGAGACTTAGCTCGGAATTAACGCAGAACGAGAAACTCTTAGAGGTGTGTTGCTTCCGCGCTGGTGAGGTGGTGCCACCATCGCCATACTACCAGGCGTGGTGGCGGGGATTTATTACACAAGTACGTATTCACGTGTAATGTTTTGCTTCTACTTCTATTATTTTAATTAGAAGTTACTATTCCCTGACTACTAATAATTCTAAAATGAAAGAGCTGTTCTATATTACCAAATGATTGATTACAGGAATAATTCAGTGTAACAAAAGCTTTATCTGGTAATAAATTAAGCCTATTAAAATCATAATTTACGTATGCCATTATATTCGGTCCACAATCTACTCCTCTCATTACCATGATAAATCACACTTCCAAAACAGAATTCAATCCGGTCATCAAATAGGACGAAGAACATTGATCATTGCGTCAAAAACTAGTGCTAAATTAATAACACTCGTATATTTGCGTTGTAATGTTTCAATAAGCGTGTCTGTATTGAATTAGGTTTGCGTGAGTTATGTCGTGTTGTTTGGGGCCGATCGCATTGTTCATTATTCAGTGTTCATTACTCACGGGCGCGCATTCATTGCCGGCTCGAGTGGCTGGGCGGATCACCCACTCTAATATAATCAGTAATATAATTCCTCCCAGCCATTCAGTCGAGTTTTTTGTTTAGATTTTACTAGTGTGGCAGGCTATAACAGTATATATTTTTGTCACATTTGGTGATAAAAGTACTTATTTATTGCTTAGGAAAACTGTTGAATGACTCAGAACAAAAATTCGTTTAAAATCTTATCGTATATTAACCATAGTAGGTAGGTATCTAAAGGTAATAGTGAAACCCAAGAGATTCCTGACCATAGTTACGGCTATAGGAAGCCCCTTGATACTCTATTCAACAACGTTGAGCAGTGGAGGCACGGAGAAGATCAAGTTGAAAGTGAAATAAACAGAACTGCAGTTGAAGTTACGTATTGAAGTGAACTTGAGCGAAGTAGTGGTAATTCATTGTAATCACTTAAACGCTTCTACGTTCTTATACGGATTACTAGCCAATTTGATGAACAATTTGTATTTTGCATAACATAACATCACGCCTAAATTTCCCGATGGCGTAGGCAAAAGTGTATATAGTAGGAAACACAGTAAAAGTCGTGCCAACTGTGAGTTGCTGCTAAGAATTTCCCAATGAAAAAACCCAATTACACTTCGCCCGATCTGGATATTGACCCAGGACTGCACAACAGTATCACTTGCAAGCACTAGACTAATGATATCGACCCATGACCGCACAGCAGTATCATTTGCAAGCACTAGACTAATGTGTTGTTCTGTTGTTTTAAGCACGTGCAAATTATGTCTTGCATTTCAGCTTTACCTAAAAGATTTATTTATTTATTATTAACAATACCTTAAATCTATCTTTACAGGTTGCCCTAATGCGATAGTTAAGTCTACATATTTTCCATACTTTCTAGTCACTAAAATATACGAAACAATAAACGAAATTAAAGAAAAAACTACAAAACTATAATATTCATAACTAAATTTACAATAACTAAACAAATATGACACCTAAATTTAAATTAATTATAATATAACATCCTAGAGGTCGCCAAAATAAAGTCGTTCAGAGAACAAGAAAACAAGTCAATTTTATCGGCTAACCTGTTGAGCGTGCACAGCGCGCGCGTCAGGGGTGCGCGCTGAAACAGACTGGTGCGCGCGGTCGGCACCACCAGCAGATAACCATTGTTAATTTTCTGTCTCGCCATTATTGCTGTCGATATTAAGAGAGATTTCTTTAATTATAGACCAATATCTGTGCTACCAGCATTGAGTAAAATATATGAGAAAATCATGCTAGCCCAGTTGTTGTCACATTTTAATTCAAATGGGATTTTACATAGTCACCAGTTTGGTTTCATGACATTTTCTGTGACCTCTCTAAAGCGTTTGACTGCGTTGACCACATTACACTGATCTGTAAATTACACCACTACGGAATTCGTGGATAAGCTGCTGATCTTGTCCTTTCCTATCTATCAAACAGGCAGCAAAAGGTAAACGTTAATTGGGCGACGTCTTCGGGGTCTCTAGTCAAAATGGGTGTACCTCATAGTTCAATTCTCGGCTCTATCTTATTTCTAGTTTATATAAATGATCTTTCTTACATAATTACTAACTTATCGGATATAATTCTATTTGTTGACGACACTTCTCTTATTTTTAAAATAGACAGGAAAGATGTCTTACATGTTAACGATAGTTCGGCTATTCTTTCAAAATGGTTCTCAGCTTATAATCTTTTACTTAATGCGAAAAAAATTAAATGTATTAGGTACTCATTATCAAATGTACCTCAAGTAGGTCTAAATCTAAAACTTTATAGCAAAAAACTAGATGCAATAACGGAAACTATTTTCTTAGGAAAAACCTTAGATTCAAAATTGCAACCTGAAAGAATTCTAATGTGGGCGACATTAGAATTCTTTCAGGTAGATTAAGTTCAGCTGCATATGCAGTAAGAAAAATAATAATAGCCACAGCTAAGTTAGTATACTTTGCTTATATCCACAGTATTATGTCTTATGGCGTTCTGCTGTGGGGATCGGCAGCTGACATATATTCAATTCTAATTTTACAGAAGAGGGAAATTCGCGCGATCTTAAAGAAATTGACATACTGACTCTGCCTTCTCTTCATATCTTAGAAATGAAGAGAAGGCATATTTTGTATGTTCGTAAAAACTTAGAACTTTACAAAATAAGAAGCGATTTCCATAATATAAATACACGTAGTAGACATGAAATCGTGATACCCAAATTTATATTAACTAAAACAAGCAAGTCATTTCTTATAAACAGTATCCGCTTTTATAACAAGTTGCCAAAGTCGGTTACAGAACTTAGCGATGGAAAGTTTAAAACCCACATCAAACGTGTCCTTATCAAGAAAGCATATTATAAAATTAAAGACTACGTTGAAGACAAGGAAGTTTGGCAATAATTCCTTCTGCACATATGGCTTCCCTGGTACCTCATTAATGGTATAATTATGTAAGAATCTATTAACTGCTCCCAAATTATCATGTTTATTTTAATTTATTTTTTTATATTCGTCCTTAACATATTCATCCTATTATTTGACATTATATACCTACGATTTAATTTCAACTCTTTATTAGTAGCTGTTGTGAACATGATAATTATTCAGTTTTATTATAGATGTAATAGCAACCATGTAATTGCGTTTAATTAAAATAGGTTTTAATTTTTATTAATTTATTTAAGTTTTGTATAGATTCTTTTCTATTTTGTGAATGTGAGAACGCTGTAGGCTTAGTGGACTGTAGATCTGTTGATCATTTTCTATTTTGTTGAGTACCTGGTACTTATTGAATATTAGACCTACACTGTCCCCCTATACCTAGTAACACTGTTATTTGAAAGTATTTTAAAAGCCAATTATTTTTAAAAGAGTAACCGTGGAGTTAATCTGGTTTTTAATTTAGCATTTTAATTTTAGGCGTGTAATCTACTTAATTTTTGTGGTTACGCTTTTAAATACTTACATTTGTAATACAAATAAATTATTCTTTATGTATTTCTACTTCTACACACTGTAATTATTCGATCAATTTGGAGCTACCTACATAATTATTAGTGCTTATTGTACTTATACCATCCACGATAATTATCATCATCATGCGTCAGATTTTAAATATTTGTGATCAAAGTGCAAAATCTTCAACCTAAAACACTAGTATCCATACCATTATTACATATCTTCCAGAATCTTCGACACAGTTCTACTGAACGACTTCCCTAACGTATTATCTAACCCCAACTAGTAGAACTTACGCAATAACTATTGATTTAATTGGTTTCATACACGGGAAGCATGTATGCCTTAGTTCAAGCCAGCCACGCTACAATAATCCACACCATTGTTCCCAGCACAAAGCTTCGCTTCTCAGGTATTAAACTGCTCGGACTTAAATTGAAAATTTTCGCCGTAATGGGATAAAATGGCGCTGTTGGCACAGTGGGACTGTGGGACACATTATTGAGTTTTGTTCGTTTCTAAACAAAGATTGTGAGCGTGCTCGTTAATGAGTTCAACACTTAATTCTAACTAGTTGGGTAGTGTTGCCTTGTGGACCAAACAGAAACTGAGTTAATAAAAGATAATGGTGAATCAAGTTCATATATTTTTTTGTTACTTAGTTCTAATCTTTGCTCAGTTTCCTATATTCTTCTTTTCAATCACAATGAAATGCTGTTCGTTGGTACGCGCATAACTTGAGAACTACTTGACCGATTCGGCTAATTTTGGTTTTAAAATGTTTGTAATGATTTGTAGGTTCTTACGAAAAGAAAAATTGGAAAAGTTTCCCGGAAATTTTTCAAATCCTATTTATGAATTATTAAAAGAACAGGACAACGTTTGTCAGGTCAGCTAGTTTGTTGATATAGACACTACGTCACATAACGCACTTTATGAAGTCAACGTCCTTCGTTAGATTGTATTTCGGATGCATCGTTATGAGTAGGTACAACCTACTTGAAGTTTTTTTTCAACGATGCTTCTTCTTCTTCTTTTCGTATGGTTAGTGAATAACCTGGTGCCAGAGTTTTAAAGCCGTCCATGGGCTTCTGACGTGGCTTCACACGCCGTCGAGAAATATCTCTCAACAATGCTACACAAAATAATCTATCAAGAATACAATAACTGTCTTTAATTACTCCAAACAATACAACTCGCGGTGTTCAAATAATCCGTATAGGATTATCGTTATTGTTAGCTGTCCAACCAGTAGTGACGGAAACGAGCGCCGAGGGCTGATAATGGCGGCGCGTCCGTGGCGGAAGCGCGCTACACATCTGACCAGTTTGTGAGGAAGTGCGACTGTGTTTCTGGTGACAAAGTGAAGCCAAGTTAATCAAGAAATAAGGAATATAAAATTCTAAACTTATGAAAAATGAACTATCCCTAATGAACTAGATGAGTCTAATTGCGATATCGACTAAAGTCATGTATAAAATAACGATTTGGTTTTCGTTTCATGCCTATCCATTTTAGTGTCTTCGATAGATCTAGATTAGACCAAACAATAAGTTTTTAACCGACTTCAAAAAAAGGAGGAGGTTCTCAATACGACTGTATTTTTTTTTTTTTATGTTTGTTACTAACTAACTAACTTAACTTTCGACTGGGTGAACCGATTTTGATGATTCCTTTTTTTATTTGAAAGCTGGTACTTTCCGTATGGTCCCATTTCAATTTGGTCTAGTTCTGATAATGGCATCCATGAGAAAACCATATAAGTCTTAAATTTGTATTAATGTGCGCGACAAATGGACGAATAACTCAATATCGCGCCAACCGATTTCGATGATTCCTTTTTTATAGTAACTCATGCAATTTTTCTTGGAAAGCACCATTTGGTGAAGTGGAACTGATGATGAAGACCACAAATGGCCACCGGAATTACTCAATAATAAGTATTTCACGGGTTGCGATTCGATTACTTTAATGTGGCTGCAATGCAATTTATGCTCGTCACAATGCATATGGAGAAGTGGAGCTGATGGTTAAGTACCAGGAGAACTCCTCAACGATTAACGTCCCTGTATCGGGAAAAGCAATATTTTGTAAAAGGTGATGAGCAGTTGAGATTAGGCTGTTGTAACTTAGGTAAATTACAAACTATCCACTAAAAAGCGAGAAATAAAATCGTTTATACAAAAAAAAAAAAAAGCTTTAAAAGCTTTTTCATTAAGCTCTATTATTAAACTAACGAAAAAGATTATGTTATGACCGTAGTTTTAATTTATAATTTTAATGAAATACTTAACAATTTAACTAAGTGATTAATTATTACATTAAATTAATATAATTTATTGCTAACAATCTAATATTTTAATTGGAGACCATCGTGTAGATAATATATTCGGATTAGGTATTTTGAACTACAAATCCCAAATACATTACGATGTACTTGTATTGTAACATTGATAAATCTGAGTCTATTATAATCTTAATTAGTATTTAAATTGGCATTAGCTAATATCAAAATCGCCCTTTAAGAGTACGTATACCGACAATTCTATGAACCAGGTACTTCAGGCAGCCACAGAAAGCTCAGTGAATGGAAAGAAGTTCGGAAACTAAATCCAGGAATTCAATTCCTTAACGCTATAGACGTGTGCACAGCATTCGTTTTCTTACTCGTGCGACCAATCTGGATATTTGTTGAGAGCTAAACCTGTAGAAAATTGAGCAATTCTTGCACTTAAACATATTAGTTAGTTTAACATTACCATAATACCCTTCACGATGGGTCAGCTCGGTGAAACCTGCGAAGATAACCTACTTAGTCGACAGGATTCCTACGTAATGTCGTGTCCGCTAGGCAAGGGTTAGGTATTCCTATGTAACGTCATGTCCGTTAGTAAGGTTTAGCCTCACCGATGAAATATCGCGCTTAATCTCGCCAGAACCCTGAAACCGGAGTAATTTAAACAAGAATGATTTATGTAAGTAGGCGGACATGATAACGTGTTTCACTAAACTCTATGTTTATATTTTAGGTTGCGTTTGTAGCTTCCATGAATGTAAATTTTGGAGTGATATGAAATGAAATGAAATGAAATGAAATGAAATTGTTTATTCTGTAAATAGGATATCAGAATCACTTTTACACGTCATATTAAAAAAAATAAAAATAAGCTAGTTGAGTTCGGCGTTTCCTATCTGACTACTCTGAGAAGAAAGGCCGAAACAAACTCAGAGGTCACAGTCTCTTTTAAAGTCCAGACATAATCTTGGTCAGGCCATATGAGGACCATGTAGATTAGTGTCTGAAATGGTCTTTTGAGGAAAGAACCACACAGATTTGAGTGAACCTGTCCAGTCAGTGCAAGCATTTGTCAGTAATCGTGGAGCTCAACTCAGAACTTAAGGAGCTCAACTCGACGAACAATACCAAAGAAAGGACATTTGGGTAGGCCGCATAAACTACTCAAACTGCCAGACCATAATTAAAACTAACTGAAAAATGAAAATAATAATGATATCCACATAGTCCTCACATTCACAATAATTAAATAAAATAATATAATACTTTACAAAGTAATCATGTCATTTTGAATATAATTTTCAACAATGTAAATGTGTATATAAAACTGGTATATTTCATGATTTTACAAAATAATTAAAATGTTAAGTTTTATCACAAGGCTTAGCAGAGCGAGCAGTTCAATCCCATGCTTTTTTATCTTCTAAATAATCTGAAATTTTATAATACCCTTTTTTACAAAGTTTAGTTTTAATACAGATTTTAAATCTATTAATGGGTAAGTTTCGAATGTCAATGGGAAGTTTGTTGTAAAAGCGTATACATTGACCCATGAACGAGTTGCTTACTTTGTGGAGACGTGTGCGATGCACAGCAAGATTGTGTTTATTCCTGGTATTTAAACTATGAATATCGGACATTTTCTTAAAATTTGATATATTTTTGTGTACATACAATAGGTTTTCAAAAATATATTGTGAGGCTACAGTCAGAATATTTATTTCTTTGAATTTTTCTCTAAGGGAATCTCTTGGACCTAGGTTGTATATGGCTCGAACAGCCCTTTTCTGTAGAACAAAGATAGTATCAATGTCCGCACAGGTTCCCCAGAGAAGAATCCCATATGACATAAGACTATGAAAATAACTAAAATAAACAATTCTGGCTGTACCTACTAAAATTTTTTTTTTTTTTTTTTTGCTGGATAGTACCTACTAAAATTATCATTCTGTATCTTAGACACTTTTTGCTGATATCATATATCTTCGGTGAAAATTTACAGATTCATTATTTTATTGACAGAATGACATAGCAGTTTTTTGTGTTAAGTGTAGTATTCCTTGATCAATAGTAATGTACATCACATTACTGGATGATGACGACACTGATGAGACATACACAATGATGGAGAAGAAAATAGCCGACACTGGGAAAACCTACGATTGCAACAGGAAAATAGCAAGAAGGGATATCCTTTACTATATAATAAATAATCGCTAAGATGTTAAAATATTTTACCAGTAAAGTAGATTTTGACACATGCATCTTATAATCCCAATTTACATAAATAAACACAGCCGAAGATAAAAAGAAATATAGATTAGACAAAGACAACTCTTAGAAATATATTACACTGCACTAAACCTATTAATTAAACTTCAAGGGTTACGGACTAAGCTTACTGTTCATTTTGTAGCTAACATTTCATTTTGTTCAATAGAACCATGGAATTTTAATAAATTACCGTTAAATTCCAGTGGGAATTCTCGTTCCGTCATATTTCTTGTTAGCAAGAAGTAATTCTAAAAGCAAACGAAGCTCAATCAAGTCAAACGTCGGAAATCAAGAAATTAGAGTGTCAAAGGTCATCAAAGGGAAGTAAGCCCACACAAATCTGAATGGCGGGAATAATTCGTAATGAACATTCCGAACGCGTGCCTCGGAATATGAACAACGAATTACTATCGGAATTCCTCCGGTGCCATCGCGGAACTTCCACTTTATTAGCGACTAATAAAACTTTACGACTCTCTCATTTTCACTAGGGCTTCCATCTTGATTCCAATTTATAGAAAATCAATTTTTCAATATCTGATATTTTGGATCACATTCGTGCGCACTCCAATATAAATGTTTAACATGTGAATATTTGCATGCCGTATTTTGTTGAGAGTTTTTAAAGGTTTTTTTTTTTATATATTGTCAACTGTTGTTTCAATCTTAACATTCGTATAAAAACTAATTTATGTTCGTAGGAAAAAATTTGGTAAATTAGGTATACGTGAAATGTTTAATAAGAGATTTTTTTCATTCATTGTTTTAACTTAGACGAGCGCTTCTCTTAGTTCTCTACATTCTATTTGGCTTATAATTCGTCTGAACAAACTAGATGACTTATCAAAGTTTACCAGCTGAAGAGTGCTCCCACGATGGGCTGCTCGTGAAGGGAGCACAACTTACAAGTGGACCCTGGATCGCTCGAGACTCTTCAGAATGCTCGGAAATTACTGAATTTGATCCTGTTTGAACTAGTTACTCACTGTTTCTTAGATTTCAAGTGCTTCAGTAACTTGCAAATGAAAGGAACTTAATCAAATCAAGCTCGAAGCGTTTTGAGGAATGAATTTGTGTCTATTTAAAGAGTTTTTCTAATGCTGCTTTGTATCGAGTTTTGTTTATTATTATTACCTCGCCACTATTTTGAGTTTTTTTCGAAGACAGTTTAAACACGAGTAGCATTCTCCAACCGACCTAGACCGACAAGCGTAGTCAGTTCTTTCTATTTACTGCCTCACATTTACCATTATCATTAGAGTTGAATATAAATCTCTGTTGTAATTCAGCCCCATAAGAAACGGCGTTAACGATCCGCCTCCCGCGATCCTACAGATTGCCATAGGCGATAACATAAGCCCCATTGTACAGCGCGTTATTTTACTAAGAGGTCAAAGAAATGGGCCACTCCATAAATTAGTTCCGATCTCGGATTATGAAGCTCAAAATTTATCCGGAAAGTTATAGCTGCAAGATTGGTTCGTCCAAATTTCAAGCGATGGAGAAGACACTTTTGCGGATTAATCTGATCATTAATTTGGGAGCACTAAGCCCCCTCAGATATTCGATTATATGTTCCTCGGATTACCGGATCATTTCGGTGGGATTCCGTTCTTTGTGTTGCGATGGCTATCATGTTATTGAGTTGGCTCGTGTTCAACTTAACTGTAATATCTAGTGAATCGTATTTATTTAATTTATAAAATATATTATATTTATTTTGGGTATTGTATTCAAACATTAAAAATTTGTACTTTCAACCGGTATCTTCTCTGTTAATTTTGATAGTATTTTCCTCAATCGTTGTATTTTTGTTCAGCTGTTGTTCTGTTATCTTACCTTTCATTCCATTAAGTATTAATAATAACATTACTTTTTAATATTTGAGTAGTTCATTGAAAGTCGTATGATAGGATTACCTACTTCACTTGCCACACACATTTGACCCAAAGTTAAAACCGTACAAAATTTTACAAATAGCTCCCAGTATGCAAATATGCTATAAACTTTCAAACTTAAAGCAAAGTGATACATTTTGCAACAAACCCGAACATTGCACATAAAACTATAAAAAACTAGCGTCTTTTGCACCCAAGCGGCTAGTTTGATAAAACGGACAACAAAAGCCAAAGTACGAGACAAGTGTGTAATATATATTTTTATACCCGGTGGGCACTGTGGGCACTGTGGGCATTGTGCGGCTTTGTTTCGGTTTAGCGGCTCGTTAATCATCGTGACGCGGCAGTGGACGCGCTGCCGATAAGACGACACACTGATGGGGACTGTTTGACAAAGTCAGCCAATGCTACCCAAGAATTCTAGGGGAAAAATATTTTTATGGGCGTAAGAGATGTGATAAGAAATGATATAGAGCAAATCCGCTTTTCCCTTATCAACTTCCAAATCGATTTAGTGAATGGAGTCTGCGAGCGATAGAAGCCCTTTCCTTAAGCTTTGGTATTCCATAATATAACGGATATTATAACGTGCGAGGGTACGGTATTAGTAAGTAGGGCTGTTATTAAACTTCTTGCAAAGTAAGATTAAAATTGGTCACAATAATATCCAATTTCATATTGAATGTCGTCTGCTTAGAGAAAACTGTTGCCAATTAATTATAAACAGCCTTATATATAATTAATGCAAAACGTCGTAACAATCGCTAACTTTCAAAATATTTGACTGTAAACCAATAATAATGATATAAAACTAGCAGCGCCATCTGGCGGATTACTCTGTAATAATTCCCGGGTGGATCCTTCAAAGTCCTAATATTGTCTTTTGATAAATAAACTAAGGCGTGCTCGCAGCTGAGACTCAATTATTATTTCATTACAAACTGCCGTTATTACGTTCTACAGCGCCTCGAGATATCGCGAGGAAATGAATTGTATCATCGAGACGGCTCCACGGCATGGGTACGCCGCCAGAAGTATCACACTTACTGTTATGTGCGTATATTTCGTTCGTTTTAACCCTTAACCACCTACCACCTATTATTGTCACACAACCATCTGCCATACGTCTGCGGGACCCGGCAATAAAATGATTCGCTTTTGTAAAATTTTGTATATTAAAAGTTTTGTTTTTAGTTAAATTTCAGTTTAGGCACATGTTAAACTATTTATTAGGAAAATAAAAGCAAAATAAAATTCATTTATATTTATACATTTATAATCTTAGTTTGTTATTAAAATGTCTTATGGCTTACAAACAAACATATTTGAAAAATAAGACCTATGAATATAATCACAAAGAACACGAACTTTTTCTACTTTTTTTAAATTATTCAATAATCAATAAACATAGTAAAATTTTAAAATTTACATTTAAATCAAGTTTTTAACAAAATTGCAGGCCTAAAATTTATCGTTTTTTACGACAGCAAATGCACAGCTTTTTTGAGTAAATTGGTGCTTGCCATTCGAATGGGCCATCTGCTATTGCGACGAACTGTGTACCTAATAGTTAGATCACCTTTAGCCAAGAAGGTCGACTCCAATTTTGGTTTTGTTATAAAAAAGTATTATTTCCGATTTCACTGCAGTTATCTCTTCTCTTTCGGAATCAGACCCGCAACTTTCTTCTAGTATATGTTGTGGTCCTACACTGCACTCCACATCGCTAAATTCATCGTTTTGTATATTTTCTTCTGACGGATCTTATCCAACCACCGGTCGATAGTGACATCATTATCATCGATTTAAAAAAGAGGATCGATTTTAAAAACGTCGACGAGCGGTTGTGCGGTTCTCAGGGACGTGGGTAAAAGGTACAGGAGCTAACAAGTTTATACAAAACTCGGCCGCAAAAGTAATCACGATTTTAAATTCGTGGAGATCTATGAGACGTATGGTAGGCAGTTAAGGGACGAATATTTCGGAATAAAGAGAATTCACTAAACTATTAATGAGGAAGTAGCTATTGTTAAGATGGGACTGAAACAGACTTTCTTAAAAGCGAATATGTTATATATAACAGATTTTGTAATTATTTGTATAGCTAGTTTGTCATTCAATTAGTACCCAGTGTAAATAGTTGTGTTAAATATTGTAAAAGATATATTCAAACTCAAAACATTTATTTAAATTAAACCATTTTGGATTGACAAGGAGTCAGTCAGTTAGAAATATGAAGCTAGTTGCCCATTCTAAAGTGTAGGGTACCTATAGAGAAGAACGGGCAAGAAACTCCACGGACACTATTTTAAATAAATAAACTCTGGTGAATAGTAGGTTTATCAGTAGGTAGGTATAGCACTTGTGGAATGGATATTTTGTAATAATTAATTATTATTCGAAGGGTTTTCCTCACACTTTACAAAATAAAAGCCATGGGTTCCATTTCATTATCAAGTTATTGATACGGAAAATATAAACATACTTTCTGATTGATTAAATCTTACATTTTCCTTCCTGTTCATGATAAGTAATTTACCTTATCTTGTCGTCAAAAGAAAGTAGCAGTATATTATGTTCTTACTCCTGCAAAAGATACCTACTTTCATCGAAATTACTGTTCTCCTACAATTCATTCCATTGTCACTTTGTCACGAGTGAACTAAATCATTTAACAGATCTGCGGGACATACATATGGCGACGAGTTTCAGATTGTTTCTTAGTTTTACTTCATATTGCTGTATTCTCAGAATTGAACTCTATCTAGATGCTAATATATCTACTGAATATTTACAAGGATAAATAAATAGAATAGTTCAAGTTTAATAGGTATTCACTAACATATTTTTTGTATATTAGTCCCAAGATTTTTCCTTGAGGAACCTCTATCCCCTGCACCCAATATTTATGAAATCCAACCCTAAAATTTCATTACTGCGATGCATACAGCCGTGCAGAAACAAGAGAACAGGAACGTCCCCTTGTTCTTGTAGGAACAAGGGGAATCGAAACAAGGTCAAGCGAGCACTGTCTCGCCCTCGGAAGTCCAGACTTCACGCAAGGAGTTCGAAGAGGTTTCGAACTGAATTCAATTTGAAAGCATGCTTATGACAGATGAAATCATTATTTTGTATGTATTGCAATGCTATGAAATACGCCACACATATGTTTAACTTTATTGGGAACTAGGTAATGCCCAATGCGTAGCCTACCTAGCCTACCTAGCTTACCTAGCCTACCTAGCCTACCTAGCCTACCTAGCCTACCTAGCCTACCTAGCCTACCTAGCCTACCTAGCCTACCTAGCCTACCTAGCCTACCTAGCCTACCTAGCCTACCTAGCCTACCTAGCCTACCTAGCCTACCTAGCCTACCTAGCCTACATAGCCTACCTGGCCTACCTAGCCTACCTAATCGATCAAGCCGTTTCGGAGGAGTATGGCAACTAACATTATGACACGAGAATTTTATATATATTTAGATGGGTGATTTTCTGCAACTGCAAAAAATAACTTTGTAATTTATAGTATCATTAGGAAATACAAATTTATCTTAGCGATTTTTTAAATTTAAGATGAAAAATAATAATATTCTTCGTTTAGTATTATATTCATTTATTTACTAAATACGGTGGTACGAAACCCTTCGTGTGCGAGTCTGACTAGCACATAACCGGTTTTTTTTTTTCTGTTACGGACCTTCTCCGGCGCACACAGAACAACTTGCCAAAGTTTCATCACAATCGGTCGAGACATTTTTGAGTTTTTGAGAGACTAATGCACGGCAATGCATTTTTATATATTTAGAAGATATACTGTTTATTTCGTATAGGGAGATATATATATATATATGTATTTTCAATTCAAGCGTAGGCGAGTTATTTAGCATATTCAATATAGATTCGAGTTAAGCTATTGATTACCTAATAAAATATTCCATTTATATTGTATTCAAGCAATAGTTTGCTTTGATATTCAGAAACATAATACCTACTAATATTTTACATTTTGAATAATGTTGAGAATTACCTAAGTTTTCTTGCATGGTCAGAACAAAGGATACCATTAGTAAAGAAGGTATTCGTGTTCTATTTCAAACGTTATAAATTATTGACATGGACATCTCTTTATATTCTAGAAACAGTAATATTTGTTAGAAATAATAGTAATTTGTTTTCGCGAATGGCAGATAAATTTCCCAAAAACAGGCGTGATCAAAGTCAGCTCCGTCTGCACAGTAGCAGGACTACATAATTGCATACCTACTGTAATTATACACTCTAAGATTGCACATATGCGCAAAAGTATTTTTTGCATGGCTCTCATTAATTATAATATTAAGTAAGTTACCGAAAAGTTGGAGGGAGCTTAATTAAATAAATTTAAGTCATTTCTATCTGACAAAACATGCTTTATAGGAATTTCTGACAGAACTATTTTGACACCTATATGTTATGAATTATTTTTATTACTTTTGACATTTATAACATATTGTTTGTTGTTTGTTTCGAGGAGCTTGTGGCTAAATAATAACAGCCGCACGGGTCGACCCATCAGATTAAGCTACGCTTGCCGGGGTTGGTCCGTGAATGGGTAACCATTATTATATACCGATACTCCTCCGTGCTTCGGAAAGAAAGTGTATGGTGCACGTACACACGGCTACACATCAAGCTATTAATTTCCAGTTTATGCTGTTCTCGCATCGTATAGGATTTCCGTACAATGCAAGGTCAGCTTATACTAGCTTGATGTGTACCCGTGTGTACGTGGTTTTGAAATATGTATTTTTTATGCAATAAGTTAGTTAGTAGGCACGCGTATTTGCACTTTGATCGCGACCTACATTTGAAAGTGCATTGACATACGGCGGAGCCAAGATGATGCATTTTTGTACATGATTTAATTAGTGTTCAATTAGACGTGATTTGAGTCGGACAACTTGCAATTTTATTTAGATTAATTCCCGGTGAGCATTAATTGACATTTTCTTCATACTTGCATTTTGTATTTACATTGACGTTAGTGTTTGGTTAATACGCCGAACATTATTTTTTTTAAGTCCTTCGCAAATACCGTACAGTCCGATACATCGGTCAGTAATACGTCGCGTGTGAGCTGTGTCGTGCCGCGTCATACCGTGCCACGTGTGTTGCCGTACAGGAGCATTCGGGAAGGTAGCAGCGATCCAGGTTGCGGAGCGACGCTTGACATTACAGAAGAATGGAGAGTACCTAAAGTTCCAGTAAGATTGTTCATTTTTTACTTACCACTTTAACAATGGAAGTTTTAATCGCACGTCAAGCTGAGCTTCTTGAGCAGGTGATAAGAATTCATTCTAATTTTAAGAAAGATACAACGAGCAGGAAGACCCCCGATTACATTCGACAAAGGCTTGAGCGATTAGATCAGTTATGGGCGGAATGTGTAGAGAAGAACCAGGAGCTGAGCACAGTAGAAGATAAAAATCATCAATATTTCACCAATAATATTATTGAGATAATCAAAAGTTGGTACTAAGGAGCTCGTTAGGAGGTGGCAGTATACGAGATCAAGCCTCAGAGCGGATCTACCAACACCAGCCATAGTAAGGCAAACGTTGAGTTTGACAATACCCTTTTCGATAAATCCCCAAAAGCGGAGGATAAAATACTCGAGTTACAGCAGTTGCAACGATCTAAATTCCGTGCATTTAATTGGTTAGTACGCCGAACAGCACGTTAAGCCGTTGGTTCCGGCTGTCATTCGAGGATCTTTGACAGTCGTTATGGGTCGTCAGAAGCCGGAAAGTCTGACAACCAGTCTTACCAAGGGGTATCGTATTACCCAGTTACTGGGTTGTGGAGTTAAGATAGGCAGTCGCTCCATGTAAAATACTGATACTCAGCTGGATCCGGTTAGACTGAGAGCCAACCCCAACATAGTTGGGAAAAGGCTAGGCAAATTGATTGTACTTTATTGTTTGTTTCAAGGTAAATTAATGATATTGACTTGACTATCAAAATTATTAATAATTATTCATATTTGCACGCCATAAGACGTGGTAAACATCTGAACCTGTATTTTTTAGGGTTCCGTACCTAAAAATGAAAAAAACGGGCCCCTGATAGAATCACTCGTGTGTCTGTCCGTCTGTCATAGCCTATTTGCTCCCAATCTAATGGACTGATTAAGTTGAAATTTCCAAAAACCCAAAAGGCATGTATCTTATGTTATCTTCTAAAACGGAAATGATTTTCTTCAAGATGTTATTTTCCTTAGCTTTGGATTTTCATAGTATCCTCAAGTCTTATCTAGCTTGATATAATCTAAACACAAAACATTCTGTTTTCTTGAGAAAAACAATGTTATTTACTAAACACATTTTCTTGAAGTACACAACAAGCAGGTAACTTGTGCTTCTCGTTCCATCCACGTCGAAACGAACACGAAGTCCAAACATTTGAACGAAATGGAAATGTTATTGTTTTAAGCGATTGTTGGATGCAGCCCGCCCTGGCGCCCCGAGCCCGCACCGTCGCCCGAGCGCCCCTCGGGACCTCGTAATTCAATGAGTCCACCTCGGCCCGTGATCCCAACACGACTTGGATTTCAGATAGGAATTACGTTTAAGACTTTCTGTTTACTCTAAAAGCTCGTTTGTGTCGCGTCGCGTGTCGCGACTGTTTGAAAGACCCTTTATTTGAAGCTTTATGTTTTAAGGTGATAATGGAAACATCATTAATTTAATAGATGTAGGTGCTTATTTTAGTAGACATGCGTTGATGCATTACTTTTTGGCTTATTTTGAAAGTATTAACTAACGTTTCTATGTAAAATCATAAGGGCATTCAAGTCTAAGCATTCTGTTGGAATTTAAGGCACTTTTTTAGGATTTCAATCAATTACGTAAGTCTAGAATCAATTCCAATATTTGCATTGGTTCAGATCTATTAGCTAGTATTTATATGATTTTTCAATTATTGTTCGCCTATAATATAGAAAGAGAAAGAAAGAAAAGAAAGGAAATTTGTTTATTCTGTACAAAAAAATCGCACATAAATCATCGCGCAAAAAATAAACATAAAATACACACATATAAAAGTAGCCAAAAGCCTCGTATTCAAACAATAACAGTTTGACAAATTTTTTTCATTGGTTGATGTTGATGTCAAGGCTACGGACCAAAGACAATATTGCGTAATTAATGTTGCGACATTGGCAAATGACAACATAAACAAAATGCCGACTGCAGTGTTAACTACTTTTGTAACAATTAACAAGAAAAATTAAGCTGTGCGTCGCATCTATGCAAGAACAGGTCATTGCTCAGCAAAAGGCTGTGACTTCGGACTCACCTAACGTTAACAGCGCTGGTTTTCAGCAATTAACACCTAAGGAGGGACGTAATGACATGATATCTGTGTTGTTTTGGCAAACAAATAGATTAATTTTATTTGTTTTCAAAAGATCGATTAGTTGGCGATTCTAATCTACCATTATTCTTTTTCGGTTTGACATTGGCCAGCGACCATTTCTCCCCTTCGATGACAGCACAAATGATTTTCGCTTGTCATCTTTTGTTCCCAAGCGTCAGACGGCACATTAGTACCACATCATCCAGCAAATAACCGTGAACAGTGATTAGTAAGTGGGCAGCAGTAACGTGTAATTACGACAATTACGATTTAAGGACTGATTAATAAACCAATGATTATGTGGGCGCAGTGTTTGTTGTTTTTTGAGCTTGAGCCGACACAAACAATCCGCGTTAATTACAACCCGACGTTGAAATGCGATGTTTTGATATTAAAACCAATAGCAGCGCGTAATTAAATGGAATATTGATGACAAAATTAGGAATTAGTTAATATACCGAATCAAGCAGTAGCAAGACCGTGCTCGTCACGAGATTATGATCGAATTCCAACTTTGAGCGATGAACTTCGTGACAACAAGGCAAGTTCATGTCACCTTGAAAAATAATCAGAGCACAAACTGACTCCATCAATTACAAGACCCAAATCAGTTGTGACTGGCGTTCACCATAAAAACAAACGCGCTTTGAGTCGGTGACATTTCACTCACCTTGTCGCAATCACTGAGGTTTGTTACATCAAAGAAGAAAAAGTAAAAAGGGTTAAATGCTAACGTGTATGTAACACAAATAACATGGCGGGCTGGGCTGTCACCCCTTCCGCACTGTGGTCGCACTCGGGCGCATCATAACTCATGTTTCCAAGCGACGGGACCTATTGTGGCGCTTGTACTTTTTTCGGTATTCGGCTTCGCAACATGATTGTTTAAAATCACAGAGCGTGTGCTCCCTGATAAGATTTATGTACTGCTTCTGACACTTAATTTTGTTGCCGTTTGCTACTTGACGTCGCGACGAGGATTATGCTTTTTTTTTTCGCTTTTCTATTTTCATGTTCAATGCTTAGTGGCTCGAGATTTATTTTGAGATGGTAATTTTGTTCGGCTTATTTGATGTTTAGACAGATGGGATTTGGGACCACAGCGAATACCATGAGTTTAGTAGTTGGATATTGTGAAAACAACGACTGACATTTGCTAAAGCAGACCGCAGACGAATTCTTATTGATGATTTCTTGGATACTAAATATTGTTTTCGATTAATGCGTATTTGCTTTAAAAAAAAAATATAATTAGTTGCCTTATGAACACATTTTTCATCAAAGGAATCCTCCTCATATTAAATTTATCGTTCTTTTCATAATTAAACATTGCTCATAATTATTTTTCAAAGAAACATATTATTAATAAATGTAATAAAAAGCGTTTGAGTCAAAGACGGTATTAGCATTGAATATAAAGCAAAGATACTTCCTGGACAATGAGGGTGATGAAACGACCATCTAAGATTTTGTCTTTTGCTAATTAATACGTCTAATAAAAGAGGGGTTCTCAAAGAGAGCGGCGCTGAGTACCTCCTCTGGTATAAATCATACCTGTGGCTCGGCTCTTATCTATACTTATAAAGGTAACATCTTCAAAACCGCTGATTCAATTTTGTTGAAATTTTCCCTGAGTTTGGGCAAAATGTTATACAAGGATTAATAAGTTTTGATGATAGACCTATATAAATGAGAGATGAGATTATGCAACCATCGGGCGTCTCGATAAAATATTTGTTTGAGGCATGGGGGAAGCACGTTATTCAGCTGATAACGTTAGTAATTTAGCTTTAGACGAAGAATAACCTAAGGTATATTTATGTAACATAATGTTTTCTAAGCTTCACGTTAGTTTTCAAGAAAAAAAATCTATGAACAGATAGAAACATAAACTAATCAAATACTTACAGAACTCTAAATGTGAAAAAATATAAATGAAATGAAATTTAAGTAAATGAAGTTGAAGCTCTCCACTAAGATTGTCATATCACCTCAAACCACTGCGTATTTATTTTAGTTTCTTAGGTAACTAGCAGGAAAATGACTATGAGTGATCTTTGTACAAGTCGCTCAAGAAGTAGGCCAATAACCACTACCGTGGTTTCCAAACTTCTGCTAACTACTTTTTGTGAAAGGCAAAACTTAAAATACATATTTAGCTTAAGACTGACAGAATATTATATTAAATTAAATTAATTTCATAAACCTAATAAATAAGGAGAGAAAAGGGTTAACAATGAATTTCTTAAGTAACTTAGATCCTTATAGTAATTAGACTGCATGACATGCACGAATTTGTGAAACTCCTGACACCCAAACTAGGACATGTCCTGTATCTCAGGTGTCAGCGTTCCTTCCTGCCAGACACATTTTGGAGTGTAACTTATTGTATAAATGTTATTCAAGTAAAAACAACAACCTACCTATTTAATATAATATATGTGTGGAGAGGTCAATGTAGTGTAAGTATGAGTGTAGTGTAAGAGGTAGTGTAGTGTGGGAGTGTTTAAGTGTGTATGTGTGTATTGATAGATTGCGGAAAAGTGTGTTTTCAGGTACGTGTGATATATTGTAGATTGGGCAGTGATGCCAGCCAGCAAATTCTTAGTTTTCTGTTAGTCTAGCGAAGTGAGCCCTAACCTTCATCTTACAGTTAATTCTATTTAGATGAAAGTTATCTAATTGTCTGTTTGTCTTGTTATACAATCTTACACTAAGGATATAGTAGTGTTTACCTGCAAAAAATGGTCTTGTCCGATCAGTCTTAATGATTGTATGTTTATTTATACTACGAGGCTCCAGCAGAGGTCGCGACTTATGTTTATGGGCTATGGTCTGGTGGACATACAGTTGCCTCACCGTGAGAACTTTACATTCAGCATAAAGTTAAGCCGTAAGGTACCTGTAGAGTCTTTTTGCCATAACTTTAAGTACAGCCCACTGGGCGATCTCAAGTTGTAGAGTCGTTGATTTCGGTGCTCCGTCCTATATCTTCAAACAGTAGGACAATAGAGACTGGCATAGGGCCAAGTACATCTGCAGGATTTAAGTGTCAGCTGACTGATGAAGTCTTCTAAATATAAATACGAGTCTTCGAGCTCGAGTAGTGACAGCCTCAATTTGTCTATGCCAACGGAAACTTTGATCTACGAGTATATGTACGCCCAAATATTTAACGCAGGAGGATCTGGTTATGTATAAGCAACAGCCGTCAGGGGCAGGCACCAAACACGAGTGTGCTTTAACTATAAAAGTCGGCGGGGGCAGATAGTCAGCTTATATTGCAAAGGGGATAAACAGGGTTTTATCAAGATTCAGTGTCAGAAGATTATTAGACAACCCATTATAATTTTAAGAGCATGTTCTGCATTTTGCTTTATTTGGCACCAGTTTCCTCCATTCACAATAAGAGCTGTGTCATCAGTGTAAGTAAATATTTTACAGTTTAGTAGGGGCATATTGCATAGATCGTTTATAAATATAATAAAAAATGTAGGGCCCAGGATGCTTCCTTTTGAAACACCACAGTTAATAGCCTCTTCATTACTTACATGTTCCCCTATTTTCACCTATTGTACACTATCTCGTAGATATTCGGCAAAGATTTTTAAGGGGATACCTCAAACTCTACGCGTTCTACCTTATTTAAAAAGAATGGGACAGAGACAGTGTCAAAAGGCAGGTCTAGAAACAATCCTAAGCATTTTTGCTTCTCATTTAGGTTCCGAACAGCATGTTCTATTAGAGCCAACACTGTATCCTCCGTGGATATACCAGTACGGAAACCATATTGGTTCCCAGATATTGTTTTATTAAATTCAAGGTACCATGTTAGACGCTTATTTAGTATATATACGCTCAAATATCTTGGAAAAGGCTGTAAGGACCGATATTGGTCTATAGTTATTGACACTGCCTCTACCTCCTGATCTATAAACTGGATGCACAACTGTTTTTTTAAAAACCCTTGGAAAAATACCTGTCGTGATGGACAGGTCACAGACATAGGTAATAAGAGGAAACAGAGTTTGGCGAAATGATTTTAAAATACTGGCAGGGATACCATCCCAGCCTGCTGCGCCATCAGATTTCAAATTGAACTGACACAGACGAGGTTGAAAGAATAGTATTCTCTCAACCTCGTCTGTGTCAGTTTCAAGAATGACTATGAAGTTTAAGTTACTTTGATTATTTTCAGGAATAAGAATATAATTGGGAGCGGAAATATTACTCGATAATTTGCTGGTCATGTCCCTACTAATGCCAGCAAAGAAGTTGTTAACTTTATTAATAGATGCTTTTGGGTCATTAAGATTTATAAGTTCGGTTGGTGAGGCTGGTTTAGGCTTTAGATTTGCTACTCTATTGATTACATCCCAAGTTGACTTTGTTCTTCGGTTTCATGAATTCTCCTCTCTCAGAATTCTGTTTTAGCCGCCGTATAGCAGGTCATTGCAATAATTGCGGTACCTTTTATATGTAATCAGTCTATTTTTTGGGGAACTGTTAACTTGATTATGGAGATTATCACGGCGAAAAATACATCTAAGAAGCCCTGGAGTAATCCAGGGCTTTATATTTCTATTTTTCCACGGTATTGTAGAGACCGTGGTGTGCTTTTTAACAATTGTTGATAGGGTGTTAACCAATATATCAGCCGCCACATTAGCGACAGAAGCATTGTGGACCATTGTCCAGTCCGTATCATCTCCGTATCCATAAATATGGATATTATAATCCATTTCGTATGTTCCTGGTCTGTTCAGTTCATATTCAGACATACATTACGGATCACACGATACGAAACAAGTAGAAAATACGGCTGTACAAACTAAGTTTGTACAGCCGTACTTTCTACTTGTTTAGCTGTCTTAGGGGGCTTTAAACTCGGATTTTTGTTTTCAAAAATAGAATGAGGGACTCGTGATCCGTAATGTATGTCTATTTATGAACTGAATAGACCAGGAACATACGAAATGGATTATAATATCCATATTTATAATCCATTTCATATGTTCCTGGTCTTTACAATCTGGTGCATAGGCACAAAATTCACATAACACCACAATTCTAAGGAATGCTCAGACGAGGATCTTTTGTAGCGACTTCTAATTAAATCGTGGAAGAATTCTGGATTAGCATCTCACGTGTCGGCGCGGATTACTCGTCGCGTCGGTTCCGGGATGATTATGTTCCTTCACGGTTGCTAATTAAATTAATTAGCTGCCCTATTGTATGTATTTAATCTGCCTTTCCGAGACGAGAGATTTGTTGATTATGTAATAGGAAAGACTTTCCTGTTTCTTTATCAATTTCAGTTCAAAATATAGCCGGATTTCATTATGAATATAATTGCGCGTCTTTTATTGTTCGGTCTGAAGTGACATTATCTTTCTTTCCAATTATGGATGTGACATGTGTTTCAACAGGGACCTAACAAACCAACAGATTAACATAAAATACAAACAATAACCTGGACTTTAAACACCGAAATTGTACTCGCCATTTATTAGGACACAGTTGCTGTTAAAATTCAAAGCGGACGAAACGGCCGCCATATTTTTTGGCAACGTATCATTTGTTATTTAGACTACACTGTAATACGAGATCGCTACGAATACTTTACGACGTGAAATTACGATGCGGAGGGGGAAAAAATTAACATTCTAGCTTCATACGTTTTGTCCAGTTATTCGACGAATGCGGGCAACGGCGCGGCGCGCGGCGGGGCCCTCGAAAGGTCTACAATTTGGGTGAATTGGTGTTATGAGCCGGCTCGCATGTCCGTGGCGAGTTACACCCACCCCACTTACTGGTAACTGTTTAAAATGGTCGTGTTCAACATTCGCAAACCGTTGTTACCGACGAGTGCTATTAGACTCAATCTATACTTCCTAGTGGAAAAGTTAATGCAGTCGCGTTCCGTCATGTCCTGTTGTAACACAATAAAAGCGAATGTGTTCCGGAATAGGGGAAATAACTTTCAACTTTGTAATTATGGCCGCGCCACTCGGAGCTAATACAAAGTTATATATTAGCATACGTGACAACGCGTGCATGCATACTGCTCGTAGGAAAAACGACTTTCTACGTAGAAATATACAGGGTATGAAGATGCAGTTAAGGTAAAAATTCGAGATGATTTATGGAAAAATAGTTCCGTGCACAAATAATGTAAAGATCGCAAGGAATCCAATATTTCACAACCTTTACACTTCGTAATAATAGAGTTTCTGTCAGCAACGTAACATTTTAAAACAATTACGGGCATCCAACACTGAATTTTAATAAATCTGGCGCAGCGTTCATTTCTTTCGCCGGCACCTAATAGGTGTGTAATTTTGCAGTAATTCAGCAGTGCGTTGTGCAGGCCGAAGCAGAAGTTATTAGGGTGCACAGTTTCAATTACGCTGCGTCACTCAGCTGCTCGTCTGGCGACCACTTTTCAAATATTTGAGCTCACCGCACCGCTAATGTACTAGTGCCGCGGAAAAATTATGTCGTGGAAATGTTTTGATTTTGACGGATTCATACTCTGGATGAGTTGGCTTAATTTTGTCTACCTCATTGGTCTAGTTTTCGTTCACGCAACTGCAGAGCGTGATGTCCTGCAATGGAGGTTTGATGGGCAAAGTGTCATCATAATAGTCATAATCATTTTATTGTAACGAAGTTCTTTAACGCGGCTCGTAAACTTTCAAAAATCGTCACGCTAAAAAGTGCTAATACTTGCGATTGTTTTCTTCTAATTCAAAGAGAAAGAGAGAGAGAGAGAGAACGCCGGCAGAAAAACAGAAAAAGAACTGAGAAAAGTGTTTACAGTGTCGTGGAATAAAATTGTACACATCGGCTCGAGTACACTGCATGCCGGAGAGGGAAAGTGTGAATTTGGTCAAAATGTAAATCCAAGATGGAGGCTCTGAAAATTTCCAAATTTTTCATCATAGGTGTCGTTTTCATAGTTTTCGAGGGTGTAAATTTAAGATGGCGTCTGCGAAAGTTTTCAATTTTTTTGTCATGGATTTCGTTTTCATAGTTTTCGAGTGTGCCAAAGCCGCTAATGAGGTCAAAATGTAAATCCAAGATGGCGGCTGCAAAAATTTTGTTTTTGTTTACATCATACGTGAGAAAGAACTATGTTCCTGACGGGGGTCCCCCGACCGCACACGTTTTTTGCGATAGGCGATAGTCAGTAATTATGTTTCATAATACATAGTCAGACATTATTTGTCTAGATCTTTTTTTTTTTTCTAACTGAACAGACAGCTGTGCTGCTGGGAAGTTTGTTGCAAGACTTCTTCTCTACCTAAAGCACTAGGAAATGGTGAAGGGTGGGCGTTTTGGAGGACTGTATTATGTAATTTTGACGTTCAAAAAGTGCTGATTCTCAGCCTAGTTTGAATAAATGACTTTTGAATTTGAATTTATTTGACACAACACTTAACAATGTATTTAATGCTAGAGTAGGTATATTTATGCCTAATAACATGCTTTAAACCCTTTCATTCATCACTTTTATT
Source organism: Omphaloscelis lunosa (assembly GCA_916610215.1). Lineage (NCBI taxonomy): Eukaryota > Metazoa > Arthropoda > Insecta > Lepidoptera > Noctuidae > Omphaloscelis > Omphaloscelis lunosa. Next base: position 22,705,925 of record OU744249.1, read on the forward strand.
TATTTACTTTTTATACATTCAATATTCATTATCGTCACATTAATTCAGAATTCATCCAACAACTTCTCTGTTGCACCCGGTATTCTGGATTAATCTCCAGTTGATGGCTATTTATTGGCTTCTATATACATGGTACCAAACATACCTACAAGGAAATGAGCAGGTATTAAAACACCTCTGTCCTGACCTCCTCCTTATTTTGGGCTTAGGTATAAACATACAGCAAACTGAACAATAGTAGATCCACATTTATGACAAGAGCTTTGTACCGGAAGGCTGTGTGATCGTCTCCCCCTTGACCCAGTGGGCCGGTGCGCCGGTGGGCCAGTGCGCCGGTGGGCCAGTGCGGTTCACCCTTCTGTGCCGCTCACCGCAATAGTTCAATGTGCTTGTGGTACAGTTAGAGCTGCGTTTAAATTGATTATAGTTAGCGGGTGTATTTGTATCAGTGCACCCTAAAAATGGTTTAGTTTACCTATGAAGTACATCTGACACGTGCTGCTAAATATTATAGATCATCAGAATATACAACGGAGATTTTTTTTAACAATTGTAGTATTGACTCTTGATGTTTCTTTGCTAACAAAATTAAGTATTTTTTACCTTTCTTGTAATTTTGTCAGAACTATAAGGTATAAAGGACAGGGAGGAAGACGGAAGACGTAGCGTTGGAAGGCCTCCCACAAGATGGACTGATGACCTTGTGAAAGCCGCAGGAGTCCGCTGGATGCGGAAAGCACAGAATCGGTCGAAGTGGCAGTGCTTGGGGAGGCTTACGTCCAGCAGTGGACGTCTTTCGGCTGAAATGATGATGATGATGATGATAAGGTATAGGGCTAACTTAAATGTTATGGAAACTAAAACCGAGAATAAAACGAAAAGTAAGCTTGTTAGCACTACGCTTATTACCACATGAACCATACCTTGCTAAAATAGTAACCTGCGATCACCGCCAGGTCGCTTCGTCGCACGACCAGCGGTCGCTAAGTGGATCCGGACAACGGGTTTAATGGTTGCCTTTAGGAGCCATAATGCGCTGTAATGTAGGTGAAATTCAAAAGTTTTCCCACGTGACTGGACAAAAATTGTTTTGTGAAGGTTGATTATGTTGTGTTCCACGGTTTGAGCTTTTCATGGAACGTTGTTCGTTTGAAATATACTGTAAATAAAGTGATATGAAGCATTTCAAGACATTATAATGAAAGCAACTAAATACGGTTCTTTCTGACAACAATGATGGCTAATTTATACTTACAATATCTATTATAATCTCAGAGACAGCATTAAGGTAATTGCTCTAATAGCTTATTGGGACAAATATGTATGAGATTATAGGAATCGTGTGTTAATATACGATTCTGCAAGTACGAGTACAAGCCCCGAATAATGCGAACTCTCTTATTGACTTTTCTGTTATTTTCAGTGCTTCAGCACAGAAGTATGAGAATCTGATACAGACGTAGGTACCTGCCACTTGACCATATTGATTTGTGGTGTAATTATAGTTCTCTCACTCTTGATATTCTCAATACTTGATCTTAGTCATAAGAAATAACAAGGTTTATTTGTTTTTGAGTATATTTTTTTGCTAATAGAGAGCTTTAGTTTATAAATCAAACCTTGTGTGTAGTTACTGTCTTAAAATATGAGTTCAATTAAAATTCATCAACATTTTCACGTGGTATAAAATAATATAAAAATCAATTACTCTGCAGCGCGGTGTTTTCTAGACATTGTAGCACCGCTCTATTATGTCGCGACGTTCAATTACCGGCGCGCCTAACTAGTGCCTTGGCTTTACGTTCTTAAACAGTATACTCGTACCTGCCCTGCATATATACCTACTTTTAATACACAGGCAATACTATGCTTGGCTAAGACATGCTGCCTCCGAAAACGATGATGAAATGCATTGGTTACAGGCACCCGTGGTTGTGTGCATGTATATGATGGGGTGCAATAAATTAGCTCCCACAGGAATATACTAGAATGTTATGTGTAACTTACAGTCAAAATTTAGATTAATAGACAATAAAAACACATGAATAATTAGAAAACTTATGTACATCTGAAGAGCATGGAAAGAACATGTTGAACTTTTTAAATAAATATTTAAAAAATCTGAAAGATATAAAATTTTAATTTTTTTTTAAGTTTTTCTTACCACAATATTTTTTACCCGACTGCCAAGGAAGGGTTATGTTTTACGCGCGTATCTTCTATGTACCACATATGTTCAAAACGGCTGGATGGATTTTGACAGTAAAGGTATCTTATATTTGTCTTAAAAACCCAAGTGCCTTTAGATAAGGATTCGAAAAAAAAAAAAACGGCGGATTTTGAAAGGAAATTAAAACGGAATTACAAAAATATATTTATGTTAAATGTTTAAAATTAATTAGGAATAATAAAATGGTTCAAAAAGATTTTGATAGTGTAAAAATAGGCCATGTTTGTGTCGGGTCAGTTTTTGTTCATAACAGTGTACCGGGACACTATAAAGTCTAAAAAAAATAATTTAAAAAATAAAAAAACTCGACTGCAAAATCAAGACAAGCATTATAATCTACAGAATTTTATGGTATTACAGGCGGAGACAAACCAATAACCTGATAATATGGTGTAACATTTTTTTCTTTTTTTTTAGATGCAGCCTCCAAAAATGCAATTTTAAACATTATACCTACATTTTATATTTTTGACAAAATATCATTCGAAAATTATATAGGTACCGAAAGGAAATGGTTTAGTCCCATCTTGGCACCTTCCCATCTCGAAACCCATGAATTTATTTATCATGCCCACGAAAAATTCCCAACCCGGCACCCTGTCATGAACCAAAGATATTTCCATGGGACTTTCACAGACAAGCTCTTGAATCGCTCTAATTAGAGGCACTTTCCCATCTGCCGAGATGGGACTAAACCCACAAACCACAACATACTTTTATGAAAACAAATACTTAACAACACGTAGAAATATTTAAAATTTAAATAATTCACAAAAAATACCTTTTTCGCAATGTGTAAAATATGTATTTCACACAATATTTCAGATTGTAGATATCAAAATTAAAATATTTTATTTCACATAAACCTACGTAACGTATGAAACGTATTAAAATAACTATTTAAACCAAATAAGTATATTTTCTGAAACATACTTATAAATTCGAACATTATTTTGACAGGCTTGGATTAAGTGGAAGAAATATAATAACATTTCTGATTATGAATCGTTTTCAAACTATAGAAAAAAGTTTAACGTAACATGTCATAAGTGTTTCAGTTCGTACATCAGTTCTGTAGAGGACAATTTAAGTAGAAACATGAAACACTTCTGGACCTATGTTTCTAATCGTAAAGATAAACCTGGAATCCCATCTAAGCTTGAATATAAAAATGTTGAAACAAATAGTCCAGATTTGGTTTGTAATATGTTTTCTGACTTTTTTTACTCGGTTTATGAACCGCCTTCTCCTTCGTTGTCTCAATGGAAGCCTCCGCAGGACAGCAATGCACTACACGATGTCTCTATTTGCAACCTTTCTTTTAGTGAAGATAATATATTGAAAGAGCTTAAATCCCTAGATCCAGCGAAAGGCCCTGGACCCGACGGACTTTCGCCTTACTTCCTTAGGAATACTGCGACTTCCATCTGCAAGCCCCTTTTTATAATTTATAATAAATGCATTACTGAGGGAGTTGTACCGAAACTGTGGAAGCATGCGTATATCGTGCCCGTTCACAAAAGTGGATCCAAACGCAGCGTAGAACACTATCGTCCCATTTCCATGCTGTCTGCCTTGTCGAAACTCTTTGAAAGGTTAGTCCATAGTAAAATTTATCCTGTACTCCACAACATCATTATTCAGCAACAGCATGGTTTCGTCAAACGGCGGTCGACAAATACAAATTTATTAATATTTTCTAGCTTCTTGTTTGATAGTGTTGATAGCCGTGTACAAGTGGATGTAGTGTACACAGACTTCTGTAAGGCCTTCGACAAGGTAGACCATGAAATACTATTAAATAAAATAGCGTTCAACGGAATCCGTGGAAATCTTCTGAGGTGGTTTACTTCTTATATAATCAATCGCAGTCAGAGGGTTGTAATCAATGGTCACCAATCTAACATCGCACAGGTTACCTCTGGCGTGCCTCAAGGCTCTATTCTTGGTCCCCTTTTGTTTATTTTATACATAAACGACATCAGTCAATGCTTTCACAATACTAAGTTTCTGCTATATGCCGACGACCTCAAGGTATACAGAGCCATACGACAAACAAATGATTGCCTTCTGCTGCAGCAAGATCTGGACCGACTACCCGGTTATTGCCAGAAAAATAAGTTGCAACTAAGTTTACCCAAATGTAACTTCATAAATTTTACAAAAAATAAAAATAAATTAAACTACGGTTACACGTTGTGCAATGCCCCCCTACTTAAAGTGGACTACATTCGTGATCTCGGTGTTATCCTTGATTCTAAGCTTTGCTTAGACCTTCATATAGAAAAGATAGTGAATAAAGCGTATCAACTATACGGATTTGTAATGCGATCAACTGTCGACTTTAAAAAGCCTTCTACCTACATTTGCTTGTACAAGTCTCTAGTACGCCCTCAACTGGAATATGCCGTGTCCGTCTGGAGTCCATACTACAAAAAGTACGTTGAAATGATTGAGCGTGTTCAATACAAATTCCTGCGTGCCATGCATTATAGATGCTGTGGATATTATTTGCCATACCAAGATTTGCTTGCAAAGTATAAGCTCGCAGCACTTGAAAATAGATGCAAGTTCTTAGAAGCCATGAATCTATATAATATTGTAAGAAATAAATTTGACTGCATTGAATTGTCCAACATGGTATGCTATGCGGTTCCTAGGACAGTCCACAAGCGAAAGGTGCGCGCTGGCAGATTATTTTCAGTGGGTACTTGCAAGTCCAACTCTGGCCTGCGTTCGCCTGTTCGCAGAATGGTCGATTCCTACAATAGGACCTTTGAGCATATAGACATTTTTGTTTGTGCTCCCTATACGTTCAGAAGTCGTATACTCAAGGAGCTTTCTTGAACATATTTCCTTCTTTCTTTTTTTTCCTTCTTTTTTTTTGTGTACCATTTCATAAAAGTTATATAGATATACTATAAACAAGTTAGTTAATAAAAAAAAATAAAAAAAATGTATGTAATGTATGTGTAATGTAACCCTAGCGATTATTTTCTCTGTCACTGTCCTGTAGCTAATCCGTGAACAGCGTTGTGGGCTACAATATTGTCTGTATTTTTTTTTAATGTATTTCTTGTTCCTATGTTTTATATTGTAGCTGTTTGTTGTTCCTTTTGAATAAAATAAAAAATAAAATAAAAAATAAAAACCTTCTTCGAGATAAATCGAAACTGCGGTACTGGTCGAATATATGCGGCACCCGGCCAGCAGTGTTTGTATAAACATCCATAATATTCTGTCGTGTTTAGTGGTCAAATAAATTACTGTGAAAACTCTTCCTGTCGTGTTATTTAAAAATGGAACGAAGTTTTTTCTTCAACACATGGCAACCATGAGGGTAACTTATCAAAGATTTTATTTAAATTTCGATTTGGCACAAATGAACAAACCTTTGGGCGTATAGATATTATGGAAAAACGAATGAATGTATCTAGGTACTCAAACTAAAATTATTTGAACTTTTGAATAAATTATTTATCCCTATACGGTTTCTTTAAGTAGAGGTAGTCATAACGACCTCTCGATAAGACTAAATAGCAGATATGACTATTTCACTATCGGACAATCTCGATATGACTAGATCTTGTTTGGACTAGATCGCAATAAGGCCAAATAGCATAACGACTATATTTTCGTTTGTTTTTTGAAGTACAGCTATCGAATCTTTTCTTCAGTACCTATACTTAAAATGAAAGCATTGTATTGTAACATAATTATTTATTTATTTAAACTTACGCTTTAAATCGCTAACGTTTTTTAAAAGAGATAGGAGCGTAATCTCCTTCGTCTCAAGTTTATTTAATTCTCTTTGATACTTGCGATTGAATAATATGGTGTTTTTTTTCTTTTATTGTTCGGTTCAAACAGAGAATTTTGTTTTTTTTTTTTATCTTGAAAATGTGCCTATTTTTTTAAATAAAATAAAAATTGTAACAACGTTGGTTTGTGCTGCATGCGCACATTAAGGCGACGATGCCATACCTCTAATCTATTATTGGTTCTGTGCTTTTTTTTTTCACAGAAAATAAGCAAAGGATTCTTTAGCCATTGCTTGCAAAAGTAGCTTCCGAATGCATTCATTTCAGGTGATTGTGTTGAACATTCCACAATAGCAGACCATCCGTCTTGTATATAAGATGACGGCATGACAGGCAAATTAGCAGTAATTCTAGTGATGTATCGTCCTTCTTGAGATTTCGTTAAACCGATTTCGTTCGCCTTTTTTCACACAGATTTATTGTAATGGTAAAAACATCCTGTAACTTTAGCATTCATACATTATATATACAGTTAAATGCATTGATGAGTCCCAATTCGTAATCACATTTAAAATGTTTACTATATACTTTAAGCACATCACGTATTATTTTAAAAAAGCGAAATATGTTGTTTTGCGTTTATTTGGTAAGAGAGCATACAAGACGGGAAATATATTTGTCGTCTCTTCCGTGCTATCAACGTCTACGTGAATGGAGAACAATTGATAGTAAGGCCTGGGTGCACTTTTAAAGGTTCCGTCACCAAAGAAAAACCTTTTCTTGACCTGCATAAATTTTCATATTCCTTTTGGAAATTCTTGATGAGAATACAAGCATTTTGTCGTCTTTTGGTAATTCAAACTCGGCAATCAAAAAGTCTTTCTTGATCATATTTGGTTCTGTCACTTCACTCGATTTAGAAAACTCTGTTTTTTGCACTTGAAGGAACCTTTTACGATGTCTGTACAGGACATCCTTCACTGAATCATAAGGTCTGCCATTAAAGGTTGAAGAAGAGGGCAGTTGTTGGAGGACTTCTTCGTAAACATTTTTCATATCTTCGCATACATTCTGTTTTGCCGTATCCAGTAAAATGTCTACTTGCATTTTGTTACGGTCTTGCTCACACTTGTGCAGACTCTTTCTGATTATAATGGTATTTGATTTAGTGTGCGAGAAGCAATACACACTTGTCTCTTGTAGCAACGCCAGAACGATGTTCCGTTTGAATTTTTGGACACAAAATTGTATCGGTAGCCATCATGAAGAAGTGCTTCCTTATTCTTTTTATTTTTATTTTTTTTTCTTTACTCTGTATTTTAAATAACAATAAAATATGCAGGATAAAAATTCAAAGTGACAATGACAAGTATTGCTTCAATTTATTTTTAATCGTGGAACTTCATAGTGTATTCACACTTCAGTAAAGCTAAGTAGGTACTCCATGAAGTTCCTATACTAATGCCACTTTTAGATACGATTGTACGTCATGTCGATAATAAGTCATTTTGATAACAGGACATGCATATATAGTCAAACAGCTAATTAGATTTACAGCGATCTAGTCATATCGAGATTAACTCCTATAGTGAATTAGTCATATCTGCTATTTAGTCTATAGAGAGGTAGTCATAACGCTTTTAACCCAAATTATCGTTGTTCGTCATTGATTCTGAATGTATAACAGTTCAGTTTGAATTTCCGCGCATTATTTGAGAACAGTACTATACAAGCCTTGGCCGCAACCAGGCATTGATGGACTTACTAATGTGATCGTCCATTAATGCCCTAGTTGCACGCTGTACGCCGTTGTACGCCGATTTCTCAGTCATTTGTGGACCGATTTAAAAAATATTTTTTTGTTTGAATGAGTATGCTCTCAAGGTGGTCCTATATAAATTTTATTCACTTTGCTTGGATAGTTTTTGAGTTAGCTTCAAATATACGATTTTTTCCCAATTAGTATGTTGATGATATGATAAGTTCCTGTCACTGGTAGCAGGTAGTAGAATTCGAATTTGTGTGGGGTAGGTACCACAACTTAAAAGTATAAAATAAAAATTTCTTCACAAAAAAAAAGAAACAATCGTCTTCCAAAAAAACACTACTCAAAGTGAAAAATAACTTTAATTTCGGAAGTCGGTAGCAAAAAATGAAAATTCAAAACCAAAGACACCGACTTCCGAAATTAAAGTTATTTTTTACTTTGTAGTGTTTTTTTGGACGTCGGTTGTTTTTTTTTGTTTTGTACAAAGTTTTTTATCTAAGTATTTTTCTATGAATATGATAAAGCAAAAAAATATATGTTTTATTAACAGAAAATACAATTAAAAATACTTGTTTAATGTTTTTTATTATCTGACTGACGGACTAAAAACAATTTCTTTTTTTTTTTTGACCTAGGCATCATCCCTATTTGTGGCCGAAAGAATTTTGATAAACTAAAATATTTTTACATTCACTTTTCTGCAGGTATTGTTGTGGTATGAAAACAGCTGTATAGTTGACAACTGCATTTTTTTGTAAATTCATAATTTTTGTACTACTTAGGTATGGGGACCAGGTGGTGTAAAGTTTACTCATCCTCCATAGAATAGGTAGGATCTTCTGACCAGACGGGTGTTGTGTATAGTGGGCTACTGCCCGACGCTTGATGTCGGGACGTTGTATATATGCTAGTCGCATGGTAAACTTTACTTGCGTGATGTAGTATGTTGCGTGGCGTCGGTGTGATGCGTGTAGCCATGCTACCAAAGAATACTTACATCTTGAAAAAATATAATTTCCACAAAATCATTTCTTTTATAGGGTTCCGTACCTCAAAAGGAAAAAAAACTGAACCCTTATAGGATCACTCGTCCGTTTGTCACAGGCAATTTTCTCCGAATCTAACAGACCAATTAATTTGAGTACACATGTCAATTTCTGAGACCCAAACATGGACGTGTAACGAAAATAAATGAATTTCGAATATAGGAGTCACTTTTTGGGATCAAATTGAAAATTAAAAAAAAAAAGTTTTGTTAACTGTACCGTGTGACATATCAAATGAAAGGGCTTTGAGAATCCCAATTTTTCTTTTTTTATAATTTTTGAATAAATACTTAGAAAATTGACGAAAATTGACCATTCCCCCTTTATCTCCGAAACTACTGACTCTAAAATTTTGATAAAAATACAGAGAATGTTTCTTTAGTCATAGACTACAAGAAAATCAATAAGAAGTCTATGGTCTTAAAATAACATGGTAAATCTCTCAATATTGTGCATACAAAGTTACATTTGCTGTTGGAATGTATGGGAGAACATGTTTTTCAACTACAAAGTTAAGTTTGTCCTTGGGATGAATTCATCTCAACTACGGAACCCTTCATTGTGCGTGGTCCGACACCTCTTGGTCGGTTTTTTTTTAAATGTAACTTTTTATAAAATTGGAAATCAGTCTTAGCTAACCAAGAACATATGATTTGGACCGTTTGCGCTGTGTACAATATATGTATAGGAAGAATTATTCATCTTATTATCTGCACCCTCCTAGCGATATATTATGTCCACCAAACTAGCCAATCCACATTTTTATAATATTGAATACCTATTATTATAATAAAACCTCTCCCAAATAATTTTGCTAATAAACCAACTATCCATTATCATACAGGGTACAAAACCGCGTCTGCTTAGTACATCCATTAGGAATAATTGCGCCCGCCGTCCCGGGACACGGGACATTGCACGTATACCGTGCCCGGGCCGCGGGAAGGCCGCGGGACGGGACCAGCGATTAATGAAATTTGGAAACGTGGGACACTGTTGACATTAGTAGGTTGTCGTGCAAGCCACTTGATTGATATAATTTTCGAAGTCGCTTATGTTGGGGCTGTGAGCGATAGAGGTGATTTGTCAGCGATGGTGGATATGCTTAGTTTAGTTCTGGTTGTGTCGGCTGATTCTGTTACCATGTTCATTATGAAGAAAATTGATGGAGTGTGTCGTATCTGTTCAGTTTTAATTGCAGTTTTAGGATAGGTGCAGATCTTGGGGCGGAAATATATTTTTAAAAATAATGTGATACAAAAGATCCAAAAATTCTTCTACAATGTCAAAAATGTAATTACTGATTTTAGGTTTTGATGATATATGTAATAATACTGGTCTCTTGGAATATGTTCAATCAAAAAGTAAAGTCTTTCAAACTTCTTGATACTTCATTAGATTTGGAGACGTGATACTGCGTAAATAGAACGTTCTAAGAATTTAAGTGATCAATGAGAATCTATTTAAATCAAGTTTAAACTGAAAGTCATAGCATGATAAAGGGCATTAAGGTACTAGAGGTATAATGCCACTTCAATATTTGCTTTTATCTACAACTCAATATTAGTTTACCGCGTAGCCCTAGAAACGCCTAAAACATAATTGCTGGTTAAGGCCAAGGTGAACAGTCGGATTCCGTTCGAAGCAAACAGTGTATATTTCTTCATTAAATCATAAATTACTAGGTTTCTATTCGTACGTACCTATTTGATTTCAGTGTTCCATTTGACCTCCATCTAGAACGATTGATACTGCCCATTAATCATAATGCCCGACTGACTGGGTCACTTCGTACAGCCAATATTGAAATAGCGAACACTTAGATTTATGACTAAATACCATAATTTCTTACTTTAATGGAAATCATGACAATTCCTACGAAGTTAACGAATGTTGTGACATGTTGACATGAATAAAAATGGATACAATAATGTAGCTATTTAGTTTATTGGCAAAGAGAATGTTATATGAGTTCAGTTTGTGTGCATTTGCTTAAATTTACAATACTAGGATCAGTCATTATGGATGGATAATCTTCTGTGAGGGCAAATTATCATATAATTGCTACTTTGTAATGCCATTTAAATAAAGAAAAGCATGAAATAATATTTTTTTTAAATAAAGTGCGATGTAAGACGAATGATTCATAAAGAAAATGAAATTAGCATTCTAACATCGAGATAAACAAATGATTTAATCGGATTACAATCGTTCGTCCATTTATTTGAGTACAACCTCGAGAACATGCCATCGTCTTTTTTATACGCCCCTTAAATGTAGCTGAAAAGCTACTTGTAATTAAAATCTACCGGTAGATACGGCTACTAAAACAAAATTGCTGGTAGAATCTCTTTGATGAATCCTCCTCTTTGAAAAATTGTATTGAAAAAATACATTTTGTTCAATTAGCTTATTGCTTCTGAAAGCAGATTAGTTTTTAAATGATTGTCAATTGTCGCTCTGGTTTTATTCTCGTAAATTAAGACCTGAATGAGGTTAATGTTCCATTATTCAATGTAAGCACAGATAATATAATACTAAGTAATTAAATTACATTGTGATCGATGTTCTATGCAGTTATTATTTGATACATGAGTTAGTGGTAGCACCGATGTAAAACCTACTTATTATGTTAAACAGGATTTTTGTTAACCAGTGCGCAAACTTAAACACGTGGCTTTACTCATCATTATGAACAACTTTTTCGCGATTTCCGGTTTGGTCCCAAAGTAAATGGTGTTCATACTGATGAGTAAAGTCACGTGTTTAAGTTTGCGTACTGATTTAAAACTTACCTTGTGCGCTACACGGTAAAAAAAATACCTACAACATAAAAAAATAACATGTGTCAGTGCTAATGCCTACTTTTCAAATTCAGCTTCAACAAAAACGTGATTTTCATTTCTTTGAGCAGCCTAAATAGATCATCCGGCCTTTTATGCGAGCTTTATCCGACCATTAGGTGACCGAGTTTTCAGTCAAGGAAAGCCCTTTGAAAATATTATAACTCATGCGGGGAAACATGTGATATAGCTGGTTATTCATACAAGCGGAGTATAGCAGGCGGTACACAATCAGCGTGCGAAGTGGTAAACCTTTTTTTATATTTGGCGAGCGTACGTGCCGGCCGGGCCCGGCCGGGCCCGGCCGGGCACAAGCGTGGGGGCGCGTGCCGCGCGCGGCGCCTGCGCAATCTGCCGCCGTCCTGATACTTTGTTTTGACGTACAATACATGTACAATATTTATTGCATGCGGTGGATATAAAGCCTGGCCGCCAATCGAGTTAGTTTTTAATTTAGTTTAGCGTTATAGGTGGGGATAAGATTTCTTGGCCTTCACAGTTTGACTTTTACAGTTTCTAAAGCAGAATTACTAAATATTTACCGCATGAGTAACGGGAAAAGAGAAAGAAACCGGCCAAGTGCGACTCGAACTCGCACACGAAGGGTTCCGTACCGTATTAAGATCGATGAAAAAACGCCGAAAAAGCACGTTTCTTGTATGACTAATGAAAATTAAATGAAGTTAATAAAGGGGGCTTTTTCATTATGAACTTTTTTTTTGTTAAGGCGGCACTAGAAATACGCAATCTGTGAAAATGTCAACTGTCTAACTATCTATTACGGTTCATTGGATACAGCCCGCCGACAGACAGATGGACCGATGGACAGCGGAGGCTTAATATAGTAATAGGGTTCCGTTTGGCGCCTTTCGGGTACGGAACCCAAAAAATGACCAAATATATTTCAACATTTTATCCTTGTATGGATGGATACCTTTATTGCATCCGCCCCTTTTAATCATTATAAAAGTTGTTATCGGTCACATAATTACATCTACTTCAATATTCATGCAACCACGTTCCGAAGACAGTTGAACAATATCTGCGCACACAAAAATGTCAAAGTTATAATTATTGTTTAAAAGTTGTGTTTGTTGTTCATTGCTAAGTATTTAAAAGTAATAATTTGTCCACAACAGTTTTAAAATTCCATGTAAACTTGACAAAAGGTTATTAAATAATTTCCTGTGAAGGCGTTCCGTTCTAAATAATTATGGAGAGTCGGTTTTCTGCGAAAAGTAAATTAATATTTACATTTGTCGTACAATTAATTCCTCCACTGATATAGAAATTTTATGGAGTTAGAGAATAATAGTCAGAAAATTGTATAAAGGCGTTCAAGTTGGGGATGTTTGTGCAAGGGGCTTTCTGTATATTAATTGTTTTTTATCACTACTACTACAACGAGTAAAATTTTAACAGTTAAAAGTTAAATCTTATATAAAACGCACACTATGCAGCCAAGCATATTATAAGTTGGGGGATTACATCGCTGATATAAATGCTAGGCCAACCAAACGCTGGTCCTGCTCCACAAGGGCGCATAAACAAATTGATTAGCATTTGAAAATACTGTTGGAGCTGCTGAAGATTTAAAAACTATCTTTGCATTGTATAAATTCAATCCCTTAGCATTGTATAATTGCATAACACATGTGTGAGTACTATGTACCAACTATAAAACTACCATTTACTAGGTACGTATTTCATTGACTGCTCAATGCTCACTCTAATGCCTTGCTGACGGTGGCGTGTGTGTTGGATCATTTAGCTCCCTTTAAAAATGGTTAAGTTGAATGGTACTAATCCATGCGTCATGTTCGTGAACGGGCGCTGTCAGTAGGGACTGGTCATCTCTTAGCTGCCATGGCTTATTTTAATTTAATTCTTGGTTTTTTTATTTGTTTTATCTTTTATTACGGACGCTTTTAACGTTCTGCATCGTTCTCACATTTATAACTTCAACATAAATTATGTAAGCAATATTTCGTAACCGTATTATGATTTAAAAGAGTGTCCGTGGAGTTTCTTGCCCATTATTCTCCATAGGTACCTACTACGCTTTGGAATGGGCAACTAGGTTCATCTTTCTGACTGACCGACGACCCCGTGACAATTCAAAAGTGCCCGAATTTGGATTATTTGAAATAAATGCTTTGAGTTTGAGTTTAAAGAACCGCTGACACAAACGATTCATCATTTCTCTTTCTTACACCATCACCAGACTCTGTTCACCATCTATCCCTTACCTATAAAAAATAACCTATTCATTGAGACCATTTCAATGAGCCCAAACCTACCTACCTGTGCTGTAAGTTGGTAAGGAGGGTATCCAGCAAATTCGAGATGATGCTGCAGCATCAGATCAACGTTCTATTGATATCATTGAAGTAACAGAATACCAAATTTCAAATAGATCAGATTTATGGAAGATACTCACATCCATTCATCAACTAGAAAAAAGCCGATAGTTTTCAAACGGCTGAATCAATTTTGATAAAACATATCTAAAAACCATCGCTAGAAAACCTCCTTTCAAACAAAAAAATCGCATTCAAATCGGTTCATCCTATTAAGAGCTACGGTGTCACAGACAGACACACAGACCCACACATAGCGGTCAAACTTATTACACTTCTCTTTTTGCGTCGGGGGGTTAAAAATAATTTTGAGTTTTAAAATTATGAATGTATTTTTATTTAGATGATTTAGAAGCAGAAAACCAAACTTACGTTTGCCAACGCCAAGCTGGAGGAATCAAGTGAGAACTATCGAAGCATTGCTCGTGAAACTTGTTCAGTTTTTACCGTGATTAAAGCCTACTCATTACGGAAGGTGCTTAGAGTTCAATTGAATCCAATGGAATAAAAGCTTTTCAAACTGGGATGATTTAATCAGGTTCTGATACAAGTCAATCATTTTATTTTTCATAGTCCATATTGACGTCCACATCGACAAGCTTCTCCATTATTTAGCCCTGAGCATTGATTAAAATCAATACCATTTTTTTGTAATGATTTCAGTAAAAACAAACTGTATTTTGTTACAATTCATTCCCAATATCGTGCGATCGTTTTAAGCCGATACGATTAATAGATAAAAAAATATCAGCAAATATTGCCGCCAGCGGCACAGCCCCACAGCGCGGGCGGCAGCCGCTCGACGTTTGGACACAATCGAGGCTCGGCTCGCAAAAATTGTGTAGTTGAAATAAATTGGACATTTTATTTTTACTGCTACATCGAATATGACAAATAATGTATTAATTTCTCATTGCAGTGGTTGTAATGCGATGTTGGTCGCTTTGAGCGATGGAATGGTTCTCGTTTTTCGATAAATATAGAAAATTTATACACGATTATGATTTCGATTACGAGTTGTTAATAAGATTTTAAAGCAATTTTATAGTTGATGATAAACAACGTCAACGTCTTAATGAAATAGTACCTGGGCGACCGACCTCTACTCTGGTGAAAATAGAGAATGTTCACTTAATAGTATAGGAAAGTTCATACTAATTCCATGTATAGTACCTATATACTAATTTCATGCTGCTATGTCATTATTCTAAGGTAGTCATCTTGTTCTAAACTTTGGGCAACCGAGCTGTACTCGGGTGAAAATATGGAGAAAATGAATTTTCCCACATCTGAGAGCTAGCTGGACCGATTTTTCGACCCCGTAAACCCCTATATTGCGACATTAATCGAAATCGTTAGACCCGTTTTCGAGAACGTGATTACAAAGACATAAATACAATATATATATATATGTACAAATATTGCACATTTAATAGTATAGGATGTTTTCATGAAACGTAATGTCCAGCTGACCTTTGACATATGAATATGTATCTGTTCCAAATATAATGCACATGTACTAAAAGTTTAATACCACTGGGGTCCCCAATTGATGCAGCCCACCGTACCTAAAGACATAGGCAAAACACAAAACTGTAAATCACGAACTAAACTAGGCACATCTATCATAATTGAAGACGACGAAACGTTAAACGTTGAAATCCGCAGTATTGGCAACAGAGCGTCCTAGACTCACAGATCATTACCGTGGCCGGTAAAACTGTTAATTTATGTATTCCGTGCGGATGATCGGCTGCCGACTGCTAATTGACTCGGATGTCCGTGAGTAATACCCGCTGTAATCACCTTATAATTATACGCTAACGTTGAATTTATGCCCTCTTTTGTGACTATTTATTATTGATTTGTGCTGTTCGTTTGCATACGATGTGAGATGATTAGAAGTGGTGAAGTTAAAGTGTCTTTGGTTAATCCAGGTTTTCATCTCTTTGTCATATATGCGTGTAAGTAAAGAAGGGTAAGGTTTTGTACCGAAAGGATGGTTGAAAAAAAAAAAAAAACAGTTTTTTTTTAAATTTTATAAAATAAACAGTTCAAAATGTTTTAAATAACAGTTTTTTTTTTTCTTTGAGGTACCTATTTATCAAATTTATTATCAACATAAATCGATCAAGCCTTAAATAATTAATTTCTAGAGAATTTTAAAATTTATCTGAGGAAACATTTATAAAAAACCAGCCAAGTGCGAGTCGGACTCCCGCACCGAGGGTTCCGTACAAACCAGTAGGTATATAAGTAAAAGTTCACCCATCACGACAATCGAGTCATAAAAAAAACTTTATTTCAGACCTTGATCCATATTATGTTAGTAATACACATTACTTATTAGCTATGTTAGTAACAAACGAAAAATAACATTTAATTCATATATCTGCTGCACTCACCAGACGCACCGGGTATATGTGCATGTACACGTACCCGCCCGTATGCGCCATAATGGTGCAGCACGGCTTATCACTAATGACCATAAAGTGGATGTCATAGTTATGGTATTTTTATTGAGAAATGAAATCTATAACATTACAATATGGAAAGCTGGAGGAGCATAAATTAATGACAAAGGTCTCTTTATCGTTTCAGTAATCCTTTATTTTATATTAGCACATACGTGTATTTGCGTTGACTTACAAATTTGTTTTATTTTCACAGCTTAAAGGCAATTAGTATATGAGTTTCAACTTGATATCTCTACGCGTTCATTAGGAAAGGGGTAATAAGTTTATAGTTATTAAAAAAGAAATATGTGATGTAACTAAAAATTTAAGGTTTTCGGAATTTTTCCTTTTTATGTGCTATAAAACATTGCTTCACGCCAAATTTCAAGATTCTAGGTCGACTAGAAGTACCCTTTAGGTTTTGATTCCCTTGCGAGTAGTTGCGAATTTGAAAACATGCGGCTTAAATTGCTGTTTCTTTTGATTGCGTTCGTTTGATTTTGTTACAGCTTAAAGGTATTATAGACTTGAGTATTCGATATGAATTTCAATTTAATACCACTACGCGTTCATGAGGAAAGGGGTCTTGACAGACAGACAGACGGACGGACGGACAACAAAGTGATCCTATAAGGACTCCGTTTTTTCCTTTCGATGTACGGAACCCTAAAAACGATCAGAATAACATAATAATCACAACAACGAATACTAGTTATAGTTAGTACTAACTAATAAACTATCTAATCTGTGAACATACTCTTTTTTTTGTAATCCATCTAGCTAACATGGATACAGAACACACACTGTACGTTCAGAATTTGTAATCAAAATCGGGAAAATCAATATTTTGTAAAAAGTGATGAGCAGTTGATTAGGCTATTGTAACTTAGATAAATTACAAACTACCCACTAAATAGCGAGAAACAAAAAGGTTTATTACAAAAAAAAACAATCGGCTTCGAAAAAAACACTACAAAGTGAAAAATAACTTAAATTTCGGAAGTCGGTGTCTTTGGTTTTGTATTTTAGTTATTTGCCACCGACTTCCGAAATTTAAGTTATTTTTCACTTTGTAGTGTTTTTTTGGAAGTAGCTTGTTTTTTTTTTTGTAAAAAAGGTTTTATCGTTCTTAGATGTACTTTACATAAAAGTAAATATGTTAAATAGAATTGTAAATCCCTAAAAAATAGTTGCGTATTCGAGTCATTCGGGTTCCAACGAACTTTAAAAAATTAAATATCTGAACTGATTGTAAATAAAGTTGGTCGAGATTTTAATATATTTTTATTATTTAAGTAAATTTACGTTAAAAAATAATCAGGTTTTCTCTACATATACTTAAAGTAACATGTTCCGAACGCGTGCTCTTGCCCCATCACGCGGGTAAAATTACGCGTGTGGGGTAAACGTACGCATTCAAAGAAATCTAAACGGATAGTAAAATAAAATAAAGATTGGCGATAATATAATAGATAGATAATATAATTTGACGTTCAAAAGTGCCATACATGGGCCTATTTGAAATAAATGATTTGACTTTGACTTTGAATCAACATTTATTAAACTTTATAGAAGAATAAAATGATAACTTTATTAGGTACTTATCTGTAACTTAAAAAAAATTGTACTTTGGTCATTAATTATTTAAGTGAAATGTAATATTAAATCTAGACTAGGGAGAGAGAGATCAACATTATGGATAAGTTTATCATCATATAATTAATTTTACTCATTAAAAAACTCGCCTCAAAATATTCCTTTTTCATAAGCAGTACAGTTCTCATGAAACCTGTCATTATGAACTATCCATTAGATTCAATCTTCTGTCGGTGGCACTTCGTATTTTTCGCTACAAATCAGACAATATACAGATTCTTTATTTCGATTTCTTTGTAACAGCTGTGTTGGTTTATTTTAAGTTTTATTGTTTACTCCTGATGGCCCAGCTTGAGGTTCGAAAACCACCCTCTTACTAATTTTTTTTGTTCGAAGTTTGATCATCTGAGATCAGGGCTCGTTGTGGTGCTTTCCTTACATATTTCCTTGGCATTTTGATGTATTCTAAAAGAATAAATAACGTTTAAATAACTTCGGATATTCTTCTATACATTGGGGTATAAGTACGCAACTTGGTTAAAATACGCGTGCATACTTTTGACTTCGCCAACAACACTCTGCGCCCGGCACCGGTGGCGGACGGTCGTGTTGCGCTGCGCTGCTGTGTACAAGAGTTCCCGATATTCCGGCTCAAGCGTTCCTTGGTGGTTCCCGAGTCGTCTCCGTAGTCACCCGACTACCATCACGTCTATTAATTGGGGTCTTTTTCAAGACACAATTAATATCGACTTTCTTTAAGATTGTCGTTCAAAACGTTCGTCGAGGCAATTTTGGCCCCTTCCGGGCAAAACCACAGTTTCGTGGTCCTCGGTGGATACCTTACGGTGCCAACGAAACCGAGGGGGTGTTGACCCAATCACACCCGCCGATCCCCTTCAGGGTTAGGCAGTCAATTGGCCGGGTCCCAGTGTTCGGCCTTAGGGGGTCTCCTAGTCGGCACTGGTGACAGTTTTGCCTCCACAGCGACTCACCTAGCGTGGTCGGGTATATCGATACCCTTCACACTAGACTGGATAGGACCCCGTTGCACAATAAGACAGGCAACGGGCCAAAGCAAGCTTAGGGCTCACCCATAGGCACACATCCTCCCTGTCTACACCCGACAGGGAGGGATTACACATCCCCGGCATACCCACCGGGGAGTTAGGATATTAGGAAGTTAGTTAGGGAAAAATTGCTGCGCTACAGTAGCTTCCCCCTCCACCGTTCGTCCGATTGCGTCATCCTCCGCGAAGGATACCCCCGCGCCTAACGCTAACGCTAAAAAGATCCCTCTCCCGCCTCCCTTGTTCATCCAGGACAAGGGAAAGTGGACCGACATATCCAAATGGTGTGTCGACCACAAAATAAATTTCTCCAGCGCCCGAAATACCCAGCAGGGTATTAAAATCAATGTCCCCACGTCGCGCGACTATAGGGACCTAACCCGTCTTCTGAGAATGAGAGGTGTGTCATACCACACCTACTCACTCCCAGAGGAAAAACAGATCCGCGTAGTGATTAAGCGTATCCCTCGCGAAATCCTCCCATCCGACATTCTAGAGGACCTTCAGTCACAGAAAGTCCCCGTAGATGAGGTCCATCGCATGCACCGCTCTAGAGGCGGAGAGTCATACGACATGGTCCTCGTCATCTGCCCGCCCGTAGAGGGCCATCACCCGATCTTTCAAATTCGTTCTCTGTGCAAGCTCACAGGGTTCGAAATTGAAAAACCCCACAAGAGTGGCATTGTCGGCCAATGCCACCGCTGCCAGTTATATGGTCACTCCCAGAGGAACTGCCATGCTACACCTAGATGCGTCAAGTGCCTAGGTGAGCACGGCACTTCCGACTGCCCCCGTCCAAAGGATCGTTCCCTTTGTACCGACCTTCCCAGCTGCGTCCTATGCGGCAAACAAGGCCACCCGGCCAACTACCGCGGTTGCCCCAAAGCCCCTAAGGCCTCTTCTCTATAGGATTCCCTCATCCCATTTGCCCCAACGACTAAGCCCTCAGAGGCCTAGTCCGTGGAGTTATCTCCATCACCAGCAGTCTTTCCCTGCCATGGTGCCCTCTCAATTCAGTAACTTCCCTCCCCCTCCCCCCCGCTCCCCTCCCCCGCCTTATGGATCCCCGTATTCGCGCCGCCGCGCCACCCGCGCCCCCTGCGCCCTCTGCACCCCCTGCGCCCTCTGCGCCTCCGGCGCCCGCCGCGCCCCCCGCGAAACCCACGTCCGCTCCTAAAGCTACGCGTCCCTCTCAATCCACTCCCGTGGCTAGCCCCAACGTCTCCGTTGACTCGTTCAACGTAATTACGTCAACCTTCTTGGCCTTCGTCTCCCCTCGCGCAAAGACAATGAAAATACTTTAGGTCTAGATACCCCGACAATATCGCCCACACTCTCCAAGGCGCAGTCAATCGACTCGCTGCCTGGTTTCGAAAGTGGCGCATAGAAGTCAATCCCGAAAAAAGCCAAGCGGTTCTCTTCTCGAAACCGCGCACAAGGCTTAGAGACCCCCTCCCCCGACCTCTCACTATGTTCGGTAAGTAGATCCCTTGGGAGAAGCGAGCCAAATACCTAGGTGTTTTCCTCGACCACCATCTCACTTTCGCTGAGCACATAAAGAAGGTTCGTTCGCGAGCCGCTTTCGCTCTCGGTAGGCTCCATTCCGTCCTAAACGCACGCAGCAAGATGTCACTTAAGTGCAAATTGCGAATCTACACAGCGTGTATTCGTCCCATCATGACTTATGCGGGTGCCGTCTTTGCTCATGCAAAACCCCATCATATCCATAGGTTGCAAACGCTCCAAAACCGATTCCTCCGCAGGGCCACAGGCTCCCCCTGGTATGTTAGGAACGAGAGTCTCCATCTAGACCTTAGAATTCCCACGATCCACCAATTTCTAAAACGCCTTGCAAAGCGTTACTTCGATTCCGCGGTCAAACATCGCAACCCTCTGGTTGTCGAGGCCGCCAGTTATGTCCCAAGTAGGATTAGCCGTACCCGCCGACCTAGGCACATTCTCACCGACCCTGATGACCCCATAATCCTCCTCCAGGAGAGCAATAGGGCCACTAGTACTATACACAGACACAGACGCCTCCCGTCATTCCGACCTCGCCGTCGAGGTCCTTTGCGATCGCGACCGCGCCCCCGAGTAAATAATACTCCTCCCCGACCCTTGCTCGATAACGAGGTGCCAGCAGTGGTTTCAGCTGTGCACGTAGCTTTAAATTCCCCGATTAATAATAATGATCAAAACTTTGATCCAGCCCGTCCCATCTTTGATGTCCTCCCTCCGGTGACGCCCTAAGCCGAGGCTCGTACCCCACAGGGGGTGCCCTTAGCAAGCGTTCACCTAGCTTTTTAGCTTAGTTTTGTATGCCCTTGGCTGGAGGCTTTGAGTGTAGCAGCTTAAGGCAACCACAGGATTGACCGGTTAAGTAGTCATGACCTCAGAGGTCAGCTACGAGATGCCCTACAGAAAAAAAAAAAAAAAAAAAAAAAAAAATGACTTCGCACTGTTACCGCAATCAGCAAAAATATTAAATGATCGGTCCCAATACACAGGACAATTAATTTAAGAGAATATGATGATACACTTACATAAATACTACGATAATCGAACAATATAAATGTAATAAATTTACTGTTTTAGATCCACGCATTTAACTTCAACATACTTTTCGTCGTTACGAATTTCAAAGGAAAATTTTGCAGTTGATTTATTAGGCGATCTGTGGCGACAAGTACATTTTTTGCGTCGGTGCGACACGTAGTTCCAAAACGGCGATTCGTGCGTCACTTATTTCCGCGAACACAGACCTTTGTCCCCTCACTCCCCGCGAGCTCTTACCCCGAATGACTCTACTACATTTCGACCCGGCGTTGAAGTGTATAAAACTATCTAACCTTTTTAAAGCTAGCTTTTTAGGGCTATTTTCAAGTCCGAAAAATTTATAATTTTTCATTTATTTCCATTCATTCGCGATTTAAAATCATTTTTTTTCTTAACGTTTAAAACATTATTTTAAACTTGTTTTTATACTGTGATTTTAAACACTTAATAAAAAACATTGTTTTATTTCAAACTGTTTTAAACACTGTTTAAAATACATGTTTTAAAACAACTTGTTTGTTTTATGCCAACCCTGACCGAAAGTAACATAAGTTAACTTTTAATAAGTAAACATACCATGTCACGACCGGCCACGTCGTTGTATTCTAAGCCAAGTGTTTAGAGCTATAAAAGAGCGATAAAGTCAGCTCTTGTCCAGTAAATTCTCCCTGAAGAGACCCGAACGATATAAAAGTGCGTTTAATTACACTCCACTGACACGTAACCACCATTATTAACACTAAGGAGCTCATACAGATAAACGGGACATTCATCCCGAGCGTCGCATGCCGCTACAAGGACTCCGCACTCGGGCGCCGCACAACGTACATTGTTCCTCAGGCAATTGTAACAAGAGCCGGGATGTTCATACAACGAGCAATGTGGTTTGTTTAAAACAATACAGTAGAATGTCGAGTGACGTGTAAGTAGCTGGCGTCTTCATGAGGCTCGAGCGGTGGAACTAACAATATAATGTCGTTTGTACTTGTATGTGAGGGGTACATTACTCGCCGTGCCCCTGTGGTTCGGTGATGAGCATTAGATGCGAGAAAGCAATGGATGACGTGTTAGGCGTGTAGTTCTAAGTTGCGAGTTTTAGCGCGGGATCCGGAAACGGGCACGTCTCCCGGTTGTGGTAAATGGTTTCGTGGAGGACGCTCGTACAGACGAGTTCTCTAGCTTTTATGTACGCCTTTAGATCTCGAAACTCAAGAGCTGCGCTATAACACTGTTAAATATGCTGGACTTAAACTAAATTTGTACGCAGAGTGCGGCAAGCTTGGAAATTTTAGTATTAGTTGAATGAATGAACAGCGTGGGTTTTCATGGAGGACGTTTTAATGAGTTTTGCTGGTTATTCAAGTTTATAATTATTAGCAAAAGTACCTGAAATTGCCAATTGATTTAAAACGTCCATGCCATTTTAAGCATGGGATAGCTACCGAAAATATGAAAATGAAAAAAGTAAACGTTACAACTATTTTCCGATTACCGTAAACGGTTCTCATACATCGCTAAACTGAAATACAATCGGAATAATAGCTGCACAAACACAGAGTGCACGCGACTGATATCATAATCGAGAAGCCAGCAAGTTCAACGAAACGATTTCCGAATGAACTTCACTTATCGGGTGCATCTCCATTTCCGGGAAGCCTGTTCCGAAGCGAAGCTCAGTATGTAAGAAGTTGTACTCTATAGGTTGAGTCTCTGAGAATTTAATGGTAACATTATGTATGGAAAATGTATAAGGTCACTGCAGTACGTAGGTACCAAAAGTTTCGAGTCTTATGTATAAAATGTTAACCCTCAGTGTGTTCGCTTTATACCGATGCTATTATACTTAGTTGGAGTAGCAGACTAGCAGAACTAGTTCCCTTATTAGTAGAATACTTCAGTCTAGCTGAATCCTGAAAAGATAAATGTATGGCACAAGCTAATCAACAAATTCACACACGTGTAACCAACCTAATTTTCACCAAAATTCTAAGACGTTTAGAGTTGGTCCCAAAACTAAAGTCTTAAGTCGTGTCGGGGACGTACCGGGGGTTTGACAAATGGCCGCCCGCCTTGTCCGCGCCAGAACGAACCATTGTCTCGAAATATGACGGAGCTTTGTTCCGACTTCACCCCCATTACGACCACCATGCGTGATACACTGCCGGACTTACTGGAGAAGCAATTGTGACGTCATTTGCGTATATTGTTTTGTATGCATTTGTCATGGTAATGATGTTTTGATCTGCATAAAAAGGTCCTACGTAATGCTATAGGTTATATATTTGAAGCTTGCTAAACCGCAAAATATAACCTATACGCCTGTACAATAGGAATGTACCTAAAGAATATTTTTAGACTAGACACTTTGTATCGTTCTTTTCATAAACCAAATCTGTGAACCGTGAAACCTTATTTTTAGGATTACGCCTGTTCAGGAAATACCTCTTTGTATCATAGCAATATTTTCTGTTTTACATTATACTGTTAGTATTCGACCAGATTGATGATATAAATTATTTGCTAAAATTAATAAACACTAACAAATCGTAACGGATCCTGCGCCAACAAACAGACAGCTCTAACAAAACATAATGTATCAAAGTGTCGACAATGAGTGTACATTTAATTGGACAAATACGTAAACAGCAGCTCATGCGCTGCCGCTATACGGTTATTAATAGCAAAATATTGTTACGTCGTACGTACGAGATCTTTCGAGAAAGCACGGATTACAGTGTGTTTGCGCTAAAAACTTCGAGAAGCATTCCATTATTATTAGTTTGAAGTTAAGTAGGTAACTACTTATAAACAATATTAGAACTCGTCATTGTAATTTCGACCGTACGCCGAGGGCATAAAGTACCTATTTCTTTATTCGGTACAAGTAGGTTATTATTTTTTATACCTACTACTTTTGTATTTCCTGGTAATGTTTATTTGTTGATGTTTTTCTGGAACCGTTCTACACTTAGCCAGAATGTTCGTGAATATTAGCGGTATAAAAGCAGAGCGCCGACACACGATGGAGTCAGTCTGATTTAGGCGATACAACGAAGCGAATCGAAGTGAACTAGAAGTGCGATATCTAAGCGAATAGGTAGTGATCAGTAGTGAATTTGTGATTAAGTTTTAAGTGTTTTGTGTTTAATAAAGTTATCTAATTGTCTGATTGGTAATAATTAATTTATCCCATACCCAGCTCGTAACAATTTGGTGTCAGAAGTGAGGGATAAATTATGCCAATTCTACCGAAGGACGACACGGATGGTATCCGTACCAGGAGTCAGCGACAGCAGGACATAGACCAAAGGCGGTTTGGACATTCTCCAACACAGACACCGGGTGGTGTCCAGCCTACGTCAGTGCCAGTCGCTGGACCATCCGCAGTTTCTACAGCATCAATGGCGCCAGACTTGTCAGCTTTAATGGCGCTGCTACAGGAGCAGTCTCGCCGTCAAGAGGAGCAGGCTCGACGGTTGGAAGAGCAGTTGCAGCGAGACAAAGAGGAGCAGGCTCGCCGTCAAGAGGAGCAGGCTCGCCGTCAAGTGGAGCAAGTCCGCTGCCAAGAGGAGCAGGTTCGCCGGTTGGAAGAGCAGTTGCAGCGAGACAAGGAGGAGCAGGTCCGCCGCCAAGACGAGCAGATGCTCCTCATAAAGGATCTTCATGCAACTTTTGGCAAAGACCTAAAGGTGATGAAGGATCAGGTACAGCAGCACGAGAATCGCCTCTCAGAAGCCAAAGTTCAGATCGCTGGGGTGAAGAAGGCTTTGTGGGAACTGAAGACTGGAGACGTGACTGTAGCTTCAGTAGTTGCTGCACCTCCAGCGCGGGGCTTTAAGGTGCCTCCATTCGATGGCACATCTTCGTGGTCGGCTTATAAAATTCAATTTGAGGCCGTTATGAAGGCGAATGGATGGACAAAACCGCAAGCCATGACCGCGCTCACCTTGGGCCTCCGAGACCAGGCCCTAAACATTCCTGAGGCGCTCGGCAAGAATGTAACCTACGAGCAGCTGCTGGAGGCGTTAGAGTCCAGATACGGTGACACGCACCTGGAGCACGTATTTCGTGCTAAGTTGAAGGATCGTGTTCAACGTAGTGCCGAGAACCTACAGCAGTGGGCCCTCGAAGTTGAAAAGCTGGTTCGGAAAGCATACCAGTCTGCCCCTGCACTTATCGATGGGAATCTGGTACAAGCGTTCGTTGATGGAATACGCGACCTAGAAGTTAGAGCCGCTGTGAGACTTGGGCATCATGAGACGCTGAAAGACGCCTTGGCCCATGCCTTAGAAGTAGAGGCAGTGAGGCAGGACCACCGAACGCACCGCGTCAGGGAGGTTGTAGCATCACCTGTACGCGACCGGCCGCAAGGGTACAGTCCTAGGTGCTACACTTGCGGAGAAAGGGGTCATCTTCGGTCAAGCTGTCCTAAGCGCAGCACCCCGAGAGAAGACCAGCAGGGAAGGGTGGCTGAAGTGACTGCCCAGCCACAGCAGGGAAACGAGTAAATGCCAGGACTGGGGGGCGGGTGCTGGCTGGTATTGAAAGAGCCCCGAGAATCTTGATCTCGCAAGCACATGATGGGAACAGCCTGACCATCAAAGGCGAAGTCAACGGAACACCATGCAAACTGACGTTGGATACTGGAGCTTCTCACACGGTCGTCAATTCTCACCTAGCAAGTCGGTTTCTTGGGGACTACGTCGATAACCACGACCGTATACGATTACTAACAGCTACCGGTCAGCACATAATCGTCCGAGGCAAGAAGGAGGTGGAGTTAAAATTGGGTGATAGAACTTACCAGCACAATGTCATCGTGGCCGATATAGTGGACGATTGCATCTTGGGCTTGGACTTCATGCGGGAACATCGTTGCGAGATCGACGTTGATCAAGGAGTATTGAAATGTGGTTCAGATGAAGTCTTCATGGAAGGTGCACCATCAGGAAAAGTGTACTGCTTGAAAGAGATTGTTCTTCCTCGCAGATCAGAAACAATTGTGCCAATTAGTTTACCACAGAATTCTAGACACAAAGATCGAAGTGTTCTGATAGAAAGGGTGAACAATGACTTCCCATGGAAGATGGCACGTACTTTGGTCAAGGCTACCAACGTCTCAGCAGTACGCATACTGAATCCAAGTGACAAGGAGCATGTGATCAAGAAGGGCACCTTGATCGGTACTTGCGAGGAAGTAGCTTGGATGCGTCAATTGCAGGATCCGCCTACCGGAAATAAAATTGGTAGTGCAAAATTTGACGTGTCAACGCTTTTGGAAAACTGCGATTTAACTAAAGGAGAAATGGACAAGGCTAAGAAGATGTTACTTCAGTACGCCGACACTTTCTCTTCAAACGATGCTGACATAGGGAGAACTGGACTTGTTCAGCATAAGATTAATACAGGCAACGAGTTACCAATCCGTCAGCGACCAAGAAGACTGCCAGTTGCACGAGAAAAAGAGGTGGAAACCATGATTGAGGGAATGGTGAAGGACGGTGTTATAGAACCTTCATCGAGTCCATGGTGTTCTCCTGTGGTCCTGGTAAAGAAAAAGGACGGCAGTATGCGCTTCTGTGTGGATTATCGACGACTGAACGACGTCACGAAGAAGGACAGCTACCCGCTGCCTAGGATCGATGACACACTGGATACGCTGACTGGTATGAAGTGGTTTACCACACTTGACCTGAAAAGTGGCTACTGGCAAGTAGAAATAGACCCCAAGGATAAGGAGAAAACTGCATTTTCAACAGGAAAAGGGTTGTGGCAGTTTAAAGTTATGCCATTCGGTTTGTGCAATGCTCCTGCGACGTTTGAAAGGTTGATGGAGCAAGTACTCGCCGGATTGATTGGAGACGCATGTCTTGTATATCTAGACGACATTATCATCGTGGGCCGTACATTTGAAGATCACCTTAAAAACCTCAACCGAGTGCTGTCGAAAATCCAAACAGCAAATCTCAAGTTAAGTCCGAAAAAGTGCTCGTTTTTCAGACAACAAGTAAACTTTTTAGGACACATAGTTTCGGGGGAAGGTGTTCAAACAGACCCAGAAAAAGTAATCGCCGTCAAGGATTGGCCAGTTCCAAAAGACAAGACACAGGTCAGAGCATTTCTGGGTTTGTGCTCCTACTATCGAAGGTTTGTCAAGAATTTTGCCGACATTGCGAAACCTCTGCACAAACTCACTGAGGAAAAGCGGCAATTCTGTTGGGACGAGAACTGCGACGTCGCATTTCAGGAATTAAAGAAACGTCTGTGCAATACACCTATTTTGGGATATCCCGACACTGAAAATGACTTCATAGTTGACACCGATGCAAGTAATACTGGAATTGGGGGCGTGCTGTCTCAACGGAAAGGAGACCAAGAGGTTGTGATAGCTTACTTCAGCAAGTCTTTATCCAAACCAGAAAGAAATTACTGCGTTACAAGACGGGAGCTACTCGCCGTAGTAAAGACATTGCAGCACTTCAGTAAATATTTGCTGGGACGTAAATTCCAATTACGAACTGACCATGCTGCATTGAAGTGGCTATTACAGTTTAAGAATCCAGAGGGGCAAGTGGCGAGATGGATTGAACTACTACAAGAGTTTGACTTCATAACTGAACATCGCAGTGGGAGAACTCACGGTAACGCAGACGCCTTGTCAAGAAGACCTTGTCCTGAAGACTGTAAGCACTGTGCCAGGCAAGAGACTAAGGAAGTAGTGCCCGTGAGGATGCTTAGAACAGATCTCACCGATGAATGGAAGGAAACCCTACAGCAGGCTCAGCAAAATGACTCGGACATCAAACCGATCTTCGAGTGGGTCAAAGCTGGTGCTCCTAAACCTAAGTGGAGTGATGTGGCTGCGATGAGTTCTATCACGAAGAGTTATTGGGCGCAATGGAACAGCTTGGTGATCCAGGATGGAGTCTTGTGCCGTAAATGGGAAAACGCTCGAGGGGACAGCCGTCATCTACAAATGGTTGTCCCTAAAGCTAAGGTACCGGATGTTCTACGGCTCTACCATGATGGATGTTCAGGAGGACATATGGGGGTAAAAAGGACTCTACTAAAAATTCGAGAACGCTTTTACTGGATCCACTGTCGAGATGATGTGGAGGACTGGTGTCGCAAATGTACCAGTTGTGCGGCCGTGAAAGGACCCCACACACGCAGCCGAGGTGCATTAAAAGTGTACAACGTTGGAGCCCCTTGGGAACGGATAGCACTAGACGTTGCGGGACCATTTCCAGAAAGTGAGAGCGGAAACAAGTACTTCCTGGTGGTCATGGATTACTTCACAAAGTGGCCAGAAGTCTTCGCCATTCCTAACCAAGAAGCTACAACCGTCGCAGATAAATTAGTTCAGGAAGTTTTCTGTCGTTTTGGAGTACCCTTAGAAATACACAGCGATCAAGGAAGGAATTTTGAATCGCAAGTATTTCAGGAAACTTGTCGATTGATGGGTACCTACAAAACCAGAACCACCTCTTACCACCCACAATCTGATGGAATGGTGGAACGATTCAACCAAACGTTGGAGAGATATCTGGCAAAAGTCGTGGAAAGCAGGCAGAGGGATTGGGACAAGCACATACAGCCGTTTCTGCTGTCCTACCGCAGCGCAGTCCACGAAAGTACGACTGTGACGCCAGCCTTCGCGAACTTTGGAAGGGAATTACGGTTGCCTGCAGATTTAATCACTGGAACTCCCCCTGATGCTCCACGTAGTGTAACAGATTACGCAAATGATTTGCGTAACAAGTTGAATGATGTTTATGAGCATATCCGACAATCCGGCCAACAGATGTCTGAGAAGATGAAGACCCGTTATGACCGCAAGGCAAACAGTAGGGGTTTCGACGAGGGTTCACTGGTGTGGTTACATAACCCAGTGCGGAGCAAGGGG
Source organism: Omphaloscelis lunosa (assembly GCA_916610215.1). Classification (NCBI taxonomy): domain Eukaryota; kingdom Metazoa; phylum Arthropoda; class Insecta; order Lepidoptera; family Noctuidae; genus Omphaloscelis; species Omphaloscelis lunosa. The sequence continues at coordinate 22,735,514 of OU744249.1, forward strand.
AAGTCTCCGAAATTGCAAGCAAATTGGGATGGACCATACCGAGTCGTGACTAGGATCAACGATGTCACCTACCGAATACAGAAGGGTCTACGAGGTGCGCCTAAGATTGTTCATGTAGACCGATTGGCCCGATACTACGGGGCTAATGATGCTCGGGACGAGCATGTCTAAGGAGGGGGCAGTGTTACGTCGTACGTACGAGATCTTTCGAGAAAGCACGGATTACAGTGTGTTTGCGCTAAAAACTTCGAGAAGCATTCCATTATTATTAGTTTGAAGTTAAGTAGGTAACTACTTATAAACAATATTAGAACTCGTCATTGTAATTTCGACCGTACGCCGAGGGCATAAAGTACCTATTTCTTTATTCGGTACAAGTAGGTTATTATTTTTTATACCTACTACTTTTGTATTTCCTGGTAATGTTTATTTGTTGATGTTTTTCTGGAACCGTTCTACACTTAGCCAGAATGTTCGTGAATATTAGCGGTATAAAAGCAGAGCGCCGACACACGATGGAGTCAGTCTGATTTAGGCGATACAACGAAGCGAATCGAAGTGAACTAGAAGTGCGATATCTAAGCGAATAGTGATCAGTAGTGAATTTGTGATTAAGTTTTAAGTGTTTTGTGTTTAATAAAGTTATCTAATTGTCTGATTGGTAATAATTAATTTATCCCATACCCAGCTCGTAACAATATCATAATACACCGACAGACAGACGTATCGGTATAACTAACAGGATGCATGGCTGCCTGATTAGGATTGGCATTTATATTGTATAGATATTTGATGTGAAAGTCAGTGGTTTAATCTACGAATGATTTAATGGAATGTTAAGTGACAGAACACTGAACAGGTCAATAAAGCCTGTAGATATAAATGACAGTGAACTATTGAATATAGCCTGCCATTTACAACCAACATATAGTTTATATACTATACTTATAGTATTACAAATCAAAGGGACCATTATCACATTTTTATTCATAACAAATTGATCTAGGGATTTTTCTTACAAATGAAAATTTAAATAATTCGACATAATTATCTGAAACTATTTGGAAACAGCTATACATGCGATTGTTTCCACAAAAAACACAAAGTTATATTTAACAGTGTCTACGCGCGACCACATTTAGTACATTCCAGCCCTATTGCGAAGGCGGTCGGCACGCGAGCGGCGGCACTGCGGCGCGGCGGTGGCGCGGCTTCCAAAACCACCTGCAACAGATTGTTGGACAACAATGTTTAGACTAATTTTAGCCACGCGCCGCTGCGCCATGTTCCGCTAATGAAACTCAGCCGCGTTCTGAGTGCGACGGCGCGAGCGATCGGCTGAGCGAAACAAATGTTTTGTTTGGGTCAGGCTTCATTCTTACCATGCCTGTCTTGATTAGGAATGTTTCAGTGGGTTAAGATTAAAGGAGAAGTTCCAGAAAACTTTTTGCATTATCTTCTCCAATCATGTCTGTAACACATTTAAGTACAAAAATAACTTATATCTATCTATATATAACGACGTTTCGGAGAGATTGTTAATATGCATTCGGCCATCACCCTACTTCGTTTCTGCTGTTTCGGCCCTAAATTACCTTTTAGAAAAAATTGACCCAATTATCCGACACACATTAACTTTAATTTAAAATGTGGCCATGTACAACCGAGCTTGAGCACAAGCTACTCTTTCCATTCGTATGGGAGGCCTCGGCGTCCGCAAAATTTCGTGTATTAGTATATAGGCTTTCATAGTCTCGGTCCAGGGCACAATGAAATTAATCAGGAAAATTCTAGCCTCCACACTGATTAATTTTGATGTGCTGTGCTTCACCGAGGTTCTGAATGCCTGGAGACTTACTTACCCGAACTCAGATCTACCCGGTTATTCATCTTTCCAAAGACGGTGGGATGAGCCTCTCTGCAGAATAGTACAGAACAATTTACTTAACACGTCTGCTACTACTGCGCGGCGTGCGCGCCTGCTGGCTGTGAGGAAGTGGGAATCGGGTCTGTGGCTTCATGCACTACCGTCGTCGAACATAGGCACTTTATTCGACGACACTACTTTCTGCCTCGCTGCTTCCCGACGACTAGGAGCTCCATGTTGTTCTCCTCATTGCTGTCGCTGTTGCGAAGTTGCCAACAGTCTCGGTCATCACGGCCTGTCTTGCAGTCGAAGTGCGGGTCGTTTGGCGTAGCACGCGAACATCAACGACATCATCCGACGAACTGTTGTCACCGCCGGCGTTCCAGCGCTTGGCACGCGACGATGGCAAGAGACCGGACGGCATGTCTTTATTTTCAAAGAAGGTGGGTAGGCCTTTAGTGTAGGAAGCAACCTGTTTCGACATTCTTGCGTCATCCCATCTACCTGGCTCGGCGTGTTGTGCTGGAGCTGCTGCTGCGGCTGCGGAAAACTTCAAGCGGCATAAGTATAATAACCTTATTGGCAATTATATTTTCGAGCCATTTGGGGTAGAAACCCTCGGGCCATTGGGTCCGAGTGCCCATGGCCTCTTTCGTGAAATCTTAAAACAGCTATTTGACACTTCTCGTGAACCGAGGGCTGGTTTTTACCTTGGCCAGAGGCTAAGCGTTGCCATACAACGTGGCAATGCGGCCAGTCTCTCGGGTACATGAGCAGTCGACAGCGATGCGGATGAATTTTTTGATGCTATAATTATTTTAGTTTGTGAATAGTTTTATTTAAGTTAGAGGGTATATAATTTTGTTATTTTTATCAATTAATGAGGTATGAGTTGTTACTTACTTATTTATAGTATTTAATGTCATGTATCAAAAAATATGAATCAGCAAACATCAAATAAATTTTAAAAAAAATTCTATAAATATAAAATGACCGACTCATATCAACGCACAACCTAAACCGCTCGTCCTAGAGACATGAAATTTGGAGGCTGTGTTTTTTATGAAGAGTAGGTATCCATTATGAAAGGGTTTTTCTAAATTCCATCCCTTTGAGGGTGAAAAGGGGGATTTTGTTTGTATGAAAAATCTTATTCCTTGAATATAAATAATAAACAAATAATGAATAAACTTGAAACTTGCCACGAATACTTATCTAAGTAAATGAAAAATTTTGTCATTTTTTATTTTTATGAACTACTCCATAAAAAGTCAAAGTTTGTATCGAAGAATTTTAACGCGCGGTCCGATTAACTCGAAACCAGTATTTGTACTAAGAACCAAAAGACTTTTTACAAAAAAAAAAAAAAAAAAGAAAAGCAACCAACCTCCAAAAAAAAAACACCACAAAGTAAAAAATTACTTTAATTTTCGTTTTTTGCCACCGACTTCCGAAATTAAAGTTATTTTTCACTTTGTAGTGTTTTTTTTTTGAAAGTACGTTGTTTTTTTTTTGTAAAAAAGTTTTTATTTTTCACTTTTTAGTTGTGGTACCTACCCCACACAAATTCGAATACCACTACCTGCTTGCTACCAGTGACAGGAACTTATCATATTATCCACATACTAAGTGGGAAAAAATACATATTACTAAAGCTTTATATGATGGGACCACTTCGAGAGCATACCCTTTCAAACAATAATAATAATTTTCAAAATCGATTCATAATTGACGGAGAAGTCAGCGGACATAGGTACATGAAAAAACATACACTAGGAACATATAACCTCCTTCTTTTTGGAAGTCGGTTAAAAATAAAGAATGTATATCAGGGTTTTTAAAAAATGTGTAGGATAGTCAATTTTACAGGTGACGATTTTACTGCGTGGCTTGATTAACTCGAAAATTGATATAAATAATTTTTGAGTCACGTCATGGAAGCAAACCAAACAATTAAAAAAAAAAATAAGCCCTGTCGTGGTGAAAAGGGAGGAAAGTACGAAATATACGTGGACGAAGTCGCGGCCAAAGTGCTATTAATGATATGGTTTGGCCATATCAGCCGACTGACATACCATAAAACGTTGACGTTTAAACGGATTTCACTTATTCAACTCAGTGAATGAGAATTTTACTGGTTGAATCAGTGGGTTTCACTGATTCAATCAGTACACACACTCATGCGCATGCGCGTACATATTCTTTGCATTGATTCAATCCGTGAATTTCACTGATTCACCAGTAGAATTCTCATTCACTGGGTTGAATAAGTGAAATTCCAATGATTCATTTTAAGAGAGTATATTGTAGTTGAGGAACATTTCTTATTTTATTTAACCCAGTTTTCTCGCAATTTTACACTGTTTCTTGCGGAAAAAAAATTACATGAGTTTCGAGCAAAAATCACCTCACGTAATTATTGGATATTACTTAGCCACAAGTTCTTTTTGCACTAGATAGCCCAATTCTTGAAGAAGGTTACTTATAGGCTATTTAAAAGCTCGAATGGGTCCTAGAGTGAACCCATTCAAGCTGAGCAAAAAGAAAAAAAGTCAGAAAGAACGAAGAGAAAACGAATAAGGCGCGGGCGGGCGATGCGATGTGATACGATGGGTCGGGGGAACTAGAATTTTCACGTCGAGGAAGTCGCGGGTAGAAGTTAGTCTTATAGCAAGATTAATAACGGGGCTGCCAGTTGAACTTAAATGTCATCATTCGCAGAGGCTTTCTGAATGCATTCAACAAGAAAAAATATTATTCATCGTAAAAGACTCCGAGCCCTTGCATCCACAGTGAAGCGTTACAATAAATACGAGCGAAGCATTCACTCACATAGTCATCCGAAAATCTGTAGTTTATGCGGCCGTATACAGGTTGTTCAGTGTCGGGGCAGCCGGGCGTATATTGCGACCGTCATAAACAGAGGTGTCACGAACCTTGGAACTTAGGATAAAGGTGTGTACCTACTCCATACCTATTAGCATAAGTGAGTCTTACATGTACACATACAAATTGCTTTGATATATTTGTTGAACATGAACGTGGATTGATTAAAATGTTTTTTATCTGGAGAATTATAACGAAAAATTCACTAAATTAAATTGTATTAATAAAGTCGAACGTATTGTTGATCGTAGTCACAGATAATATAATAGTAGTAGTGTATTTTTATCTTAGTAAATGATATGTAGCAAAAATATTTGTTCTTACCACTTGTCTTACGTCGACTGGGGAACGTAAACGGAAATCGACGGAAGGATATTAAATGAAATTTGAAGTCAAGTTAAAACAACAGTATATGTAAAGAAAAAAAAATGAAAGGAACGAAAAAAAAAAATACGGAATACACATTAGCAATAAAATAAAATCAGCTGATGATAAAATTAAAACTACCTGGCAAATAATAAATAATGAAACAGGTAGGAAAAAACAGCGAAATACTGAATTTAATTTAGAGACTGCACATGGCCCCATTAACTCAGATATAGAAATAGCTCAAGAATTTGAAAACTTTTTTGCTAATATTCCCCTTAAAACTACTCAAGCTTTAAATTCCTCACCCGCGCTTTCTGCTGCCTTACTTAGACAGAATGTGAAGGCTTGCCCTTTGGAGTTTAGGTTTCAGCATACAAACCCCCAGGCTATTATAAAAGCTTTTAAAGATCTTAAAATTAAATCAACAGAAGATCTCTGGGGAATGTCTGTAAAAGTCTGTAGATCTATAATCGAAACCATTGCGCCCTATTTAGCTTACATATTTAACACCAGTATTGACCAAGGAGTCTTTCCGGATCTCATGAAACACAGTATAGTAGTTCCATTGTTCAAATCTGGTGATAGTATAGAACCCAACAATTATAGGCCTGTGTCAATTCTGCCAGTGCTCAGTAAGGTGTTTGAAAAGTTGATGCTCAATCAAATGTTACCTCACTTTAATAAAAAATCCATCTTTAATGAACAACAGTACGGTTTCACCAAAGGGCGTTGTACCACTGACGCCGGTGTCACCCTAATAAAGAACATTTTTAATATCTGGGAAGAAGCACAAGATGCCATTGGAATCTTTTGCGACCTCTCGAAGGCGTTCGATTGTGTAGACCATGAGACACTTCTGCTGAAACTAGAGCACTATGGGATTAGGAATACAGCTCTTGATTTACTTAGATCATACCTGAAAGATGGAAAGGTTAAAGTTCAGGTAAACGGCGTAAACTCATTAGGGTCCGAAATGGCAATGGGCGTTCCTCAAAGTTTGATATTGGGTCCATTCCTCTTTTTAGTTGACATTAATGATTTACCCCAATTACTTCAAAATCAACCGAAGATGGTGTTATTTGCAGATGACACATCATTAATCTTTAAAATAAACCGACAGTCACAAAATCTTGAAGACGTGAATAGCTCTATTCTGCAAGTCCAAGATTGGTTTACGGTAAACAATTTGGTACTAAATAAAACTTAAACCAAATGCATGAGATTTAAATTACCTAATGTTAGAAGTAGCGAATATGACATCATATTGAATGGGGAAAACTGGAATTTATTAATAAAACGGTTTTCCTAGGAATCACGCTAGATGAGAAATTACAATGGGGACCTCATATAACATCTCTTACGGGGCGGCTAAGCTCGGCCGCTTATGCTGTTAGAAAGATAAGACAGTTAACAGATGTAGAAACCGCGCGATTGGTCTATTTAGCTACTTCCACAGCAATAGTCGTATGGTATTTTACTGTGGGGTCAGGCAGCTGACATGGAATCCATCTTTATTTTACAAAAGAGAGCTGTCAGAGCCATTTTTAATCTACGTCGCCGCGAATCTCTCAGGAAACTATTTAAAAGGATTAATATTATGACGGTACCTTGCCAATTCATTAATGAAAATATTATGTATGTAAGGAAAAATCCACATCTTTTTAATAAAATAAGTGATAATCATTTTAATACTAGAAATAAAGATAAACTAGATCAACCATTTTTCAGATTATCTAAAGTACATACATCTTTTATGGGGTACTGTGTTAAATGTTACAACAAAATTTAAAACTCATATTAAAAGTACACTTTGTAAATAAGCATATTACAAATTAGAGGATTATATTCAAGATAAGAGTGCTTGGGAACATGCTGGTCTTGCTCCTTAGGACAATTTATAATCAAGACAAAATCAAACAGGTTGCTAATTTAATTGTAAAATTTATAATTTTGTTTTATATGGCATTGATTTTATATTCTGTGATTACTTCCTCACACACTGACTTATTAATTTTAAAAACATTAGGAAAATCGTCTACTTTTACAATGTTTGTAAATATGTGAGCACCATGTATCTATCACATAATTAAATTATCTGTCGTTGCTTCATTTTTAATTCTTTTTACCTATTGTGGTATAGTAATTTTATTCTAGGTGCATCTTCTTCACATATAATTATTTAACTAATGTACGTACTTATACAAACTACTGTAAAACATTTTAAAAGAGTAACAGTGGAGTTTCTTGCCCATTCTTCTCCATACGAAAACTACCTTTTGGAAGGAGCGACTAGAATCAATTATATTATTTTGTAAATTTTGACGTTCAAAAGTGCCATACATGGGCCTATTTGAAACAAATGATTTGACTTTGACATTTATAAAAATTAAAAAATAAACTAGTAGCCGTCAGTTTGATTTAAATATATAGTTGAAAGATGGAATAAAATTAAATAGCCAAATCTAATTGAGGGTTAGGCCCATCGATTTACTTACTCAAAATGACTGGCGATATGACGCGGATTTCCGACAGCTATTGTTGATTCCGTGTCGTTATAATAGATTAGCACGCTTATTTAAATCGGTTGCGATGAACCTAATTCAAAAATTTAGTAAAAATATAGGTTGAATAGCGTCAACTAAATTTAAGAATTAACAATCTACGTAATTAAAAAAAGGCCGGTAAACTGTGTTGGTCCGCTTGAGGGTGGCTCTTCACAGAGCACGGTTTAGTCCGTTCACCGTCCCGACGCCCGGCTACGCACGACCGGTAGCTCTGCCAGGAGCGCTGGCAGAACGCGGAGACCAAGAGCCCCGCGAAGAATAGGACCGGTTGACTGGCTCTGGCCCAGGGGTGCGGCCGAAATCGGCCTTTTCCAACTGGATCCAAGATAAACAGCAATTTAGACCAGAAAGCAAGGCAAAATTGTGTAGGGGGTTACGTAATAGACAAACTGGAATACTCACAGATATACCAAAAAGGAATTTGGAATCGGGAGAATATCCCCAATTGGTCCCGGAAATGGGCACAATGTAGCAGCAAGGGCACACTTGCCACAATCCTCCAGTAAGGACTTCCACACGTGGCTGTTCACGATAAAAATGTACTTATCTTCACTGGATAAAAATGTCAACAGGATAAAATTTTAAATCAATTCCAGATCTCTGGTAGCTGACGACTGAGGGTTCACGAACAAAAAAACTCTCAATCTTTTTCTTCCATCAAAAAAATTAAATCGGTGTCACAAAATATTACACGAAAAAACAAAAAAAAAATAGACAACGTATTTTCGCACGAGAACACTGCGGATGCTGATAAATGCAATAAATTTATATTATCATTATATAAATTTATATATATCACTGATAATTAAATAGCTACCGCATTGTTTTCCACGAAGCGACGCTCGACTAAACAAAAGAGACTTCTGAGACACATGGTAAGTGACAGAAGTTATTCGCCACTCGCCTGTTACTTGACAGTGACACCGACAAACATGCGAGGTGACTACATGCAGTAATCACCTGCGGACGCTCCGCTAGGTACGGAATGCGATGCTGATTGCCCCGGCTTAATGTCACTCTGTCGAATGCCTGCTATCAAACATAAATACTCAAAAACATAAATTTGTTTGATAACGTCAGTAACACGAAATAAATAGCATTAGCTACAGAAGGTAATTTATAAACAAATACCTCTGATTTAAAGAAGAAAAGAATCCAAAACATTTTCATCATAACGGCGTCCCTTTTGTGACATTTCCTGGATTGTTATCAGAATTTCAATTCGCGGAACATCGAGAACGATTGCTTTTATGATGGTAACAACAGAAACCGAATGATCGCTCCAACTCATAGATCCCGCGAAGCGCACACACAGAAAAAATACATCGCCATCGGTCCGTAAAAAAGAGGGAAAACTCCGTAGCTTTAGCAATAAAAACCCCGCTAATACCAAAACTGGCACAATAACAATAATTTGCATGTGAAGAAAACGCCCTGCTTAAGCGAATTTATTCTCTTTTTCAGCGCAAAACTGGGGAATTCACACGCCTCCAACAACGACCGCCTCCAACGAGTCGTCTTTTATTACAGACGCCAACGAACTAGTAAAACTGGGCTCGATTTTATTTCTGGACAATAATGTCGCCAGAATACAGATGTCATTTTTGAAGCTGGGACTTTCGAGTTTTTTTGTGCGAAATACTAGTTTGTAGACATTATGAATTTTACCGGTTTCATCCGTGTTCATGTTCGTTCTAATTTGGTATGATATTTTTTGCTAACAAATTAATATTCGTATTTATAAGCAATTCAATTTCACATGCAAAGCTAATGGAATTCAGACTTCAACAAAAGGGGTTCATCAATCACAAAAGTAATATTAGCACAAATAAAGTTCACCAAAGGCAGCTAATTTCATTTCTACGATTTTACGGTAAAATTAGACTTAATAGCCGTACGCTAAACGATTCCACGAACATTCTAGCTAACTTATAGCCACTTCCTTTTCTTTCGATTACATTTCGATCAGGCTTCAGCCTTTTCTTACCAGGAACTTTGCCTTCCTTCGTCCTTCCTGGGTCCTCATTCTCTTTAATTGCCTCAAATCGTTTAGTATTTTAAGCTTTATTTTCTGTACTATAAAGTTCACAAAGATTTTGTTTTGTAGTGTTATCGTTGTCGGTTCCTTTATTTATTTATTTAAACTTTTTACACTCAAAAAGGTACAAAGGCGGACTTAATATCTTGGCACATCTTGGTTCGCGATATACTTTCAATTTTCGCAATGATTCAGCTCCCGCGTTTATTTCCTCGCCTTCTGACCTCGGTATTGAAACTATTTTTTTACTAGTTTCGTCACAATGTGTTCTCTAACGGGGTCGTACTCGCTCCTGTTGATGGGTGCCTGTTTGTACACGTCACCACGAGACGATGACAAAGTGAGCTAGACGCAAGCGGCGTTATTATAAATGTTTGGAGTACAGAACATGTTTTGGTATTTGCAGTTTGACTTCGGTTAGTTCCTAAACTATAAAACTGTCTATTGCGTATGTTAAGGACAATAATATTATGAAAAATATGCGCTAAGGGAACTATAACTTTTAATGCCTATGCAAAAAGAGTATTTATTTGAGACCTCAGTAGGCAGGTTTTAATGAAGTTAATTACCAAGAAAATAAAACTTCTTGTAATTTATTTATTTATTTATTTGTACGTACACAAGTACCTAATACTTGTATAAAATAACTCGTAAATAATCACAGAATGTGTTCTAGTAAACATTAAACAATTATTGTATTTCTTGTGCTGCATATTTACTTCACGATGTGACTCAAATTCCGAGCGAGCACGACATGCACTATGCAGTGTGTTAATTGCTCAAATTATTCAACGTGCTTTCTTTAACTTTTTATTCAAATAAGAACATAATATTATTTTTATGAAGCAATTTAACTTGTAACAACAAAGGCAATAATAAGATATTGCAGTGTGGTTTTATTATGTACATGTTTAGCAACTGCAACTTATTGAGTTCTGTAGAACATAATCAATTACTATTAAAATAATTATACCCAAACGAACTCCACCAAAACTTTTGCAAAACCACAAGAAAAATCAAGCACGCAATGCCATACGACATGAGTTATTATTATGTTTGTAATACAATAAAACTCGAAACTATCGCAACTGCTATAACCCATCCGTCACGGCTCCTCCACCACATACCGAGGACCTGACAACTGACAGCCCACCTGATGCTTCAGCATTATTCAAATAGACAATATTATGAACGTCAGAGACACATAAAACCTTCTTTACATTATCAGTATGGATTACTGTTGTGTTCAGCATCACATAAAAAAAATGTAAACTCGGAGTCTACTTGCTGTATTGTAAAATTATATTTGTCTGAACTCAACCGAGGTCGTATACTCGTTTTGCAAGAATAATGTCTACTTTGTTGTACTTTAAAAAGTGTTTTGTTCATAGTTATTAGGTTTTAGGACTCCTATCACTACTGTATGCAGGTGCCATTCGGAGACTGAAAATAATAAACTGTTCCACCGAATCGCACTTATAAAAATTTTGTTTCAGTGCGGTTAGTGGAAGTGCTCAGGTGCGGTTCGGACAAGTGCCGTTGAAATCAGTACTCTGAGTAGAATACCTCCATGAACCTTTTTGTTTTCGAACTAAATAGTTACTTAATGATTATTATTATTACATACTGACTTGACTTATAGGTTAGGGTCGTGGCTAAAAATTAAGTCTGAAATGGGTAATTGATATCTAAAAAAAAAACACATTTCGATCTAATCTAGCCAAAACATGAGTATTTCGGCTAGATTATACCAAAAAATATTTTTGACTAATGTGTACCAAAACATTATAACGTTACTACACGTAACAGTTAACATTAATTGAATATGACTAGTAGGTACGTACTTACTATAAAAATAAACGCTATCCAAATATACCTCTGAACAAACGTTCATCCTATTCATTTATACACGAACGAGTAACTTCTATTACAACAGACAACTACAACACTCCACATGTCTACAAACTCGCACATTCTATCTCAATGTATTATTATAATTTACCGACGATTTGCTACAGCCATCCAAAATGAATTTGTCTTTCTGCACACGCCATTCAAAACGGCACTCAAGTAAATGAAAACGTAATGATCCCTACAGACGAGAGACGCTTCGTAACTTGTTGAACAATAAGTCGCTGAACCACTGCGGCGACTGTTCGTCACGACAAATAAACTATGGTGACATATTATACTCGTCAATGATACATTTCGTTATGAATTCTTGCTATTTTTTATATGCTTTGGTACCGCTTCCACACGCGATGTAGACCCACATACATACTTCCATTGATGTCATCTTCAATGTAGGTATTTGTCATTTATGCAATACATATATGTGCTCGGAATATGTGTGTCTTTATTGAGTTGTAATACAGAAGTTTTGTTAACGGTATGGATCGAAGGTTTTTAATGAAGCCATTCAAACCTACCTTTAAAAATAGCAAAATATTTCTGTCATTCACAATCACGTATTGAATAGATAAACATACGAATATAGATAAGATTTATTGTGAAACTTTTAGTAACTATACACGATACATTTATAACAAGTTTTCTTACAGTATTTTTTTCTTAGACCGCAGTGTGTTTTGGCGCCATCGGCGCTTCGTTTTGTGTCGCAATTGTTTTCCGGCACAACATTTCCTTGCAATCCCCCGTCATCATCGCATAATTGGGAACCGCACCAACCATTTGAATGTAGCATCATAACACCTGAGCTCGTGGTTTTGTCGCATTTTTTCGCCGACTGACGTTTGTGTCTCACTGTTGACGAATGTACCGCAAATAAAGATTGAAAATGTATTCTCCCGTGCGGGAATTGCGTGCTAAACTTTTGTAAAGATAGTCGTAACACTAAAACAGAATAGACAAACCGTAACTATAAAGGTTCAGTCGTTAATAACGCTTCCTGATATTACGAATGTATAATTCGACCCACAGTTATAACATCTAAAATTTAGACAAAAGATATAAAACGTCTCCCTTGCAGGGTCCAAGGACGCGATGGCACTAAAATCTACGGCAAAAGGGTGCGGCGGGGGGAGGGGTCTATTCAAAAACTTTCGCTCAATTACTTGCGCGAAACTCTAGTTTAATTCTGAGCCCGTGTAATAAGATTACGTGTAATGCGATTAGGTTTATTACACGACGTTTCGTTTAGCGCCCTCTATTGTGAATGTGGCGAGATAATCATCTGTTTGACGGTCATCATTCCGTGAGGACGCGACGTGTAGGCAATATGAGGGTGCTGAACAACACGCATTCTAAGGTAATTTGATTGTTAATAATCACGCCTTTTTACTTTTATGGTTCCCGTTTGTTCTGTATGTAGATGTATAAAAGTTGAGTTGTCCAGTTTTGCTCGGCTCTTTAAAAGAAATATATTCTGTAGTTTATCTGGAATGAAAGGAAAATATAACGTGTCAGCTGATTGTTCCCATGCAGTTGCTAGTACCATTGTGGAGGAACACTTTGATATTTTATCGGAAAATGGCGAACGACGTGTTAGTATTGCAATTTTTATAATCAATAGTACAGTACAATACCTTTTGAACGGCACCACCGTCCAATTAACATGAAGTGGAGCAAACCGTAATCATCTATTAAACTCCTGTAACTTGGGAATGACGACAAGTAGGTCACAGACTCATAAAATAACATTCGGGTATAATTGAGGCCTAAATCAGGCCTCGAGTACGTAACGTATGAAATGCTAATTACATCTCCCTAGAGATAATGACGCCACATTTATAGGCATTTGCCAAACGAGTACCGTTGGCATCAAGCAAGCAAAGTTTCATTTAAACTTTTAAGTGACCATTCAAACAAGCCAAAATCGTGCCACAGTCGTGTTAAAAATATCCACAGAATAGGTAAAGATAAAACTATAAACAGTTGCAGTAGCGTGATGCATAACTATAACCGTAAAGTATTGAAGCCGTCTAAACTATTGAAGCCGTCTCGTGTATTCATAAAACTATAACTACTATTGCTGAATACAGTTTGGAATTAGACTTTGTGAAATATGCTCCAGTAACTTTTCATTTTTCTGTGCCTAGAATGAGTCGGTTTGAATTTTATAAGGTAGTTACAATGAGGGCTTGTGAGACGTATGTTTTATGCTCTTTGGTGTCACCACGACTGGCTGACTTGCGACAGTGAACCTTACGTGTGGGTGCGGCAGTGCTAGTGTTAGTTAATTACAGTAAAAGCTAGCAGACTACAAATAAAGTGAACGTTACCAGTTTTAGGTCCATGTGTAAATAGCACCAGATGCACTTGGCATTCCCAACTATTGATTAATATAGTATTACTCAGTTTTAAATATAGTTGTTTCAGAAATACCTAGGTATTTCCCCGACAGCAGGTCGGGGCAGGCGTGAAGTATTCGCTTTATATCAATTATCAGAATGCTCTCGTTAAATAAACATCGAGCCATTTTCGTTTTGTTTCTTGGAATCCATCCATTTCTTTTAGATGAGTTGACAAAGCTGTAAGAAAATTAATAAATCCCATCAAAAACATAACATGTAAAAAAAATGCAAGTCTCGCAACGCAGTTCTGCTACCGCAAAAAGATGTGAGATCCAATTTAAAACCCAGCCTGTTAATTTATTCGGTACCTAATAGGTAATAGGGAATCCGAGCTGGCATCCGCAACTCCACGACAAAGCGCGTATTTTGAGTACGGGTGGGAAAATTCGTTATTCGATCTACCCCAGCTCCTCAAAGAAGGCCAGCAACGCCTTGATGTCACTGACAATCTCACTTAGGGTACCTGGGTTACCGAAGTTGCTTTGTACGAGGCGACCACTGGTCAGTTTAACAGCATATGGGCTGCTGTCTCGTTGTCCTCCATGCAGGCTCTGCACAGCGGACTGTCTGTGACTCCTATGACAAAGAGGCGTTTATTAAATGACCCTTCAAAATGGTTGAGCTGAATGGTGCTAATCCATGCGTCATGTCCGTGAACGGACGCTGTCAGAAGGGACTGGTCACATTCTAGCTGCCATGGCTTATTTTAATTTGAATTTTTGAATTGCTTTATTTTTTATTACGGACGCTTTTATCGTTCTGCATCGTTCTCTTATTTATAGCTTTAACATGAATGATGTAACCAATATTTTGTAACCATATTGTGATTTAAAAGAGTGTCCGTGGAGTTTCTTGCCCGTTCTTCTCCATAGGTACAGATCGTGCCATTAAAGATGAGACTTGACCGCGCCTCCCGCCGCTCTTTCCCCCGCCCCGATGACGCCCCAGCGGGGACCTCATACCGCTAAAGAGACCCATAAATCGTCTACTGCGCAAGTCAAACCACGTGGTGCGTCAAGTCTCATCTTTAATGGCACGACTTGTACCTACTACGCTTTGGAATGGGCAACTAGCTTCATCTTTCTGACTGACCGACCCCTTGACAATTCAAAAGTGCCTGCAATTGGTTTAATTGAAATAAATGCTTTGAGTTTGAGTTTGAGCTTGGCTAGTTACAGTTGCTGTAACTGTACGCAGCTGCTGTTCCGTTAGTCGGAGAACCTGTTTCATGAAGCGGCCATCAATTATAAGGAGTGCCTCCTTGGCTTGTGCGCACTCACCGTGATCCAACCATAGTTTGTGATGTTGGTCCTTGGTTCGTTTCCTTATCAGAGTGCGTAGGTGCCCGAAAGGCAAAGGCGCGATGTGTTCAGGCCCCACTGGTGCCATGCTCAACCCCCTTCTGGCAAATGCATCGGCTGCGTCGTTGCCTCGCGAGTCGCTGTGTCCTTTGATCCATTAAATGGTTATATTATTGAGGCTACCCACCTGGTTAAGGTGCTGGTGGCACTCGTATATGAGCCCAGAGTCAACAGTGTAACTGTTTAGCGCTTGTAGAACAGCCATACTGTCTGAGAGTATTCGTAACGAGTGGCCCTTAACTTCCCTGGCCAAGCTGGCTGAAGCGGCAAGAGATACACCCATGCATTCGGTACCTATCTATTTGTCATCTTTATTTCTTTAATAAATAGAATGACATGCCATCGTACGGCATCAACATAATCACATAAGAATAATCTATTATTTTAAATTGTCCTAATTAAATAAAGCGCAGTGCTATTATTAGGTAGATTTTGTTGTATGTAGAATGTAGATTCTATTGCCGCCGACAACACACTACATGACACTGAATACATTAACAGACTTAGTTTTACATTAGATCTCACATCTTTTTCCGGTAGAAGAACTGCGTTGTGAGACGTATTTTGTACATATTATGTAATTTGGGATCTCGTTTCTTTTTGTATACCTACCCTGATACTGAACTGAGTTTAATACAACGTCTGGATTTGTGTGTCTTCCTGCGGCATCGTAGGTAGACCCCAGAGGTTGTTTGTTATAGGTACCTAATTATTGTTGCTTCTTCTTTCAATTTCAATGCAGTTTAATTTGACAACTGCATAAGTAACCATGTAATCCTATATAAATAATATTCATTAACAAAGTTACTTATGCAGTTAGTATGTCTAGAAAACGGGGCTGAAATTTCAGTATATTTTATTTTTCCTTTCTTTGTAGGCTAAACACAAATTGTGTTCAAAATTTGAAGCTTGTGTGTTGCCTAGAAGTACCTTAGAATTTAAATGATCGGTGAGTGAGTGGGTGAGTCAGAGTATGTCAGTGTCAAAATTAAGGAACTTTGACGTGCAATAATTCTTAAAATTCTGGTTCAAATTGAATGTAATTTGGGAATATACCTAGTTATACTAAGCCCTCTTGGTCTAAAATAAGGCTTCTAGCTTTATCCACAACAAAGTAAAGGGGGGCTTAAAAATGTCCTAAATTGCTTCAAGGAAAGATGGTACAGCTGTGCTTTTGTGTTTGTTTTACTCGACTTGGCGGGGGGGCACTACCGTGCCCCGATAAATGAATATTATTGGTTAGAAAATTGTTATGAGTATGTATAATTTGTAGTTTTGATTTGTTTTAACAAATTGACGGATTTTCTGCATTCGTGTAAATATCATTTCAATGAACGACCTCTATACGACCTATGCTGTAAAACTTCTCCCGCTCTGGGCGGAGCGGGAGGGCGTGTCAGACTCTTACTGACTAAAACCCACCCGTGTTCCTTCGGTTGCCCTGTTGCCGGGGGCCACGATCTCCCTTTCGGTTTTCTTCGCAACCCCGGCAGGCATCGGCCCTAGTGGACCCCTTCAAATCTGCTGACATCTCTTTGAGGCGCGCGTGGAACACAACGCGCCGTCGACCCGGGCCTGGTCCTTATCGGACGGTGAGCCACCCATTGATCACCGCCCGCAAGCCCGCGCCTACGGTTGCCGGGAATCGCCTCGCGATTCCCGACGCCCTGGGCGTCTCCTCCTGCGGCGGTTAGGGGCGTGAGGGCGCGAAATTTGCCTATCCCTCACGCGTTCCGCCTCCTCCTTCGCGAGCATTACCGCTTCGCAGAAGGAGGTGACGGCCTCCCATTTCCTCTCGCTCCGTACCATGGCCTGAACCAGGGCCGGACGCGAGAGATCACCGCCGCCGATCGCCTCCACGAGGACACGGCGACGCTCCGCCCAAGCTGGGCAGACCTCCACCGTATGCTCCACCGTGTCCTCCGGGCGATCCACACAATGGTGACACCCGGGCGTTTCCTCCCGCCTTATCCTGTGCAGGAACCTCCCGAAACAGCCGTGTCCGGTGAGGACCTGCGTCAGGCGGCAGGTGAGGACGCCGTGGCGCCTCTCTAGCCACTCCTCAAAGAGGGGTCTTATCGCCGCAATTGTGGCGTGCCCAGCGCTGGGTTATGACGACACCCCTAATAGCAGCATGTGCGTCACCAACCCTTGTATTAACCTTTGCATGCGATCTGTTATCAGTCGCGTCGTTCAGTATCTGTGACTTTTACGACTCAATCCCATTAGAGTCCCGCCTGAAACGAAACAAACAAAAATTACAACTTAATTATTGTTTCGTTGGAAAGTTGTTATCTTTTTAATTGTTTTAATTGTGATTTAGGGTTGTTTTCACTTTCGCAATCTCTTTGTTCGGACACGCGGCGTCCGTCAGTTCTTTCTTGAGCCGCGACGAGTTAAATGTTGGCATCACCTGCAAGTATGTTTAGGATTGTTTGTTATTTATGCTTGTGTTCACACTGAAATGTTTTATTTATTCATAACTTTACTTGCTTGTTACAAGTGGATATTTCTTTCGCTAATATTTTCTCTCTTGGGTAAACCTTAGTCTGCAATGGCTGAAATCTATTTCAGTTTTGAATCCGGCTACTTATATTCAAGACTGAAATAGATTTTAGTTATTTTAGTTGAATTTTCTCATTCATGAATTCAATTACAGTTTGTAACAACAAAATGTTTTGTGGAGTTTTAATACCTTGCGAACTTGTACCTACTTATACTCCGTGAATGCTACCAAGTACCAGGCCAACATAAATGCAAAGCATTACCACACAGCATTAACGTAAAAGAAGCCACGAACACCACAATTATATGATACGCTTGCAAGTCGTTGAAGCAAAGTAGCACAATTAATTAGCAGCATTATCTTTTCAATACGGAGCCTCAGTTAAAAGTTCTTCGGAACTAACTCCGTAGGAACGCTAACTGCTTCCCAGAAACAGTTGTGCCTGTGCATAACAGCGCAGTTAATTTTCCCTAAAATAACATTCACGCTGTAGCCGAAAACGTGTACACAAATACTGATTGTAAAGGCACTTAGAATGGAAGTCCATCGCAGTTTCGTTGGAAATTGCTGGCTCATGAGAATACAGGTTTATTATAACATGCTGTATTATAGATCTACCTATGCATCTAAATACCCTACAGTCTATTAAATGGTATTTTAATAGATTGTAGGGAAATGTAATTGGCTAAGCTTTTTGTATTGGTTGTTTCAAAATGGTACCAAAGTAGTTTATTCATTATATAGTGATAAATTCATTTTACCGTTACATGTTTTTTACTAATCCTCAATCGTTTCATAAAGAGGACGTGACCGATCAAATATGGGACAACCTTATAGTTGTAATGGTTTTCACTCAACCCTACGTAACATTTAAATGAAGTAGCAAAATAATCAGTGACAAACATTATTCAAACAACAAATCCGCTATCAGATTGGAATCAAAAAATAAAAGTGCGGCACGGCGCACCTCTCACAATATTTCGTGTCGGCTGTCAGCGCAAACTTGCCACTATTTATCGCTTGGCAAGTTTCCTTGTCTCCTCACCCCGAGCCCCTCCCCTCACCTCTGTCGTACCCCTTCCCGTCCTTTGCTCCCCCTCTAACCGACCGGAAAACTATAGCGAGTTCCAAACTGATGTCTCACTTGATAGGCGACGTCAACAAGTTCGCTGAATGCCGCTGAACAGCGCTGCAAGCCGCTAAATGTTGCTGCACTTTGTGTGAACGTTTAATTGGACGCTTTATGAGTGGCGTGCACCTTATGTTAATGAGGGCTGCCGGGCTAATATGAGCATTCGGTCTGGGCACTGATTACTATGATATGGATTAGTCTTATCTAACTTAAGTTTACTAGGAACACACTACTCTGTAGGCAGAGAGTCTTGGAGTGTATATATATTTACGTCATCTTATTAACCGAGGTAATTCTAAGAAAAGCAATATTTTCAGTATTTTTCAGCCATTTCTACATTACAGTACAGTAATTATATAATTCAAAGCGAGGTTACAGCGACAGATTCACATAAAATGTTTCTTTGACGGCGCTCCAAAGTTTTCAATATAAATTCCTATAAAGGCTTATCTTGGGCTGAATGTAGGCCTAATCTCGTTTATATATGTATATAAGAAGAGATTACAATAATGTAGTGAGCTATAAATCGTAAGATCCCGATATGGCTATAAAGTCGGTTTACGAGCGAATCGAGCAGTCGGCGCAGTACCAAACATTTTACATTTGATTGTTTTCTAATATCTGATTTATTCTGTTATAGAGCTATTTAAACACTTCCCGTATTTGGAGTCGAGTTCCTTAAACACGACCGGGATTGTTGTATTGTTCGGTCATTGCTCGAATTTGGGTTTTGGAATTTGAACCAAAATTATGAGAAATGCGTAATTCCTCTTAGGTGTTTTCACGTTAAATTCGTTCGATATTGTATTGACTCAAAATATATAATTTCTTCTACATTATGCTTAATTTGATTATTTGTTGTAAAAAAATAATGTTCTTGCGCGAGTCCCCTGACTTCTGAGGCAATTTGAAGGTAATAAAGTTCGCATGCATGTTCTAACTGAACATAAATTTAAATAGAAAAAGGTGTTCAACCAAATTAATTTCCTGGCCCGCCCGCCAAGTATTTTCCAAGAAATAATGTCTTGGTTCAACCCTCGACGTTTTATAACAATTTTGTACATAGAAACGTGACTGAGAGAACAGGGTTACTACTTAAGGTTAGTCTGAAACAGTCTCATTTGCTCATTATCGGAGTCTTTATCTACCTCACGAATGGAAACATGTATATTCCTATATCTCAAAACAGTAACAGTGTCAGGAAGTCGTTATAATTTGTATTAGTTTTGCAAATTATTCAAGACACGATATTGCTAAAACTTTTCTCTACAGTAAAACCTCTTACAAGAGAATTTGCTGATGCGAAAAAACAATGAACTGCAAATTCAATTAAAATGCAAGTTGTTTTAATGAGCCCCTAAAGTTAATGTCGAAGTTAAGATGAGTGCAAGATACAGTCCTTACAGACAATAAAACTGTTTGACTGCTGGAATTAGGATTATCTCGATGGCCGGATTTAGGCGCGGTGTTATTTCGTCGATTTGGGAACGTTTTCCTTGTTTGTCTAGTTTCACTATTGTTGGTTAAAAGACGTGTGGGATTTCGTTGTACGGAATGAAGTGGAATTTGGGAAAGGAATTTAGCGCATTCGTGTCATGTTGATTATTTTTGGGGAATTTCTAGTTAATTGGGTTCTGGCTTCAAAAAGAGAGAGAGTTTCATGGATTTCTTGTAAGTAACCCATTTTTTTGCCTTTCGTTGAAAAGTCTAAAACATCTCTAGGTGTATACAGAGCAGGCTTATCGCCGTAACTCTAATTGTCGAGGCATTGAATCTAACATTAAATCCAAACCAGTCATAAAAACAAATCAAAATCCAGTAAAAATCATATGCCTTCCTAATTAAAAATCACTCGTTCCAGTTACAACCGGACCATTTTACTCGAACATAAATCAAGGATCGGGCGTTGACAGGTACGCTGAACACGTTATTATTGAGGTTACCCTCATGATCTGCCCTCGTCTAATTACATACTATAATTTAAAGTTCAACTCACACTCGCATTGCTTTTGATTTCAAACAAATTGGCTCAAATATTGAATGAATATACTCAACTGTTGGACGAGTCGATGATTACCATATAGATACTCGTGAATGTGAGAGTCAGTTACAAAATAGTTAATGTCGTATTATCATCGATTTGAAATTCGTGTAGCTGCAGATAAACTTCACTAAAGTAAGCACAAAATTTTATTCTTTATTAATTTTGTCTGCCTGCGACTAATAAACCATTTTTTTTTGCACGTCTCATATTCGTTGAACTCAATATAGTTCAATAGGGCGGAGTTTAAAAAAAGTACAATTCTTACAGTTCGATACCACAACCGCTTCACCGTTATTAATTAAAATGACACGCTTTCTGGTCATTAAAATCAGATTTGTAGATTTTTTGTCATCCACCAATGGTTACATTCAGTTTGGCACAATATGCCAATTATATGCTTTAAGCTTTAACACAGTAGACACCAGCAATGCAACCTAACGATATTCTACTTTCTTTCAACGTTTACCTGTAGTAGGTATTCCGGCTATTTAGTGCTCCTCCATTACATTAACTATCAACTTTTAGCTGTTTCATAACAGCCGACCCTCTATTATACAGCTTTATCACATTTTAGCGTAAAAAAGTAACACGTTGTCATTTGGCGAAGTGGCCATTTAAGATGTTTTACGGTGATCCGGTGATCTCGGCTAATGTCTTCAAATCTCTGGCCTATCCTGGCCTTGCTGGCTTACGTATATTCAGGTTATTTTGATGACTTTTAGATGACGTTTGTTCCAGTGGTGACGTGACAGTCAGTTCCTTGAACATTTATTTTAGTACTACCATTGCTTAGTAAATATACGGGTATGACTAAAATTTAATGGCAGAAATGCAGCATATATAGCTTCATGCCTTTAGGTATGCGAATGAGTTCAAGGACCTGTCTTAAGTGCGTTACCTCTAGGATCCACTTGGGTACTTTAGTTCAAGGTTCATAAACAAAAGATAAGGCACGTAATTAATTAAATATATTTATAATTAACGCGAACAATGTCAAACAGTATTTCGTCTATTTGTTTGGTAAGTTGAATTACTTATTATCTGAATTTACTGAATTTATTATTATCTCACTGATCTCTTTTAGTATTCAAAACTGTACCTAGCATGGTATCTATATATAGCTATAATTGCCCACGCGACACCCGATCTATTAGCGAGCTCGTAAACACAAGTTATTGCGATGGAATAACTTTCTGATTTACATCGCAAGCGGCATGCCAGCGCGGGGAGAGGTGGTATGTACCACTGTATGTAATCGAGAGATACAACTTGCCGTTGCAGTTGAATAATTGTAGATATTTTAGTTACTGTATATTTACTCATTTTCAAGACTTTTTATTTGTCTAGGTAATAAATTCCCTAGCTTAAGAGTCGGAAATATTTACAGCGTAATTACATAATCAATTTAATTATAATGAATTCCAAGACTCTACCTGCTGCCATTTCTTCCATTCCAAACTCTTCGTAGATTCATCAAGCCTCAAACGACAGCCTGCCAGGCACTTTACCTGCCTAAAATAAACTACAACGTCGTCTTTACAGCATAATCATGTTATGATTAAAAACTATTAACTACCTCTATTTATTTCTTAGAAGTACCCCATCCCCTCAATAGTGCAGTAGAAATCTACATATCGTTGCAGTACTAAGACAAGTAGGTACTTGTATAGGCACTAGCGCGGCCTCCCACACGATCCTCTCGCAGCAGATACAAAGGAAATTAATTTTCCGCCTTGTTACCTTGCGTTATGATAAACGTATGCATAGGTTCCACTAATGTTTTGAGATTGTTTTGAGCTGATACACAGGTGTGGAGAAATTAATACTAGGAAGCGGATATAGTTCAATGGTTAAGACACAGACCAGCCAACGGAAGGTCGTTGAATTGAAACCTGTAACATACTGGAACCCACATCCAACATTTCTCTTGAAACAAATAGTAGGTAATCAAAAATCATTCTATCTATTTTGGCACCAGGTAAACCCAGGGAACTTAATAGTTAAGCAAATTGACTATCAACTTAAAAAGATGGTAGAAAATGTAATTTTTTGACAGTTGTAAGTGGCATGTCACTGCTGATTGACGTAAAGTGTAAATTTTCTTAACAATTAACATCAATAACTTTACATAAAAACGGAGTATCTAGACACTGGCAAAGTCTTCAATCAAGTTATTATTGACTAGAGTTTCGTACCTGATTTACTTTTACAGGTCTCTTCAGGGACTTAAAGTAAGCTAGTTTTTGGGCTAACGTTCTGTGAACACTAATTTAAGTTTAATCTTAAATTTACATGCAAATCTAGACGCGAACGAGTTTCTCAGGCTTCAGGCAGTTACCTGAAATTTACGCAGTATTATTTTACAATAAGTAGCGTGTCGTAATGCTTTAGAAATTAACTAGTAGGTACTACTAACTACGCAACAGACTAGGCGTTTGTTTACACAAAAAAGCTTGACAAATGGGTGCCCCACGAATTGAATGATCGCCAACGCGAAGCACGCGTCGAGTTGAGCCTTACACGGCTAAAAAGGCACACAAACAAAGGCATATTGAATCGCATTGTTCTTGCGACGAAAAATGGATTCTGTTCGACAATCGCAAGCACTCAGAAAGTTGGTTAGATCCTGGTTCA
This sequence comes from Omphaloscelis lunosa, assembly GCA_916610215.1. Classification (NCBI taxonomy): domain Eukaryota; kingdom Metazoa; phylum Arthropoda; class Insecta; order Lepidoptera; family Noctuidae; genus Omphaloscelis; species Omphaloscelis lunosa. The sequence continues at coordinate 22,759,228 of OU744249.1, forward strand.
GCACCTAAACAATGCCCCAAACGAAAACTGACCCCTAAAAAAAGTGATGGTCACTGTTTCGTGGTCTAGCACCGGTGTCATTCGTTACAGCTTCTTACCAAACGGGATGAGCATTACTGCAGATGTGTACTGTGAAGAACTGAACATTATGATGGAGAAGCTCGCACATCTCCAACCAGCTTTGGTCAATCGTTCGGCTCCGCTGCTCCTGCACGACAACGCGCGACCTCATACTGCACCTCAGACGGTCTCCAAGTTACAAGAGCTAGAGTTGGTAGTTCTCCGTCATCCACCGTGCTCACCAGACCTTGACTTCTACTTTTCCAGAATTTGGATAACTTCTTGGCGGGGAAAAAAATCAATAACCTGAAGATTTTGTTGCCTCCCGTCCAGTAGACTTTTTCAAAAAGGGCATCAATATGCTATCACTACGTTGGCAAAAATGCATTGATTGCATGGGTAATTGTGTGAGTGATTGTACTTTGATTAATAAAAATAAAAAATATAGAGAAACAAGGGCGTTAACTTATTTCATAAAAAACGGCAATTTCATAGGTAAAGACCTAATATTTTCAAGTACGTTTGATGAAAAAACTTACGTTACGTAAGTTTTTTGCATGCATGGCGAATTCATATCTATAAATAATTTAAAAAATGTACCTTAAAGATTCTCCCTTTTACAAAGTAAGATGTTTTTCGAAGGATTTCTAACTTTTCACGACTCCTAAATAACAATATGTGACTTGGAAAATATTTTGGGCTAATGTAACAAGTTCTTCAACAAGAAACAAGTAGCACAAAAACTACGCAAACTAGCAAAAGATTAGCTCAAAGCTAAACATAATTCACGATAATATTATATCGTGAATTATGTTTATATAGCCCAAGGTAAGGTAACATTAGGCACAAACTTTCCAACATACCTCTAAATATTCTAATTGTTCATATAATTCGTAACTTTGGCGGCCATGGCACTTCGGGGCTTCCACCAATTTATATTTAGACATTTAATTTCTCTGCGTCTACGCTAAATATGTTCATGTTAGTATATCTAGTAATTTATGTTCTAGACTTTGCTTAGGTAGTTTTATATACCAAGACTTACCTACATGACACGAAGTAACCTAGTTCGTCTGTGGTTCCTAAAGAAACGTTGCTGGGAATTTACTATTTCCAGAATATGTAACGGAATGGCAAAATTAAGACAAGTAGATATTTTCTGAAATATCTAATGATATATCCTACTTACTACAGTATCATGGACGTGTATCTTGGAGGTTTAACAGTTACTGAGAAACTGTTTTGTTCTTCTTATTTCCCTTTAAACTTAATATAAAGTTTTTTGTAGTTTTTCCTCTAAACTAAGCGACTCTGCTGTTGACATGCTGGAATTGGTGCACGAACTACCGGTTTGCTTATACCGTTATGAATAATGTATTTTCGCTTAAAATTTATCAGAAATACAGTACATTTTTAAACAAATAAAAATAAAAATGAGACAGAACGAAAAATGAAAAAAAAAAAAGAATGAATGGGTTGGTGTATCTGTAATGAATGGAAATGAAAATCTGAAAACACAGTTTTAGTTTTCCCAATTTGTTGTCTTTAAAAGATAAGGGTCATCTAAACAATGTAGTTAATTACCTTTACCTCTGGAATGCGCGTGGACCTAGCGTGTCTTTATTAAATGGTTCTAGCAATTAGGCGCTAATTCAGGCTGTTTCGTGTCTACGCAAATAATGCCTGATGCTATTATCACTGGCTGTTCTGCACGGAAATGTAAGGAGAAACTTTAAAATAAATAGTATGGCATTTAATTTGCCGTCGCATGTTCTCATAATTAAGATTATTTTGTAAAGTAAAAACAATCAACATTAATCCTTGTAGTACTAATTTGGAAATACTGTAAAAGCCAATCATTTTTAAAAGATTAAACGTGTAGTTTCTTGCTAGCTCGTCTCCATAGGAAACCACCAATTGGGGCCGTACACCTAGGTTCTGTTCTGACGTTTCATAATTACTACTGTAGGTTTATGTGAATTAAAATATTTTGTTTGGAATTTTGAGTATGGGTATGTTTCGGGACAAAATTCAAGGTATTTTTCACCTTTGGCTCATACCATTATTTTCCATTATTATACAATTATTATAAAATGGTGCATAGCCTCTGTTCATTCGTTTATATAATATAAGCGACAATCTTCAAAACATTCTATTCTATTCTATTTCCTTGTAGATTTAACTAAGTTCAAACAGTAGAAAAATACCAAAATACATAGAAAATATAATAATTAACTCCACAATGTAAACCTTCTCAAAATAAGTTGTATCGGAACGAGAATTTATCGGTATCACCTCTAGACTATACATGGACACTCAACCACACTGTATCTCTTCCTAGCACAGGTACACGCGTACTAGAGGTGTCACTCGACGTTCCTGCTAATTCCGTTTTACTGGCAATAAGAAATATGGCCTCTAAGGTTGCCGATACAGGTGCGTGCACCCGGTGAGATTATTTACGACCAAAAAAATGTAAAAATGTAGTACTAACAAACTGAACGTGTTAGCAATGTAATGCTGATCAGTTCGATTCCAGCTGCGATCACTTTTGTATATAAAAAGTCTAACCTCCACATAATCAATATAATATTGGTTTATTGGCATATTTGGTTTGAGAATATTATATTTGATTCGTTACTTTTTTCTAAGCAACGCCTATCTGGCACTAGTAACATAAAACTTTCGTTCATAGAACTACTACATTTAGGTCCTCTAAAAAAGTAGAAACAACGATTTTATGACTTAAACATATCCTGAACACACATTGTTAACAAAACTCAAACACTCTGCTGAATCACCTCTATACAGCGGGGCAACAGAAAGATAAAGTAAAAAAAAGAATATCGTTGCTTGTAATACGAGGCGGAAAAAACTGTTCAACAAGTCGAAAGTGATTGTTCCTCCGAGTTAAGACGAGAGTCATCAAAACATTGCGATAAAGAACAAAACACTGCTGAGTGACTCCAGCACAGGCCAAGGGAGGAAGTGTCATAAAACGGTTGTTATGACGTAAGAGCGCAGACGGATCAGCGGAATGCAAGGGATCTGGATAAGGGTATGATTTGGAAAGTAACTGCTATTGTGCATTATTGCAATGAAGCCGCCTTGTTTTACCAAACTTTGTTTAAAAATATTCCTTATGATGAAAAGTTTCACGATATTTTTTCCAGTATCTCATATTTTTAAAAGTAAAAATGCTTTAATAACTTAATCCGGCAAAAGAGAGCCTACTAAGTCGTCCTCTACAAAATTTATCATACCCCGCTTCACCCAAAAAGATGTCGGCATTTTCAGTTATAAACCGTTTCTCGTTTCATGTAACGGATTTTCTGAACAAGAAAACTAGATATTTCTTTTTTCGTATATAGTTTGAGTCGACAGTTCCACTAAAAACCCGCCAACTATTCGAATACGAGTTAAAATTGCTACACACACCAGACGGTAAAGGGAAAGTTCATTATAAGAAACTTGAAGCAAAAGAAAAATAAATAGTGGAAACACTTCCACTGCACTGAGAGCTGCCATACATAGAGTAGTTTGAACCCAGAGGCGCGCAACTTTTTGGTATAAATCTCTTGAGTAAGGATCGCTGTACAGCTCCTTCTATACCTAACTATGAGTCGCAGATCCAAGCAGGCGATAGACGTGACCAGCCTTCCCTTCCTTTATTTTTGTTACATTCCCTGAATACGGAAACAAAACGTTTACATTATCCTACCTTGTTAATAAAATGCACTTACACAAAATCACGAGATTGTTATCGCACAAAATAAAGTTGGTAAAATTTTGTTTGGTGTGATGAATCACGCGACGAAACTAGTGCACGTAAATCTTATATTTCCTTGGCAAAACACAATTTTTAATATCTCAATTAAAAAGTGGTAATAAAAATATAAACAAATTGGCGGGAGCGGCTCGCTCGTGATCGCGAACAGTTTATCACGCGAGCGAGCGCGGTCGAGCCGCACGCCCGCGCGCCCGTTCGCGCACATTCATAACTCTATTATTATGGGAACGGTCGTAAAGGAAAAATAATAACCCGTCAAGTATAAATACATTAAAAGGAAATGTTCACTTTATTTATGCAAACTTTTAAATATACATAAAAATGTATTAAGCTGCTGCGTTTCGTTATGTTTGCACGAACGTGTTTCAAAATTTCCATCATTAGTATTGTAATAAAATACAGTTTGTAATGTCAACACGGTGCAATAGAAAAATATTTACGCAATTCAAATGAATGAATCAATTGTGATTCATTCATTTGAATTGCAAATTGCATTTTAATATTAAACGAGTTTTATTTAATTACCAAATTGGATCTAAAATCATTAATTTCACATGAGATACGTTTACAAAGCAGATGCGGTTGTGTCAAACTAATTGTGTCAACGAGGCGTCAAAGGTAAAACCGGCAGGTAAGAATTCGAGCGTTGTAATGTTGCAGTGGTTCGGCTCAGCACTCATTACGGCGGGTTCAGACGCCGCCCGATAATTTACCGAATGACAACGAGCGACAGTCGGCCTTTGTATTAGTTGCGTCGAGTGGTGGCGGTGTAATGGTTGAAATTACACCCCCTCTGATTGGTCCGGCTAACTGATTGTGAGCGATGGAATGTCCAACGTTTCTCGTAACGTGCGTCTGAATCAAACGATACGTATGTCGTAATCGTATGGTGACTGCGCATTGTGCAGAGAAACAATTGAATGATGATACGTTTGATTTATATTAAACACAAAAGAAGTGAAGTAGCTTCATTGGGGAAACCCGAAGTTTACTAAGAGAAAGCTTGAAATTCACGGCCCTCAGTTATGACTGAGGGCCGTGAATTTCAAGCTTTCTCTGGCCTTACTTTGACTGGCCGGTATCGCACCTGTTACTAACCAGAAGTGCCTACTGATCACTTCTGAGAAAATAATGTAGCTGAGAATGTATGCCTAGACCAGCGCGACTGTACCTAGTTGCAACAAGTAACTTGCGTGGGAGCCAGGCAGCTGACAGCTTCTATAATTTTGAAATCTGAGCACAGACAAGTTTGCACTTTACTTTTATTTATTGAACACTTCATCCTACGTAGTTATGAACAAGCTCATATAAAAGTGTTAAACAAATATTCTTAACTTACATTTGATGAAAAAGTGTTTATCTTTTGCTGGCAGTCTGTTCCATTTATGAAGCTAACATTTTCTTTTATAAAAGTTACATAGATCAAGAATTGGCAACTGTGAGTATATTTGCTATGTTGGTAAAGGATTTGTGCTTAACCTAGAAGTTTTAGGAGTCGCTGGGTTAAAGAAAAATCAATATCAATCTTAGTACATCGTTGTCATCCTAATCCTATACCAAATGCCTTTTCCAAACATTTTGGGGTAAGCTTCCAGTCTAACTTAACGGATGCAGCTAAATACCTGTATCATCAGTAGGTACCAGAGTGTATGTTGGTATAAAAAAAAAAAACTAAATTTGCCAGAAAACCTGTCCATGTCCGGGTAATACTGAATCTGAAAGTATTTATTTAAATAAATCATTTTCAATTAGGATTCAGGGGTAACAAACCATGCGGCGGTGATCTCTCGCGTCCGGCCCTGGTTCAGGCCATGGTATGGAGCGAGAGGGCATGGGAGGCCATCACCGCCTTCTGCGAAGAAGTAATGCTCGCGAAGGAGGCGGAACGCGTGAGGGAGAGGCAAATTTCGCGCCCTCACGCCCCTAACCGCCGCAGAAGATGCCCTGGGCGTCGATTTCCGGCCACCGTAGCCGCGGGCTTGTGGATGGTGAGCAATGGGTAGCACACCGTTCCGATAAGGATCAGGCCCGGGTTGACGGCGCGTTGTGTTCCACGTGCGCCTCAAAGAGATGTCATCAGAAATGACGGGGTCCGCTAGGGCCGATGCCTGCCGGGGTTGCGAAGAAGTCCGAAAGGGATATCGTGGCCCCCGGCAACATAGCAACTGAAGGAACACGGGTAGGTTTAAGTCAGTAAGAGTCTGACACGCCCTCCTGCTCCACCCAGAGCAGGAGAAGTTATTTGATAATTTCCCAAAAAAAGGGGTAACCTAAAATAAACATAGTAATAAAGTTTACCTTTATCAGTTAGTTTCGCTAATGAACAAAAAATCAGTGCTGCGTAGTATAATGTCCAGACAGACTAATGTGCTCATTACCCTTCGCCATTTGCCTTCAAATACCGTATCTGAAAGAATTGCCCGCAGGCTAGTTCTGAACTTTAGGAAATTTGTTAAAAAAATATCTTGTCTGTTGGAGATAATCAGATAGAATCTTTTGTTATGGAAGATATTATCTGGAGAATTAGGTACTTTTTTACACACGTGTAATTACTAAAACATCTTGAAAATATAAACGAAATATTGAGTCGAGCTAAATAGCAAAATAAAATCATTTATCATTTTGCCTAGACCAGTCTAGACGCTTTAATTAGATATAATTTAAAATTGACACGAAAATTATTCCACTCAGTGTTTAGATACCTACATTAAAATAAATCACACAATGTTCACCCATCAAAATTCCACTGGAAAATAAACTTCAAAAATCTCAAAAACTCCGACGATTAGTCTGACCGTCAGCCTCCACCCATAACTGGTCGCGTGTCGCTCCAAGGTGACCTGGCGTCCAACATTAGGGCCGCGCCAGCTCTGCGGCTATTCAATCGCGCCACAATTAAGTCCGCTCAGTAATTCACTTAGGCTTACATGTGTCGATTTGCGCCACAATCACGGCGCATTACGGGCTAACTTCGAACCATCACGCTATTTAGATTATAGCCTGTGGCCAGAGAGCTTTGTTTCAAATTATATGTTTGTGTGCTTTTCTTGTAACTACGTAATTGAACACTAATTGGATTTAGCAGGAAAAGTCAGGTCAGTTCAGAAGCACAGTTATTGAATTGTTTTTATTCTATCCTTCGATTATGATGACTTACAGAGCTACTACATAGTATATAAGTATCTACGGAAATCACAACTACATACCGGTTTTTTTATTTTTCGAATTATATTTAAACCTACTTATTATAAAATTATGTTTTAACACATTTTCGCTCACTAACATGTGATACTTTATTATCAAATTACATTTCCATTTAACAAACAGATGCAGCCCTCCCCCCTAACGCGCCGAAAAAAGGGGGTTTTTCGGCGCGTGAATGAAGAACTTATATTTTGAAAGTAAGAATACACTGGTTTATTGTTTTCTTTACTTGAACGAATCATGAAACTGTCATGGATAGAGGTTTAGAATCATTCGATATGCATTTAGCTGCACTTTTTGAGAACATTTTTTCGTACGCGCAGCATGACCACGATATAAAGTGGTTTCGTCGACGGAATAATAGACAAAATGACAGATTCACAATCATAATCTGTCAATTTGTCTATTCTTCCGTCGAAAAAATCTGTTTCTATTGTGGTCATGCTACGCGTGCAGGAAGAATTTATAACTACATAGTTTAAATTTGAAAATCATTAAGTCAGCTACGAATACTTTTTACAGGCTGTCAATTTCTGAAAACAGAAACAAAGTATGGACCTAAGAATACTAATTTCCCACAAAAAAGATCCGATGGTTTGCTCCAAATAGACACCAAATTTATACGTATCGGGCCCCATGAGATAATGAACCAAAATAGGTGAGTGGGTACCTTCTTATAAGTCTGTATAATTTAGGTCACAAATCACAATTAGTGTCGACTACATTAGAGACGCTAAGTTTAGTCAAATTGATCACGTAAGAGGTGAATGTTGCCGAGGGGATAATATTTCATTGAAACTCCTCAGAGAATTGCTTTCCAATAAAAATAAAAAGTATCTTTTCTTTGCGTAAATATAAAACTTCAATATTCTTTATTGCTCACTTAATTTTTTTGCCAGTCAAAGATTCAGTATTTTTTTGAAGAGCAGTTTAGTTTTCAATTAACCAACGATGTTTTATTGATTAGTATATCATATTCATGAAAGAAATAGAAATAGCGTGAAAAAAAAATCACAAGTTTTGTCAGTAATAAGGACATTTATCAATAAATGACAGCCTCTGAAAACGCCCGCCCAACATGTCTAGCTGAAAACTACAATACTAACATGAGTGTAAAGTACGATTTGGTGAATTATTTTCATTGCGCAATATGTTTGCATTAGCCCTTGCACTCAAACGAGATTCAATGGATGCAGCTGAATATCAGTATTTTACGTGGATTAAAACACTGGTATATTATCTGTTCTCTATAACCTCAAAGTTTTGTTCAATAATCGCGAAATTTTCAATATTAAACCTAGACGGCCAAAAACATTGCGCAATTCGATATTGCGCTTTAAGTATGTACTTAGGTGTAGGGGCCGCCTTGACGAATGAGCGACCTGCACTAACGAATGGACGGCCTGCACTGCTCCTCGTCGAGCCGCGCACGTACCTAAGGCGCGGTATAGCGGTCTCGATCAAACTATAACACAAAAACACTTAGATATTATATTCGCAAAATAAAAAGACATTAACCATTGTGAAGTGTGATATAAGTATTGCAGTCCATTACCAGCAATACATAACAAGGTTCAGCATTCGTGCCTACCAAACGCGCAATGGTCTCATTCGCAATCGATTTGCTCAAACGCGCTCGGTTAATCGGTCGACGCCCATTGGATTTACGGTCGCTAATTGATTAATTATTACCTCTGGGTCGGATAGGCTTGTGCTTTGGAATATTACAGAGAAAACAGAAGCTAGACTAACTATTGGATTGGACATATTCCTTGAACATTGTTCTTGAAGTTCACAAAGATAATCGTAGAAATGAAAAAGGTTTTCTAACACAATAAGAAAATAAATGATTGAGTTTCCCTCCAAACTAGGCATCTAAGTAGTTATTTTTGGCTACTTTACTATGAAAATATTCTTTTTAAGATATATAGTAAAGACATGTGGTGGATTTGTTCAGATGATGCTTGGTATTTATTTTATTGCAGGTACCTACTGCTACAGCTATTTATTACGTTTTATCGACAATAAAGAGCGATTTTTAAATCTGTACCTAGTAGTTCAACAGTTGTGGGTTGGATTTCCAAGCGTTTTCCTTGTAGCAACAGTATCAGGTTTTTAAGATATCACAGAACAGTTGTATTGTCTTTACTGCCAATACTTGTCTTTTAACATTGATCAATATCACATTCTCATCCAGTAGGAAAAAAATTTAGATTAAAAATTCAGATTGCGTAAGTTTATGGGCATGTTCTGTTGAGCCTCACATCGTCGTGTGACGAGCTGGCCTGATTACCGACCCAGCCAATAGGGCAGCCACGGCCCGCGCACCGATGTTACGAAGGGTTTATGGGGGCTTTCTTACACAAATTAAAAGTAAAGTATGCCTATTCTTTTGTGTTGATGAAGTTAGTAATTATGTAGGAAAACAAAAGAGCCTTTTTGTACTATAGAATAATCAGTTGTATTATTTAGCTAGGTATTCTCCTAAAGACACATTTTAATTCTAGATTCTAGTAGTAAGAAATACAGTTTTCTAAATAAAAATATAGCAGCACAGCGCAAACGTCCTCCTATAAAAGTCAGAGCAAAATTGGTGCAAAAAGTGTTTAGTTCCGACTGGTAAAGTTGGCGGAAAAGGGATTGAACGAGCCGCTATTAACCACGACCACCTCTCCACAAATTCAAATCAAAACCACGTGTGGGCACACTCCAGCCTCTTTTCGCGAACAAACAGACAAGCGATATTGAAAACTTAATATCCTGAGCGAAATGTTTCGCAGTTATCCAAGTTACGGTGTGTACGAGTAGGCAAAATGCTCGTCTATCGGACAAATATCCGACAGTCCGACAGGAAGGGATAACCTAGTTCTGCAGAGATTTGTTTCAGCCAGTTTGCAGTTGCGCCCGCGTGGAGTGCCTATAACAAAGCGTCCTCTCGCGGTGGCACCACGGCAATTCGAAAGTAACTCGACGCAACTCAAAGCGAACTCGTGCTGGCACACAAATTGTGTAGTGTTCGTTTTGCGGAAGTTGTATCCGGAGTATTGAGAATTGTTTTGATTTTGAAGTGGTAAAAAATTGGGTATGTTTTTGAATAATTAGTAACAGTTGTGTTGTTTAAAAGTTGCTCATGAATAAGACTTTTACGTTTAATTTTTGTACACAATGCGTGTTTTTCCTATTTAGTCGTGAAAGCTACCCGGCACTATAATTGTTATTCCACTAACACCTTAAATTACCTAAGTCTTCTTTGCATCGTCGTGACCATGACCTTGCCGACATAGGCAGCATATTTACGTATGTGTAAACAATTAAGCAGTACTTGCTCACTCATTAACTTGAGGACTCGTCCGGCACTTAGTAGGTTAGGCCAATGTTCTGTTTAGCTAAATGAACAAAACTCGGTAAAGATAATATTCTGTGGTAACGTTAACTAATTTATACGTTACTAAATTGTATCGCTTGAGTGATAATGAGGTGAGAACGGAACCGGTAAACTGTTCATAGTAGTTCCTGGGACAGTTTTGCACTGTCGCCCGCGCTTCGCTCAATCTGATCGTTTTGAGCGAATCAGCCAAGCGAAGTTTTGTGTTCTAAGCGCGGGATTTACTAAATCCAGCTTTCCATATACTGTACTCTGAATATGAAATTCTGTAATTTATTTCTAGTATTGTTTTGCGGAAAATATCTGATTCAATATAACAGGAGGAGTTGGCACGAGTTTTAGCGACTCCGCGACTATGACATTTTATCATTGTCGTTTTTAAAATCCAATCTAATATAATGCGAATGTTAGAACAATGCTACGTTTGAAGAAAAATAGCTAGCGTTATTTTAAGAAAACTCGAAATTTTAAAAGCCTAATTTAGGTAGAGGAAATGTATCGATGGGCAGAACCATAATTAAAATAGTAATACAAGCCTGACCCGAACACTGCAAACGACGCTACTCAATTAGAAACACATCATTAGACAAAGACCGCTAATGCGATTATAAGCTGAACGCATATTATTACAGGCACAATGGCCTGATTATCTGCCTGTACTGTTAACTGACACTATTACGATGCTCCCGTAAGATAATCGCACGTAATCAGTCGAGTGCACCCCAGTGGCGCCGAGAGTTGCCGAGGGTTGCAATGGTGTCGAGCGGTGCAGCTGTGCACGCAATGCGTACAATAATGATGCGTTGGTAGAAGTACGTGTTCAGTACGTCTGAATGACTTTATTATCAGGTGGACCTCGTATTCATATAACATAGTGGACTGTGTGATTATAATTACTATCCTGAAATCACATGCAAAGGCTACTAAAATGTGATAAGCCTAATCAGGTAGCCTATGAGGTCGAATATATCCAGTAACGTACACACAAAAAAAAAAAAAAACCCGGAATTCCTTATAAACTGGTCTGAAAAGGAAAACACCCAACAAGCATTCAAACACAACAAACATGTACTGAAGCATTTTTTTCTGTCACGGTCGATGGCAATGAACAGTTTTTTCTCAGAATTCTGCAGGTTCATTAAATCTACTCTCCCGTTTCTTTATAAACAAATTGACGACTTTCAATAACCATTTTCCGCAGAAAAACAAAGCAAATGTGTGAAGCTTATCTCTTCAGAGTGAGCAGATGAAAGTGGGTTAATGCCGCGTCGTACGTTAGATAAGCAGCCTCCATTTTGTGCTAGCCTGGTAGCTCCGAAATATTACCTAACGAGTTTACGTACTTACCTACTAAAAGTGTGAAAATAAAATATACTGTAAAATCAACGAAAAAAAAACAAGTACCCACACACACTAGTGGACAAGTGCTTTTTTTGATAAATCCAAAGAGTACTGCAGTCAAAGGTCAAAGGAGAGATATTGGCATAATGGCCACGCTTCAGGGATTTGCTTACCTGTATTATGAGCTAATAATTTTACAATTAACATGGTGTCTAGTGACCTTAAAGGTATATGCAATGGTTATTTTAAAATATAACTCGTAGAATCTCTTACCTCTTTGCTTTTATACATGCGATCGAATAAATCTTTCTCTCTATCACCTACCATTTCATGTGGTTTGCATGACGCGGAATGGTGGTAATTGGTGGCGCATGGTAACAAGTGGTTGGTCCCCTTACTATGGAACAGGGGGTGACCGCGGATCGATTGGGGTTATTTCATACATAATTTAACACCGGAACGTGAGTAGAGGTCGCTGATCTTAAGCCCTAAGAAGCAATAGATCATATGAGAATAACCACGTTATTAGCTGGTATAGGTTTGGGTTTGATATTGCTAAAACGTTTATTTAAGTTTAGCGTTCGACTGTGGAAAAAAAATCTGCGATATCTAAGATTTGAAAGACAAAATTTACAAAGAATTGAGGATTACTTTATCCAAAATTTTATGTTCGATGAGGAAGAGTGCGAAAGTAAATCAGTGATACTAATCATTGATTACTGTTTTGATAAACTATCGTTTATCAATATTTTGCAACGGGAATAAATTCCATTAGTTATTCAAATATTTTTAAAGAATCGATACTTGATAGTTTCCCAAGGTCCGGTTCCCCGCTACCGCTCATGCTTGCGCCACACATGATCTCGTGTTAGGCGATTGTTAAACCTGCAGATGGACTGTTATTTGTTCGCAGGCTCTCCGGCTAATGAATCGTGCGTTATGACGTCATAAGATACGAACACTTTCAGCGGAATACACCCCATTCATAAAAATATTTCAACATTTTATGGGTTTAGACGTTGGCGTGATATGGAAAAGATTTTGTGGGTTAAGGGATGGGATTCTGGTTTAAACGTACTATTTTTTAAAAAGAGAACGCAGTTGCTACGACGTAGTTATAACCGAAAGACATTGCTACATGAGCTACGAGTGCTACGACGTAGCAGAAAAGCAATGCTACTTTTATACTATGCGGCCATAGCACGTAGCTACTGATCAAGAAGAATATTCTTCTTGATGAAGTTTGTCTTGTACCTTGATCATTAAATGTCTGTCAGTAAAAAAATCTTGTCGCAACCCTGTTACTATGTAAATGGACATTTATATTGTTATAGTGAAGCATACATACTGTACAGTTTTTGAATACAAAACTTATTTACTATTTTAATAGAAAACCATCTGCTCAAAAGCACATTAGTAAATTACTAAAACTCCTTGAACGCTAATACATTACAAACAAAACCCTTCCAATTGGTGCTGATTCTCTTGTACACCGAACTAAACTATCACTAAAATTCCTTACTTTTGGTTATGAGAATCTTAACGCTATTCTGCAAAAAAATAATTTTGACACAAATAAAATCGAATTAGACAATGGCGACTCCACGTGGTACTTTTTTCCCTACCTGTGATTTTTTTTAGAGCCGGAAGTGCGCGTGGTTTCTATGGAACGCCTCGACGTGTTTTATATGGAATTTTTCACTTTTTGTATAGAAAAATGAAAAATTATTATCCAAATGTTGAGTTTTAGGTGTTTAACGGTTTTCTAGAGGCGGTCGAAATTGTCATTATTTTTGCGATAGGACGTGTCCTATATAAGAAAATAAAAGACATAGTACTGTTTTTGCACCTGAAGTCGAAGTGTTGGTGTGAATTTTAAGTTCATGACAACTAATTCTATTCCACACCTTTTTAATCGCGTTTAACAATAGTCAGATAAAGGGATTTACAGTCAAAATTTTTAGCCTAGTTTAGAAGCATTTTGACAAGAAAATCGGTACTAATGTATAATAAGCACTAAAAGCATATTCAGATTTCATCGCATAAACTGTTTCCATAAGTATTTTTTCATGGAATGCATTGTCCGGCGGACGGATTAAGCTTCAACACATTCAATACCCGATACGGACGTTTGCGATGTCAACAGAATTTCAGCGGAGCGAAGCTTCAAAAAGCATTGTTGGAAACGTTTTAAGAGCATTGTGTACCGTGAACGATTGAGGCGAATGTACGTGTAAACCCAGCTTTGTAAATGTGCAACACAACAACACGGGATTATATTTTAGATTGATAGATGCTGGGTGCTGGTGATTTGGGGTTTAAATTTTTTGGTTGAATGGAGAAGAACATTTTGCTACGGGTATTGTGTACCTGGACGCTGAATTGTATCAAAATTATGTAGTTTCAACATATTCTCTCGAATGTTAGAATAGTGTTGGTAGGATAAATATGAGTATGGACAAATGTACAGTCGGTACTTCCACTTTAAAAATAATACCTTCCTCGGTCCTTCTAGACGCGAATGTGCGGTGTTGCTGTCTGTAAAAAGTGATTCAAAACTCAAAGTATGTCCATAATCTATTCACTGTATATTTATAGAATTATGCTAAATAAAATTCCAATCAAACTAACATTCTTACTTTTCTCTCCTACATTTCTCTCCAGCCAGTTCTTGAGAATCAAAGCCGCGTCTTCTCAATTCCGAGTGTCTGCTTGTTATTCCGGCGCTCGGTGGCGGAGTCGACGCCATTACCTGTTTGTTTCCAGCCCCAGCCCCTTCAATCGATACCACTACACCCGGGAACAGCTCATTATGGAAAATAGTTGGCTTGCTTTCTATTTAAATTGCTCTTGAAGGAGGTTTAAATCGAGTGAGCGGAGATATGTTTCAGTAAACATGTTTTGCTAGGGATTCTTCTGGTGTTTCCTAGAATTACATGACGAGAAACATTATTTATTATTCTTTCTATCGAGACTGCCGAAAGCTTTAAGGCTCATACAGACCAGCGCGATATCGCGAGCGCGACGCGGGTAGCGCTGCCTGTCGCGCCCGCGATATCGCGCTTGTCTGCACGAGCCTTTATCGTTGTAGATTACATTATTGTCCGCGTTTTACCTTGAAAAGTTTAGTAAAGCAGTGTATTTTCGTGCGTATGTTTTTGTCCTCGTAAAATAAAAGGTTTATGTACGTGTTTATGGGACAGTGGCCGCGACCACGACAGCTCAAAATTGATGACAAACAGCAGCTCTATCTGCAGTCGACTGTCACTACATTTTAAAATATTCCACCACGTTATTGAGTTCCATATTGGTCAAAATTTTCGCTGTAAAATTGCGGATAACCACCGGGAAATGACTTAAGTGTGTATAAAATTATAATAACAAAATACGTATTTTCCCAAACGGAAATACTGAGTAAATATGAATCATGACGTAACGCAACAGAGTACGTACGTCATTCTCTTGTCGTATTATTGCAATTTTCTGTCACACTATTGACGTTCATAATTATGCAAAACATTTGCGAAAACTCGCACCGCTGATATTTGTGACCAAATACTTATTCTGTGACCATTAAAATTTACATGAATGTGAATAATGGCGCATGTCATATTTTAAGCTCTGAACGTACATACATAAAGGATATAATGGAATTTTAATGGTCATTCTGTGAAATTTCAGGTTTTTTTTTGGTATAACAATTTCAACAGAACCTAAATTATATGCTTCAAAACTTTCTATGAGCTATTTTGAGGGTTTATTTAAGTAACAGACTAATAGTATAGCTAGCTGTTACCATTTTAATTATTTTCGTGCTGAAATAATTTAAACGATGAAAAGGGTTATTGTTTTTTCTAATCGCCTCATGTCATATTAGAGTCGTTAGTCATGTCAGACTTGAATTAACTTTCAACAAACTCCATTTAATGCGATTGCAAGTAATGCTTCGCCACTAATTGTAATTCTGCTAAGCCGTTATCTATTATTATTAGCGAATTACTAATCAAGATTGTGATCTTAATATGAGCTCTTATCGCCCGTAACTTGCGAATGGCAATATGACATTACGTCTTTGATTTAGTGACCAAAGACGTAATCTTTATTATTTATCTTGAGAACATTCCCTCTCAAGTTAAATAATAAAGGTTACGTTCATTGCGGGTCATAAGAATTAAGAAGCCATCTCTATAAAGACGTTAGCGAACTGTCGATGTATGGCTGACGGGCGTCGTTTGTCGCCGCTCGCCAAATATTTAATTCAGTGTTCAGCACACACAGTCGATACCGCTCTAATGGAGCCACTCTGCACATGTGTGGCAAAGTTTGTTTATTTATAGTGGTAACTTTATGTGCTTATAGCATTTTTCTTTCTCCGTAAGTTATACCCTAATATTATTACCTAGTAGCCATAGATTTGCATATCTCAGTGATGGCAAAACGATATTATTTATTAGATCTTCTCACTGATCTAGGATGGGTGGCATAAACTGTAGACTTAACACAAAAGACAGTCTGCCAAATGTTTCGGTCTGAAACTTAAACGTGTCTCGACAGATTTCATAGAATGGTTACAACATACGTAAAATGTAATACAAACTGAACTACCACTCCTGGCTCGAGTTTCAAAAACATTAATGTAATCTAAGTACAACATAATACATGCACTACTCCACAAACAAACGTGAACAAACATTAATATTTATGTAAATATCAATTAACATATTAAAAGGAGTTTGTAAGCAAATGTAGCGCGCGGCATAAATCGCGCGGCGGAAGCGACGATGAATCATGCGGTGACGGTTGTGGAGGGTACACACTACGCTGTGTGGAGTACAGCGAGTACACACTACACACGTGTACTTGTGTATTGTGTTGTGTGTTGGCGTGTCGTAAACTTGCGCCAGGGTTAGTGGGGCCATAGTTATGATTGGGAAGACTGGGCCCATGCGTTAATCGAAATTTGAGAGTGTTGTAATATGTATCTATAAATACCTATGTTAATGTTAATTAGCTTAATAAATTGCAGTTGTCACCTTGCCATAGTTATAAGTTTAAAGCGCACCTCATCTTGCCTATTACACACACATGCATAAAATAGGTATAATATTGCTGTAATATTTCTCAACATTTAAGTCCTAACTGCATCTTCCTGTACTATTTCATGGCTTGCAACTTACGACGCTGGCAGCCGCATACGACACCACATGTATGAAGTTCATGATATATTGCAAGTGAACTTTGTTGTGTCGACGTGTTGTAAACTTGTCCGACTCGAAAGACCTATTTTCATCTCCTACTAGATACGTTACAAGGGCCTTTATGTCGTATGATATTTAACTATGTCGGACGTACCGTGGGAAATCAGTCCCTCAACTAATATCAATGACTTTTCACCATTGCATAGGCCGTTATTAAAAGCCTTATATTGCTAGCTGTAGGTAACTCCATAGAAAAATTGGATATCTATTCACTGAATATTCAGTGAATAGATATCCACTTTTTAGTCACGTATTTACGACGTATTCACGACTATTTAGTAAAAAGAACTTTGGAACATAATTATTTATGTCAATTACAAGTTACACGTCACCCACTTCTAGTTTCGAGAGTCACGAGAAAAGTTTACAAATTCAAAATTAATTAACAGGATTGAAATTCTTGATAAACAGCAATTGAATCAATTTCCATTGTTTGAGAGAAAACAAACAGAATCCACCTACATTACTAACTTAGATACAACTCTAATTAGGCGTTTCGCGGAATCCATTAGAATATCTTGCTTTAATGGAAGATATAAAGTTACAGTATCTAAAGCAATGTTATTATTCTTTTCAAATTCAAATTCAAAATATTTTATTTCACATAAACCAACAAGGGCACTTATGAAACGTCAGAAGCTAGGTGCATGGTTCCAATTGGTCGCTTCCTATGGAGAAGAACCGGCAAGAAACTCCACGGTTACCCTTTTAAAAATAAATGGTTTCTACAATGTTTTCATATTACAGTGTTTATAGGTATGAGAGGATATCAACAAGTACCAGGTACTTAATAAAATAGAAAATGGTCTACAAGTCTACAACGTTCTCACATTCACAAAATCTAAAAGAAAAGAATCTATATAAAAGATAAATAAAATAATAAATATGAGGACCTATTTAAACCAAATGACATGATTGCCACTACAGCTATAACAAATCTAAAGCGATTTAAAAAAAAAATAGAAAACTTAAGGTAGATAATATCAAATACTGAAAAGATTATGTCAAGGAAGTGTGTAACAAAGTAAAGTAGTTTTGTTTCTAAGCGCGACTGATGATGCTATTTTTAAATCCAGAAAAGTTATAAGGGTTTCCTTACAGAATTGTTCAGTTTGATTGCGTAACTGTGACATTGTCTAAGACCAACCCAGTTTAAAATAGCAGTAGATTGCTGCCCATGGCAATACGCAGAGTAGTAGGTGATCGTCATAGAACACATTCTGTGACTAGGCAACATTGGTAAAAACTGTAACTTGGTGTGCGCTTAGATGTGATGAAAAATTGTCAGGCAAGTACCAACTTATTAGTATCTCACTGCAGGGTAAAGGCCTCCTCTCACAGGCAAGTAAACCATCTTAAAAATTGGAACTGCTGGTACTAATTTCCTTCTCGCCCCACAGTAATAAATGAAAACATTCATTATCCGCCGCTGTCTTATGTGGCTGTGGCACGACTGGCGGCAGTTTTTCGCATTTGCATCCATATCTGAAGGTTGTTTGTTTGCATTGGCGGCCATTTGTAATATTGTACCTACAGACGAATAATAGCGAGACAACCGGGGTGACAAGTGACGTCAAGCGGTGACGTCATGTGACAGGAGTGATCTCGTTACAGGTGTAATTGGATTGTTGCTTGTAATTGGGTGCTCGTAGATTGTAAATGTTTAAGCTTTGATTTTGATTTAGGTGTATCTTATAGTTTTACTCCGATTCAATTTTTTCTGGTAGGGCATGAAAGTATGCCTTTTAGAGTAAAGCAATTGTTCGCGATCTTCATCTATGAATGAAACAATAGATAAATGTCGAAATAAATAACGATATTTTAGGTTAAGTCCATTCTATCATATCAAACTTCACATTATTTCATAGTCATTTGTTACATATTTCAGAGTGCTAACTACATATATAAACTAGTCAATGTCAGTCATTATGAGCAATTTAAACTCATCATGAAAACACTATCATAAATATTGCTATTACATAATAAAGTAAGGCATCAAATATCACACGTTATCAATAAATAGGAATGTTATCAACAACGTAATAAGTGGAATAACACCATTCGTTATATTGGGCAGAAATTCTATCAAATACATCAAAGCGGCCGAGCTTCCTAACGTTATTCATTCATCGCCATAGTACAATAATGTCAACCCATAAATCAGTACTATTTATAGATGTGAAAATAAAAAGTTTGACAGTTTTGAGATACCTATGATATACAGGGTGGCAGGGACTTCGACGCGAAAACTGTTACCATAGATTCAGTATATGATTCTGAACCGACAATGACGAAACATGATGTGACGTGACGACCGTGACGTTGAAATTTTGACTTCTTGAATTTTGACCAAAAATTGCAACGCCCGTGGGGTTCAGAATCTATGGTAACAGTTTTCGCGTTGATGTCCCTGCCACCCTGTATATCATTATAACGTAGTGTACTTTCTTTCAAAGTTATTAAAAAAAAAATGTCTAGTCATCTTATCATTTCTAAAAAATTATAAACGAAACAGGAAAAATAGAAATATATACATACACAAACTCACGCCTTCTTCCCATAGGGGCAGGCAGAAACTACAGAGCACCACTTGCTACGATCCTTACATACTCCTTTTGCCTCGTTTACGTTCACACATCTGGTCATACATGCTCGCCGATTGCGAGTAGGTACTACGCACTTAAAATAGCAATACTTTTGATATAATGCAATTTATTAAATTCATACTTGTAACCAAATAGACACTCAATCTTTTCATTCCAAAACTAGAAAAAAAAATTAATTGTTGTTAATGTTCATTTATTTGGTTTTTAATCTTAAATAATTCCACAAAAGATCTGGGTACATTTATAACACATACGTACTACTTACTTATCATAAAACTATAGATAACCTTCCTGTTACGCTTAAATAAAAAAGTTTTCGTCGCTACATGATTTTCGTCGACCCTCAGCTACCTACGCTGATTCTGTGACATTTGGCGTGTTGGGTTAATGGTGTTCATCGCCAATTGTATAGGTACCTACCGTGTATTTACCTAGTAATTGAGTGGGTATTAACGGCACCTAGATTCTAAATGGCAGAACTAATCTAGTTACATCAGTAAACAGATTATGAATAAGAAATGAGACTTAACGCTTAAGCACTGATAATAATTAATAAATAATTTTAATATTAAACACGTTCATCTGACAACCAATAGGGAGGTATCCTCTAAACCCTACACTAAGTACTAAATTATCTGCGAAGCTTATAACAGCTATGTTGGAGTTTGTGTTTATTGCTTAATCAAGAATGTAAACACTGGTTTTAGGATATCTAGTTTAGCACGACTGTTTGTTTAGTGTTAACTTGGTATGGAATAGAGAATAGATTATATTATTAATCTATTTTGATTGCTAACTGTGCGTTTTATTTTCAATACACAATTTTAAACTCCATAATTTTAAATAAATATAGCTTAGCTTGGTAAGAATCAGAATCAGAACTTTATTTGCTATGAATACACAGACAGATATGTGGTACAAGATGTTGTACATAAATTAATGAGATCGGCTACAGTCTACCTTACGGTGTGCAAATTATTACATAAAATATTAATACAGACAAAATAATACCAACAAAACAAAACAGAAATTTAAGTGAAGTCAATTATTCTTGTTGGCCTTTTTTCCATTGTTCAAATAAAGTTAATATACTAAAATGATCCTAGTGATAAGACTCAAAATCCATATTGAGTGTAAGTTTAATGCTAGACATAGCAAAAGTGGTTGAAATAGGTACAATTAGGTAGTTACCTACATCATTCTAGGCGAGAATGAAGACCTCCTGGATTCGTACTCTTACTAACTTCTTTTTACCGGACAGTGAAAGAATAAAAAAGCAAGCGTTATCATCTCACACGCTTTAACGCATAAACGATGAAACTATAGACATCGCAATAAATAAATAGTTTCCTATGACAATAAGAAACATCGATGGTCGCCGCAACTTGTCTGGCATTGTGTGACGAACAATATAACTTGTTTGTAGACGCGAACAGCTGATGTGTTGTGTTCAGACATG
Source organism: Omphaloscelis lunosa (assembly GCA_916610215.1). Lineage (NCBI taxonomy): Eukaryota > Metazoa > Arthropoda > Insecta > Lepidoptera > Noctuidae > Omphaloscelis > Omphaloscelis lunosa. Next base: position 22,780,331 of record OU744249.1, read on the forward strand.
CGTGGGACGATATCACGGTTAGAATGATGAAATCTTGTGAGTTGCTAAACGTGTTAGTATGCTATCTGTTCTTGATGATGCTGTGATTGGTAATGAAAATTGGAGTAAATTAGAAGCTTGGAAAACTTGTTTTGTAGATGAAATAATACAAAATAATAGAAGAAGTATTTTTAACTTACATAGTAATAGCAATATCCTATTTAGAGCTTACTTCTATTTTGTACCCAAATTCTCAAGTGGGGCTACACTTAGACAAAATGTAAAAGCGTACAAACTCCATTCTAGACCAGAACTAAACTCTCGAAGTACGTCGTCGGTTTCGAAGGTGAAATTGTGAAAATGATTAAATCAGACTTTGGGAAAAATCTTTTAATATTCGCGTCAGTCGGTATTATTAAAATAACCCACAATAGAAAGTCATTTGATATTACTCTTACTGGAACAATTAACGATAAAAAAATAATTGAAATACGTTCTCTTCTCTATTTTTCTTAGTGGGTACAAAAGTAAGGAAATTGGATTATATAAACTTAATATTATAAAGAGTGTTTTTAAAGAGTGTTTCTTTGTTTGTAAGTTTGTATGTAGGGGGTAATCTCCGAAACTACCAGTCGGATTTGAAAAATTATTTTTGCATTGGATAGCCCAATTCTTGAGGGTTATAGGCTCGCGGACGAAATCGTGGGCAGAAGCTAGTAAACTTAAAAAACGTGATAAAAATGTATATATTGCTAGTTACTTATAAAAAGAAGCGTTTGCGCAAAGCAATGTTAGGAAAACGAAGACGAAGACGTTACAAGACCGAACGATAAAGCAACACGAACAAATTGTGAGACGAACAAACGCCAGCCTTACGACCTCGAGACAACGGCGTTGATGGCAGCTCGTAACATATCGCACCGACACCGATGTTGCATAAATTCTTTCATCAGGCCGCGGCAAAAACATTGTCAAATATCCCTTTCATGTTTACTACCGAACAAACAAGTTTGTTTGGCTTCAGTCAAACGACCCCTTCACATTATTTACGATGTTGCGAAAGAATAACCTACTGCGCGAGCATAAATTTCAGCCGACAAAAGAACATAGTAAAAAGAAGCTTCAGGAATTACTAAAAAAAATCTAATAAGATGGAGGGAAACAATACACACACACATACGCTGGTCCTAAGAGACAAAGGTAGGCCTCGGAGCGGGTGTCATGTATAAATTTGCAATTCAACGAGTGCGCCTAACTACGAGTGTGACACTTCCTTCCGTATTTGTTACACAAATATGAAAATGAAGAACAACAGAGCTTTCTCCTTCTATGATGGAGCCAAGTCTCAGAGTGATCGATGCGTAAAAATGTTCTGAACTTAGCTTGCACCGAACAACGGTGATACTGGAACTATAGAAGAACACTTTATCGTATAATTATTTATGTCTACATTAAAATTACGTGCACGGACATAAAAATCCCCAAATAATAATTAAAGATAACAGTTTTTATTCACAATTTATTCATAGAAAACCGGAATGCTTGTACATATTTAACTCCAGATGGATGAAGCCAGAAACACGGAAACATTGTGCCCGTATAGTATAAAGAGCAAGGTACTAAGCTGGGCAAACTTTTCCAGTAATAAGTGGACTCACCGAAGGAGAGTATTAGTCACTGGCGCAGCTTCCCAAGATGATGAACATATTATATTATTATTATTCAGAGACTCGACGGAGCAGCAGTAAGCCGATTGCCTGATAAACCTAAATGAAATTCCGAAATGACGGCTTTTTTGGATGGCTTTCTGATAAGGTGTAAGATAATAATATTTGTGTTGAACATAATCAGTTGTAAGGCTGCAAAACATCGTAATATGTAAGAATAGTTGAGTAACGATGTGTATACGTATTATTCCCAAAACATACTAGCAAAGAAGCGTATTGAGTTAGATTTTCTCTACAACAAACAAATTTAGGGTAATATCATTATTATGTTCCTAGAACGAAAGTTTATGAGGGTTTATAGGTAAAGCGAATATTTTAGCAGTAGCCCAGTAAGTTAACATTTACGATATCATAAAAACAAACTACATTATTGTTCAACAGAACAAACCTTGCCATACATACATGATATATTTGTTTTTTTTTTTAATAACTATACTGAAGTCTTATTGAGCCGTGCTCGTAAATATCAAGATGTCGGCACTGATATGTGCCGTAATGTACCGTAAGTTGCCGGTGAACGGCATTCATACAACTTGCTACATTAATGCCCTGTTCAGTTCCGTTCCAAATGCCGACATTATTTACCTACATGTTTATTTTATGTACCTTTTCCAAACCTTATATGAAATATTAAGTGGGGCTTGCGATTACTGTACTTATACTGGCTGTGTCAACTAGGTACGGTAGGCTGCATCAATTGGGTACCCAAGTTGTATTAAAATTTCAATATTTAGCAATATATGCAGCCTTCTATACATGAAACCACAACTTAAGAATTTTTATGAATCCTTCATGATTATTGACAGCATTTCCTCCTTATCGTTATAATTTTAAACTGTGATCACCTAACCGCCTACCAAACGTGGTGATAAGCATAAGTAAGTGTTAATCTTAACGGTAACATCTAATAATACAAGGTGTTAACGATATAGGTACATACATACTTATTGCCTCTTTTTTTCGCTAACGATAGGTTTACTTCTTCCGTTTACGAGTATCATCAAAGAACTATACAGTCCAGCAAACATATAGAAATCACAACAATATGTTATTTTTCAAAGTAATAGTAACCTAGGTAAAGCGGAAAAGTGCACTCTGATTTGATTAAAAGCAGAGCATACGAGACTGAGCAACTTTCCGAAGGGAGCTCGGGCGCGATGTTTCTCTGAAATCCGTATGAAACTGATGGTGGCAGCCAAGTCGTGTTGGACGTATAAAAACAAACGAGTGGGTTACAATGTATGCGGGTTTTCATACGAACTAGTGCTTAAATATTTTGACGCGTGAAACATGACAAAAGTTTTTAAAAAACGAGCGAGCCTTACAGTAGTCACATATGATGTGTAACATCTGACATCTCACCTTGGTAATAAACAACAATGGTAAAAAGCCACCGTCGTGTCATTTCTGACGGCAAACTCTAGCACCGCGCCCGCTCATTGGTTAAGTCATATAGCGCGCGCTGCGCCGGTTTCCTGTGAAAATCACTCCCACAGATTTAATTATTTAGATTTTTTAATATTTTGATAACGATTTTGATTGCAGGAAAGCGAGGGGAAATGTGTTACAAATCAAAAATTGTCTTGCTGTTTATTGTGTTCTCATTTTTATGCAAAAAAGATAGAGGTACATTTTGGGATTCACAGTGGACCGAAATCTAACGAATATCCCTCGCTAGAATTACACCTCTTTACCTCCAAAACTACGCGTAACCACGACAGCGATTCTGCTTTCCCAAATCGAGTACCCAACATTAAACAATATAGAATCGTGCATGCTCACACCTCTGCCCGCAGCGCCACAGCTCACGGCTCAACACGACAAAACAATGTTTAACTCTGAGAGAAATGCTCAGCACCATATTAGAATGGCCACTTGAATAGCGCTACTGACAAAGGACCGCTGAACGCCATTCCGCGCCGAGTAGAACACACGATGAGCGTTGCAAATGATTCAGTGACGAATGAGTGAGTGAGTATGCGCTGAGGACTTAGGATTGGTCATTATAGTCAATTGCGATACATCTGTTCAGCATACACATTTCGTGATTAATTAAAGGGTAGTCAGAAAAGTGTCGTCATGCAATATAAAATATTCTGGGAACACGTGAACTAGTTTGTCACTTGTGATAACCGGAATTCTGAAGATCGCACAACGAACACCAACCCTATGAGTGGTGTCGTATATCCCATCACTGGCTGAGCGAGCTGTCACTGGAAAGTGACAGAAGCGTCACTTCTCGATCGTTCGAATTACCAGGCGATTCAGATATCAATGTTGGAGTGTAATTCGTGAAGATATTAAAGAAATCTAAATTAACACAATTTTAATTACTGAGTCTAACACTTGGTAGGATCTTTATGGCAAATTCGTCTTCATCATAGTGGTAAAAAAGTAAGTTCAAAAACTAAAACCCGACTACTGATAAATCACGCACTAAAAAGTGTGAAACAAGAAATCATTCGAATATTTTTGTCTTGATTTCTGTCGGAAATATTTTCTTGTTTCATACTTTTTAGATCGAGCTTTTTCAGTAGTCGGGTTTTAGTTTTTGAACTTATTTTTATTTAAATTATTTTGGGGTTATAATTTCGTGATAAAGTATTTGCAGAACAGCTTTAAATTTTTTGAAGTGAAAACTTCATTAGGCGCGTTGGGCATTTTTGAAATGGGACTAAATCATTGATTTGTAATGCAAATTAACCAACACCGTGGAGTAAAAGACATCAACGCGTTGATTACCGCGGTGCCGATTTTTATCAAGTTTTCACTTCTGTCGGCACTCCCGGAGTGCCACTGTATTTTTTTTTTGTTTAGGTTTTATTGTATAATAGATATTAATTTTACAGCCGCACCGTACGTAGCAGTCTCACTTTTGCTTGTTTTTAACAATTTAAACATATTAATTTGTTTAGAAAATATAATATATATACATACATATTTGTAATGTGCTCGTCAAGCCCTTTCATTTGATACCCAACATGGCACAATTAAAAAAACTTTTTTTTTCTTTAATGACCAGCGGACAAACAAGACACTTACAATGATACCTCATTTGTCAAATTATGATCAGTAGTTTAGAAGTTATGAGGGAGGTAACAGATGAACATACATACATACATAGATATATTCATACAATCATATAAACATACGTATATATATATCGGTCAAAGTTATAACCCTCCTTTTTGCTTCGCCGTAGTCCGGTAAAAATAAGGTAGGTATATCAAGCCACGAGATGTAATTTTTTTGTCTGCTAATTATAGACATTTAGCATCAGCCTTGTGGGAGTATGCTCCGTCCATTCATATGATCTATTACTACACAGTATTACAGTAGGTTATAATGTGGTGGGTTATAATATTAGTTAGCAAAGAACACAATTTTACTTAAAAAAAAGAAGATTTTAATTAACAAAACCGCTTACGAACACATTGATTGATTTCTGATTAACTAAGGACACAATAATATAAAAATATGAGCAATTGATAACTAAATATAACGATAGCGCAGTGATCCGACCGTCGCTGCTGTCTCGAGCAAAAAAGGGAGGTTCGCACCGGGTGCGACGTAATGTCATTTCCTTGGTTGACACGTGAGTTGAGTGTAAGCTATCAGTATCAAACTTCAAAATCAGTGTTGTCCCCTTATAATATAATATTCTTGAAGATGCTATTTTCGTCTCGCCTAGCGGAAGTAACATCCATACAAAAACAGTTATATTAATTACTCAATTACTACTGGACAACAGTGCCGCATTTAATTAAAATTATCCAATTTACAATTTACTTAATGAGGAACATTAATTATAATCAAAAACATTAAAAATACAAGCGACAATTAGAATACTAAAACAATAACCAGAATGTTAAAAATATAACATTTCAACGTATAAATAAAATCTCTCGTTACAATTTTGTATTTTTTCTTTCCCTTTTGAATTTTCCACGTAAGCGGTTACACATTAAAATCATGGAGCATGTGAGGTTTCGTATGATTAATGGCCGCTCCCGACACTTAATACAGCCCTGTTTATTCTAATGTTCGCGAACATAATGTACCCACCGGACCCCATACAATACAAACCTCATATTTAATACTATATTCATACGACTTTTTATACAATATTCATAGGAACAAAGTTGACATTTCAATGTCAGAAACTTTGATATAGGTATGCAATTTTCACATGACGTGTTTACAGTATACAGGGTAGCAGGGACATCGACGGACAACCTAGGCTGTTACCATATATTCAGTACAAGATTTTGAAGCCCGCTGCGTTGAAATTTTTCGTCGGTTATTTTAAAAATATATATATACTGTTCATTAGGGTAGGTATTGCACTTTTACAGGAAACAGCAATTTTATTTTAAATTAAATTTTATTTTAAATTATGTCCGCACCTGTTAATAGTGTGCGTCCGTTAACTACCTACGTGTTACGCGTAAACGTTTTTATAATAAATCACAGAATAAGTTCGGTAACTTTTATAAAAATCTTGTTTACTGTTTGCCGATTAGAGTAAGTAAGAAATATTCAAATTATGCTGAGAATCAAGATTTATTGAATAACCTTACCTAATAACTATCTTAACCCAAAACGCCCACATTGAAAAGAAGTAAAGTCCAGCTGCATACTTTTTACGTAACTTATCACACTGGCTACATTTTACAATACTCACCAACTGTTATGGGTTTACCTACTCATATAAAATAGGTACTCTCTAACTATCGACACTAGAGATTGTCTTTAAGAGGCTGCTGATATAAACCGATTCAACTTAATAATTATGTCTCTACAATTTTTGTGTTGTTCATATTTCGCAGCCTTCGCTACTTGTTGCCGACCTACATAAAAGAAAGAAAAGAGTTTGTTAAGAATTAAATTTATCTCAAAAAGGTTTTTATTAACCTAATTCAAAGGGCTTAGAGTGAAGATCCAGCAGTTTATTACAATTAGGCTTGAGTTATTCAATGTTCCGGCTGTGAGATTTTATAAATATTTTTATTGGTTGAGAGGGATCAGAGTTAAAAGAGTGGTTTATTTCAATAAAATTACCTTAAAACGTAACTAAATATTGCAAAAATCTTGAAAATCTTAAAATCTTGAAAACCGAACGCGGACATTGGGAATGTTTCACTTTTCGTTGATGGTTGTAATAAAGATGGCATTGAATACCAATTCATTTTCAACCATGTATTACATTTATTATCTATTCATATTTGGAAGCCCTTTTTTTTGGGTGGGAAATTATCAAATAACTTTTCCCGCTCTGTGTGGAGTGGAAGTGCGTGTCAGACTCTTACTGACTAAAAGTCACCCGTGTTCCTTCAGTTGCCATGTTGCCGGGGGCCACGATATCCCTTTCGGACTTCTTCGCAACCCCGGTAGGCATCGGCCCTAGCGGATCCGTCAGTTCTGCTGACATCTCTTTGAGGTGTGCGTGGAACACCACGCGTTGACAACGCGGGCCTGGTCCTTATCGGACGCCGAGCTACCCATTGCTCACCGTCTGCCAGCTCGCGCCTATGGTGGCCAGGAATCGGCTTGCGACTCCCGACGCCTAGGGTGATTAGGGGCGTGAGGGTGCGAATTTTGCCTCTCTCTCACGCGTTCCACCTCGTGCCGGGGGTCACGATCTCCCTTTCGGTTTTTTTCGTACCCTCACCAGGCATCGGCCCTCGTCAATCCAAACCATGGCCTGGACCATGGTCGGACGCGAGAGATCCACGTCGCCGATCGCCTCCACGAGGACAAGGCGATGCTCCGCTCAAGCCGGGTAGACCGGGTACCTCCACTGTATGCTCCACCGTGTCCTCCGGGCGATCCACACAGTGGAACCCGGGCGTTTCCTAACGCCTTATCCTGAACAGGAACCTCCCGAAACAGCCGTGTCCGGTGAAGACCTGCGTCAGGTGGAAGGCGAGGACGCCATGGCGCCTCTCTAGCCACTCCTCAAAGAGGGGACTTATCGCCGCAATTGTGGCGTGCCCAGTGCTGGGTTGCGACAATCGCACTCTTCATGACGCCTTGAGATCCCGCCGAAGCCCTGTTCGCTGTGCCGTAATTTCTCGCGGCAGCGGAGTTAAGTGCCGGTGTTTCGCCTCCTCGCGCCACTCCCAAATGTGCGCGAGGACTTTTGCCTCCAGACATTTGGAAGCCCTACCTCAACACTCGACACCGATGTTCTTTTACACCGCACTTAATAAAAACTCACCAGTTAGTTCAGACCTCGCTGCACTTCACCGACGCAAAGCAAGCGATGCATAGTTTATTCTGCCTGTGGTTACGCCAGCCAATAAAACGGCCTCTCCGTGCCACATTCGGCCACGTTAGCTGCAGCCGATTATTAAATCATTTCCATTTCACTTCTGTGGACAAACAAAGATGAGCAACAAAAGGGGTTGATGACATCCTAGGTTGGATTTTGAGGAAGACGAATTTGTTTGTAAAATAAGTGAAGTATTATGAAGCCTCTCGTGCCATCCATAGTTTAATGTGCGACATTCAAACATGTCGGTGTAAAAAACCTCTGCCTAACCCCCAGGGAAATCACTAGCGCAACGTAATATTATGATTGGCAAGCAAACAAAGATTTTCTTATTTAGACTCTGGGAGATCTTAAAATCTAGGCGATCTCGTAAAAATCCCAATATCTCGGAATCCTATCAATACGGTTGGAACGAACGCCAGTTGTTTTATTTTCTCGCTCAGTGGAAAAATGTGGGGAATATTTTTGTCAATGGCAGGTGGCCATCGCGCAACGCTCCGCACACTGCGGCCGCCGCGAACCGCAGTTATTCCTGCTTCGAATGATAGATGATAATTGTACGAGATATATGGAAGCGAATATTTGCGGAGATTCGCGGAACGGCCCGGTAGTAAGTAGTTGAACTATTGGTGGGAACTCAGAAGCTCAATTTTATACGGGTTTTATACTCCTGTGAGTCAACGTCATAATTTGTAGCTTTGTACCACTTTGGTTCTATAAGATTTCTTAAAATATTTAAAAACAACCTCTACTTGTTCTCATATTTTAGTAGTTTACGATTTCCGGGTATCAGTGACGTACCTATTCATTTAAGCCCATGCCCCGGATAAGGCACTAAAGATACATTACAATATTTCAGAATCTAGACTTTTACTGCAAACGTGACGGAACATTTTCTTCCAATCGTCAATTTTGTATAAAAGAAATCAGGGCGCGGCACACGAGGCACATCGGACCTCCGCCGAGTCGTCCGTCACCGATACATCACGCGTTATCTCCGCACGTCACGTCGCAGATACCGCGCGACGAGGCGACGCGACTCAAACTTTATTGATGACCATTGTGCGCACCAGTGGACGCCCGCGTGTGAGGGTTTTTCAATGTGAACAGATTTTAGATTTGATGTGATTGTGTGTTATTGAAGGAAGTTTGATAACTGTGTGTGTAGTTCTGTTTTTATTACGCTTGATAAAAGACATCTAAACAACAGAATTATTCAATATTTTTCAAATAAATCCATGTTCAATAACAACAAGTACAAGGCCTATTCTTTTTATCCGGTGTCCCCTTGTTTCGCAGACAAAAATTTCATAGAATTTCGGTTCGCAGAAAATGTTTAGTATATTATTTTGTCTTTGTATATTTATTTCGAATATTATTGTTTTAAAGACTATTTACTTAAACATATTTCACGGAAACACAATTCAATGAATTTTATGAGCACATTTTTTATTTAACAAACTTACCAAACAGTAGAATTATTTTTTACGTATATTGTTTGTTCGGTGTATTTTCCCGTGGTATTTTATTTCAACGAAAATGTAAAAATAGACGTTACGTTATCCATAATTTTATAAGGGTACGTAATATTTGAACGTCGAAAATTAAGTGTCGAATTAGAGTCGAATGAGAACTTAGACTGCAAAAGCGAGCAAAGCGAGCTCGGGACTTGGGTACTCTCTTTTTAAAACCACACAGAAATAGGAGCCCCGTCAAGCGGGGCTCCGTCGTCTACGCTGACAAAAAAAATATATTAACCCTATAAAATTATAAAATATCGAAAATTAGGCGTCGAATTAAAGTCGAATGAGAACTTAGGCTGCAAGAGCAAGCGAAGTGAGCTCGGAACCAGGGGCACCCCGACTTGGACAGATAAGGTCAGTTTTTTTTTAAATCATATAGAAATAGGAGCCCCGCAATGCGGGGCTTCATCGACTATGCTGACTGAAAAAAATATATTTACCCTATAAAATTATAAAACACTATAGATTATTGACTATTGAATATTTGTCAATGGTATGAATTCAAACATTAGGGAACTGTCACTTGATTATATGTTTTTCTTGGTAATAAGTTTTATATTAACTAAACAATATGAGGATAAACAATATTTGATTTGATATTCTATGATATGAATATCGAAACATACAATTTTATTTGTAACAAAAATCAATGATTTAGATTTATTGAAAGTAAGTATTCTGCTTATTGATTATTAATTATTCTATGAAATGATAATATGAGAAAAAACTTATGTGAAACGAAATTCTATGAAAATGAAAGCTATAAAACAACATACAACCTTTTTATCCGCAACATAACCTCTCATAATATTCAACAATTCTTTTATTCTGATTGTATTATATTTTTGGAGATGCTCGGTAAACATGGCTACAATTCGTTACGAGTGAAGCTACGGCGTAGGCAACCATGCTACGCCGTAGTCTTTGCACCTCTGTTGGTGAGAGAAAGAATTAGATGTTTTCTTGTGTAGATTGAAACTAATCTATGGTTAGGCTTTTTTCAATTGAAAATAAGCATCAGACAGCATCTGTCTAGTATTATTGCTAAAATGAACCTATATCTGTGCTTACGACACATGATCCTATATTTTAAATTTATGTTATTTGTTCAAATGTGTTCCTTGTTTACGATACTGTGCCAAATAAACGTTTTTCTTTCTTTTGTTGTTTTCAATTATTTTTCCAAGCATTTATAAGGTAGACATGATCGAATTCCCGAGTATCATCCTCAGACACAATAATGTTCATTTTCCTAACATGTTTATTTTCCTTGTTCCAGCTTCGACGTCCGCGGCAAGCACCTGTCGGAGGCACGGCACTGGTCGGCGCCGGAGGTGTTCGGGCCGCGCGCGCACTTCTCCGTCGCACCCCCGCCCGCCGCGCTTCTGGTGCGTGACGTCAAGCGGCGCGACGAGGGCGTCTACCGCTGCCGGGTCGACTTCAGAAATACGCAGACCACCAGTTTCAGATATAATCTCACCGTTGTAGGTCAGTGAATAGAGCTTCGTTTAGACTTTGAAAATAGCCAGTTTTATCAAAGTTTTTTTTTTTAATCATAAATCATGCCTTTTTCATATGGGGCTATGCGGGAACTAAAGAATGCCTCCTGTTACGATTCTCACATACTGCTTTTGCTTCGTTTACATTCATACATCTGTACATAGACGCACGCCGAATACGAGTACGCACCTGACCTTTTAATACTAGTAGTTCTGCGAACAGTAGAAATTTCGAGCACAATATTTTTTGCAACAATTAATATACCTCTAAAGGAATTTAAAACGGGATATTTACCTTGTTATTAAATAATTTTAGTAGTGAAAATAACCATGTCAGTTTAAAACCTAACAAAACTCAGTTACACAAAATATTCGACGGGATTGTTAAATGGTTATGCCATTTGGCGGGCGACAACTACAGCGCGATCGAGCTGTGCACAGTAGTGCCATCTAGTGACCTTCCTGTGAATTCTATTTTTATTTTCAGAATTTTGTGATGAGAAGGTGGTCTCAAGTGCTCCATCAATCCCTACCTAGTAGTTAAAGGACCAATTCCACTGGTAGAAATCTAAAAGTAAGCAATTTACTGCATTTTGAGGAGTTATTCTGCTCATCACGCCGAAGATCCTCATCAAATCTTCACCGAATTTTTACGAGACTTATTTAAAGATATTACTTTTCAAATAAAAAGAAAACCATCGAAATCGGATCTCATAAGGCGGAGATATCCAGTACTCCCTTTTTGCCCCTTTTTTGGAGGAAAACCCCCTCCAATCAAAAATCCCTGACGACAAAAATAATCTTTTAAGTTCTAAAACCTATATACCAAGTAAGTTTCGTCCGGATTGGTTGTAAAATACGACCTGTAGAGGAGGACCAACAAACAAACACACGAAGGCAAATTTTGCCAGAATTAAAAGAAAGACGCTTCGCTTGCGCAGTCAAAAAATCATAGACGCAGAATTATTAATTATTAAATAGGAGTAAAAATCCAGAAAAGGATATTGATCCAAATTGTTGAAATTAAGAAATATTGGTTATTAAACATTGGTAGCATTTTGCGTCACGTACGTTTCTTTTCGTACGTTTTTTCTCTAACAGTCCTTCCTAATTGTCCACCAATACCTACTTTATAGAGTTTAACCAAAAAGCCGTAAGTAAACAGTTGCTCTAATGAACTCGCCATCCCTCACGCGCATCAACACAAACAATTAATCAGTAGTCATCAATTTACCGATCTTGTTTGCCCATACGTATCCGTGCAGCTTAATTGTTCGGGACTGCGGTACTAGCGTATTAGAGGTACTAGCGGTACCGGGAATTTACGCGGGACGCATTGTTCGCTAGATATACGGCGCCCCCAACAAGCCTGGAAGGTGTCTGACTTATGGGATAGACTTACTGCGGGCTTTATTGCCAGCAGCCAGTGAATAATGCGTCCCTGATAGTCGTCTAATGATCTGACGACTGCTTAGTGCTGTTTTGCTAGTAATAGACGGTGTCGCTAAAACCTAGAGAAAAACACTGAGGCTCATTGTGATCTTAACTAAGACTCGTTTTCAACTTTGGGCTTAACGATACACCAGGATGAAAATCTATAAAGAGAAAACAAAAAATAAACATTTTGTTTTCTGTCATCCACACCGTCAACGCAACGGAATTAACGTGACGTCTGCTGCAGACATCATAATTTGAATTGCCAATTTTCGAGCACGGTTTCTCAACATGACTGTCAGTACGTACCATAGTACCGTAATACCGGTGAGGCGGTGATCGAGCTGGCTTCTAAACTTTTTGCAGCACAACTCGAAGACGTGGTGAATAATCGATTGTTGACAAACTTGTGGAATGTTCAATCAATGTTCGCAGTGTTCGGGGATGCTTCATCATCGCTGTTAATTAAATCGATTTATTAATTCTATTAGAGCGCTCGTCACTCAGCAGTTTCGATGTGTGACACCGACTTTTCCAATCGAGTTGGAGAGTTTACTCATTTAAACGTTGGCAAACATGTTTACTGAAACTCGGCGAATGAAGTTGATCAAAATCAGTGAGTATGATCGACGTCCATATTGTGTTTGTTTTTACATGCGACAGTTAATTTCAGTAATGTATTTTCGCTGTATGAATGTTCGTGTTCAACAGATGCTCGGGAATGTTTTTCTTTTACATTTGAATAACTGATGGAGTTTGTGAGTTCTGTTAATTATATAACACAAATTTGTTCTCATTTTGAATATTTTGCGTCTGTTCCTGACAAGCATCATTAAAGGTAGAATATAATTATTACCCACTTCATTGAACTACGCTTTCTAAAAGACCTTTAAAAGGCATCAGACTATTCGTGAAGGAGGCTGTAGAAGGTAAAAGTACGAATATAGCCCACCACGTGGATTTTTCTTAAAATAACATGTTTACACAAACCCACGTGGTGGCTATTATTAGCAATTGCTGTTAACTATTGTAGTCCTTGTAGCAACAGTTATCTGTTGCTACTACAATAGTTAATACTGACCTAGAAAACATACGAGTCTGTTCTCTCAAAATAGGTAGGTATTATAAAGTGTGAGTAATTGTTACGTGATAGGTAAACAGCAGTGCCCTTAAGAAATACCATGTAAATGCTAATCGTCGATTGCACACTCGCTAAAGGTGAGAGAATCGCGTAAAAATGTCAGCCGTGTTTATGTACACGCGTGAACGTCATAACTCGCATCACCCTGTACGAGCTGTTGTACAGGTTGCGGTAATGTCATCGATAAAATTCAACTACCTCATGTAGGTAATGCTTGATAATCAATTATTATTGTCACTGAACTCAACACGCTGATGAAAAAGTAATAAGAAATCGCTTAAAGTAAATGAGTAGCTTTATGTGCTTGAGTTCAAAAACACATAATTTTAGATTATTGCTCAGAAAACAATTTAATAAAAATCTTTGGTCAACTTAAAAGGAGGTATTACTCTAATAAATTAACTGAGTTTATCTCAGCCCACTTCTTGGTAGAAACCTCTAGCTTGCGTACAAACAACTACAAGATCCGGTAGATAAGGATAGGATAGGATAAAATATCGAGTTACTTATAGCACTTGTTTGCAATATTTTATCAGCCCTATCGTTCTTTATCGGAGTAAAAATAGCGCGTACAAGTACATTTTAAACGACTTGCAAGTACATTTTAAATAGGTATAAAATAGGTGTTCTTATTCTCAATCTCTCTTATTTTAAATATCTTATCAAAATAGAGCAATTCATATTTTCAAGGGCAGTGATCACAAAATTCTGTGGCCCAGTATCCAATTAATATTGAAGTAGAAAGCAATTTTTGTGCGCTAAAGTGCGTAATTATAATCGAATGAGCCTTGTCCCTCGCCATCAGATAACGGATATTCCCTCACAAACGACACTCTCTAGCCCCGGAGCTTACCCAAATATCTTGCAACGCCCTCTTGACAAACAATTATGTAGATTTTATACACTTTTGGGCAGTTTTAGACGTTAAACTTGCTACTTTAACAAGTACTTCGCGATGACTGCACAAGTTTACACGGATAAAGAATTCATTTATTTGGTTTTAAATAAAAATTATAAGCTGTTGGAGCCTGACAAAGATATTGTTGTATATTGAATAATTAAGTTAAATAAGAGCCAAAGTAGTAAACGTCATGGTTTTTTTATTTTTAGTGACAATCAGAAAAACACAATGTCAATACGAAATTAGATTATTAAGAATAATAAATACAAACAAGTATTTAATGCATACTTTGAGTATTTACTACATACCCCCACTTAATCGAAATAATCTAAGATCTATAAGCGAGACATTAAGATTTAAAGAAGCCTATAATTAACTCCATACCCTTAACACATCTTAAATGTGATACACGTCCTAGGGCTTTTGTCAAAATGTCAGCGCTCATATCATGCGTCTGAATGTACCGTAAGTCCACAATATTCTTAGATACAATCTCTCTAATATAATGATGTTTTGTATCTATGTGCTTAGTCCTATTATGGTGAATAGGGTTTGACGCCAGCTTTTGCGCCCCTTGACAGTCGTTATAAATAATAACTTGTCCTACCTTGCCACTAATTTCTTGCAAGAGTCTGCGCAAAAAGACAACTTCTCTGGTTACGGCACTCAGTGACATATACTCAGCCTCGGTTGAAGATAATGCAACCGTTGGCTGTTTCTTTGACTCCCAAGAAATTGGTCCTCCAGCCAATTTCACAAAATAGCCTGTATACGAACGGCGGTCAATTGTGCAGTTAGCCCAATCGGCAACAGCGTATGCAGAGATATATTCACCAGTCTTCCTGTAGACAATGGAATAATCTATAGTACCCTTAAGATACTGAAGTACACGCTTCGCTGCTGTCCAGTGCGTTTTGTCATAAGTCGTATTAAACTGACTCAAATAACTGGTAGCAAACGCTATATCTGGCCTAGTATTAACAGCGAGGTACATCAAGCAGCCAATCAAGTTCTGATAAGGATAATCAGGTTTCTCACCAATTCCAGGTTCCAACTTACTGCTCGCTAAAGGTGTATCAAACGTTTTACACTGTTGCATTTTAAAACGTTTTAATAAATCGAGTATAAAAGTTTTTTGGTTTATTTCAATTATCCCATTATCGTATTTTACATTTAGAGATAGGAAATAATTTAGATTTCCCAGATCTTTTATACCGAAAAATTGTCTCAAGTCATGTTTGACTTTGTCATACGTCAAGTCATCTTTGTGCAACAAGACAATGTCATCGACATAGACAGCTAGTATAACTAGTTCAGACGAACCAAAAAGTTTCGTATATACACATGACTCTGAGGAGGTCCTACTGAAACCCAAACTTTTAAGAGTTTCGTCGAGCTTTTTATTCCAAGCTCGCGAAGCTTGCTTCAACCCATAGATGGATTTCTTCAGAAGACAAACTTTTCCATCTTCTTGTGTAAATCCAGGAGGCTGTAGCATGAACACTTCTTCCTCTAGATTGCCATTAAGAAATGCTGTGTCCACGTCCAAATGCTTTAGCTTATATTCGTTCTCAACGGCAAAAGCTAACAGCATACGTAAGGATGAATTCCTCACCACAGGAGAGAATGTTTCATAATAATCCACTCCTGCCTCCTGACTGTAACCTTTAGCTACAAGTCTTGCTTTATACTTTACAGAATTTCCTAAAGCATCTCGTTTCAATTTGTAGACCCATTTACAAGGAATAACTTTCTTATTTTCAGGTCTATTGACTAAAATCCAAGTTTTTCTTTCTATTAAGGAATCATACTCGTCTTGCATCGCAGCAATCCAACTATCTTTATCTTCTGCGTGCATGGCTTCTGAGTAGCTAGATGGATCTTCATTTATTACCTCTTCCGTACAGGTCTTGTATAACAAGAAATCTGGTTTCTTCCGTTCTCTCATTGGATAGCGACGTTCTTCCACTGACTCACCGAGAACACTGTTGCTTTGTTCTACTTCTACATCTGAAGCATCATGAAAACGATCAGGGGAAACGTCCGGAACATCCATGGAAGTGCTTGCTGTAGGAACATCCAAATTAACTATCTGTTCAACAGCATTGCAAGGATCAGTGCTCAATCGTAGTGGAACTACTGTTTCTTCTTGGCTTCTAGAAGAATCTGAATTTTCTTTTAAACTTGTAAAAGAATTTTCAAAAAATACTGCGTCCCTCGCTTTAACTAAGCGACGTGGGCATTCAGAACTACGAAAGAAGTAACTGTGGATATCATCAGCATATCCTACAAAAATTTGCTCCGTAGATTTGACATCAAGCTTCTTTCTTTGACAATTGGGGACATGAACCATCGCTCGACAGCCAAAAACTCTTAAATGTGAGAGGTTTGGTTTATTCCCATACCACATTTCAAAAGGAGTTTTATTTTCGAGTGCACGATGAGGAGACCTGTTTTTCAAATAAGCAGCAGTTTGAACTGCATCTTGCCAATATACTTTGGAAAGTTTACCTTCAGTAAGCATACAGCGCGCCTTTTCAACCAGTGTGCGATTTACACGTTCAGCTACGCCATTAGATTGAGGGCTATAAGGAGCTGTCGTTTCATGCTTAATTCCTTTTGAAGTCAAATAGTCTCTCATACCTTGGTTCACAAACTCAGTCCCGTTATCTGTTCTGAAAATTTTAATTTTTGCTTCCTTCTGCCTTTCAACTGCATTCTGAAATTCACAGAATTTATCTTTTACTTGAGTTTTCGACGAGATAAAGAAAGGAAAAATCGCTCTCGAAAAATCATCAATAAAAACCAAAAGATATTTGTTTCCCTGAAAAGAATCGTGTGACATCGGACCACACAGGTCCGCATGAATTAGTTCCAACAAAGCTGTTCCTCTTTTAAATGGAATTGCTTTGAATGGTTTTCTTGACTGCTTGCCTTCCAAGCAATGTATACATGGTTCATTGTCCACCTTATCATAAGACACACCTATAGCCTCACCTTTTCTAAGTTTATCCAGACCTATTCGGCAAAGGTGTCCTAAACGCCTATGCCAAAGTCTGCAATCTGACGTATCAAGGAGCGCATTAGAGGCAATTCTCTTAGGAACATTTACAGTACAATTTAAAGTGTACAGCCCACTACTTACAGAACCACGTAAAAGAGCCTTTCCAGTACAAGAAAAATTGTCATAAAAAATACAACCATTTTTATCAAAAACTACATGTAAACCGTTTTCACAAGCTTTCCTAACAGAGAGTAAATTACAATTCAGGTCAGGCACGGCAACAACACCAGTCATTGTTCCTTCACAATCTTTAGTAGAAAAAGAAATATTACCTATACCTCTGCAACTTATCTTCTCTCCATTTGCAACCGTTACAGTATCATTACTACCTGCTTCATTATTCAACCTTACGTTCTCTAGGTAATCAATATTATGGCACATGTGGTTGGTCGCTCCAGTATCAATGAAAAAAGTGGTACTCTCTCCTTCTACACCATTGAGTGCTGTCTTCAGAGTAACATTTTTTACGTGCTTGTCCTTCTCGTCCTTCCTTATAGGACAATCGGGCCTTTTATGACCTGGTTCACCGCATCCATAGCATTTGATAATTCTTTTCTTCTTACTATTATTGGAAGAAATTTTACCTTGAGAAGATTTCAGAGCGGAAGTCGTCGGTTTGTTCTCCGGAGCTTGAACGTCTACGGTTTTCGAGAACTCATTCAATAGCTTACTTTTCACCAATTCACTTGTGATTTTTAAGTTGGAGTTTTCCAGAGCCATAACTAAGGGATCGTAGCGAGGTCCTAAACCTCCGAGCATAATCGCTGCCAAACTTTCATCATCAATCTTTGTTGTAAAATCTATTTGGAAGATACTTTTTGTTAGGTTTTATGTCATTAATAATGTCGATAAAAAGATATTCGAAATTTAATATGCTTGTAACTTGACGTTTGAAATAGCAACCATCGTACAATGTTTTCTGAGTTTTTCTTTTCCTTTCTTATTTCCCTATTTCCACGAACGTGATTCTTCATATCTATTATCATACCTATTACAATCACAACACGTTATCAGCACGAAGCTTTGTATATTTTATCTACGATCGAATTTAAAAGGAGATTGGTGGTGAAAATATGTCGTCTGCAGTTTCTGGTATGTCACTAAATGGTATTCCGATACTTTGTAATAGAGAAGGATACACTGTGTGGAAATTTAAAATGAGAATGCTATTAATCCATGAAGGATTGTGGGAAACCATAAGCGGAGTAGTTGTCGAAGGCAATAAGACGGCCGACGATGTACGGAAGGATGAAAAGGCTCTTTCTAAAATATGCCTTACTGTGGATGGCGCTGCTATTTCGGTTGTTCGACCAGCTAAGACCGCAAAGCAAGCGTGGGATGCTCTTATGAAATCCTACGAGGATCGAAGTTTGGGTCGTAAACTGTCGTTGGAACGTAAGTTGTACAGGTACACCTTATCTGACTTTTCTAATTTAGAAGCTTACATAAATGCAATAACTACAACAGCACTAGACCTGGCCGATATTGGCAAAACTATAGAAGATAGTTCTTTAGCAGCTATTATATTGGGAGGTCTAACGTCTCGCTACGAGCCTATGATAATGGCGCTTGAGAATGGGAGCGTTGAAGTCACAACAGATTTGGTGAGGACTAAGTTGTTGAGTGAAATGACGAAGGAGACTAAAGATGATGTGGCTGCGTTGAATGCTAACAGGCAGGTTATTTGCTATCGTTGTAAGAAGCCAGGGCACAAGAGTCCTAATTGTCCTCTCAAAAAGAAGGAGAAAAAGGCAAAGGCGAGTTGCTCTATAGAAAATTGTTCTAAAGATAAGGGAATGAATGTTTCTAGTTCAGGGAATATGGATGCATGTGTCACGGAATTGGCTTTGGATGGTGTCAAGGAATTGGCTTTGTCTGCACCAAGTATTCAGATGTCTGAGAAGTGGATTATCGACTCTGGTGCGTCTACTCACATGACTCCACATGCTGAATGGTTTAATAGTTACCGACCCTGTGATGGGAAGATAACTGTAGCAAATGGTAAAAGTTTGCCGGCTGTGGGTTTAGGAGATGTTGCTATTGACACAAAAACCGATTTCAAGAAGATTAAAAATGTTGTACATGTTCCTGGCCTAGATTGTAATTTACTCTCAGTCAAAAAGGCAGTAGAGAAAGGTTTCTCGATTGTTTTTGATACGAATGGCTGTAATTTTTATTATTCTAATGATGTTTCTTTTATAAATGATCCTGTTTTACATGGTTCTATTTGTGGTGGATTGTACACTTTAGATTGTACAGTAAAACCGCAAGGTGTTTCAGCTTATAATGTTCACACTAATTTGTCCCAGTTTCAGCTTTGGCATAAGCGTCTAGGACATCTCTGCCGTATTGGTATGGATCTACTCAAAAAAGGTCTAGCTGTTGGTGTTGAGTATACTGAGGTTGACAAAGAACCATGCGTACCTTGTGTAGAAGGTAAGCAGGCCCGGAAGCCTTTCAAAGGGATAAAGTATAAGAAGGCTTCGTCACCATTAGAATTGGTCCATACGGACGTTTGTGGTCCCCTGACCACTGAATCTTTTAAAGGTAATAAATACTTTATTATTTTTGTAGATGATTATACACGTTTTATATCCCTTTATTGTATGTCATCTAAGACAGAAGTTCAGAAGTATTTTTGTGCTTTCCAAGCACTTGTTGAGAGACAGACTGGCAGTAAGATTCAAACCCTTCGGTCAGACAATGGTACTGAGTATGTCAACAAGGAGCTGACAGATTATTTGCAGGCTCAAGGGATTCGACATGAAACCTCTGTACCATACAGCCCTCAACAAAATGGGGTAAGTGAACGTTGCAATCGTAGTATTGTGGAGAAGGCCCGTTCCTTGCTAGCACATAGCTCTCTGTCGAAAGCTTTTTGGCAGGATGCTGTTGAGACTAGTGTTTATTTAAAGAATAGGTCACCTCATCGTGCACTTGATGGTAAGACGCCATATGAAATGTGGTGTGGTAGTAAACCCGACCTGTCTCATTTAAAGGTGTTTGGTTGCCGAGCTTTAGTTCACGTGCCTTCATGTCAGAGAACTAAGCTTGACATGAAAACTTCTGAACATATCTTTGTTGGATATTCAGACGATCCAAGGAGTTATTATTTCCGTAGCGCGGAAAACCCTCGGAGGTTGATTAAGTCACGGGATATTACGTTCTTTGAAAATAATTTTTCAGGATTGAAGGATAAATCTGTTCAGCCTGAAGTTGTTGTGAGCCCTAATGTCATTAATCTTTTTTCACAAACTTCTTCAGATACCACATCGCCACAGGAGATTTCTATCTCATCTGCTTCTATTTCTTCACCTACTTCAGAAAGTGTGGACATGGAGGTAGAGCAAATTGACGATTTTGTGGACGCGACTGATGAAGCTGGTGGGGTTGGCGACACAGAGTCTCTACATTCAGGTGAACAACGTGATCTGTCCTTGGTTCCTTCAGATGAACCCAACGATGTATGTCCTGAGAGAAGATATCCTAATAGAGTACGTAAACCTCCAGATTATTATTCATATGGCACTCACGGTGTTGATTTGTTGTGTGATGATCCGAAAAGTTATCGTGAAGCTATTAATAGCGATGATAAAGATAACTGGATTTCCGCAATGAAGGATGAGTACAATGCCTTATTGAAAAAGCAGACTTGGACATTAGTGGATAAACCAAATAAAAAGGTTATACCGTGTAAATGGGTATTCAAGGTAAAGAGGGACGCGAACGGTGCAATAGTTAAGCATAAGGCGCGACTAGTTGCGAAAGGTTTTAGTCAAGTTTGGGGGACTGACTATAACGAGACTTTTGCCCCTGTAGTTCGAAATTCATCTCTACGTACGCTTATAGCGTTGGCGGCAGAAATGGATTTAAAGATCCAACACATGGATGTTGATACCGCATTCCTCAATGGGGACTTAGAGGAGGAGGTGTACATGCAACAGCCTGAGGGATTTGCTGAGCGCGGGGCAGAAGGTAAAGTCTGTTTGCTCAGAAAATCAATTTATGGTTTGAAGCAGGCAGCTCGAGCCTGGAATATCAAATTGCATCAAGTTCTATCGAAAATTGGCTTTGCACGAACATCTGCGGAATCATGTGTTTACTTGAAAAAGTTTGGTAATGAAATCATAATACTTGCAGTCTATGTTGACGATCTAATTGTCTTTTACAAAGAAAAATGTTTGTTTGACGCTGTCAAAAATGACTTAGAAAAATTTTTCTCGCTAGAAGATTTAGGTGCATTATCATATTGTTTAGGCATAAATATTAACCGTGTTGACGATAAAATCATGGTCAGTCAGAAGACCTTTATTCAGGCAGTGTTGGAGCGGTTTAATATGAGAGATTGTAAGGAGATGTCTACACCTTTGGAGAATAACAAGTTGGAGAAAGGTAATCCATCATCTCTTGGTGAATATCCTTACCAAAACTTGATAGGATGTTTAAGGTGGAACTAGTTGATATTTTTTCCATACAAATTTCAGGGGGGTTTTACTCCACTGTTTGACATGGTACATCCAAAGTTAAACATGATATCGTTTTGTTTCATTCTTAGTTTTGTCTGTGCGGAAACAGAAGAGTAAAATATTAAGCCGTTAAAAAATTAGGAGCCCACAAAGATTCCTTTTTCTTGCTAATTTTAACGCAACTTTGGGGGTAAATAAGCAATAAAAGAAGTGTAAAATCTCCAAAACAAAGTCGGCACCGACAAAGCTTAATTGTCGAAGAGTTCAATAAACTTTATTTGTAATTGATTTATGCAGTGGTTTTTTCATAAAACCCTATTTTCAAAAGGACTTTTCGTAATTTTTTTCGCACTCGTTTTACTAAAATAGTTCGGAACGGTGTTTGTGTGCGTGCAAACTAGACGTTGTGCACGTAGACCAGTGTCTAACTGCTCATCACTGATACTATCTCCGTCGGACACGATGCCAGGTGACACAGCGTGCTTTTCGGCCATGCCCACTAGTGAGTTCGAGCCCGCGACTAGTGTCACCTTAATGTACCTAGCTGTGAATACGAGACCCGATATAGCTTATGCCACAAGCTATTTAAGTCAGTTTAATAACTGTTACGATAAGAGGCATTGGTTGGCCGCTAAAAGAGTGTTACAGTATTTGAAGGGTACTATGGATTACTGTATTACTTACAGGAAAGTCGGTAGACGTTTGTGTGGATTCACGGATGCTGACTGGGCGAACTGTGTACATGACCGTCGGTCGTACACTGGTTTCTACTTCACGCTAGCGGGCGGACCTATTAGCTGGGAGTGTAAGAAGCAGCCGACGGTAGCCTTATCGTCTACAGAAGCTGAGTATATGTCCTTAACCAGTTCTGCAAAGGAGGCTATTTTTCTCAGACGGTTAGTGTGTGACATTACTGGTTTTTCTGATAGGGTGTTGCTATACAACGACAGTCAAAGTGCACAGAAACTTGTGCTAAATCCAATCCACCACAATAGAACCAAACACATTGATACGAGATATCATTTTATTCGTGAAAAGGTTACTGAGGGTGTTATAAATATAAAGTTTATACCTACGGATAAAATGACAGCCGATGTTTTAACCAAGCCCTTAAGGCGCATAGCTCATCTTAGGTGCGTTGTTAATATGGGTTTAGTGATAAACAAGTAGAATAATCTTCTATTTATTTATTTTTCGTCGGTTTATATTTTGTATTTGTGTTTAGTCTGGTAGTAATGTTTTATTATTTTCAATTGTGTTTAGCATTACTACTTTATCTTTTTATTTCCATTAAGGGCGGATGTTGTAAAATCTATTTGGAAGATACTTTTTGTTAGGTTTTATGTCATTAATAATGTCGATAAAAAGATATTCGAAATTTAATATGCTTGTAACTTGACGTTTGAAATAGCAACCATCGTACAATGTTTTCTGAGTTTTTCTTTTCCTTTCTTATTTCCCTATTTCCACGAACGTGATTCTTCATATCTATTATCATACCTATTACAATCACAACAATCTTCTTTCCGATGTCTGCTAAATCTTGCGAAGTAGCTACGATTGCGCCAATATAACGCTCAACATCATTATCGAAGTCTGACAAGTTATATTTATACAGCCTTCGCTCCAGGGCCAATTTTCTGCCCATTCCCTTATCTTCAAAAGCATCTTTAAGAGCATCCCATGCTTGCCTGGCAGTCTCAGCGCTCCGAACATGTGCGATTGCGCCTCCGTCGATTGTTTTGCCAAACTTCTGGGCAGTATATGGTTAGGTATAAATGAGACCAAAGATGTAGTATAGTCTGGTTATAATTATCCAAAGGTGCATCTTATATACTAACGACTACGTGCTGATCACAGATAGTAGAAACATTTAATAGATATTGAACGTGCGATAAAGAACATAAGATTGCGATGTAGATTGCAGATACAGCACAAAGATATTGTACTGTAACAGTACACCCCCCTTTAAAAGAAAAAAAAAAAAAAGTAAATATTATGGTAATAGTGTTTACAATATAAATTTGATCTAGACCTTACTAGTTATTTGCTGATGTATATAAATAATAATGCTATTGTACGCGGTGGAATTTGATGACGCCTGTTGTGGTGCGATTTGCTGACGTCTGTAATTTTGACTTAGCTGTTGCACGAGTGTTTATTATTTTCTTCCGTTAAACTCTTCATTCTTCTGTCCAGTGTTTCCATTATGCCATAAATTAGGATCGCACCGATTGTTAAAATAATCTGTCCCATCGCAACATTTCTTGTCCACCGTAAGTCCTCCTGGATCAGGTTACGGAGTTTGTCCGCTTCGTTTTGATTGAGGCAACTGTCCGTATTGTATGTTATCTGGTCCTTAGAACTTTGATTTCCCATTTTAGATGTCTTGTTGTTACGAGTAGTTGGTGGCGAAGTGATTAGGTCACTAACCTGTAGTATTTCTTCCTTGGATAACTTTGCTATTACCGTACAGTATTTGTATTCGTCTCCTTGCTTCTGTGGTGCTAATATGGCTTCTAGTTGCGTGAACCATAATCTGGGTTGGTCTTTCCAAAATTCCGGAATGCGGGATAAAACCGAGGTGCCAGCAGCTACTTCAAGTGTTCCTTGCTGATTTATGTTCGCCTTGCACGGTGGTTGCGCCATGTTTCTTGCTGCGTATTCGTTCGTCGGGGTCACCAATTTGCCAAACTTCTGGGCAGTATATGGTTAGGTATAAATGAGACCAAAGATGTAGTATAGTCTGGTTATAATTATCCAAAGGTGCATCTTATATACTAACGACTACGTGCTGATCACAGATAGTAGAAACATTTAATAGATATTGAACGTGCGATAAAGAACATAAGATTGCGATGTAGATTGTAGATACAGCACAAAGATATTGTACTGTAACAATTGTCAAACAAATCTTGGTTAAAGCTTTCTGATCCCTTTTATTTGCATCAGAGGGCTTCTCACCTGAGTAACCTTCTATGGTTTCCCATAAATCCTCATGCATCAAATACATACGCATTTTGAATTTCCAGATGCCATAGCCGGCTCTTTCGCACAACGGTTTTATCGATATACCAGCAGGTCCACACGACATTTTTCTACTTTTTTACTTCGTGCTGATAACGAATGTTGTATATTGAATAATTAAGTTAAATAAGAGCCAAAGTAGTAAACGTCATGGTTTTTTTATTTTTAGTGACAATCAGAAAAACACAATGTCAATACGAAATTAGATTATTAAGAATAATAAATACAAACAAGTATTTAATGCATACTTTGAGTATTTACTACAGATATGAATTTAATTTAATTGGTCATTTACTGTAATTATTAGGTAAATATCCAATAAAACTATTTATTGTACCTTAAAATCATTGGCACGGTCAAGACAAGTTTAGTATACTCCGAGGTTTGCGAGACTGAAAGTAAATTATACCGAAATGTTTTTACAATTTATATAAAAAAATCTTTATAAATACCTATATTACCATGAATATCGAAAACGTAATAGAAAATATTCACAATAAATAAAATTCAGCGATATAAAGACAGATCAGCAAACTGAAATACTAATAATATTTCATGTATTCGCTCGAGTAGGTAGGTACAAGTCGATAGATGTCTTGTCCACTACACAATAGATAGTACGGACAAGCTAGTTATTACAGCTGGAGGGTATTGACCTAGATTTCTATTGTATTTTCTTGGCATTTTATTGGTCCTTATGTCGCAACTTTGTAGACTTGCTTCTTGATAGACACAAAAAGACTATAAAAATATGTTTAATTACTATCACAGGGTACTTATGATCTTGGGCGGGGCACCGCCGTGTCCTTGTGGAAGCGAACGGCGGTGGTGATCTCTTGCGTCCGGCCCTGGTCCAGGCCATGGTACGGAGCGAGAGGGCATGGGAAGCCGTCACCTCCTTCTGCAAAGCAGTAATGCTCGCGAAGGAGGAGGCGGAACGCGTGAGGGAGAGGTAAAGTTTGCTTTCTCACGCCCGTAGCCGCCGCAGGAGACGCCCTGGACGTCGGTTATCCCAGGCCGTTTCCCGGCCACCGTAGGCGCGGGCTTGCGGATGGTGAGCAATGGGCAGCTCGCCATATGATAAGGACCAGGCCCAGGCCGACGGCGCATTATGTTTAACGCGTGCCTCAAAGAGATGTCAGCACAACTGACGGGGTCAAATGACGTTAGGTCCAATGCCTGCCGGTGTCATGGGAACGTCTGAAAGGGATACCGTGACCCCTGGCAACATACAGGCAACTGAAAGAACACGGGTGGGCTTTAGTCAGTAAGAGTCTGACACGCTCTCCCGCTCCGTAATTTCCCATCCAAAACAAGGGTACTTACTATCAATATAGTGTCTGTGCTGACCAACAAGACTATATCGGATACATTCATGTTGTAAATTGCGTTACTATTAACTTTTGCTTTGGTTTGAGTTTTTAAATTATATTTTAAAACTCCATTGCGTAATACAGTCACAATTTTATTTTGACAGTTTCACAATTTTCATTACACCGCTTTCGACACAGCGATTGTGTGACGCAATTAGGGCACGGATCCCAGCACCAAATGTAATGTAATCATTACTGAATAGAAACAAAACTATTTGTGCTAATAAAATGCAATGACTGTATGAACTCGTTTGATCAAGTTAAATATAATGAGCGTGAATCGTGTGATCCCCACGGACCACATGTAATCGTGCCGAATATGGCGCGCATTAATTGGATCCGTCCCTTCCCAGCATCGTCCCAATGTTCCTCATTACGACAATCGAGTTTAGTGTCGATTCTATTCGATATCGAAAAGCAATCTCATCTGCCCTTTCTAACCACTGAAGAATTAAAAAGGTAGAGACTCTTTATTATATTCCACTGTGACATAAATCGTTTCAAAGGGCCAGGAGTGCGCAGTGCCGTCCAACTATCGAACTTCGTTTTCGTAAATAAACCATTAGGCAATAAGCTAAACTGTCAGCCAACTTGTAAAAGCTAGTTCACGTATAAAGTAGTACAAACATTTGCAATCTTGAACCTCACGGCACATTACGTGTACAGCTTGGAGCTCATATTAGAGGCCGGCCGCCCCACAGCCCCTATGAGGAACAACACCGACAAACACAGTGCAGTATCGATAGCCGTGCAGCTCCATTTCACGGCAACTTTAGCAGGCTTGTTTTTCCGTCCGTTGCCTGGAACGTGTTACATTCTTTATTGAACGCGATCGTCTCACAATTGAGTTTTAAACTTTAAATCACTTTGCCAGGGAGCCCGCCTGCCGATCGCGAGGGTCGCGATCTGATTAAAGACTGTTGTCTTTCTATTAGCGTCTGTCGGTTTAGAACAGTGTCGAACGAATTTCAATGCAGATTATGTCACTCTTCGTTATCAGTTTAAATTGATTTCAAACATTTCTGTTCCTTATCGTTTTAATTTTCTACTCGCGTACTTAACGGGTTGATCGCTTTTCCTCTTAGCGCCTCCTTTAATCTGTTCACAATGAAGCTTGTTGGATAAAATAAACCTAAATCTGAAAGAGCAATTTTGTTAGAGGATTTAATGAATAGCTTGTATCTGACAAACTGATCGCTGAATGACATGTTTTGTTGGGAATTGGGGATTCGAATAAAAAGCACTGTAAAGCTGGCAACGGTTTTCGCTGACCAGAGTCAACCGTTCAGTCCAGTATTAGAGGCTAAAGTTAGATTGGACGAGCCCGCTGTGTCGAATGTAAAACCCAATTGGGCTTTGATGCTTTAAACGGCGCCGACCGAAATAGCCCACCAGCGTGGCGGAATGGCCACGCCTTAGCGTGCGTTCCAGTTGGGTGACTTTGAACCTTATGGCGTTAGATTAAAGGCTTTGTTGGATCAGTAGTGTGGTGCACGGGCGGTGGGTAGGCCGATGCTAATCGGACGGAGCTGTTAGCGATCACCTGCGTTGTATTGAACTGATTAATTGCTATTGGTTCCGGCGGCTCTCATCCGATATTGTTTTACGTTTGATTTAATTAATTTGAGCAGTTAGACTATATGTAATATGTACCCAACGTTAATTAATGGGGCAATTAGTAAATTTTATAATGAACTCTAGTTGCAGCATGGAAATTAAGTCAGCGGCAGCGTGTTGATGATCAATAGTTATTTTAATTAGAAACATTATCTATTTTAACTCGATCAGTCTAGATACATAGGTAGGTGGTACCTACTGCATTTCCAATGAAACAATACCCGATCTAGAAATTATAAAATAGGTTTTTATAATATTTAAAAATGTAAGAATAGAATTTTCTGTGCACGTTAAAACTATACCCCAGCACTAAGGATAAAATTGTGTAAGTGTAGAAATAAAAATATCTTCGCTAACATTAATGCAATTAGAGGATTTCTCCTAACTTGCCTTCGCTGGAGCGGATGAGGCAATGCGTTTCTCACGTTTACTATTTTTGGCAACGGGGTGGACAGACGTCCAGGATTTGCTTCGTATTTGGTTGGACTATTTTGGGGAATCGCTGTTTACAGGAGAATCTTTTTAAATAGTCCCTGAAGATTCTTTATTATTAGATACCTACTTTATTATTATTTATGT
Organism: Omphaloscelis lunosa; assembly: GCA_916610215.1. Classification (NCBI taxonomy): domain Eukaryota; kingdom Metazoa; phylum Arthropoda; class Insecta; order Lepidoptera; family Noctuidae; genus Omphaloscelis; species Omphaloscelis lunosa. Next base: position 22,808,935 of record OU744249.1, read on the forward strand.
CCGCATTAGATTACTAATGGGTAATTTCTTTGTTGAGAGTTTCCAAACAAAAGTTTTTTTGTTATTTATTGTAACAAATGTGTGTGTTGTGTGTGGGATGTTGCTAGGAGAAAAGTTAGCTAGCTAATGATTCTATGAGTTGTTTTCGTTTGCAATTTATTATTATTATTTTAACAAACATTTCCATGTTCTAAAAATAAAAAAATAATAAGTATATCATAATGGCTCTCGAACCCGGAAAATAAAAATAATAAAGACTAGTGTGGTAAAAGGAAAAGCTAAATAAAACTTAGCGTTTTCCTTTAATCCAAAAGGAGTCGACGGTCTAACATGAACACACTCTGTTTAAAGTTAATATCGTACCTAGGCAACCTCAATATCCTGCTCCCTGAGAGGCAGCTTAGTCTAAAAATATAGCAGAAAATTACGAAATTTACGTAAAAGGTAAACGCTACAAATTACTTGACACAACTTTTTTGTACCGAAGCTTAAATTGTTTATGTGTACTTAAGTGAAAGTCGTTTTTATATAATCCAAAGTGAAGTTGGCGGCGTGTGGCAGCGTGTGGCGGGCTGGAGTGGCGTGACCGCCGTGAGTGGCGTGGGGCGTGAATAAACCCTCCTTAGAGAGGCTTAAGCATAGATAGATAGTGGCTTCGGCAGGGCACGGGGGCAGAGGGGTAGGGTTACCGACGAGATTAGTTCCCCACAGGAATATTGACTTCAAGCGTTTTTATTGATCAACCGGGAATCAAAGTAATGTCCTGTTTTGGATGTATCGGTCGCAGGAGTTGCTGTTTATCTCGTGTCTGTATTTTCCCAGATAATGCTTTTTTATTCATAAATGGGCCTGTTTTCGACATTTAATTTAGTTTGTCAGGAATTTCTCTCTATCACATAAAACGTTTGAAGAATACTTTGCCACTTTGCTAGTCATATTTTCTGCGTTAGGTAGGAAGGACCAAAAACCTTCAAAGGTCCTTTACAATAGCATAATATATTATACAATAAGTAATCCAACTGGGCTCCCACCACCTATTATGATTAACTGTTTTTTTTTTTTTTCACAAATAAAATGCACTTACTAACGAGCCACTTTCCTTGCAGTTCCTCCAGAGAAACCGGTGGTGGTGGACCGGTGGGGGCGCGTCATCAACACCACAACCCTCGGCCCGCACGAGGAGGGGGATGATGTGCTGCTCACCTGCAGAGTGCTCGGAGGTACGTGGGATCATAATCATCATCATTAAGTCCAAAATGTCAACAACTGCAGGGCACAGGTTTTCCCCAAGTATGGCCTCAAAGACCTGTCTTGTGCTTCTCGCATCCAGCGGATTTCCGTGAATTTACCGGGTTATGGGTCCATCTGGTAGTCACACTTCTTATTTATGATACGTTACGTGTATGATACACTTCTTCTTATTACAAAATAAGTGAGAACGATCAAAAACTAAGTTACGAAACTTTATTACTCTCATAATTTCCCAAAACCATTATCAATTCAAGGTACTTCTCAGAATTAATCCACTAAGGAACGAAATTCTGTATCTTATACATCTACCATTGTTTATTATCTTAATTAATCCAAACACGATGTTACTTGGCGAGGCCTAGCCGAACGGTGGCAGTTTCAATCAGTTCCATCTCGCAAATTTACTCAGATCTAATAAATTATGATCCGCGCACAATGGATTAGCCTGATGAATTAATGTATCCGACTCCAAGAGATACCGTGATGAATTCCTAATAAATTGTTCGAGGAACAGGTGGCCGTGTTCCTGTATACCACCGAATTGTTTCAGCGGTTTGTTGCTATACATCTAGTTATTTCAATTAGAGTACTATTTGGTGCTACTATTCTGTTGATTGCTTAGTTAGTCTTTGTTAAGAACTATCTTGCATTCTGTGAATCAGGAAATGTTATTTTATCATATTGTGCACTTGAGAATCAATTAAGAGAAACGGATTGTAGTGAGACACACAAGTATTCAATATAACACACCTTTGTGTAGATACAACTGTATCAATATTGGATGTAGTAAACTAAGGACGTGTAAACACAGGGCTACGATACCACGATACACCTTGGGCAAATAACGATAGAATTGTGTAATAGGTAATAGGCACGTATAGGTCAGTTATTTCAACCATTCACAAGTGGGAATTTGATTGACAAGTAGCATTTAAAAAAGCTGTTTTGAAAGCAAAAGTTGTGGTACTTTGTCTTCACAGCAACTCGCCTCGTGTGTTATCTTTCTTTTGTTTTTCAATCTGCCGTTCTGCAGTTACTACTTATGTATTTCTATCATAGAACTTATCTACCGGGGTTTACGTTGTGAATTAATGAACATTTTTTCAATATTTCCAACGGCATCGGTAGCTTGTTTTATGAGGTAACCGTGAGAATAATAATATCTGGAATATTTGTGTAATTTACATTTTATATAATATCAGGAACACAATGCCTCACATGAGTGCGTTATGTCGGGATGTTACGAGCAGTAGGCAGGTTCCTACAATAACTGTATTGTCTGCGTAATGACCGTAGTCGTAATAATTACCCGCAATGACCGTAGTCTCGGCTATTGTTGTAAATATCGCGCGGTTATGTGATCGTAATGTGACGCTCCGTGTAGCACCTGGAGAGATGAGTACGCACTTGGGACACTGCGGCTAATGGGTATTTAAGTTTTATAAAATTTAGTCCTTATATACGCAATTTTTCCTGAGTGTTGAGGCTTACTAACTGTCAGTAAGATATTTTTCTCGAAGTTGAATTACTTCTAGCTTGGGTAGTTGCTGTAACATTACGTACCTATTTTATACGCAATAGTTTGGAAGCTTGTACAAATAATTTACTTTTGTAAATTTTTAAGTCGTTCGTTTCGTAACTTTTTATTTTATTGCTGTTTCTTTTTCAAAACTAAGTACGACAAAATATTGAAACGAAAATTCTTTTACAGATTCATTTTCCAACTCAACCGCAACACAATCTCTAGCGACCACTTTACGTTTGAAATAAATTTCCAAGCAGACTTATAATTCAGGATATAACATTTGTAGGCTACGATAATGTTCATCTGGAGCGTTGAATAAAAGAGCAGTTGCTCCACCCGCCCGTGGCTCATGGCTCGAGGCTCATGGCTCATGGCTAGAGTAGCTACATCAACAATAACATGCTTCTTGTTTTTATGACGTCAGAGCTCAACAATGCTCCAGCATATGTGAGTAGCACTTAAGCCGTGTTTCAAATTTTCATTTCGCTCTTAGAATTAAGAATTGTGTGCGGTAAAAGTTATAGGCGTCGATGATCGTAAACTTTTTTTACGTCAATGGTGTTGCTGCCATTTTTGAAGCGCTCTACACATATATTTTTTTTTCTCATGTAGGACGATGGAGGTGCTACAGCCGTGCTATATATGAACACCTCAGAAAAATATATTACCTGTGACCAATCAAATCGTAATCTTACTGATAAAAAAAACAGTGGCACTCCGGGAGTGCCAACAGAAGTGAAAACTTGAACATTTGCAGCAGGAACACACTATGCAGGAAGTGATGAATCGAGCGTTGATGTCTTTTTATTGGTCAAAAGCTGGTGTCGTAACAGTGTCGCGAATCCAATGGTTTAGTTCCACCTCAAAAATGCCCAACACGCCTAAAGAAGTTTTTCACTTCAATATACGATAGTAAATCAGAAATAAGTCCCAAGTCTTACTCTAACGCCAATTCATATCGATACATTGACATAAAACTCTCGAGAGCGAATTCTTGGGAGGCTCCGCTGTTTGCTCACCTCTAGATGGAGTACATAGGAATGCTTTTATCGCTCCTGATTTTGAGATTTATAAATGCTCGCGAGAACTGACTAAAAACAAGCTTTGTTTATATCTTAATAGGTTACTTGACAGTTTATAGTGGCTGTGGAGGGTTTTAAGAAAACTTTTATTTCTGAATACTTATTAGACATCATCTTCTACGGTAACATCAAGAAAGACATTACTGACTATGTGATGATGTTTAGTTGTCTAAGAGCGAATTTCCCCAATGAAACTAAACGCGGTTTAATTGAGCCAACCGCGTACAGTTTCCTTGGTGAAATTTGTCCTAAAATGATGAACAAAAACTTAAATCAGAAACAGAAAAAAATAATAATATGGGAATGTTTCAAGATTGCATATTGTACATTCATAAAATGCCTCAAGCCTTTGTTCCGCCGCGATGGAAAATTTTAATTCCATAACAAAAATACGACGGTTTCAGGTGGAATGAGAAAAGTCAAACACAAAGACTAACATTAAACTCTGCGAAGTTTATATTAGAGGTATGTCATTTAAATTTTGTGGTAAACTTGGTTTTTAGTCAAATTCTGTATATAAGATGTCGCGACGTTAGGTTATTATAACATAATCGTATCAAAATATTCCTAATCAATGATATCATTCGTAGTGTCGGTCTTACTTAATTGCTAAATGGGAGGTACATTAATTGTTTTAATTCTATCAACATGGTTTTGGTTGTAAAACTTCAGGTTTCTACGAGATTCCGTATTTTATTCATATAAATTTCAGCGTAAATATAACTGTTATGAACCATTACCCAGAGAGAAACGCCAAGAGTAAAGATATTCCTGGAAGAATCCATTAAGGCAAATACAATTTTGGATGAAAAACAAAACAGACATATGTAGTATATGTACCTTTTCACATATTATTTTTTTATCAGAAACAGAAATACAATCGGACAACTCTATGATATTTATGTAGATACAATTCAAGACCATAATAAATAGACAACGAAGGAAAATTTTGATTGATATCTTCGTAGCCTAGCAACGTAAATAATTGCCAAAACATTTACCGAATTACTGCAAAATCAATTGCGCATTGTCTGAGATTCTGATGGAATCGTATTAGGTATAGGAAGTACCCATATAACGATTCGGCTATCGTATTATTCACTTGCTCATTCAATAGTAAATGGTATGATGTAACCAACTTGTTATATCATCATCAGGATCTCGAGTGACAATATATCTTATCATATTTATAAATAAAAAAAAAAACATAAATATTACCATAATTGAAATAGTAGAAAAACAAACTACCTTATGAAAATCACGTCACCCTCGCCGATAAACATTTCTCTAGCCATTTTTTTATTTTAAAACACTGGATTTGATATCTAGATTGAAATATTTGAGAATCTGCTTTACGGTAATATAGTATTAATTTTGTCTTCTTCCGATTATTGATCAAAAGCCTAGGTTTTTGATCAAAAAGCTGTGTTTTTTTTTCATAAATCTGCGACATATATGTCTATGTAAATGCACTGAGCTTCAGTGAACACCACTGAGGGCCACTGAGTGCCACTGAGGGTTCAACCTTGAGGGTATATTTTTCTTCCCCCTCTGCTCGACTGCAAACACTGAAACGCTTTTATCCGACAAAACACGATTCCGTGGATACAGTACGTATTGCGCCATATCAATACATTGTGTGGAGGTTATTACGCGTCGAATCAAACGCGCTCGCCATTCAGTGTGATGAGAGAGGGACGGGAGCGATGCCTAAGAGGCTTACCTATCAAAGTAAGCGCCATATTTATACATAGCGTGGTACATAAACAGTATGAATTGATTTCGTCCTTTGAAAATAGATTGTCCTTGGGTGAATTTCAGATAATACTCGCACCGAAAATTAAACATAGAACAGTTGACAGCGCCAAATGTTGCGTACAGTTAATTAAAATAACGGCGTCTTATTTTCCTGCAATTTCCTCCGAAATAAAAGACGGCTTCAGAAATATTTTCTCATTGCTAATTAAAGAAAAAATATGTTAATGATCATTTAAAAATCACAAAGTTAAAATGTCAATCAAAATGAAAGAAGATTACTGTATACTGTCACAAAACGAAATTCGAATTGACGGAAGGCCACCACATTTACATAATCGAGAAATTGATTGAAGCGTATTCTCTGAAAATACGGTCGAGAAAAAAGATATTCAATTCTTGTGAAGGCAGATGCCTTTCTAATGACGGGGGCTCCGAAAGCGACTTTGTTTTCTGACGGCTGCGAGTTTTTATCGAAGAGCCTGTTGCTCTCCAGAGTGTAATGTACCGAGTTTACGAACACCTTCCGTCAACGCAATCAATTTGGACACTTGGAGAGGGTGAATACTAATAGATGTTTATTACAAAATAATGTAAACATCTTTTGTATCTTTTCTTTAATATCCTTTTACTCTAAAAATATGTATATTAAAGGCTAGACCGGGAGCTCAAGATCGAAAGACAATATTGTGAATTGCGACCGAGCCCCGGCCGTGCTTCGACTTTAACAAATTAATAAATCTTGACGGACGGCAGCGAGCGCTCAGTTTGTACAGCAAACACCGAAATCCAATACAAAGAAGCGTCGACGTTGTTTATCAAAGGGAAAAACAAGCGAAACAATAAGCCGACCGGAAGCTCTCGCCCTACGACTTTTGATTTAGAAAACGTACGACCGAAGCTTCGGAGCCGACGATAAATTAGGCCGAGGGCACAATAGCCCTCCTGACCCCGTTCCGCAATTATGAAAAGGTGAATTGAAAACTGGATAAATTTTTTGCCGACAGTGAGGTGAATAGTTTAGTAGTGAGCGGGTCACGGTACTCACGGTCCGCCATCGAAGAAAACGATATTGCGACGCCACTGCATCACCAAGCTAAGCTCAATACGGTGAGGGTTTAAGGAAACGTTAATTTGTTCACCTCGGTTCTGTTATGTAAGCAGCTTCTCCCAACACACGCTGCATAGCTCATCAAAAGCAATCTCAGTGATAAGCGCACGTCAGTAATACACGCTGCAACAAGCTCTTCTCAGTGCACAAATCGCGAACACACCGAAAACGTGTATTTAGTACACAAATCCAGATTAAATCCATTGACATTTCGAATTAGATCTTCGTACAGTATACGAAACTTGAACTAATTCAATTTGGCCAAAGTGGATCCAAGGATAGTGGAGCGCGGTGTCCGGGCCCGAACAAAAGCGCACACACTCGACAAATAAACAAGCAAAAACAGGACAAAGGACCACTGCGCTGAAAGAGAATGCCTTCACTGAAATTTATTTACGTACCGGAGGACCAATGAAAGCATTGGAAATTGCGTTTGACGTACTGTAATCGTTATGTTTGCGTTTCGTAGTACGAGTGCCTCTAAGATGTTTCGTTTTATTTAAAGCACAAAACCCTGTTTGTAGTTTGGGATTGGAAGAAATGATTTGTAGTTCGAACCCTTTCTTTACCTTTTATTCAATGTGGTATTTTCTTCGGATCTAATGTATTTACATCAGTGAAATCTTTTATGTGTCACGATCTTATACCGAGAGCAACTTTAACAAACAAAATGAAGTATCTATTACGATGTTGTTGATTAAGGTGTATTTGTGGTAAATCATATTAAAGATCCTAAACACACATGGCTACAACACATTCTGCGTAAAGGTCTAGTAGTGCGTATCTGATCTGATTGTGCTTCTTCAGATTTAGCAGGTTCATTAATATAAACTTTATAAATATTTTTGTATTAAATATCGTTCTGGATCTAACAGATAAACTTAAAAAAAAACTACTGCATACTGAAAGAGCTAAAAATGCACAGAACCGTCTGCGAAATCTAGATACTACGGCTGCTAGTGGCTATTCCTTTTGGAAAGCAAACCAAAGACCCAAAAAATCCATTGCCTCTTATCCACCGATACGCAGAAAGGACGGTTCTTGGGTATAAAGTGACCTAGAGAAAAGTAAAACCTTTGCCTCTCATCTAACCGATGTCTTCGTATCAAACACTGCTCAGAACGCATCGAAAACAACAGTAAAGGACTCATTAACTCCCATAATGTACCCTATCAACTCGACTTGCCAATAGGAAGAGTTAAGATACGTGAGGTCATGGAAATAATTAGAAATCTAAATCAAAATAAAACCCCAGGATACGATTTAATTACTGGACAATGGGAAGAAACGTCCCCACCCTCCAACAAGTTTGAAACTAGTGTCATTCGAAACACCTGGTGGGTTAGATATTTTTTTACTATTGCGACATTCTTCGAATATGTGGGGTTTACCTGAAATATTACTTTTTTATTAAAAATTAGAAATGGAATATAGCAACTTTAGTATGGTTCTCATTCATAATGACCTTTCTTTTACCAGGAATCTTTTTGTTTTTCTCTAGAACCTTCTTTAAGTTCTAAGTTAGGTTAGTGTTAGCCTAACCTAACCAGCTGTTTTCTTTGATGTTTTGTACAATTACCCAATAACACGAATACAGTAATGCTGTTTATCTTTGAGCAGTTCTATGTAAATATCTTAATAATCCGGGATCAGTTGATCACTGTAAGATAAGGCTAGGTTAGCTTATGTTAGGTTAGGTTTGGCGAAAAGGTGTATCACCTAAAGGGGACATCACGGCGGGGGCCGTCGTGATATGTCGTTCGGTGTTCCACAGGGTTCGGTCCTGGGCCCGCTCTTGTGGAGCACTGGTTACGACTGGGTCCTGAGGGGCGAGTTCCAACCGGGACTGGACACGAACAACACGCTTAACAATAACGGCCCGAGGAAGCTCACACAGGAAGGCAGCGTTGATGGTGACAGCTGCAGTCTCACAGGTGGTGGGTCGTTTAAAAATAGCACCGCGCGCGCTCATTGGTCAAATCAAATAGCACACGCTTCCCCGGCTTCCTGTTATACATTTCCGTCACTTTTTCCAGTATCACCCCCACAAATTGCAAGAAAGCAAGAGGAAAGATTTGCAAGAAAACGAGAGGCGACATATCAATAAGTTGCACATATCGGTAAATCACTTAACTTATGATCTCGATATTGTAAAGGTAGAGATGTAGAGTAAAGGCCATTGCGAATATGTTCGGTGCAGTATGACTTGGTGAACTAACTATGATAGATCCCTAGCGCAAATAAAAATACTTCCTCTTAAGACAAATGTGGAAAGTCTTCGAATTGAGGAAGATTTTTTTTCATGGTTACAAAAATCACTCTCTGCCTGTTAAGGTTTTTCATATGCACGTAAGAGGTATCAGAAACAGGGTGTGAAGTTCACTCACCTTCTCTAGAAAAGGGAGGATCTTATAATAAAAAACGGCTTTAAAAGGTTCCAAAACTTTCAATGGCTATTTGATTGACGTTGAAATAAAAAGTTGGTGATTTTACTAATATACGTACGGTGGTACATACGTTCCATCTATAATCAAAATGTATTATTATGCTCACTACCAAAAAAATCCCTAGGTATTTTAGCAAGAAAAGTTTTTCACATCCACGTAATCGTGCAATAGATTGGGCGTGAATGACACTGTTGGGTTTGGCTAGCTGTTTTTATAATACATAAAAAAAAAACTATAAATCATCAAATCAATAAAAAAATATTTTAATCATTTGTACAAAAATAGGGCAAATATTTTCTGGATTTAATTTAAACATTTATATAAAATCCAATTATTGACATGTCATATGACTTTTGGAGGACGTCCCCGCCCTCCAACAAGTTTGGAACCAGCCAGCCAGTCATTCGAAGCGTCTAGGTTAACTACTTTTTCAAAGATCAGTTGAACACTGTTAGGTTTGGTTAGGTTAGGTTAGCCTAACTTTCGCAGGGAGGATCCGCCGCCTAGGTTTAACGGTGGCACTGCACAAGACCGAGGCCGTGCTCTTCCACGGACCTCGGCAGCGCCAGCCACCTGACGCCCACATCTTCGTGGAGGGCGTCAGAATTGAGGTGAAAGCCCAGATGAAATATCTGGGCCTTGTACTTGACAGCAGGTGGCGCTTCGGTCCACATTTTAGCGGGCTGTCGTCGCGCCTGCTGAAGGCCGCGGGCGCGCTCTCGTGGCTGCTTCTCAACTTGGGGGGGCCAAGCGCACGATGCCGGCAACTTTACGCCGGCATCTTGAGGAGTATGGCGCTCTACGGGGCTCCTATCTGGGAGCAATCGCTCCAAAGGAGGGAGAACACCGCTGCCTTGCGGGCACTCCAAAGGGACATAGCCCAGAGGGTGGCGCGGGCCCACCGCACGGTGAGCTTTGCGGCAGCATGTGCTCTGGCCGGCCCCCTTCCTTGGGAACTCGAGGCGTGAGTGCTCGCCAGAGTATATGAATGGACGGCGGAACGGAGGGCGAGAGGAGAACGCCCACTCCCGGAAGAGCGGGAGGCGAGGGACGCCATCGTCGTCCATTGGACGGCAGACCTCGCAACTGCTGTTTTCGGCCGCCGAGCCCTCGACAACCAGCAGGCCACGGGTGCGGGAGCACCCTTGCCTGTATTGCGCAGGCCTCCACCAGTGCCGGACGGGAATGGCCAGGTGTTCCCGGCCATTCCCGTAGCCCCCCAACTTGGGGGGCATGTGGGGCCCGCCATGGCCGCGGGCATGCGCCAGGAGGGTTGTGGAAGTAAAGGCTGAGCCAGTTTCCCATGGCCCTCCCATCGCGGCGATGTGGGAACACCGCTGAGTTTTAGTGGGTATACTGACATCACCGACAGGAGTCCCACATACCCCGACTGATCCCCCACGAGCGGGGATGCGTAATGCATTTCTCAGCGGCAAAAAAAAAAAAGGTTAGCTTAACCGAAAACTTTTATGTAATAAAAAAAACCCATTGCTTTTGCTATTGAAAGTCTTGTTCTGGTTCGTTATAAATATATTGACATGTATCCTTTGACTATTGGAGGGTAGGGACGGGGTCCATAAAAAATCCCCTATGATCCTTTTCCAGGCCTTTGACAGAGTTTGTCACGAAGACTAATTATACAAAATAAAAACGGCCAGTGCGTGTCGGATCACGCACAATGAAGGGTTCCGTACTTGGATGGTGGGATGAGTTTATTCCAAATACAAAGTTAATATTGTAGTTGAAAAACATGTTCTCCTATACAATGAGCTCATCGAGCGACTGAGCACCACACATGTCGGCTGTCATATAGACGGTATATGTGTCAATAACATAAGTTACGCGGACGACATGGTGTTGCTCGGTCCCTCGATGAGTGGACTGAGGAAGCTTCTCACGATCTACGAGACGTATGCGGAGGTGCACGGCCTTAAATACAATTTAAAAAAAAGTGAGGTGTTAGTGTTTACGGCACCTAAACAACAGCCTCGTCGTGTACCTCCAGTATATCTCAACGGCGTTGAACTGAATGTGGTAACTCAATTTAAATACTTGGGTCATGTTGTCACCAGTGACCTACGTGATGATGGGGACATAGAACGCGCGCGCAGGGCGTTGGCGGTGAGGGGCAATATGCTCGCCCGTAGGTTTGCCCGCTGCACGGCAGACGTCAAAGTCAGTTTATTTAAAGCGTTCTGTCAGTCCTTCTACACGAGCGGCCTATGGGTGTCATATACGAGCCGAGCCTACAACGTCCTGCGCGTGCAATACAACAATGCCTTCAGGATGCTGTTGCGGTTGCCGCGACGTTGCAGTGCGTCGGGAATGTTTGCTGAAGCACGTACGGATGGCTTTCACGCCATCATGCGTAAGAAAGCGGCTTCCCTACTGCAACGTTTGCGTAGCACTCGGAACGGCATCCTGAAAATGATTGTTAGCAGAGTGGACTGCCCCATCCAAAGGCACTGGGTAGAATTAGGTAGGTATAGGTTTATGTTAAATAGAATTAAGTACTAACAACAGAATTAAGCATGTAAGCACAGTTTGTTTTAACCACTAACTACGTATGGACTGCTTAGGTCTGAAATAAAGATATTTTATTTATTTTTATTTTATTTTATACATTCCAACCGCAAATCGGTAGTTTCGGAGATAAGAAGGGGGGAATGGTCAATTTTCATCTAGTTTCTTAAATATATTTAAATGAATTTCTTTAAAATTATTTTTAATAAATCAAATTCTCGCAACAAGCCCTTTCATTTGATATGTCAACAGTTGTAAAACTTCTTTGCGGTAAACATGACGCAAAGAAAGATAATAAAAAATAAAATAAAAAACACGTAAATAACAAATTGGGGAAAAATATGTATCACATCCACGCAAAACGGCCATCGCTCAGCATAAATGCTGCGACTCCATGCGAGACAGAGACCCATCGCTGATTAACAGCCGGCGCTGACGTGATGACATCACCCGGTGCAGCATATAGTGAAATAAATCAAAAATAAAATAAATACAATACTTATATACAATAATGTTTACACAAATATAATATTTAAAACGGCAACATTTTCTTATTTTCCCCTTAAAAGTGACCCGTCATACACGTACACGTCCGTGTTTGGGTCATAGAAATCCATATGTGTATCAAATTTCAACCTAATCGGTCCATTCGATTCGGAGCAAATTGACTGTGACAGACGGACATAGCGACAGACACACGAGTCATCCTATAAGGGTTCCGTTTTTCCTTTTGAGGTACGGAACCCTAAAGGTAGGTTTTTTTACGTTAAGCAAGGCAATAGATAGATATTATCAAAATGCAGGAGTGCCGAGGAAGCGTGTTTGGTCCGATCTCTTTCTTTATCTGATTTTTACATCAGAGTTGCCCTTGATAGATGGCGTCGTAATCGGCACTTTTTCTGATGACACAGCAGCCTTAACTATCCCTGATGGCTGCGTTGAAGCATATAACAAGCTTCAACGCTCCCTAGACAACATCACGAAATGGGTAACCTGGCAGATAAAAGCCTAAATCAGTACAGGAGACCTTTACGACGCGACGCGAAACAGAGTACAGATACCCCAAGCAAATGAAGCCAGATACCATGGACTTTATTTGGTTCGTCATTTTGCCTGGAAAAAACTTGTCTTCACGAAACAAAAAGCACTGGGGATCCAACTAAGGAAAATATACTGGTTGCTTGGCAAAAAATAAACAGTTGTCGCTGGGGACCAAACTGCTGTTATTTTTTTTTTCCAGAAACCAATCTGGACTTACGGAGTTCAACTCTTGAGCACAGTCAGAAATACTCCAGAGGTTCCAGTCCAAAATGCTGAGGATAATTACTAATGCTCCTTGGTTCATAACAAACCAACAATTACACCACGTCCTTGAAATCAGAAAAGTGGGGTCCAAAAGCAAATCCGCCACTGTTGAACACAAACACAAATTAGTAATGATTTTCTTTCTTTTTGGTAGTAAAATTGTATTAATTTCTTAAATACATTGCAAACTATAGTTTTGTATAACTTAGAAGCAACTTTATTTTTGTAAATTTGAGATCATCGATTAAGTTATTAAGATGTATGTTGACTTGAAAGAGCATGGCAGTGAGACATTTAAGTGAGCATGACATATTCTCAATATGTCATGCTCACTTAAATGTCTCACTGATGGTGGCGAGTGTGTTGGATCATTCGGTTCCCTACAAAATGGTTGAGCTGGATGGTGCTGATCGACGCGTCATGTTCGTGGACGGGCGCCGTCAGTTGAAACTGGTCATCTCTTATCTGCCAGGGCTTATTTTTAATCTTATATTTTCAATTGCTTTTGATTATTTTTTGTACATTGTTCTCACATATAGAAGCAACGAGAATGATGTACCCAGGATTTTGTAATATCTATATTTAAAAGAGATCTATGTTTTGGAATGGGCAAACTTCAACTTTCTGACTAACAGACCGACTCTTTGAAGTCAAGACTCTCTCAGTTCAAAAGTGCCTGTAAATGGTTTAATTGAAATAAATGCTTTGAGTTTGAGTTGGTCTAATTTTAGTACAACAGTGGCGGATTTGCATTTGGACCCCACAACAGCTCAAGAAGAGATTAAACACATAATGAAATCGTACAGGAACAGACTAGACAATCATCCTAACTTACTGGCTACGCACTTAATGAATACTAATTCAACATTCAAAAGGCTAAAAAGATAATCCACTAGAGATTTATAGGGAATATCTAATCTAAAATATTATTATAAAGAGAAAACATTTGATTTTTTTTATGTATGTATGTTTGTTCGTTTGTTTGTTACGCTTTATCGCTAAAAGGGCTGAACAGATTTGGATAAAATTTGGCACATGGGTAAACGATGACCTGGGTTATGTGTTCAGAGTTTTAATAATATAGGGGACCCAAATGAGTTCTACGCCGAGTTCTTTTCACTATTAAATACGCAATTCAATGATACTTTTCCACTAAAGACTAAAAGTATTTACATAAAGTTCTTATTTAGTGAGTGGGCGACTCCAGGTATTCGTCAACGCAGGGCAAAACTATTTGAACTTTATGGCCTAAAGCAACATATGAATAATACAAGCTTTCATAAGTATGTTGCAAAATATTCAAAAACTTTTAAAAGTGTGTGCAAAATAGCCGAAGCTCTTTATATTAGCAATAAAATAAAATCAGCTGATGATAAAATAAAAACTACCTGGCAAATAATAAATAATGAAACAGGTAGGAAAAAACAGCGAAATACTGAATTTAATTTTGAGACTGCACATGGCCCCATTAACTGAGATATAGAAATAGCTCAAGAATTTGAAAACTTTTTTGCTAATATTCCCCTTAAAACTACTCAAGCTTTAAATTCCTCACCCGTGCTTTCTGCTGCCTTACTTAGACAGAATGTGAAGGCTTGCCCTTTGGAGTTTAGGTTTCAGCATACAAACCCCCAGGCTGTTATAAAAGCTTTTAAAGATCTTGAAATTAAATCAACAGAAGATATCCGGGGAATGTCTGTAAAAGTCTGTAGATCTATAATCAAAACCATTGCGCCCTATTTAGCTTACATATTTAACACCAGTATAGACCAAGGAGTCTTACCGGATCTCATGAAACAAAGTAAAGTAGTTCCATTGTTCAAATCCGGTGATAGTAAAGAACTCAACAATTATAGGTCTGTGTCAATTCTGCCAGTGCTCAGTAAGGTGTTTGAAAAGTTGATGCTCAATCAAATGTTACCTCACTTTAATAAAAATTCCATCTTTCATGAATAACAGTACGGTTTCACCAAAGGGTGTTGTACCACTGACGCCGGTGTCACCCTAATAAAGAACATTTTTAATGCCTGGGAAGAAGCACAAGATGCCATTGGAATCTTTTGCGACCTCTCGAAGGCGTTCAATTGTGTAGACCATGAGACACTTCTGCTGAAACTAGAGCACTATGGGATTAGGAATACAGCTCTTGATTTACTTAGATCATACCTGAAAGATGGAAAGGTTAAAGTTCAGGTAAACGGCGTAAACTCATTAGGGTCCGAAATGGCAATGAGCGTTCCTCAAGGTTCGATATTGGGTCCATTCCTCTTTTTAGTTTACATTAATGATCTACTCCCATTAAAAACACTAGATGTTAACTATTTATCTTGCTATATTACTTCCAACCGTGCTAAAGTAAATTTATAGGGTATATGACATTAGGGAGAGAAACAATTACACAAATATCTCTTTACACATTACAAGATTTATTGTAATTAAACAAATTTCAAAAGTATACAAACATAAAACGTGGCGAGCCACTAAACTTATAGATATCTCCCAATCTTTTAACCACTGGTTATCGTCTAACATACCTCGTTTCCGTAACAAGGTATGTTAGTAGAAACTCAAGTACATCAAGCTCAGAGTCGCTTGTGAGGATTTTCTAGCTCAATCGAATATTAAGTGACCTATTATGGTTGTACTCATAAGAGGTAAGGATTGCCTCGTTGGTCTAGTGGTCTTAAGCGCTACTGCTGAGTATGAGGTCCTGGGTTCGATTCCCGGGTCGGGCAAAGTGTTATTGGGGTTTCCATCTGGAATTTCTCAGTAGTAGCCCGGAGTCTGGATTTGTGCCCGGTTGATGGCAATAGGCTCGCCCCCTATTACATGGGACTTAAACATAACGTGAAAAATGTGGGTGTACTATAGGTATACCTCTGGCTAACCCTTCGGGGATTACAGGCGTGATGTTATGTTATGTCATAAAAGGTATACAACGTTTGGGCAAAGCACCCAGAGACACAACGAAACACAGTAAATCTATAACAACTGGTTTTATTACCTAGTTCTAAATAAAATGTTGATGTGGATATATTTAGTAACCTTTTCCACTTAGCTATTTCTAAAGAGTCTTGAAAAGACCCTTGAAGAAATCGACTCGTGTTTCACCTCTCAACGAGGCATCTTCAGGATGACGATTAACTTGTCGTGAACTCGAACACGGCGTGTTGCCACACTAAGCACCGAGCGCAGACTGAGCTTTATCGCCCGTCTAACCCACTTATATACTGCTCGCCCCACCTCGGCTCGGACCGTGATCAGCGCGATAAGGGGCGAACAATCGCAGTAAAGGTGACCTTGGCATACTCGTATTTAATTCGTTCAACAGTGTAACGTTTCCTGTATTATTTTTCACTATTTCTAAGCTCTCTAGTACTGACATTTTGAAACCTTTATCACATGTGTGTAAAATTTCGAAAGTGTTATTATTATTTAACGAATGACCTGTATTTATTAAGTGTTGTGCAAAATGGAATTTTTCTAGATTACTGTTCCGGAACGCTGCAATATGTTCTTATATCTTGTCTGAAAATTACGACCGGTTAGACCTATATAAATACCATTACAATCATTGCAATGTAACTTGTAAACACCTGATTTATTATGGTTTTCTAATCGATCTTTTCCGTTGCAAATCTGTTTTAATGAATTATTTGTTTTAAATGCCACGCTTAATCCATTTCGAAACAAAATTTTTGAAACCCTATCAGTTATTGATCCTAAGTATGTCAAACTACCTAAATATTCATGTGGTCTTTCTGGGGGCAGTGGGTACAGAAGTGAACGAAATATGTTGCGACGTTTTGTTTGAATCCAATCATCAACCATTTTCTTATTGTATCCGTTACTCTTAGCTATATGATAAATAATGTTAAGTTCTCTGTTATAATTTTCTTGTGAAAGTGGTACTGACATTAATCTACGAGTAAAACTATGATAAGCTGCCAATGGATTTCCGCAAGGTCACGCCTGAATCAATTAACTATCTAGTTCTAAATGTTCAGAAAACTATGGTCACAATGGTATCACTCTCTCATATGATATACTTAACTTAATAACTCAGTTAGTCTCAGATGGTATCTCAGTTGAAAACTCAGTTTATTCTCAGTTGGTCTATCTCTCAGCTGGCAGAATCAAGTCCCTTGGAACACCAAGTAAAACCATGGGTTCCTACGAATAAACGCGACCTACGAGAACAGTCCGTAGAAAAATCGATGATGCTATCGTTACCTGGAGCGGCGACACTTCCTCGCACGAGGATTTGGATAGGTAAATCCTTCCAATACAAAGAGATGGCCATACTACCCGCAGTCGTCGGGTCAAACCTCTAAACCGCCAACGTCCGGGCATTGGCGGTTTGTCAAGCAGCACATTACCCGCACGCTTGTTGGATTTAACCTCCAATCTTCCAGAACTCGGGACTCGGGACTAACTTCTTTTGCGTTAGACCATGGGACGACTCTAGGGTGTCACGTTTTTACACGTTCGTGTTATTTCAGACCAGTAAAACAGCCAGACAGGTTCCTTCCCGCTGGAACACAACATTATTTATGTAAAACCCATCAGGTCCCTGAACACAGACCGATCATTATAGAACTGGTACCTCTCAAATAGTATACCTGTTAAATCTGCATCACTGCGTCAGGATATCGCCAGATTCAGGGAGAACTCTCCTTTCCTAACACACGCTGGATCAAAAGACTTGAACCTGTCTATCGACCTTCGAGAAAGATCTAACCACAGACAAAACAGAGTTTCCAAGTAACAGTCCACTTCTGGAATTCTATGATAATATTAAATTTTAATTTATTAGTAAATTATCTGACTATAAAATGTGGGAAATTTAATCCACCTGTTAATTAATTTTGAATACATAATGAACATCAAAATAATAATAAAAACCCAATTTGGAACAGCGCCATCTATACAAATATTTTCAAAATCTTGAGATGTTGCTTAGGTAGACATTTTACAACGTCACAGTGTATAATAAACATTTAGTTTGTTTATTTTTCTTTTCAGTAATAAAACATTAACCAACCTTTTCCTCCCGCAGGTCGACCGGAACCTTCAGTCCGCTGGTTAGTCAACGGAGTGCTAGTAGACGAAGAATACGAGCACAATACGGGTGACGTCATCGAGAACCGTCTGCTGTGGCCGGCCATCAGACGCGCCGACTACGCCGCCGTGTTCACCTGTCAGGCCACCAACTCGCATCTCGTGCCGCCCAAGGAACTGTCATTAGTGCTGGACATGTTTTGTAAGTTGTTCTTTACGTTCAGTATTATTTAATGATAATTATTAATAATAACTTCTTAAAATAATTTGTTTTAACAAATAATTGAAATGTAATTTGTATGTGATAACTGTCACCTTTACCTGCCCTGCAATTTATTTGGGTGGGGCTCCAGCTCTTAATTACACACGAAACATAAGTCTAACTTAACCCTCTCTTCTATAGTGAGACCTCTGACAGTGGAGATAAAGAAGCCGGCAGAGACAGGTGAGGGGGGCGTGCTGACGGCCGAGCGCAGGTACGAGGTGGCGTGCGAGTCCGCTGGCAGCAGGCCGCCCGCAGTCATCACCTGGTACAAGGGCAAGCGGCAGCTCAAGAGGATAACGGTCAGTTGTCTTTACTTTATTGAAAACTATACTACCTACATATGACTTACCTGTGTCCAAGTGTGTTAAAGTGCTACAAGGATCTTTGGGCGCCTAGTTGACATTGGCAGGATCAATGGGGGTCAGAGTCAGGGGGTTGTTAGTATATATATTATGAAATTGTCACTGTCATTGTGTATTGAGAAAACAAGCTGGCGGTTTTAGTTCCGATTGGCCATGCGCCAAAATAACCTTGTAGCGTTGTAACTTGCAACAGAAGTAAATGAATGCTGTAGTTTAATAGTAGATTATGCACTAAGGGGATAAAGTAGTGTCTTATGTAGTGGGCGCCGTATTGAATCCCGAGCAAAGCGGGTGAGTTAAGACAAGAATCCTGAGTGCAGTGTGGGATTCAAGGTCGCCCAAGACAAAGGCACTTTTATCTCCGAGGAGAATATTCTACTTTTCACATCATCTACGAGATAATAAAAAGCAATGGTACTAGAATCCAAGTATTTATTAAAATTACAATTAGTAGACCTAGGTATTTAAAACAATTAAATGTTAAAGTAATGTTTTATACATTAGACCAGTTGTGGAAACACAAAGTTATGTTTTTATTCGGTACATTTATTGAAGTTGAGGTAGAGTTTATTTGAGTATTACTGTTAATAAAAGTTTCAGAAACTTGGGTCTGCTGAGGACCATTTTGGATCGTGAAAGTTGGTGAAGGTGGTGCTTGAGGCAGCGGGCTAAATGAATAGTGTTTTGATGTGGAAGGTTGTGGTGACAAAGTTGTCCAAAGATCAGTTATCAGCGGTGTTTTTAGTTTGTTGTCACCAATGCGGCAGCTTATTTTAATAAGCTGCTGTCCTTAGTTTGTATAGAATTTTCAATGTAGCTATCAGCTACTACATCAGATTTCCAGCCACCGTGTCTTTTAATCTGGGTCATATCTGCTCCTGAATCCGTCAATAGATTAGCCGATGTTCTCATGAAACAATGGCGCATGTAGAGCTCAGCATTTGTCAATTTCAGGTATTTCGCAATTTCTTTCGGCATGCTGCTGATCTTATTTTTTTCCAATTACTTGCCTGGTGCACTTGCCATTATTAGAAGCTACGATAAATCTGTTAGTGTTTATATTAGAGGGGCGTAGAGCTTGGTATTTTTCGATTCTTATGTGTTCTTCACGAACTACGAATGACCGTTCTTTCTTTGATTTTGTATCTGGAAAATTTACCAGCAACAAATCTGAATGTTTTTCGATATCTTCGATTTTATTTTTTACGAGTTCATTTCCACGACAAGCGCCATTCACTCCAAAAATCAATGCCACCTGTAATAAAAATAGGTAGGTAGGTTAGTATTTAAATAGGAAGGTAACTTACGTAATATATAAATTTTTATGTATTATATGTTATAAACTTTCTTCTCTCTTCTAAAGTTTATTATTTTTGATAATAACACATAAACCTTACGAAGGTTTACAATAGTTATTATTATTTAACTTAGAGTCGAAACATCACATCAGTGGATCGCAAACAAGCGATCGATTCATGAGCGGGTAGCTAGTACCTATACTTACCTATAGTAAGCATGTAGTTATTTTAGTTACCTACTAAAAATTGAATTAATAGGTAGGTACTTACTTATGTGGCAAGAACGCTGTGGTCAGGGGCTTCATTTAGAAATGTTTCCACATTTTGAGCTGTGAAAACTTTTGATTTCTTAGGACGTGACTTTCTGATTACCTTTTTAAAAATGCCGGTAATTTACTGTAAGTATTAATTTTTAAATCATTTTTTATGCTTACTGTTGACCTGAGCATCGAATAAATGCACCATTGGCTACTTGGCTTCTTTGTACACGATAAATGCTGGAAGTATACTAAAAGCACCGATTCAGATACAGATTTGACGCCCTTTGTAATTTTACATTTGTAAAAACCGTCTTAGGCTTTCATGTACGATTCCTTGGACTTTTCTGGGAGTAGATTGTTGGCAATGCCAATGGCTTCGGATTTAATGTACTCCGGAGTCAAATCAATTTCGTCACTCGCCATTTTTATGAGTATTTGTAGATAAGTAATTTGTTGTATAACAAAGCAAAGCAATTTTCAGTACTCGCGCCTCTTTTTAATTTGTGTACTATTTTTCTTTTATTTATATTCGAGGTACTCGTGGTGGCCAGTTCGATTTTCGAATAATTTATTTTTAGTGCAGATCTTAATGTTTAATGCATGGAATTAGTATGTACTTATTACCTATTGTAAATGTTCGTATGCGATTTCTACTTTATGTTCCAAATTCAAATCACATTAATCATGATCATGATGATCATGAAAGAAATTCAGTACAATATTAATGCCCTGCTAGACCTCAGGTCTTAAATGACTTATTTTAGGTTAAGTTTGCATGACATATAATTTGACATTGTCGAGCTGGTGGTGTGATTTTTTTTTTAACTTATTAGGTATGTCTGCCGCCCTAATCACGCACATAAAGGTATGGAAGATTCAATTTATAGGGGTAATACTACGGAACTTGCTTGCGAGAATCACAAGAAAACTAATGTTTAAAATCATAATGATAGATCTGTATAATATGCAACATGTATTCATACAGGCGCAACTCTCATATTTCTACTTACATCCGGACTAGCCACAAACCTGTAATGGATAGATTTAAAATTGGGCTCAATTGAAAATCCGGCTGTAGATAGGGATCGATCTGTTGTTTTGTTTCTAAAAGTCGAGCCGGCATTCCAGATGCTATTACTTGATCTAATAACAATAAATAATTGGTCTGTGTAGCTAATTAGTCTGGTCCATATACCCGTGGTCCTCCCGTACGCATCGTATTCTCCAGATAGGGAGCTCATTCCGCGCGGATCACTGCCCACTAATTGCTAGCTGTAACTCCCGGCGCCGCCCGCATTATCGGATTACTGCAGGCTTACGCACACATGCTTGTATGCACATCGATGCCTGTTGTATCAATGTTATCGTGCTGGTGAAATAACCTTTTTACTTATCTTATTTTTTTCTGAAATACCTCTTTCATTTTCCATTAGTTTTGGCCATGGCAATATTTTTTTTCATGCTATTAGTTATCATAAGTAAATATGCAAAATTTTACTTATGGAAACTCAAAAACAAACCTACTCTACCTACTGCGTATAAATAATTATTTATGTAGGTCGCAGTTATACCTTCTTTTATGGACTAACAAATCCAAGGACTAGATTTAACTTCCAAGCCATTAGATTACTTGGCTCATGCGAGACATAAAGATATCGGATTTGAGGCAAAAATCTTTATAGAAATGTGGCCTTTTGAATAAACCTTTAAGAAACTATACATACCTAAACTAGAAAACCAACTGACATCTCTAAGTTCTCTCCACAAATCCGTCGTAATACCGGCCGCCACCTTTTTTTTTTTTTTTGTGGGTGGGAAATCATCAAATAACTTCTCCCGCCCTGGGCGGCCACCGGGATGTAAATAAATCACTTTTTCATAAAACAAACTTTCCCTCAAGTAGGTCAGTAGCGGCTGTTAATTGGCACCAATGCCGCTAATCCAGCCCACCTCGGATTAACACCCGCGTTACTAATAGAGCAACTAAGCACCGGACAAGTTCCGAACTTGGGAGCTCGAAAGAATCGGGAACTTCGATAGTTTGGCCGGAATGCCCCAAGATGTTTCCCGGAATTAATTTTCTTAATCTTTTTGTAGTTTATTGGTATTTTAATTATGCTTTGTATTGTAAAGAAGTATTTTCGTCTTAATATTTGTAAATTAATTTGTACAAGGAGTATTATTATAACTAGGCAACAAAATAATTTTACTACCTTAATATTACTAGGAATTTAACATACTTATAATAAAAGACGTGCTATGTTTCTAGAGATTACTTTATTTAGAAACCCTAAATTGTGTTCAACATAGACAATATCACGAGTATTTCCTCTAAAATAGCTCACAGATAAAGTTTTAAAATGTGGTCCACTACCAGCTAATCAAATTTGGGAACACATCCCCACACAAATGATCACCGTATAATTAATACCCTGCAGCGCTCACCGGTCCGGCGTCTAACGTCTGCTGTAAGTGAACAGCGCTGCCAGCGCTGGTTGATCGCAGCATCAATACGTGGTGCTTCAGGCATAACACGGAGTACGGTGGACAACTATATTCTGCCAACTTATTACAATTTGACACGTTCTTAAATGTAGCTATTCAAAAAGTTTTCCGCGCAGGATCAATATCTGGCTGTACGGTACCCGTGTCGATATGTTACACCGTTTGTTTTGTTAACCTTCATTCAGTTATTTGTAAGTAACGAACAAATATGTACGTTTTCAAATTGTTAGGAAAAAGTTACGAAAGGTGTTTAAATCAAATAAATATGTAGCTATTTTTGTGAAATACAGTCTCATTTGTATTCCTACAAATCGGCTAGAGCAAAGTTCACCATTTTGTACTTATTTTAACTTTGTTTTAGCAATTTGGCGAAATATTACCCAAGACCATAACGAACGATACCAAAAACTTAGTATTAGCAGTATTATAGGTTGGCAACAGTGTCCGTTGGAGGCCGGCCAGCGGTGCCGGACGTCCATCACGGGCCGGTAATTATCGCCGTAAGCACGGCTCGTAAAGACGGCGGCTGCGCGGGCGGCCGGCGGTCCGGCGGCCGGTCGTTTCTCACAGAGATTTAAGCCAGAGGACGCCACATGCGCCATTGATTCTGGATTCATCATCCGGATCATATCCATACTCTATTTATCACTATATCTGAACTGAGGCAGCATTTTATTCGTTAGCACACCATCTTTCTTACCCGCATGCGCGACAGCACTTAGTACCATGGCCATTTGGGGTGGCCACATGGCAATAAAGGGCCTGAGGAAACGATTCCAAAAAAATTACACCTTACCAGATTGTGAACTAAAGTAACTGCATCAGACTACTATAAAAGAGAGTGGGTTTTGAAATGTTTTGTTAGTGTCGGGTTATTAGACTTTTCTTTTGTTTTCTTAAGTTCTGATTTAAATACTTACGTCATGTTAATTGGAAATTGAACTTGGAATGGTCTCTCTGTTTAAAATCTCCAGTTTTCTATTTATATAAAAATCAATTGCCGTGCGTTAGTCTTGGAAAAACTCGAAATCGGCTCGACCGATTTTTTTCAGCAAAAAGGAGGGTTATGATTTTGACCGGTATGTATATCTGAATGTATGTATGTTAATCTCTTACCTCATAACTTCTACACTATCGATAATAATTTGACAAAAAAGGTATCGTTTTAAGCGTCTTGATCGTTCGCTGGTTATAGACTATGTGACGTCACATTAAATGCAATATGGCGCCCCCTAAAGGACATAAAGTCATGTACAAAATTAAATTGTGCCATCAATGGTATCAAATGAAAGGGCTTGACGAGTACATTACAAATATGTATATATATCATATTGTCTAGTAAATAATTATATTTTTAGTTATGTTATATTGACAGATCAAATATTAATTATGTAAAAAATGTAACTCAATTATGTAAAAAAAGTCTAAGTAAATAAATATATTTAAATTGTTAAAAACAAGCAAAACTGATACTGTGCTCCGTTTAGCAGAAAATATTTCAGATAGAAATCAAGACGTAGATACAAAACGCGAAGACTTGTAACTGGCTTTCTGTCGACTATTGTCTCCTTTTTTTGATCTTTTTTTTCGCTGTAAGTCTTCCATGCTGTAATAAATAAATCAACTAATAAAACTGGTCCAGGTAAAGACGTGGTCGCATGCCGTTATAATGATTTCTGTCTGAAATATTTTCTTGTTTTTACCTTTTAAAAGAGCGTGATTTTTCAGTAGTCGTGTTTTAAATTTTTGAACTTACTTTTTGTATTTGGTATCCTCGATACTGGGGTGGTTTTGGACAAAAGAAAATGAGGAAATACCCAAAGGAACAGCCGAAAAATCGAAAAGATCTACATTTTGTAGAGAATTGCCCACGTGGTACGAAGTTCACCGGGTCATCTAGTAGTTATGAACACAAGTAAACGGTACTGGCGTAAACGCTATCGACCTTTTTAAAAATAATTATTTTCTTTCAATATTCGGCCTTATAAGATGCAATTTCCGGCTTTAAAAATAGCCTTCACAGAAAAGTCGTCTTTTTCCTACATTCATTCACACATGTTTTTATGTGTACAGAATTGTATTTGGTCGTGTGTATCGGCTTTACTGCTACTAAACTCATTTAGGAAACTCATCTTAGTTTAGCGAATATATAAAGTTATAAGTGAGGCTTAAACATAACAACATTTAAGGCCATCGGGGACTGCAATAAAACTATTTTAATAGCATGAGCGGCTCAACAGCTTTGATACGTACCTACGCCTAGATGAAACTTCAAAACGGTTTCCATGACATATATAATTATAAAGAAGGGACAACTAATAATTGATAAGAGATGCCGCAAGTTGACATTCTAACAGCATTCATACTGCCTTTTTGAGTAAGTCAACAGCATACATTGTTATTGAACAAACTGCCTTTCTAAACCTATTAAATCCATTCATGCTCTCAGTACCTATGAGCTGCGGCGATGCGTCTGAAGATATTCCTCATACCTGCCGCACGTGCTATTCAACTCTATTCAAATTGGATCGAATAAAAGTTTTATCGTATCGATTATCGATTTAGTCGCAATCGCGTGCTTCCGCCATCCGACCCGAGCTGGAAGCGAGCCAGCCTTCTTCGGCGCTGCGTTATAATAATCGAATGCTGTATTCATGATTATTACCCTCACTTTAATTATTATTGCGCACCGTTCTGTGCTATTCTAGTCGGATGTTTTATAGGACTGGGGTTTTATTAATTGCAGTGGTTAGTGGTTAAAATTCCATAAAAGGTAAATCGTTTTAATGGGTAGAGGCTAAACGTATTATTTTGGAAATGTTTTGTAAAAAAAATACCCCAAGCATTTAAACTACCTCGTCATCATTTAAGCTGAAAGATGTCCACCGCTGAAAATAGGTAGACCTGGAATCTATCTATATAAAAATTAATGCATGTATGTTTGTGTTCCATTGATCAGATTGTTACGAAATTTTGGTAGGTTATTCTGAGGACGCCCGCGAGTTTCTGACCCAAAAAAATCTATATTTAAAAAAATAAACCGGCCAAGTGCGTATCGGACTACGCACAAAGAAGGGTTCAGTAGTTGGGATGAATTTGTCCCGAAATAAAAACTTAAGAGTCCTATTACATTTTTTAAAGAAATTCGTAATTTTTGACGTTGTAATTTTCATTAACATTATGATATTTTAATTATTTAATTACAATAACGATAGTGCTCTTTCTTATAAGTTGGAGTTACACATTATTTTCAAGTGATTTACTGAATTGACGCGGAATATATAGTACTTTAGTTTTATTTATGGTAATTTTTTCTTATTATATTGAGAAACGAAAACGAATGAAACGTATTCATTGTAGATAGAAGTTTTATACCTTATTAGTTTATTTGATAAAATTTTGTTTATTTGGAATATAATGGACGCTGAATCAAGACATTTATTGCTTTTCTTTATGATTTTTTTTGTGAAAACTCAAGAAATTTAAAGAAATTCTAGAACTCCAATAAACAAGTAAAACATTCAACTTATCTTTTAGTAATTTTAGCTTTTATTTGAATTGAATAGAACAAAGTGAATTTAAGCGTCAAAGTTCCATCGCTAACGGATTTTCTTGTAAACTGAGTTCGTAAAATATTTATAGTAAATTACACGAAAAGAAAAATTAAAATGTGTAACTCCAACTTACAAGAAAGAGAATAGCACTATCGTTATTCATAATCAAATAATTAAAATATATTACTGTTGCTGAAAATTACAACGTCAAAAATCATGAATTTGCGTAAAAAGTGTAATAGGACTCTTAACGTTGTACTTGAAAAACATGTTCTCCCATACATTCCAACTGCAAATGTAAGTTTGTTCGCACAATATTGAGAGATTTACCATGTTATTTTAAGACCATAGACTTCTTATAGATTTTCCTGTAATTTATGAGTAAAGAGCCATATTATGTTTTTCTTTTTTTCAAAATGTTTGGTCCAGTACTTGTAGAGATAAGGTCGGAGCGGTAAATTTTCATCGAATTTCTTAAATATCTTTAAAAGTATTTATTTTAAAATTATATATAAAATAATTTTCAAGATTTTCGCAACAAGCTCTTTCATTTTATATATCACATGGTACTGTTAACAAAACTTTTTTTTAAATTTTCTTGTATGCCCCCAAATGTAACCCCTATATTCAAAATTCATTTATTTATGTTACACGTTCGTATTTGGGTCACAGAAATACATATGTGTACCAAATTTCAACTTAATCAGTCTATTAGATTCGGAGTAAATTGGCTGTGACAGACGGACAGATAGACAGACACACCAGTGATCCTATAAGGGTTCCGTTTTTTCTTTTTGAGGTATGGAACCCTAAAAATTGTGGCATTGCAACGCATGTCGGGTGCAGCTAGTAACAATATAATAAAAATACCCACTGTGTAGTAGTTATGGGTGAGGATTCTAAATAAGCTTACCGCAAACTCCAGTCCACTGCCTCGCGCTCCTACGGACTCGGTGGCGTGTTTCCTGTTCTGAATCCTGCTAAACTTCACTACACATATTTTCCAGAGGCTTTAATTAATACTATTGTTCGTATTTTGCAGGGATTGTAACACGAAATCAACGAAGAACAATTTTCATTTAGAAAAAGTTTATATCGCGCGGAGCACATTATTTTACGAGTCACGACCAATTAGTGTCGCAAAAATGCACTCGGAAATGCGGCGCCACTGTGCTTGTCCGATGACCAATAGGATTTCTTAGCGAATGGGCGATGAGAAAGCTTAATCAAATCAACCCCTTTTTAGCCGACTGCCCCAGAAGGAGGGTAATGTTTTTCGAGAGTATGTATGTATGTATGTACATATGGCTTTTTCTTTGGCACGCTCTGTAGCCCAAACGGCTTGATGGATTTTAACTTATGAGGTGTCGTTATATTCGTCTTAAAAGTGGAAGTGACAGGCTATATAATATTTATATATTACATCTGCAAATAAATAAAAAAAGGAAGGGTTGGTTTAAAAAAAAAATTATTGGTATCAAATAAAAGCTAGTAATGGGTCAATCATCCCATCACCCACCCATTGATTTTTTTTTAATATATATATATATATATATAAAACTAAAAAGCTTGAAATAAAGCAAATTATTTAAAAAATCAAAAACCCGACTGCATAAACACAACTGAAAAGACAAAAAACAAGCATTATGTTATAATCCACAAAATGTTGGTATTGCAGGCGGGGGACAAACAATAATTACATCATAATTTCAGGTTATTGGTTGGTACCCCGCTTGCAATACCAAAATTTTGTGTTTTTGCAGTCGGGCTTTTGTCTTTTTTTTATTAGGTTTTAATTACACATAAAAGCTAAGCTATTTGTAGTGGGGTGAAAAAAACTATCCTAAAAAATCCCTAAAATTTAACAAATTAGCTATATAATACCCACTTTAAAGAGAACGGTACAAACACCTACGAATAAAAATAATCACAAAATTTTGTATAAAAATAAAACTAAATTAAAACGATATTCCTCTTGATAATAATGAATGAGCACACAATCCTGCGCGCCTACTATGGCAACAGTCCCGGCTTGCGGAACAATGAACCAAAAAGTTATAACCTTTATTTAAATGAGCTCAACTGCGCCGTTTCAGTTCCCAAAAATAACACATTTTACACACATTACTAATCACGAATTATCATACATGAACAGTTTTACTTACGAACCTATGTGGTTGTGGGCAAAATAAAACGTTTTATATAATAGTACGTGGGCGACCAAGCTCTGCTTTGATGAAAATAGAGCCTGCTCATTTAATGTTATAGGAAAGTTCATACTAATTCCATGTATAGTATTTACTAATTCCATGCTGCCATGATAGTAGGTCTTTACTAATAGCATGCTGCCATGTTATTATTCTAAGATAGCCATCTTGTTCTTAACTTTGGGTGACCGAGCTCAGCTCGGATGAAAATATGGAGAAAACGAATTCTCCCAGATATGAGACTTAGCTAAATAAATTTTTCGCCCCATAAACCGCTATATTGCAATTTTCATCGTCGTTCATGAGAAATCGCTAGAGCCGTTTTCCAGAACGTGATTACAAAAATATTTTAGTAGTATTTGACTAGTATAAGATATATCCTTTTATATTGGGTGGCGAATTTTGCATGGGCATTTCTTTAGAGCGAATTCTCGGTACAAACGCTTAAATATCTGCTACAAGAAATATACCTATAATTTTGACACCATTTCGTATTTAGAATTATAGATAAATGTCATACAAACATTGCTTCTCTTTATAACTTTGTTTTCGCAGCATAGGCAGGACATAAGATAGATCTAGTAGTAGAATGCTATAGTCTTTCTGTAAGGTTCAGTATGTTGAACCTTACAGAAAGACAATCGCATTCTATTAACTAACAGTCTCCTAAAAGCTACTAACAATTCCCGAAGTCTGTAATAGTGAAGAGCCCGTACGAGCGGTATTACCCCCACACGAAGCCTAGCTGGGTAATATCGCGCTCGTTAAACCTCGGGCGCGACCCGAACTGCATCCAAATGTTCCTTACTCTCCAAAGACAAACGGCTGGTTAGGTAAATATACCATTACTTTGGCTTGAAACTGATTATTTTAGAACGTGATGAAGAAAATTATAGGCTACTTTTTCGATGTTATAGAGAAGATGCACAAAAATAATGTAAAATTACGATCGTGGGTTTTTTTAAATAATATACACTTGTTGTTCTGATAGTCTTTGTCTGTCGTGTAATATTAGGACTTTAAACATTATATCTTAACTACATTTGCGTTCATGTAAATTACTAGTTCAACGTGCAACCTTATTGGTAGCTATATTTTTGAGCCGTTTGAGGTTGAAAAACTAGGACCGTGACTATTTCGGGCCATCGCCAAGCGGTTCGTCGACTCTTCACGTGACCAGAGGGCTGGCCAACAAATCAGCATTGCCATACAACGTGGCAATGCGACCAGCCTTTTGGAAATTTTTCCCACTGACGAATTTTTTAATGCCTAATGAGCTCTTCCCTTTATTTTATTTTTTTCTTTACATACTTGTACATAACATATATAATAGTTTGTTCAACCTTAATTAGGATTCCGTATCAAAATGGTAAAAAGGAACGAAGGTCTGTCTGTCCGTCTGTTTGTCACAGCTGGATATTTCAAGAACTACTAATGTTATCAACTTGAAATTTGGAATAATTTTAGATGACGTTTGCCCAACTATTTTGCAATTAAGAAATAATTAAAAATATGTATTTCTTTTGCAACAGGGGCTGAATGGGGGTCTTAAAAATTCGAAGAGAGCCCCTCTTCGAATTTTTACTAGAACATGTGGAATATCATATGAAAGAGCGCTATTTGCACGTTCTCAAACATTTTCTTTTGTTTTTTTTAGGCCGCATAGTTTTCGACTTTTGACGAAAAATGTTTAGAAATATACCGTTCCCCCTTATCTCCGAAGTTTGCATAGAGAAAAATCTGAAATTATTCTATGTGATAGAAATTTATGTAAAGATTGCAGGAAAAATAAAGCGATGTCACTAAATAGCACACTTTTTCAGAAATCATTAACTTAAATTACATTAGTTCCACTATTGGTCACAAGATGGCGCTGACCTAAAACTGCAGTATTCTACACGGCAGTGTGCAGTGTTAAAATTCTCTGACGAATATAGGCCTCGCCGATGAAAATTTTAAATGGTACGCGACCCTTGGTGCGCGAGTCCAACTCGCTCTTGACCGGTTTTTTTATTATTAGATTAATGGAAGCTGCCAGCGTGTAAAAAGGAAATACTACGTAGGTAACAATCCTTACCTCCTCCGCTACTTTTGGAGAATTTATTGTCCGAACTTTTAATGTTAGTCTATTTGTATTAGCTGGTAGCTTTTTGCAGTAACTGAAATAATGAAAATCATTGAGTACATATTCTTTTATATACTCAATGATTTACATTATTTCAGTCACTGCAAAAAGCTAACTTACTTTAGAATTTATTAAATTGAAATTAAAATCCTAACTAATATTATAAATGCGAAAGTGAGTTTGTTTGTATATTACGCTTTCACGCTAAAACAGCTAAACGGATTTGAATGATATTTGGCACATGGATAGACCATTACCTAGGTTAGGACAAAGAATACTGTTTATCCCGATATTCGTACGGGATCGAAACCTATGCGGGGTAAACCGCGGGGCGCAGCTAGTGTTAAATAAGTATACTTAACAGACGTTTTCTCTCATGTCTTCTGTAAGTACTAAAACTTGAATAACTTAATGGTATAATAAAGTGTAGTCGCAGCCTACCTGCCGCAGTAAGTTCTCAAGTCCCTTGTGTGACAAGTTATCTAGTTTGTTACTTACGAGGAGCAACTTATGGGACGATAACCAATATACTCAAGGATCAAAGAAAGTATGAGATAACGAATATCTCACATAGTTGTACCAAATGTTTGCGATCCCTTCCGGACTGATTGATGTTCTGAGTAATGTTGACATACTATTGATGAAAACCTTTCTTGGAAGTATAACAGGGTCAATAATCTTTGTTGTAATATTTTAATACAAACTATTCGAATAATTATTTTTTTTACTTTACTTCAAGACATTGTACGTAGAGTAGAACCTTCAAATATTACCTTATTAGCTTTCTAGAAAATCTATATAACACAAAAACAGCTAAAAACAATTAGGTCTAATCAAATTAGTACAATCTAAACATCTCATTCAATCCGAAATGACTTAAAATTAACGCCTGAACGTAAGCTGATAGTTTTTCCCCTAGCGGGGGTGAAGGCGGGGTGTGGTGCAGGGTTGGCTCGGCGCCAGCGCTCAGATAATTATCCCCTATTAATCTCGCAACCAAATCGTTGAGAATGACAATAAAAAACGAGTGATAGCGTTCACGGAGATGGCTCTCTATTGCCACTAAATAAACACTAATGTCTTATACGTGGTTTTTCTGTTACAGATTTTTGGATGAGATTCTTTTGGTATCCACAGGAAGAGTAGGGAGAGTATTTTTTGCTACATTATTGACTCTCTTTGTGTCAAATTGGTAGTTTGTGCCTTCAACTACACACAGTTTTTTAAATACCTTTTTATTTTTGAATTCATTATATTTTTGGTTTCCCTTATTTAATTGAAAATAAAGTTATTACTGTCCTCTTTAAGAAAATGAACACTTAATTATATTGTCCTTACAACATAATTAAAGTTTTATTTTTAATTTAAAATACCAGATAATATAAGTATAGTATAGTATAAGTACAAAAAAATTCAAAATTATTGAATTTTTGGTACACACGGCTACACATCAAGCTATACCTTTCCAGTATAAGCTGACCTCGCATTGTACGGAAATCCTATACAATGCGAGATTAGCTTATAATTGAAATGTATAGCTTGATATGTAGCCGCATGTACGCAATTAAATATATCATAATCTCGCCTACAAGATGAGCTTGGGAGTAAGATATTGTACACGTAAAAACATGTTAAAACATAATAATAATTAATAAATTTTGTTTTTTTATGTGCAAAATTTTCTGAAATAACAAATAAATCAACCGACTGAAAACTGATTGAAACGATCAACTTAAAAGTAATATTTTAGCTCTGCCACTTGTCAGGATGATTTTTTTTTTAAAAGATGATGAATTAAATAAACCAAATTAAAAACGTTGTGTTAAAAACGTCTGTGAAATAAAGACGTTCATATTGACGACAGATTATTTTTGAACATAATACGTTCATAATTTATACTTAAAATGCTCTTTTTTGAATTGCTAGGTTTATCATTATAATTAAATTTAATAGATTCACATTTACCTTTTTTTTGCATTAACCTTGATTGGTTCGTGGACCTTGCTAAGTAATAACAGCCTCGCGGATCATTCTATCAGGTTAAGCTACGTTTTCCGCGGTTAGTCCGTAGATGGGTGACCAACTTTACATACCGAGACGCCTCCGTGTCTCGAAAAGCACGTTAACCCGTTGGTCCCGGCTGTTCGTGAATCTTTGACAGTCGTTACGGGTCGTCAGAAGCCCGAAAATTTGACAACCAGTCTTACCAAGGGGTATCGTAGTACCCAATTACTTAGTTGTGGAGGTCAGATAGGCAGTCGCTCCATGTAAAATACTGGTATTCAGCTGCATACGGTTAGACTGGAAGCCAACCCCAATATAGTTGAGAAAAGGTTAGGCAAATTGTGATTGAACCTTAATTCGTTTAAAAGCCATAGTTTTTTTTATGCCAGACCAATTTCTTAGCCTATAAAATTATTCAATTTGTAAGTTTATGTAGGGTACTTAATAAACAACGGTGGAGCGGTTACACTGTAAGCTTCACACAAGCAATTTAGATAAGGCAACGCCAATATTTGCGGTGTTCCGTCAGCGGCGAGCGGACCGCTTTCTGATCCTTGCAGTGGACAGCGGAGCGATGCGGTACGGACCTGAAATTTTAAAGAAACAAATCACCCTGCAGCTTGTTCTTGCATAGTTCTCGTTTCAGAGGAAAACCAACAGATTTGTATGTATCACGAGAACTTTATCATTGCAGTTTTAAATAAGCATAATTTTTTTTTTAAACCCCAGTTACAAACATTTCCTCATTTTTCTTTCCTATTCCATCACCAGACCCTGTTCATCTATCTATAACCTATTTATTGAGACCATTTTAATGAGCCCAAACACGAAACTTGTGCTATAAGAAGGTTTGCTAAGGAGTTGGGTATCCTGTAAATTCCAGTTGATACTGCAGCATCAGTTCAAGGTTATTTATTATGTTATTCCAATTATTATCATTGAATTTACAGCATACCAAATTTCAAATCGATCAGACTTGAGAAAAATACTCACATCCATTCATCAACTAGAAAAGAGCTGATAATCTTCAAACGGCAGAACCGATTTTCTTGAATTATAGCTAAGAACACTCTCGATCAAGTCACCTTTCAAACCAAAACACAATCGGTTCAGCCGTTTAGGAGCTACGGTGGTGCAGGCAGACACACAGATACACACCCTAAACTTATAACACCCCTCTTTTTTCCGTCAGAGATTATAAAATTCCCAGCGTTACTATAGCTAGTTGATTAAGACCAAAACTAGTCAGGCAATCCCCGAACCAAAACATGCATTATTAAATCTGTAAACATCCATTCACTATGTCTTCAAATAGATTGAACATGCTTTTATGTCACAAGTGGGAGTAATTAAAAAAAAGTAATGCGAAATAAAGCGGAGCGATACCGAGCGTCGCAAAACAGTCAACTCGATGTGAAAAATTGTACAAACACAGAGTGAGCGCCTGACCCGCTGATATGGTGAACCAAGTCGATAGTTTACTGTATACCCCAGCCATGGCGTTGAGTGATTTATGGGTTTCATAGAAAGTAAATATGCTTCCGTAGGACTTTGAAGTTTCTCATAACTTTTATGCAGTTTGCCGTCACAATTTTTTTTTAATAGTCTACTAACCTCATCAAAGAAAATGGTATCATAACGTACGTGGCATGATCGGATACTCTTGAAGTGCTCGATTTTATAGATTTACGTTATCTAGAAACTATCCCTTTTTCACCCAGGATGGTGGCCGAAGTAAATCTGTAAATAATTAATTTTATAACCATAAACTTACTCCAACCACAACAATATCTGTTAACGAGTACATACGTTAGATGAGGCGCCGCTAGTGAGCGCAGCATTCAGTTAATATTCATTAGTAGTAACATGGAACAGTTTCCATGTCAGCGGTCAATCATGCGTACACTAATCACTCTCAAGCATCGCAGTAATTTTAACAGTGTTTTCGAAAATATAATGTAAATTAGGAATTTAAAATTACCAAATCAAATCTTTTTATTGTAGGCATAGGTTATACAGACAGTTGTTAGGTAAATTACAGTTCCATTATGTCCTGCCTAATAGGCACACAATAATTAAGTCAACATGCAGTATAAAAAAATCTTAGGCATCACTTATAAAGCAAATCTTACAAAATAACAATTAGGTGTATGGTGACAGATTGTAGTAGGCACTAATTATTAAGAAAATCATGGATCGTGTACTAAGTTTTGTCAATAAAAAATATTACGCAATTTAGATTTAAATAGTGGAAGTTCCTTGGTACTTTAAATTTGCACAGGTATGTTATTGTAAATTTTTGATGCCATTCCAAAAACAAACTTTTGCCCAGAAGAGCAGTTCTATGTGGTATACTAGATATTTTTAGCATATATCTTTTTGATTTTAGTTCACCCAATAAATTTTTATTTATTTTAACAAATACTGTAATTCATAGATATATGCTGATGGGGGAACCTGCTACAGGGACACCCTTCAGGAAAACAAGGCGTGATGTTATGTTTATGGTTATGTATAAGCTGATGGAAAGGTCAAAATTTTAAACTTTTTAAAATATGGTTCGCATGATTCAGGAACAAAATATACCAGTCATTGCGCGAACGCATCTTTTTTGCGCTTTACAACTGATTCTTTATTTGTGGCGTTGCCCCAGAATATAATGTGTGCTTTCCATGTCATATCATTATCTATCCAAAGTCCTAAAAATTTTACGCAGTTGACTTGATCAATTACTGTACCATCGTGTTGAATGTTGAAGTAGTTTTTATTTTTGGCGGGAATGTGACTAATTTAGGTTTTTCTAAATCGATGACCTGGTTATTATTTGCGAGCCAGTTAATTATTACATAAAGGGTATTATTTACGTTTGCTTCAAAAGTATCCATATTTTCACCAGTAAAAATGGCTGTGCTGTCGTCAGCAAAAAGAATCATAGAGTGTTGTGTGACGTTTGGCAGATCGTTAATGTAAATTAAGAATATGGGGGCCCTAGCACGCTACCTCGTGGTACACCGTCTAGTACTTTATTAAAGTTTAGTTTCATGTTTTTGTTCCCAGCCATTTGAAGAGTTGATTTCATTTATTTCTACAACCTGATATATATATATATAACCTTATTCCATAGTAATAATAATATTTGGGCCACTGGGTCACTGAAGACCTTAAAGATAACTGTGACATTGGAAGGGAACGTAGGTCGGCTGTCCGCTGTAACATGCTGGCCCGCAGGTTTGCACGATGTACGAGGGCAGTTAAAGTAACGCTTTTCAAAGCTTACTCTCAGTCCTTCTACACGTGCAGCCTGTGGGTAAACTTTACTCAACGGGCATACAGCGACCTACGCGTTCAATATAATAATGCACTGAGAGTGCTGCTGCGGCTGCCGTGGCGTTGTAGTGCATCCGGGATGTTTGCGAATAATAATATTGATGGTTTTGTCGCTATTGTTCGAAAAAGTTGTGCATCCCTGATGTCACGTGTTCGCGGCAGAACCAAAAGTATTCTCAGTGTGTTCGCAGATCGGTGGGATTCCCCGATGTTGCGGAGGTGGATGCAGTTCCACGCTGAATTTTAATATTTTTCATAATCTGTGTTGTACCTACTAACACTAGATGTTAAGTAAAATTGTTACTAACCCTATGGACTCCGTCTGAAATAAAAATATTCTATTCTATTCTATTCTATAGTTTATTCAAAAGTGTTTCATGGTGTACGTAGTCAAACGCTTTGGTCATGTCCATAAACATTGCAGTCACAGGAACAAGTCTGTCAATATTTGTATAAATTGGATTTAAAAGATCATAAATTGCTAAGTGGATTGATTTATTGTTTCTAAAGCCTTTTTGTTCCTCTGCAAACGGATTTTGTTTTTCAAAATGAGTACTGATTGCATGATATATAACTTGTTCTAGTACCTTAGTGAAAAAAGGAAACATTGCTCTAGGCCTATAGGCCTAGAGCAATGATCCCTATTTTCACTGCTTATAGGACTGCTTATAGGCTCCTATAAGCATTTTCTTGAATAGCGGCTTTACTACAGACATTTTCAGTTTGCTTGGGAAAACACCGTGCTCAATACACAAATTGATGATATGACTGAGTATTGGGCTGATAACATGCGCTACCTTTTTAATTGAAGAGGTTGTAATGTCATCATATCCAGTACCTCCATTTTTTTTTGGGATTTAATTATTTTGTAAATGTCGTATGGAATTACGGGGTTTTATAAAGATTTATATGAGTTATTGTGTGATGTCAAATTATTGTTATCATTTAAATGTCTTTGACATATCTCGGAACCCTGGGGTCCCGGACCTTTGAATGGCGTACGAGGGGCCAAAGCCAACTCGCAGAGGCTCCTTAGACAATTTTGAGGTGTTGAGGCACCATCCGACGGTTATCCCTGTTCGCACTATGCAAGGGCACCCAAGGACAACCCCCGGTTGGTGTAGGACTATTGCAGGATATGGAAACAGATATTAGACTATGGGTTTGGGTGGCTAAAATGGACTGGTTACCTGGAACTATGGAAGGACTATGGCCCCTGCCTGATCAATGTTTATATGTACACGGATAAAATTGCAGGGGGTGACTTGCACACTCAATAATGGGCTCCAAAAACGGTCGCTAGTACAAAGTGTTGTAGCGACAAGGGAGCAACATATCCTGAGGTGCTTATGAGGAATGAATAGAATAGAATAATTATTTATTTGCACAGAAAGTAGGTACAAAAAATGCAGATGTTTTATAATTAGAGATCCTGATACTTTCTACCTTAAATTAGGCATGCAATCATTTAATACAAGTGCTTAATAGTCTAAAAATACTGTCAATATGAAAATTTTTATAATGCGGTCAATAAATTAAATAAAGATTTAAAGATGTCAGGATTAATTAGGTAACTATAAAATTTTATCATTTAGAAATTCACAAGTGGAGTAATAAAATTTATCAATTAACAAGACTGACAATTTATTTTTTAAACAGTGGAATGGACTCGTTTTTTATTCCATCGGTTATTTTGTTAAAGATAACCGGGCACACACATATAACACTTTTCCTTAATAATGCAGTGTTATAACCACTAACACATAGCATTTTTTTATACTGCCTTCTAACTGGTCGTGTTCTATTGTCAGATGATTTATTAAAAAGATTCATATTTGATTTTACAAAAACAGCTATTTCGAAAATGTAAAGTGATGAGAATGTTAGCAAAAGGGACTTGAATACAGGTACGGAACTATCTGTTACTTTCATGTTACACATTGCCCTTATGGATCGTTTTTGAGCCATGTTTTTTTCTTTCAGACTACAATTTCCCCAGAATATTATCCCGAATCTCAGAATTATTGACGCCACTAAACCATGGTAAGCAACCAATCTGGTGGGCACATTCACTTTCCTGGATAGATTAAAAATCACTTACGCTGCTGTACTTAATTTTTTACATACTTCTTCTACGTGTGACTTCCAGGTTAGTTGACTGTCTATCATTATACCTAAAAAAATCATCGAGATGTGGTCGCCGCGACCACATCTAGATTCATCCTCACGCCAGCTTCTAAGAAATATTTCCTGAGACTGTATATTTTGCGATTGTGGAAGCTCATAGCATTTAAAAAGCCTCCACACTTTCGCGAGATATACAGTCTCATTACCGATGATCCCGGTTGATGCATTCGATATGCAGTCAGCAGCGTACGGACCCTCCTATTCAAGGCGTCGAGTACGTTTTGAGTTCATTTGGGTATGCCGAAAGAATACATCAAAACCGGCATGACCCAACCGTTGAAGACGTTTGATCTTGTTTCCGCCTGATAGAAGACTATTAAATATTTTCTTCAGGTGGCCAAAGAAGCGTTCCTTCAACGATTGCTTCATGTCAGTAACATTGATGTCCAACGCTTCCGACATACCCAAATACTCATAGGTATTAGATGCGGCTCTAAGGTTTATGGAAACCGAGAGTTGGGTTCCCACGGATTCCACAATCTCCCCAAGCCCTACATGCATGACCGCACATTTGTCCACACCAAATTCCATTCTGATGGCGCTACTGAAAGTTTCACTTATTTTCAGTAGCTCCATCAGTTGGAAAAATTGTTGGAGGCAAAAGCTTCTAGATCATCCATGTAGAGGAGGTGAGATATAACCTGACCACCTCTCGTCAACCGATAGCCAGTACCTGAATCATCCAGCAGTGTGCTTAGAGGATTCAGGGCTAAGCAGAACCAGAGCGGACTGAAACTGTCGCCTAGATATATGCCTCGCTCTATCTTTATCGACTGGTTATTCCTCTGGATATTTCGACATCCTGGATAGCGAAGGACCGTCCTCCATTGCCTCATACACGACATCAGGAAAGCGCGCAGAGTTGTATCTATTTTATATAACTCCAGCGCCCTCATGAGCCATGTATGTTGCACCGAGTCATAGGCCTTCTTATAATCTATCCAGCATGTCGACAGATTCTTTCGGTAACGGTAAACCTGTTGGCTAATGGCCCTATCATTGAGGAGCAGCTCCATAGTACCGTGGGACCCGTTCCTACATCCATTTTGAGAGGCAGACATGATGGAGTTGGTGTCTATATGTTTGTTAATTTTAGCTCTCAAAATGAATGTAAGAACTTTATAGACCGTCGTTAAACACGTGATCGTCTCATAATTTTTGGGTTCCGCGGTACTACCAGATTTATGGAGCAAGTGGGTAACTCCTGTCGTTAGGAATTGGGGTAGCGAACCAGACTCCAGAGCAGTCTGGTACTGAGCCGCCAAGCGAGCGTGCGATCTAAAAACCATTTGATCCAGAAATTGTGCAGCCCGTCCGGCCCTGGAGACTTCCAGTTAAGCAACGGACGGACTGCACGAGCTACATCTTGGGGGCTGATAGTAATAGCCCCCATTTCTGGTATTGGATCGCAGGCTCGCTCGACTTCCCGAGTCCAATCACCTTCGGTTTGACTGACAGGTACCGACCAGATGCTGCGCCAGGAAGAGCACATGGCATCATCATCCGGCAGATGCGTGTCAGCCACACCTTGGTCTGGTCGCTCCCAAGCCCTATAAACCCTCCTTTCATCGCTCTGGAAGGTGTGATTCTGTGTGTATCGTTCTTCTCGCCGCTTATACCTACGATTATGGTTCGCCCATGCATACACTTTCTGCTTCAGGAAGTCGATGCGCTCTGTGACACGGGTCATATAGTCCTGAGGGCTGATATCAGTCCCTAAGAACGCCAATAGCTCCATCAGTTGCAAATTGTTGGGGGCAGAGAGTTTTTGGGTCATCCATGTTGAGGAGGTGAGATATAAACTAATCATCTCTCCTCAACCGATAGCCAGTACCTGAATCATCCAGCAGTGTGCTTAGAGGATTCAGGGCTAAGCAGAACCAGAGCGGACTCAAACTGTCGCCTAGATATATGCCTCGCTCTATCTTTACCGACTGGTTATTCCTCTGGATATTTCGACATCCTGGATAGCGAAGGACCGTCCTCCATTGCCCCATACACAACATCAGGAAGGTGCGCAGAGTTGTATCTACTTTATACAACTCCAGCACCCTC
The DNA here is from genome assembly GCA_916610215.1 of Omphaloscelis lunosa. Lineage (NCBI taxonomy): Eukaryota > Metazoa > Arthropoda > Insecta > Lepidoptera > Noctuidae > Omphaloscelis > Omphaloscelis lunosa. The sequence continues at coordinate 22,849,144 of OU744249.1, forward strand.
ATGAGTCATGTATGTGGCACTGAGTCATAAGCCTTCTTATAATCTATCCAGCATGTCGATAGATCCTTTCGGGAACGGCGAACCTGTTGGCTAATGGCCATATCAATGAGAAGTAGCTCCTTAGTACCACGGGACCCGTTCCTACATCCATAATGAGAGGCAGGCATGATGGAGTTGGTGTCAATATGTTTGTTTATTTTACAGACCGAAGAACTTTATAGACTGTTGGTAAACACGAGATCGGTCTATAATTTTTGGGTTCCACGGTGCTTCCAGATTTATGGAGCAGGCGGGTAACTCCTGTCGTTAGGAACTGGGGTAGCGAACCAAACTCCAAAGCAATCTGGTACTGAGCCGCCAAGCGAGCGTGCGATCTTAAAAACCATTTGATCCAGAAATTGTGCAGCCCGTCCGGCCCTGGAGACTTCCAGTTAAGCAACGGACGGACTGCACGTGCTACATCTTGGGGGCTGATTGTAATAGCCCCCATTTCTGGTATTGGATCGCAGGCTCGCTCGACTTCCCGAGTCCAATCTCTTTCGGTTTGACTGACAGGTACCGACCAGATGCTGCGCCAGGAAGAGCACATGCCATCATCATCCGTCAGATGCGTGTCAGCCACACCTGGTCTGGTCGCTCCCAAGCCCTATAAACCCTCCTTTCATCGCTCTGGAAGGTGTGATTTTGTGTGTATCGTTCTTCTCGCCGCTTATACCTACGAATATGTTTCGCCCATGCATACACTTTCTGCTTCAGGAAGTCGATGCGCTCTGTGACACGGGTCGTATAGTCCTGAGGGCTGATATCAGTCCCTAAGAAAGCCCGCCTCACAAAACGCATCACTCTAGGGCGAGTATTGCCCTCCCTGAAGCAGATTAGTTTGCCGATGAGTGTTCTGGCCCCAATTCTGCACTGCCAGGCTGGTGCGGCTGGTCTTGGTTGTGTGCGATAGCTCTAGAGCTACACAACCAAAACCAGCCGCACCAGACCGCACCGTCAAATGACCGACCGACGTGAGCTACACGGCATGCCGCTACAGCCGCACATTACAGAATTGAATGAGTATCAGTGGGGTCTTCGCAGTCATCTAAATAGTTTGACAACTGCGAATCCAGAACCGCCACCAGCGCCTTATTTTTGTTATGCATGGGCAAACGGGATAAACGTGGTTTAAGTTCGGATGACATAAACCGATATTCCTGAATCCCACCTTCTAAAGCACTCCTCAATTCTTCATTGCACTGGGTACTTACATTTGTAGCCCTGTCATCAATCCTCTCATCAGCTTGACTTGTAATGATCTGTGATGGTACTATAACACTCTGCAATAGGGATGCGATGACATGGCTTCTTTGTATTTCTCTTCGCAGGTGATCAAGTACAATGTCATCCAACATATGATTACGCTGGATGACCCGCACCTGATCCGATAGTTGTTGTGCCGAAACGTTGACAGCTGGCTCAAGCACCTAGTAAAGAGAGAGCATCCGAGCACGGTACGCGGTCAGATTGTTTCCCCCCTCTGTAGCCCCATAGTATGAGCGCATGACGTTTTCGTTAATGGATCGTGTCCATCTCATGCGCTGCACACTTTCGCCGGGAGCTGGGACCATATCAGAGGCCGGTGGGCCTCGAGGTCCTAAACCGTCCGGCGGCCGGCGTCCTCCCCGTCGGCGAGCAGGTGGTGGCGTCGTGGGCGGAGAGAAATATTCGTCACTCGAGCTCGACGCAACTGCCGCGGCCGGTGTCGTCACAGTGGGGCTGAGTACCGGTGGCGGTGAGGCGGAGCTGAGCGGCGACTCCGGAGATGGTAGGCGTTTACGTTGAGCTGCTGATCTGGTCAACATTAAATCTTCATATTCTTTTCCCGTTCATTGTTTTATCGGATTCGGCAGTTTCTAGTATAATTCTATTGCATTTTGGTCAATGTGAACTCTTTACTAGGTTTTTAGTAGTTTTCGGAATCCAGGTTCGGGTTGTATGGAAAAGCTATTGTAAAAGTGCGTGAAAATTAATTATTGTTAAAATAACGAAGATATTATGAAGTTTTGTTGACACGGTGTTATTTAAATTATTATTATCATGTTACGATAATTACAGGAAATGTCATGCGGGTGTACTATGCCCAATCGAATGCCAAATTATCGAATATCAATTGATCGACCACTATAAATCGAACGACTATAAATATCAAACAGAGTAGTATTAACAAATTTTTAAATTTATTACTAAGTCACAGTGTATGGATTGGCACTTTTCAGGATTCCGTACCCGAAGGAAAACGGAACCCGATAACTAAGCCTCCGCTGTCCTCTAGTCTGTTAGTGAGCTATATCTAATGAACCGTAATAGGTAGATACTTGAAAATTTCACAGATTGTGTATTTCTATTGCCGCTATAACAGCAAATAATAAAAAAAAACATAATAATTAATTAATTAAATCCAAATTCAGCATAAATAACATCACGCCTTGTTTCCCCGAAGGGTTGGGCAGAGGTGTCCCTGTAGCAGGTTCACCCACATTTCGCCAGTTATGTTTTAAGTCCCATGTAATAGGGGGAGCCTATTGCCATCAATCGGGCAAAAATCCAGACTCCGGGCTGCTACTGAGAAATTTCAGATAGAAAAACCCAATAACACTTTGCCCGACCCGGGAATTGAACCCAGGACCTCATGCTCAGCAGTAGCGCTTGCGACCACTAGACCAACGAGGCAGTCAGTATGTTTTTTTTTAGTATAAATATCTATAAAATATACATACCTATATATGTCGGAGACAGATACGTGACTCTTTTGTTAATATCAGCGATATTTTAACTACTGTGGGTGTACTGTGGGTAGTGTTGGTTAATGCGCAATAGAAAAACCGTTTATGGATCACATTATAATTTACTATCAAATTAATCACACAATCAATTCACACACTGTAGGTACACGACACAACTATACTGAACGCGCGACAGTTCTATATTCTATGTTACGGGGTTTGGTTTCCGCACTTAGTCCGTCAAGTGGACCATTGTGCGTGGACCATTGCGGCCGTTTGGTGGTTATTCCAACCAGCCCACCTCCCTCCAGAAGTTAAAGAAAGATCTGGTAGACCCGAGAGTTTCTGCTCTTATCTGGGTGACGCTTGTGCATTCAAATAGCACGTGCGTGACGATTTCCTTAGCCTCCATGCACGTCCTGCACAGATGAACTCTGCTCTGATCCCGCTCGGCCGGTCCGAACGTTATGCTGTAGACTTTGTCGACCGTCGCTAGGCGGCGCTGGCATCCCGATTAGTCAACTCAGTAACGTACTTCCGACGTATACATATTTCAATAAATATAAATTCTATATTAATTTTCTTATTTTTTCCATAAAAAATCGTGTTTTTTTCGGCGTTTTTTACTCCATCTTAATACGGTACCCTTTCGTGTGCAAATCCGACTCACACTTTGCCGGTTTTGATACGTTATTTATTTAACGTATAAAAAGTGCGAATCTGTAAACGTTATGCCGCGAACATTTCAAGTTCACTAAACAAGGGAAGGCTGTTCAAATAATATCTCAACACCAGCACACAGGGAACTCAACTCGTTGGCGCACAAAATGACGCCCAAATTACTTTCTTAAATGCAAATGAAAGTAAACAGGAAAATAGACGAATAAATAATTTAGTCAGCAAGTCGCAACTCTTCGCCGGCGCGGGTGGCGCGGGAGTGGGCTTTGGCATGAGAAGTAGCGGTGAAGATATTTGGTTATGGTTGGTTCTGCATTAATAAAGAATGAAAGATGAAATGAATTACTATTTTGGAAAAAAAAAAACAAGAGTCAGTTTTTCAATTTTAAGCGCGTATTTTTTTATCAGTAAGTAGTTATTTTTTTATTTTCTCGAGGTTGCGTCCTTTGCAGTGAGATGCTTATTACTTCAATTTCGTAGATGCCTGTATTTTCTAGCTTTTAACTTAATTTCATAAATATCAAGACTCCGTAGAACGAAACAGTAACAATCGTAACCCGCTACGTTTATACCTACGCCGTAGCACAGCGCTACGCCGTAGGCACGCTTTCGCTCAAATTCGACACCATAGCCGTTTTCGGAATTATGCAGAAACTGTGAAATGTTTCATGAGCCTTAAAGAAAAAGTTCAGGCCAACGTGTTACCTTATTCAGGCCGTTCAATGTTTTATTTTCATCGACCGAACAAAATACGTGCGGACGACTTACTTCGCCCGATGAGTTGCACTTACTTAGTCATTAATAAAACAGTTTTGGCGAGATCAAGTGACTTATTTGCAACTTGTGAAGTTGGGCGTTTGGTGAGTTGACTTTAGTTTGCCATGAAGGCCGTATAATTGTGGCGAGTAGGCAAACCAAAAGAAAATCTAAGCGTTTTTATAATTGCCTTTATTTTTTTGAAAAGGACCCCAATCTGTCATACAACTCAACACAGTACGCCTTTACGCTTTTCAATTATCCGTTCTCCGTCGCTACAACAAAAATGCGACAACGTTTTAATCTCCATTTTTCCCGAACCATTTGGAGGCGCCCGCGGCGAAACGAGATCTGTCACATACAATAGCGGGCCAGCCCGACGAGCCGCGTGCCCCAGCGGCCCCACCGTGCCCCGCTGGCCGGGGTCCCGCCGCACTCCGTCGCAGATCTGTCATAAGATTATTTGGTAGAAGAGACGTGGGCCGACCGCCGGACGATACATTGAATCCCGACGTCCGTTCCTTTTGATAACCCCTTCAACCCCCGTAAGCCGGTGTATTAGAGGATCACAACCAGTATTAATAAAGAGGATGCCGGTGATTGGAAGTGGTTCATTTCCGGCTAACTGGTTGAGCGTTTGACCGTGACATTGGCGGATAAAAAGTTATTTGCGAGCTAACCGATAATCGAGTAAATCCAGTAGTATACTTAGTGGTACCGTAGTTCAAAGCAATTCCTTTGTTAGTCGATCAGTTTCTCCGAAGTATTGAACAGTTACCAGTGTTCAGTTTCGCTGTATATTTTTTTTTATATTTTGTAAGATATCGACAGTGAACTGCCTGAAAATTCAGACGAATAAGAAACTCCATTTCGTTATTATTTTACTGTAACATTTGATATGAAAATGTAACCTAAAGTCCCTGGATAAAAATAAATCACTTCGGTTTTTTCTAGCGGATATTTTCCCTTACAATATCTCTAGGAATACTGTTACCCGAATAAATCGGTTTTCGGATAATCGCCATGCTCACTGCTCAGCCGAAAGTCCTTATTATGTGTAGGTGAAGTTAATTACTTGGCACTTGCTTGTAGACTACCTAAAAGCAAACCCTCAATTTCTGAGTCAAGGAACGCCTCTCAAAAAGACTGGGTAAGTCTTAAGAGCTTAAAATGTCCAATCAAATGTTTGGGTAGTATGTGCAGCACGTGTGATGATATCGATTATATCGGAAGTACCCGGCGCGGCACGTGCGGGAATTGGCGACGCGCCAGTGGCGGCGACATGCCGCTTGCTACTGCTGCTGCACTGACTCCGTGGCCATGAGCTACACGCGCCTTGCGGAAGCAACTGCGGGAGAAACAAATGAAAAAAGGTGGTTTAGAGCACGCCGCGGGTCACCACGACGTGACTTGCGGAGCGACGGACGGAAACAAGAGACGCGGCTGCGTGTCGCAAGTTGCATCGCTCGGGATCGTGACGAGGGCCCCAGTGAGGGGCCCTCCTATTAAACGCTATCTGTGACGTCAATGTAAATGTCACTGAGTATTTTTAAACTGCAATGAGCGAGACCACATCGGCACATTCCCATAGAAAGCATCGTGGCGCGGCATATGGCAAGACGCTGTATGTAGCTGACGACATTTATTGAAAACATCCGTCATCGTGTAACACTTTATTTGGCAAAGCATGTTCACTAAGTTCTGAGTACATACGAGTAGCTTTAACATGATAATTCACCCATTCTCAAAAATACTATCAAACATGGTTGTACGTTGTTTTATAGCTTTCATTTTCATAGACTTTCGTTTCATATAAATTTTTTTCTCATATTATCATTTCATAGAATAATCAATACGCAGAATACTTACTTTGAATAAATTTAAATCATTGATTTTTGTTACAAATCAAATTTTATGTTTCGATATTCATATCATAGAATAACGAAACAAATATTTTTATCTTCATATTGTTTAGGTAATATAAAACTTATTACCATTTCTAAACGTTTCATTTCATACATTTGACAAATATTCAATAGTCAATAGTAATTTATAATTTTGTAGGGTAAATATATTTTTTTCAGTCAACTATGCTGACTGAAAAAAATATATTTACCGGACGGAGCCCCGTTTTGCAGGGCTCCTATTTCGGTGTGATAAAAAAAAATCACGAATAATCACGACGACCTTTTAACCTAACCTGTCCGAGTCGGGGTGCCCCAAGTCCTGAGCTCGCTTCGCTCGCTCTTGCAGCCTAAGTTCTCATCCGACTTTAATTCAACACTTAATTTTCAACGTTCAAATATATACCCTTATAAAATTATGGATAGCGTAACGTCTATTTTTTACATTTTCGTTGAAATAAAATACCATGGAAAAATACACCGAACCAACAATATTCGTTATAAATAATTCTACTGTTCGATAAGTTTTTTAAATAAAAAAATGTGCTTATTTAATTCATTGAACTGTGTTTCTCTGAAATATGTTTAATTAAAGTAGTCTTTAAAACAATAATATTGAATAAAAATACAAATACCAAATATTAAATGAAACACTTTCTGCGAAACGAAATTCTATGAAATTTCTGTCACAAAACCACCATCAAACATACATTTCCCTTTTACGTGTTTGAATTATGTATGGATGGTATATGCGTCGCTTCCATTCCATCTCAATCTCCAGTCCTCCAAGAGCCGCTAATTCTGCAAGTAGTGCTGCCGAACTGAGGGTAGCTCGTCCACAACCGACATGTTATTGAACTAATACACTTACTTCACTAGCTATACTAGTAAGTAGAGGAGAGCATGCGAATCTAATCATCTGACAAGATTGAATGTTGTAATTCCACGGGATTCCACGGGAAGTATCTAATATGATAACTTGTTGGTAATAAGATTTTTTTTTATTGTTTTGTAGTGCTTTGTAGTTCATCTTACCAGAAGTTTCCTTTATTATTTTTTGTAAAACCTTAAAGATGGTTTTAAAGTTTTATTTTCGCTGGCACTGCACATGATGCCGACTAATCGCTGTAAAATAGAATTTTTACGTTTTCCGCAGTCACCCACGCGTTTAGACCCTAAAATAAGTCACTTTAACAAAAGAAACATGAAACAAGTCAACAAAATACATATTTCTGCAATGACAACTTTTTACACGCAAAAAGTGCACTCCACATAAACGTATCTTAGTCCCTTTTAGTTGAAAAACTACGTTGTATCATCGAGGGATCCATTAGTCCTCCCTAAAAACAAATGACGAGGCGACGCACCACCGCAAATAAGCCAAGGATGTGCGAACATCCGAGGGACATGGTCGCGCCGCTAGTGACGGTTTTTTAAGGGTTTTTTGTTTTGTATCAAACAAGTTAATGAAATAACCTTATGACTCCATGCATGAAAAAACAGTGGCACTACGGGAGTGAAAACTTGAAAAAAAATCGAGACAGTTTTCGTGGTGCCAAACCATTCGTGTCAGTCACAGCATCAGTTAATAGTTGCATTACTTTTGCGCTCTCGAAAATATGATTTATTTCGCCTTTGATTTACTTAATGAAGACATAGTATAATCATAAAATAAAATTTTGATTTTATTTCAAGGATAGCTGAAGACTAATCTGTAGTTTTAAATTTCTTGATATGGCTTGCTAAATTATAGGAAAAAAATAGATTACTGTCAGAGTTTAAAAAAAAGGTTATTTTAAAAAAAATCTGCTATATTTTATATGAAAGTTGAAAAAAGTGGTTCCTCTATGCAAAAGTAGACGGTATAATGACGTTGATGATATTATTTCATTTTCAAAATCAAATGTAGTTTCTTCTAACGAAACGATCAAACGTCAGTCTCGCGTCAATTTTTGGAAAACTTGTTGTGAATTCTGTTTCCCTTTCTTACAACTAATGAACAAAATTGATCAAAATCAGTCGATTTCGTGCACGGCCCCTTAAAAAACATTTGTAACTTTTAGAAACAAACATCTACGGGTCTACTAGTAAGTAGATATAGCAATTTCCTTATTTACCTAGTAAATATTGCAGCTATCAATAAAGCATAAGTCTTTATGGCTATCTAAGCGTAAAATAATTGGTGTAACATGGGCACTTGTAACTTCTAGGTAGTTATTACGAACAAAATTCATAGATACGTACATATTTGTACACGCGTAAATGTCTTTTGTTTCCGTGTTGGCATGTATTGACACAAACTACTATCGTTATCTCCAACTCTTACACAACTGAACGTGTCACATTTGAATGCCGACGTCACGGCGTTGGGGCGCGTCCGCACTGGCGCGGCACAATCACACGCGCGACAAGTGTCCAACTTTTGTGACAGCTGTCGATTTCCCCCGGGCCGGCTCAACGACCCGTCCTATTAACATACACCAGCACATAATAGACCACTGTTCTATGTAACATCTAGTTCATTGAAGAGGTAATAGGTAAGAATTTGAAATTGTAAAGGCCGATACAGATGTCAGATGCTTCGAATTTTGTCACAATTTTGTTGTAACTATTGCAAACCTTTACAACCTTCGATGAGCAATGTGCTCATCAAAAGTTGCAAAGCTTTCACGCACACTAAGGGCTGTGTGCTAGGATTGGATCTTCGAATAATAAAAGGTTCATTGTTACAAAAATAAACAGTTTATAATATGTAAACTTTCACAGTCGGGTAGGTACCTAAAGTCAGCGAACTGACTACACTATTTTGTAAAAAAATATATTTAATTTAGCCATGCCCTAGTTTAGCAGTGAAGCGATAAATTCAAATACAGTAACACCTAACGCTTTTTCAGGCGCACTTCAGTGCTGCCCATCCAAGACAAAGAGTACCTAAGTCATGTTCCGTCGTAACTTAGGACATTAGAGACGTAGGCGAGTGTCGTGAAGCATGTCGCGAGACCAGCCATCAATCTCGTGATACTCCATCGATAACCTGCGGAAACGGAAACGTCTCGCAGGTGTGTCGGTATGGCGGTGTCGATGGTAACATGGGACTCGGGATAAAACACCATTATGTCTGATACGAGAACAATGCTCACTAGACCATTGTTTAGTTACCAATACGATAAGTATGTTGTTACTGAGAATATCGGGTACTTGGAACAATACGAAGAGCTTCATGTTATATGTAGTTCAATTGTATTGAGTTGGCCATCAAGTTACAATGTAAGGCTTCGTCTACTAAGATTTAGATATTGCCTAAAGCGTATTGTATAAAGAGCCACTATACTGCAAACGTATAAGTGAATTCAGAGAACCAGGCTAACATCGCTTTGCACCAATTTACTGTAGAACTATGTCTATGATCTCTTCAAGGAATTGAGAGGAAAGCGAAGACTTGCTTTGGACCGTATTATGTAAGATCCTAAAAAAATCGTCTTGAATTCTTAGTAGCAGGAGTTAAGATATCTGAGAAAATGCGATAACCTTTAAGCATCTAGAAGCATATTACTTGCGCTGAGGGGTTGATTGACCAGAATGAGGAATGCGTATCGATTGCACTGACCTTTTCAAGGAACCTATCAATCAATTGCACTGACATCAAGACTTGCACTACATACAAGAGACGTCATTAAAACACGAAATCAAAGTTTTTTGTTTAAATCTAATGAAAAGTGGGTTTTTGGCCGTATTCTCGGCGGCAGCGGGCAACGGGGCCGCACGGCGGCGGAAAAAGTACGTTTAAAATGAAATACATAGTTTTATATGGAACTGCTCTCGATGGCAGCGGCGTGGGGAGCGAGGATATTTTCTTATAAAACTGATAAGCATTTGAATGTGCTGGTCCCCGCGCCCCTACCGCCGCCGCACTGCGGCCGAGAATACAGCCTTACATAACACCACTGATCAAGAACGAACAAAATCACAGTACTTTATAGGCTACCATGGCCTCAAGGAAGTGTTAATTAACAACATAAACATCTGTCGAGCTGCTGAAGAGAGGTGCACTGACTGGAGGCATGACGTAATTGTAGCGGAGTGGCACAACTTGTCATTAGGACTCGCATACCAAGCAGACTAAATACCAGAGTTAATTGTAGGTGCCGATACAGGAATCTATTTAAAACACTGGGTGTTCTATCTAATGATTACGAGAGGTTTCTGCTACAGGTGAGTTCAGCCCATCGTGTACTGAACAAGGCGATTTGAGTAATTTACATAGTCAAATAATGTCTGTTTGTTTGCACAAACGACCGAATACGCTTCTTATGTCAAAAACACAACCGGCCGTCTATGAGAAGTTAAATTAACCTTTAAGTGTATGTATCAGAATCCTGAACAGGTATACATAACCGCGGTGTTCAATGGAATGGCCAAAACACAAACAACCAATCTATAGAATTAATCTCAACGAACTCTTTTATATGTTCTGTGTCGACGAAGGTTCGTATTCAAATGTTTATTAAATGAAACAAAGAAATGAACAAATTCCTTGTTATGTGGATCGAAATTAAACAAACCACACTGTCGTCAATAACCAATCGAATCGTTAATATTTTCCAATCGAATGTTTCAAGTTTCCCCTCGGCGAAATTCTGTTTGCCACTATTACTGAAAATATAAACAAAACTTAATCCAATATACATTTTCCCTGGGGAAACAATTGAATTCCTCGTGAATTCTTACGAACCAACGCCGAAAGTAGTTGTTGTACTGTGCAGTTAAAAACTATCACTACAGTACGAATATTAAACTTAAAGATGCTAGTGATTGATAGTTTTTACCGCTCTGATTATTCATTCCTATAAAATTTTTGTCATGATGAATAAACAAACGTTTCGACGTTATAATGTCAATTCGTTGACCTTGTGGTACTATAGGTACACCTCTGCCAAACCCTTTGGGGAAACAGGCGTGATGTTATGTTATGTATTTGAACCACCCTGTCGTATGATATACTTGGCAGTGAACGTCTACGCCACGGTATACCATACAACAATTTTGTTTCTTTAACTTTAACCTCGCCCTTCAAAGCGATCCTTTTCACATAAAATTTTACTTAAATACGTTATCAAACCAATCTTAAATTGTCGTAGGTCAACTCGACTTTGCAGGTAGGCTGCGCAGGCCGTTAACTGATAGGCAGTAGAGGCAGAAGTAGTTAATTAATACATCTAGAAAAGTTAATCCATATAATTTAAATATCACACTGCTAGGTCGCGAGTAAGGTCGCTGTATCACTGAGACCAGCGGGTCTAAAACGGCCACATTAAGCAATTCCTCTAAAAGTAATTCATTTTTGAATTCCCAGCAATTCCTCTATGGTGACACATATTTTAGCTGAATCATATTCAATTCAATTCATATTAGAATCATATTTGGTGTAAATATTGCCGCATGAAAAAATGAAGTCCGTAATTTTATGGGATATTTTTTCTTTACAGTCGTATTAATCAAATGAGATTTTTATTTTTTATTTTACAGTTTAAATGTAATAATACAAAACTGTCAAACAGATAAATTGCGTAATATGAATTGAACGCAGATAATATTATGAATGGTCAGTTTGTGACAGTTTGTGTGATTCATAATATTATAATATTGTGATTTTGCTAAAGCGGCCGTTTTAGGCCCCCTGAGCACTCGCACACATATATTAGGAAGGGTACCGTCCTTGGCAGCACGTGGTAGACGTGGGGGCCTGCTCAGCACAGGCTCGGTAATAGGCCGGACGGCCTTCGTAAGACCGCCTGTAGTGACCGTCGGTAGCACGTGGAGGCCACGGCGCCAGGCTCACGGTGGTAGACCGCAGGTAAGTCAGGTCAAGATCTCGGCAGCATGCGAAGGTAGCGTACAGAATTAGGCAAGGGGTCTTGTCCCCAGCCCGTACGGAGAGCACTGGATGGCTTTAGATAGCGCATGTTAGATGCGGTGCGAGTAGCAGCAGGCCGCATGCGATGTGCCAGCCGCTTCCCCTTATTAGCGACCAAGATACGATATTGGAAACAGAGTAGGCAGTAGCTTAATACATCGCAGCGGCTTACAGATAGAGAGAGAGAGTGCCAAGACAGCGTGGCACAATGACAGATGTAAAGTGAGGTTAAGTATGCAGCGCAGTATGTGGCGCAGCGCATGGCTGAGCTGGGACTTTGTAGAGTCAGTAACTGGTTGGAAGAAAACCTACTTGCTCTTAACATTGCCAAAACTTCATACTTGCAATTCAGTTTCGCCAAAACGAAATCAATAGCCGTAACCCTTAAGGTGCACTCCTGCAATTTCCCTGAAAATGGCCTCCAGTGCTCATGTCTATAACACAAAAACCAAATATATAAAATACCTAGGTGTAAATGGACGAAAAACTAAGTTGGCGGCCCCAAATCGAACTAACTGCCTCTCGAGTTAGGAAGCTTATTTGGGCCTTTAAGAAACTCCGACATGTGGCTGATTTTAGTCTTCTTCGCACTTTATATTTTTCTCTGGCCCAGTCGATAATTGGTTCCTGTATCACGGTGTGGGGAGGAGCCTGTAAAACAATTATGATCCGCCTCAAAATAGCTCAAAGATCATTGCTCATGACCTTCAAACCGTATCGGTTCCCGACCATAACCTTGTACCAAAACTGTACAGTGCTCACAGTGAGACAGCTGTATCTTCTCAATATCACATTGAAGCAACACCTAATAACACATATAAACAACAGTTACAAAAGTAAACGCACAATCACTAATGTCTGTAAATACGTCAAATGTAAGACTGCCTCAGCTAGACGGCAACGTCTTTTTCTAGCTACGCATATCTATAATAAGATAAACAAGACCCTACAGATTAACCTATTTCCTAAAAATGAAATTAAAAAGAAAATAAACACCTGGCTCCAAACACTGGATTACATACAGACAGAACAACTCATAACATAAACCACCAAACATAAACCCTGCAATTGGCAGGTCACATTATAAACATGCACGATGAATATATATATACCATGATATACATTAACACATACGATCCCGCATCCTGAGATACATACACTAACCCTCACACACACGCACATACACATACACACACACACATACACATACACACACACACACACCGTCAGACGCACACACACACACACACACACACACACCCCCACATCCTCGCACATATGGCTCAAGCAGGTAAATGTACACTTTAAAATTGTTTAAATCTTATGGCATAATATCTGTGTAAAACTACTGGGAGAAGACACTGATTCCTGTAACACAGGTTACAACCTAGCGCAGGAGTCAGGGTTTCCACATAATATAATGTAACAACTTTTTATGTCAATTAATATATTATTATATTAAGTATGTGATACGCGAGCATAGAACACAAGGTAACAATGATTATAGCAGATTGCACACTGAATGGCTTTTAATACATAATACCACTAATGTGGAACTCACCCTAGGTCGGGGCACACAGAATCCGGATGGTCAGGGGTTAAACCGCTAGTATAGCTGGCCGCAGATGAAATGGCCAAGTTATGTCAGTCCACTAGTGTTGGGCTTGCACGTTAGATATGTGCTTAACCACTTAGTAACATGTATACGTAGTTAGTCGACTAAGTGAAGCTACAACCTAACAACTTGCCTCCCTTTCGTTTGTCTATTTGTACCCGCCGCCGCCCCGCGTATTATTTACCTCCGCTATTTGTCTTCCAACTGATACCCGATACGTAAATAAGCTTTAATGAACATTATATTCATCCCCGATATCATTTCAAAGTTAATTAATTTCGTAATATTGTTGACTGTGGCTGCTCAAACAGACGTAAGCGGAAGCCTTTTCGTGCCCAAGAATGTGTCTTATTTACACGAGAATATGTTGTGTGGAACGATACCACTTGTGACATTCATTGTTAGTAATTATATTAATTTGCGTTAGGATGTAAATATAATTATTAAATTGTTTAATTGTATAATTATACGGAAAGACGAATTTTATGAGAGTAGAGATTGCTATGTTCTTAAAATCAATAATGCGATCAATATTGACAGACTTTGATCTCAGTACATTGCTCATTATGTTTTAAATCTTTACCTATGGTAAATATATAATACATAAGGTCTTTACCTATGAAATTGCCGTTTTTCATGAAATAAGTTAACGCCCTTGTTTCTCTATATTTTTTATTTTTATTAATGAAAGTAATTACCCATGCAATCAATGCATTTTTGCCAATGTAGTGGTTGCTTATTGATGCCCTTTTTGAAAAAGTCTGCTGGACGGGAGACAACAAATTCTTCAAAGGCATTTTGAATTGCCTCTCGGGTATTGAACTTTTCCCCGCCAAGAAGTTATCCAAATTCTGGAAAAAGTAGAAATCTGTAGGGGCAAGGTCTCGTGAGTAGGGTGGATGACGGAGAACTTACAACCCCGGCTCTTGAAACTTGGAGACCGTCTGCTGTGCAGTATGAGGTCGCGCGTTGTGGTGCAGGAGCAGCGGAGCCGAACGATTGACCAAAGCTGGTTGGAGATGTGCGAGCTTCTCCATCATTATGTTCAGTTCTTTACAGTACACCTCTGCAGTAATGCTCCTCCCGTTTGCTAAGAAGCTATGATGAATGACACCGGCGCTAGACCACCACTTGTGACTATCACTTTTTTAGGGGTCAGTTTGGGGCATTGTTTAGGTGCTGAACCAGGATCTAACCAACTTGCTGAGCACTTGCGATTGTCGAACAGAATCCATTTTTTGTCGCAAGTAACAATGCGATTCAATATGCCTTCTTTTGTATGCCTGTTGAGCAGTGCAAGGCTCAACTCGACGCGTGCTTCGCGCTGGTGATCATTCAATTCGTGGGGCACCCATTTGCCAAGCTTTTTTACCTTGCCAATTCGACGCAAATGGATCAATATTGTTTTCATGCTAACATCGAAAGCTGCTGCTAATTCAGCTGTAGATTGAGAATCATCAGCTTCCACAATCGCCTTTAATTCGTCATTGTCGACTAAAGTTTTCGGTCAACCACGGGGTTCATTTCTTAGGTCGAAATTTCCAGATCGGAAGCGGGCAAACCAATAACGAGTAGTGCGATCGTTAGTAGTGTTCGCTCCGTATACGTGGTTGAGGTTGCGTGCCGCTTCTGCCGCTTTGCTGCCACGACGGTACTCATACTCCATAATCCCTCGAATTTTTAACGTATCCATGATGAGGAAAAACTTACAAATGTGATGAAAAGAGAACGCTAACCATTAAACAAATGACTAATTTTCAAAAGAGAATTCCATATTTTAAAAAAATAATTTGAACTTAGAATTCTTAGCTAAAAAAGAAAAAAATGGATTTGAAAAGCCAGTACGGCAAAATGGCAATTTCATAGGTATTTTCACTTTTCCTATTATATTTTCACTTTTATAGATATCCTTATTCCGCCAATTCAATCGACATTACCTACAAACAATTATTTCCTAATCACAAAACCTAGTCATTAATTATTTGTACAGCCATCGTAATTGGAGGCCCATTGGATCAGGGCTCCGGCCCGGGACTGAATCACTTCAATCCGTGAGCCGAGGCTGGTAAAGCAATCGCCGTTTATTTTGATTAAACAAACGACGATCACCCGCCGCCTGGAGCCGCCCGCTGCCGGCAATATGGCGAAAAAGCTTTCTGTCTTCATGATTGAAATAATTATTGGTTTGATATGGTTTCTTTGCCTGAAGACAATGTTGAGAAAACGGGAGCGGATTTGATACGAAAATCTGTCAAAGTGAGGAAATCAAATAACTTGTGTAAATACTAAATAATTTGTGCATTGAATTTTGTGTGGATACTGAAGGAATTCACTCTTGATAGTGCCCTTAAAATGTTTTGCGTTAGTTCATATTGTTGGAAGACACAATATGGAAAAAGTAAACAGTTGGTATCTACTAATAAAAACAAATAAATATCATCCTTGGGAACAGAAAGATTGAAGCAATTACTTATCTTGTAGCTACCTCTATTTACCTTAGAATATGACTAGACTTTTGGTAGATAAAAACAATATGTTTGCTCCTGGTATAAAAATATCTGAGCTCATCTGTCTTGACATCTAAACCTTCTGAAAAGTGTTTCGCTGAAACGGGAATTTCTGACCTGGCTTTCTATTTTTTGTAAGAGTAAAAAGTTATGAAGTCAACATAACACCACAAAGTAGCGTCGTTCTTCTGAGTCATATAAATGTAATGATCAGCAATCCACCTGCCAAGTGTTATGATTTGGTACATTAATTTATACATTTAAGTCCGATTTTTCAATCGTCACTATAATCGAATGGCGGTTTGACAGCTTTTGAATACAAATATGTCATATTATTATTTAGATATAATTTATCTGACTATTGAAATATCTGCCGTAAACAAAGTAATTTTTTGGTCTTCTTTAGATCAGGCATGGCCAAACTTTAACAAATAACAAAAAGCCAACACATTAAGTTAAACTTCCTAGATCAGTTAACGTGGTGTGAGATTGACGCGCTATTGCGCGGCCAAGAGATCAATCAATAGTGTCCTTTAGCCATATCCTACCATAAGGCTTGCAAATTTACAAATACACAGGTATCTATGAACTAGAATTTAACATTATCATATGGAGTAACATTAAGTAAGTTTGTCCTGTAAATATTCAGTGACAGAGTAATATGTTTTTTTAGTAACAGTGTTTTTATATTGTTTTGAAATATATTTAAGTCACTTATCTCCAGTAGTGAATTTGATAAATGGTTATATATGCGTGGAGCCATACATAATATAGTTTTATTTAATAACGCTGTTTTATTGCTCGGTAAACATTTATGGAATTTGTATCTTTTGCTTTGTAACTTATTAAAGTAGTTTGTATTTTTCCTAACGAACATTATAACCTCTAATATATATATAAACATGGTAATGTAAGAATATTTAATTTAAAAAATAAAGGTTTGCAGCTGTCAGTTACTTTTATACTAGTTATGGCTCGTATAAATTTCTTCTGGGCTTTAAATACTGCTTCTTTGTTAGTAGAATTACGCCAAAAAATAACACAAAACTTTAGAGTAGATGCAACATAGCCGTTGTAGGCTGTAATGACTGTAAGATGCCCTTTTCTAATCCATTACTTAACTGTGGCGTGGGCGGCCCATGGACAGACCCGCGGTTTCCGTGGCCCGACCTCAATATTTAATCACTTAATGAGACCCGCCGCAACTAGACGCACCGCTCTATTGACTACCTACGTATGTAATAGGTTATTATTTTAAGTGCTCTTCTTCAATTTTGTTTCGATCTAATATTATGTTCAATTACTTATGTATTGGGATATTTTTGAAACTGTCACGATATAATTAACGGCTATTAATACATTCAAGTAGAAGGTCATACAAATAGTATGAAGAAGATAGCCCCCGCTATAACTAATTGACCATAAATACGAAGGTAAGATCATAATCATTTCATACAATATGAAAAGTTTCTGACGTCATTACGGAAAACGATCTAAAATACAATTACGTTGCGGTAGTTACCAATCAAATAACACCTAATCACAATTCACCCAAACTTGGTAGAGGAAATTCATCTAGTTCAATGAGAAAATACCTACCTACTTCATCTGGTATTGCCATTTCGCACAAGTATCCAAGTACATTGATACAGAAGTAGACCAATACACTCGTGCATGTGTTCATAGCGTGCGTGTGCGCGTACACACCTACTGTGACTTAGCGCCGATACATACTTCAGTGGAGCGCTCAGAAAGCATTGACATCGAACCGTCGAGTTATGTAAGCGTTCACGTAAATAACTGTTTCTAAGCATTCGCGAATATTTCTACAAATTCTACAATGTTTTGAAATTGTATTAGATGTATGTATGTGATACATGTTTTACTGTTAATCTACTTATTCAGTCAGCTAATTACATTGGGCGTTAAACACCCGGTTTCTCAGCCAGTTTCCCTAAAGAAAGTGATTGGTTGAATTGTACCAACAGTCAATCGTATCACATGACTTGCGTTTAGTTTTGACGCGTCGATGATTTTCGTTTCAAAAACCGGTTGTAATTCTATTTAGCCTCATAATGTCCCTACATAAAAGTAGGTAACGAAAAGCTGAAGATTTTTTTATCACACTAGCCAGCCACATAACGTTATCAAAATTAACATATAAACCTAACATCACGCCTGTAATTCCCGGAGCGTTAGGCAGAGGTGTGCTTCAGTACAAACACAAAAAAATCTATATCCATTCTTGGTACTAACATAAAGGCGTGGATCGGTTATTAATACGTCAATAAATCAGCACCGCAATAGAGGCGATCGGCGCTCATTACACAATTAACCCCCGCCGGACAACGATAAAGGAGCTAACAACATGTTGCAGTTCAACACCACGCGTCGACTGAGGATTATGTTGCACGAAAATTTTAGGATAGTGGTGGAGACAAGTTACCCGAGAAGTTACTGGAGCTTTTTACTTTTGTTATCTATAGCCGTCATGGTTACTTGTTCCTGTGTGCTTGCTCGTAAGCTATCAAAATAAACAAGTAGGTTCTAGATTTTTGATAGCTAAGTCCAAAATAATATGATACAATAATACCAAAGCACGATGTAATGGTGATACAAGTCAATTACAATCTCAGTTTCTTTACGAGCAGATTTTATTAACTTTTTAAATAATATCACGGTCGAACAGTTCCATACTGCTTTCCCTATTACGGCAGTTTTGTCGCCGTCACGTGCGGTGTCACGGACGCGCCAATTGGTTATTAATATTGCCGTAAATCACCACAGCGTTGTCGACTGCGGGCACCGGTGGCTACCGAAGGCTAGCAGGGGCCAAGCAGCCCCCTTTACCCAATTAGATAGAGCCACGCCACTATAGACACGTGCACTACAAGCTGTTTGTATTTGATTAGTCAAAAGTTTTAGACACGTGTTTTTCTCAAGGACGCAAGGTTTGTAGACTGTACTTACACCTTTAGGGCTTGTGTAGACTGAGACGACATTGTTAAAGAAAAAATATGTGAATTTATGTACATGCTTAAAGGTTAGGTAAACCTATAAAATTGTAGTCAAATGATGTCGTGTGTTATATTACCTTACACGTGTCAGTTTTCAGAATGCTCATACTAACATTATTCTACAGGTTGGCCAATTCGGAAGTAGGTAAACAACTTTAAATAAGGATTATTTTGATTACAAACGAAAATTACCGGATTTTTGTGTAATTATATTATTCAGGCTTGGCAATTTTATACGGTAAATAGGATCAGTCTAATCTCCTCCTTTTTTATACTTATAAATGCGATCGCTTTTCATCGTGTTTTTCATTAAATTTTCGCATACTTTATTAGGTATCATTTTAACAAACTCACAAAAATATTCTTCTTTTTAAGATTGACCACGACACGTCCCTTAAGATACCCCCACAGAAACAAAGTCAGGACGTGTCGCGAAATTCTCAGAGTTAGGTACTTGGAAATAATGGGTCGTTTTTAAATTCGTTTTTAAGAACTTCAGGACAAAATTACTGAAAGTATTGCGGTGTTTATGGTCTTATAGACAGTGCGTAACAAATTTGCCGCAATTTTACTAAATAAAAGACAGAATGGGGGTAATAATAATGCAGAAGAATAACAATGTATAAACGATAATGTCAAAAACGTATGCGGTCGGGGGACCCCGTCAAGAACGAAGTTCTTTCTGACGTATGATTAAAACAAAAATAAAATGTTTACCGCCGCCATCTTGGATTTACATTTTGACCCCACTATTGGCTTTAACACCCTCAAAAACCATGAAAACGATACCCATGATGAAAAATTTGAAAATTTTATCAGCCGTCATCTTGGATTTACATTTCGACTCCACTATCAGCTTTTTCACCCTTGAAAACCATAAAAGCGATACCCATGATGACAAATATGAAAATTGTCAGAGCCGCTATCTTGGATTTTCATTTTGACCAAATTCACGCTTTCTCTCATTTTTTCCGACATACAGTGTACTCAGGCCGATGTGTACAATTTTTTTACCTACGACACTGTAGTCACTTTACTTTTTTCTTTTCTTTTTTTCTGCCGGCGTTCTCTTTCTCTCTTTCTCTTTCTTTCTCTTTGAATTAGAAGTAGACAACAGTATTAACACTTGACGTGACGATTTCTGAAAGTTTACAAGTCAAAATCTTTGGATAACCGCGCACCGGCTGTTGTAATGTTGATAAAAATGTGTCTGTTTAAAATTCTACACGTGTCGTTCTCAAAGACGCATTAGTATTTTTAAACACAAACGTAATTCTCTAGAGCTAAATCCAAAAGTGTGTAGACAGACGTATTTATATCGAAGAACAAATGAAAAAGTCTCTAAGCTAAATCCAATAATATACACGTGTTATATTGAAGGGCGTATGTAGTACTTAAACCTAAGAACAAACTAAAATCACTGGACTTAAATACAATCGTGTAGCTTGCACGTTTCGTTCAGAAGAACGTTTGTATTTATAGGAACGTTCGATAAGTGTCCGGGGCTAAGTGCGAGTGTGTGTGTAGCCTGACACGTGTCGCTCTGAAGGGCGCTCGCATTTGCATAGTGCACTTCCGTGTCACTTCGACGATGTAGTTAGTTAGCGTGGCATGACCCACGCCTTGTGCGAGTCTTAAGTCTTGTATCAACTATGTGGAGGGATGGGCCCGGTTTACAATTTAGCTCATTATATTTATATTTTCAAACATTTTATCCCTTTTAAAGGTCGCTTTCTAACTAACCTTTACCATTATTCGAATCTATTTAATTAAGTTTTTCGCCGGACTTTATAATTTCTGTCCAACAGAGTACACTTCCCACGTAGTTATCAAAACGAATGTATCTGGTTCTAGTTTCATTTCCGCATGTACCTGTGGAGTGGCGTGGAATAAGTCGGCGTGTTGGTTAAGTTAAGTGCAAACTGGCTGACTCAAAGTGAAAACCTATTAAAACTTGTTAGTCACAGAAACATACTGATTTTAAAATTGTGTTTTCGTTAGATCATGTTTTACTTTGGTAAATATAAACCCATATTATTAGGGACGCGGACGGCTATTGATTCACTTATATGAACTCACTAGCTTCCGCCAGCGGCTTCACCCGCGTATATAAATTAGAGCCTATGGTACTCAGTGATTCTACTGGTGAAATAATTTTTAAAATCGGTCCAATAGTTTGTGAGTTTATTCATTACAAACAAACAAACGTACAAAACGTGACATTGACGCGAAAACTGTTACCATGGATTCAGTATATGATACTAAACCCCACTACGTTGAAATGTTTCGTCGGTTATTAAAAAAAAAATCTGCTTTTCCATACATTTTTACCGCGTAGGTATTGCACTTTTCTATGAAACAGGAGTTTTTTTTTTTAAGTTTTCGCGTCGATGTCCCTGCCACCCTATATAGAAGTGTGGGTGGTGAATGCTGTACTCCAGGTAGTTTGAAATAAACACTAATAGCCAGCGCTCATAACAGTGAGGTTTCACTCGACGCGGTTTTATTTTTAGCTCGCGATAAAGTTGAGTGTTGACTGTTCACTAACTTATTGCCCGTCTAGCCTCCACAAGCTCCTACCAAAATTTATATCATATTTTGTATGTGGTAGCAGGAGTTTTAATAAATGATTATGATTTAGTTGCCATCACTACAAAACCAGGCCAAGGTTTAGCGGCGTTCGGTCCAAAAAATTCCAATGGCCACCTTCTAATAAACCAGAACACGCTATTACAAATACTCAGTTTGTCACCAGACCCAGACTGTTCCCAGACTATAGACTTGACAGGCTTACGTCAATAAATTTCTTCTATCCAACCCATTCCATTTTCTGTTGCTTAGTTTGTGAAGCCCATTGTTTACGAGTGGGGCGATGCATGTTATTCTAAAGATTAGACTGCGATGACCGACCAAGGTATGAACCAGCCATGTTTGCTGAGTTAAAGCAATTTACCGATGTGTAGACATAGCATAAACCAAACCACAGTCACGCTCATGACAATTTGATTAAATTTATTAGTAAAAGATTAGTTGAAATGTTTGTGTCTAACGAATAGTTAAAAATGTTTCTATTCAAAAAGCAAACAGCAGCTGTGTTTGGGCAATATAATCTAAAGAGTCATACAGTCAGCAAGACTTTGAAATAACAATCAAACCTGAATCCTCACGCTCCCCTTTAAGGTTGCAGCCACAAATCTGTAAAGTGTTAATTAATAAGAACATCAACAACTAACCGTTACAGTTTAGATTCCAAAGTTTATCACACACAATCGGATGCGATCACGTGCGTATGTAATTTGTTGGCCAATACGGCACGGCACGGTAAAACGTAATGACGTGGAACTATTGATGCACCCGACAGCCACAGGTGAGCGGCCACTAAACCACGCGGCTAACTGGCTTACTAAACATGCTTATTACAGTAGTCTGTCTAAACGATTTAGTGATTGCAAGCGCGGACGGCGAGTGTATTGTGTTCCATTCAAGACGTGATTAAAAGTGGTAAGCATTTTTTCTGGAATCTAGAGTTTAGTTTATCATAATCAGGTAAACGAGATACACATACTTATTATATATATTCGGACTATAGATAATGTTCTCACTGCTAAAACCCAGATCTCTTCACACGCGGGCCCAATGAGGGTTTGTGGATGGAGGTAATTAAATAAAAAAAGAAAAAGCTTTTATTGTCATTCGCACAGGAAATCACAAATTAAAATAAAACACTCAATAAAACATAAATAAAAAAAAAGTGGTTGCACTCCGGGAGTGCCGACAGAAGAGCAAACTTGAACAAGATCGCCTCGGTGGAAGAAAAATACTTGCATAGACAATTGATCCGTAACGTAATATAAATAAAGAGCTCTATCGTGTTTACAAAAATGAGGTGTCGTCATGATGTCACGAAATTAATGGTTATTCTTCCTTCTAAACAACACAAACTATACGGAAACAGCTCAGAAAACAGAACAAAAACGTGACGCCCGCAACATTTACTCACGTCACGGTAATTTTAATAGAATCCTCCAAGTGTATCACAAGACAAAAGAAAACATTATAACAGTGGTTTTGTATTCAAGAGGATATCCGGGAGAAATTAAAAGAGGTCCGAATCATACTCAGGGGACGGCGAGGACCCAATGTAGCGATAAATTGGCGCACTCCGCTTTTTTCTTTTTTTTTTTTTTTTTCTGTTGGGCATCTTGTAGCTGACCTCTGAGGTCATAACTACTTAACCGGTCAATCCTGTGGTTGCCTTAAGCTGCTACACTCAAAGCTTCCAGCCAGGGGCATACAAAACTAAGCTAAAAAGCTAGGTGAACGCTCGCTAAGGGCACCCCCTGTGGGGTACGAGCCTCGGCTTAGGGCGTCACCGGAGGGAAGACATCAAAGATGGGACGGGCTGAATCAAGGTTTTGATAATTATTATTAATCGGGGAATTTAAAGCTACGTGCACAGCCGAAACCACTGCTGGCACCTCGTTATCGAGCAAGGGTCGGGGAGGAGGCGCACTCCGCTTCTAGTCGCGCGCTTTTTATAGCTCCACCCGAATGTCCCGTTTGTTACCTTCAGAGTGACGTCACTGACTGTTACTTTTAAGTAGCGATATTACAAGTAGTTGTCTGAAGCTGATTGCAATATCAGGGTTCCGTTCTAAAAAAAGTTAACAAAAGAACCTAAGATCAATCAAAGTCTATCCTTCTGTATGCCACCGTCAACAGTTTTTTACTATTAAGAATTTATTTAAAATTTCGTCAATAATAACATCCTCGAAGGATAAATTTTCGAGCGGTTTCGTCTTTATATACCCTACCTACAAACCGTAGTTTGTAAAGCATTATTTTTTTTTGGCCTCCAGTCAAAGAGTTCGTAATAGATATAGTCTGTCTAATGAAAGCTGAGAGTGACTTTTTCACGTTTTCATAAATTGACAACACTGCTGCAAGTGTCACTTGTTGTCAGTTGTTATTTTTATAACCTAAACCTAACTATTGAATTCGTTTTGATACTAAGTAAACAGGATTTATATTTATTAGTCCTGATATAGCTGCACTATCCAAGCCATGCTATAATTTAGAACAGGCTATCATAATTGAATGCGTATGTATATAAAATTGGGAATCAAACGAGCTTACCTGTTAAGCGAAGTCTTGATTCTTATTTTACGAACGGCGATCTGAAATATAATTCGTTAAACAAAGTAGTAATTCTTATGCACAGCGTAGACATCGCGTTCGTTTAGACATAAAATATTATATTTTTTTTTTTTTTTTAATAGAATTATCGTCCCCGGTGGCAACACACGCAGGAATGTCACTAATTTTAGAGATCCTTATGATGGAGAACAAGCTCTGTTTTCTGTACAGAGTAGTTCCGCATACTTACATTCACTAAGTTTTCCTGGAAAAATAAGTGAATTAAGTAGCCTAATTATTGCAGCTTTGGGGCTATTAGCTAGTGGCGGGTGGGTAATTATATTTCAGATCGCCGTTCGTAAAATTAGAATCAAGACTTCGCTTAACAGGTAAGCTCGTTTGATTCCCAATTTTACTTCACGGCGATCTGAAATATAATTCGTTAAACAAAGTAGATGTTCAGAGTTGTCTGCAATAATTTAGTTAGTTAATAAGTTACGGCATATTCTGATTTATTAGGAACTTTTATCATTCTTTCTGAATACAATATTTTAATTTTATGTAATTTAAGAAGGTTGCTTTGTTTTATGTGAATGTCATGTACATCTGTAATTGGTATGTATATAAGTCCATAACTGTTAACATTTAATATTTAATGTAGAATATATATGCTTTTGGCGTATCTATTTTAAATAAATTCTTAATAACGTTGCTTAATTAATAGTGTTTTAACTATTTTTCATCAGTAATGAGGTATAATCATCAACACAATGTTGGTTGGCACTGTGTCTATTTCAATTGATGCCAGCACTAAGTTGAGCTACTGTATGTTTTGTGCTGTGGGAGGTGAATTATTAGTATCACTTTCACTTCCTACCACATTTAACCCAGCTTGTGTTTATACAAATTTTATAAAGTTGTTCTGAATTAATATACCAGGAGGATATTATGATATGAATACTTTAAAAGTGTAAAACTGGGTGAACCTGCTACAGGGACACCTTGCCCAACCATTCGGGGAAACAAGGCGTAATGTTATGATGTTACTTTAAAAGTTTCCATGATTGAGAATAGCATTCTCAGATCTGTCTGTAAATAGTTAAATTATTTGGGATACTGTTGTGCTCAATGTTGTGCTCAGTGAGTATTGAGTTGCACATTACATCTTGCTGTCAAGGTAAGTGTCGAGCTCAGTGAGTCTAGAAGATGAATTGTAAAGATTATCATTAGGGTATTTTAAAGAATGTCAGTTATCTAGTGATCTGAATAAGAGGCACCATGGCTGTGAAGTCCTTAGTAGTTAAACTTTCATAGGGTGTAACAGGATCTTTTAGCCCCTGAATGTTGTAAGCAGGGAGGTATTTTTGGTAAGCATTTGTGGAATTGTATTGTACCTAAATTGTACTGACAGACAAACTTAGTGTTTTTTTGTTTTTTTTGAAAAATCTAGTAGGATTTTTTGGTCAAATTCTTGTGATCAGTTGATGTTATTTCCGTTTAGGTAAGTATATACTTTATGATATGGTTTCATTTCATTTTTGGATGGACTAGTTTTCCATAACTTTAGTTATTAAAGGTATTTTGGAAACTGAATTTCAAATACGGAATAGGCTTTTAACTTGTAAGCACCAATTAATAAGGGCAGTATATTATGCCCTGGATAGGAGAGAGGTTTGAACAAATTTGAGGTGAAAGGGTCTATTTCAGATGCTTAGGGTTTTTCCTCAACAATACTAATTTCCATATAAGTTTCACATATTCTGCTAGCAGTAATTACTTGACGAGTTTAGAGCTAATCGAGACTAGATTCATTTTAGAAGTATAAAGATATAAACTCTTTTCCTTGACCTCATAA
Source organism: Omphaloscelis lunosa (assembly GCA_916610215.1). NCBI lineage: Eukaryota > Metazoa > Arthropoda > Insecta > Lepidoptera > Noctuidae > Omphaloscelis > Omphaloscelis lunosa. Next base: position 22,875,294 of record OU744249.1, read on the forward strand.
TATGTCCAAAATTGGGATTGTGTAATGAGTTGCATTTTTAAGTGAGGGAGTTGTATAATTGAACTTGTTATGATGTGCACTTGGTGAGCAGATGGAGAGTTTTAGAGTAAAGCAATTTGTAGATAATTCATTCATAGTACCTACATTTATTGTATTATACCTTATCTTGTTCATGTTCTACTCACAATCCATCAATACCTACGTTGTCCTCACAATGTTCTCCCCCCTTCCTTTTTTTTTTTTGTTTCCTTGATAATTTCACTTTAGTGCTGCAATTATCATTTAAATCTGCTATTAAATATGTAGACTAGTAGTTGGCAATCAAATGTTTAATTAGGTATTTTGATTTTATAAGCTTTGAATAAGATCACCCATTTCTGCCCAGCCCTTCGGGAAGTCCGGGCGTAATGTTAATAAGATCACCCATTTCTGCCCAGCCCTTCGGGAAGTCCGGGCGTAATGTTAAATAATGCGACTAAGTTTACTAGCACTTTTTTTTTTTTTTTTTTAGTACTGGTGTTTCAAGGTTTGTTTAAAGTGAAAAAATAAAACTTAATAATCAAGCCTAAAAAATAGCATTATTAGTTTTCAAGCCCAAACATTTAAACACACTTATAGTGGTATTTATTGGTATGTCTTATCGCAGTCTTGATATTTTACCAAATAAACAGTCAAGTTAGATTGTAAGAAAACCTTGTTTTCTGTAAGTGGCACTACTGGTAATTTAGTAGGTAAAACAGAGATAAGAGACTATTCAAGTATGAAAAGTATTAGTAAATGTGTATGTAATTAACCCTTTATTGGTTATTTGGTAGGTAATGTTATCTTCCAGATAGTCCTAAGTGATACCCTTGTACCTATAGGATGAAATCATAATATGATTTCATAAAGGTAATATGGTATATTATACCTATCTATTTTGATATGCTAAGCTATAATTGATTAGTGTACAAGTTGTCAGTTTGTAACATACTTGTAGTTATTACTGGGATTTTTATTTTTATTTTCCTTCAGTATGATATGGTGGGATTCTTATTGCTCGGGATGGGTTAGACAGTCTTGACGATTTTTTTTTTGTTCATAATGAAACTGAATTTTCTATTTTGTTTGGGGCTGACTCAAATGTATTTTTCAGATAAATTCTTTGTAGATCTATCTATTGTATTGTTTGTAAATGCATCTCAATATTTAATAAGTTCTTTGGCAGTATTGAGAGGATCATCATCTACCCGGCCTTCTCCCAACTATGTTGGGGTCAGCTTCCAGAGAATGGCTTTGGGAGGTTAAGATATTGAATTTGGTAGGTACCAAATATTTTCTTATCTATGTCCATAGCCAATAGCAGAATCAGAGGAATATAACTGCTTTGCCAGCATTTATTCCAGTATTGGTCTTCTTGAATTGTTATTTTGGAATATAAGCCGGGTTGTTGTTGAGGTCCACCATATATATTGATTTTTATTTTCAGTGACAAAAATAGTTCATTTATTTTTCAGACATAGTCCATTCCAACCGATTAGATTAAACCAAAACATCATAAGATATTGTGGTGGTGGTTTTCAATGGTGTGATTCCTGTTATTAACCCGGTAGAAGGATGTTTTATTTTGTTATTTACAAAAGTAAGTAAATCAACTAATGTTGTGCTTTGTGGTTTTAATATTTATTGAATAGTTTTGATTGTTTTTGTTTGTAGCTAAAACATTGTGTACTCAAGTTTGTGATTGTTTCGGTTTGTTTATCAAATAGGATGAATTAAAGTTAATGTCAATTAGAGATTATATAACTTTTGTTCTGGTTTTAGTTTGGTGGCAGTGGGCATTGCCAGCTGGTTTTGCTGCATCAGCCAAGTTAATCAACAATTTGTGTTTGTCTTATGTTCTTCATAAGCATAGGGTCAGTCACTGCTTTCCCTATGATAGGGGTAATAACCAATACGGCTTGTTTCTGGAATATCTCAATCCCTTGTTTCCTCAGTTTAGAGGAATCTAAATGGGGTGAATAAGTATGGGAGCATGGAATAATACTTTGTATTATTCCAATTATGGTTTAGCCCATTGCACTTGTATCTGAAATCAAGAGTTTCCAGAGGTAGCATTTATCGTCAGCCATTGTTTCACAGAATCATGTTTACAAAGTATCTTGTGTATTTAAATGTATGCCTGTAAAAATTGCACAATTTTGCATTATTGTTTTAGTTTACAAAATAGATATCATTTATCAGTTTTTGGCAGGATAATTAAGCCACCTAGAGCTAGATAAGTCACTGAGTATCTCGTACACAGTGATATCTTTTAATTAGCTATATTTTGTTTGTTAAAAATGGCAATCCTTGATATGAAAGCTAGATCACGTAGTATTGAGATAACATGCTATAAGCATCTCGTGCTAAGCATGTGCGCACCATGTCAGATATGTGCCAGTTAGCAACATAGAATCAATGTTGTTGAGAGTACCTTGTACTTGTTGATAACAATCTAGTTAGCGAGGCAGAATTCCACACTCACTATAGGAAGTATAATGCTTTTGCAAGTTTATAACACACAGACAGTGTGCAAGGTTAAGTAAGGCTGTCTCGCAACCTTCATGCTTGTAAATTAAAAGTATATAGAACCACTTTTGACAATTCCTTAGCCAAGATCATAGAAATGTGACTTACCCCTGGTGATGAGTACATACCAGCGTTAGCTATGTAGAATAACATCGCTAAGTGCATCACGTGCTACATTGGTAGTTTCATATTCAGCTGGTAACGTAGAATTAGCGTTACTGAGAGCATCTCGTGCTTACTGGAGGGGTAATGCTGACAAGCGCGTACCAGCTAGCTATGTACAGTTACATCGCTAAGGGCATCACGTGCCTCTCTGGTAGCTTCTCATCCAGCTAGTAACGTGGAGATAACGTTACTAAAGACATCTCGTGTCCACTGGAGAGATAGGTAATGCTTTAACAAGTTGTGTTGTGTTAATTTCCACCATAGTGCTTGTAAAACACTGTCAGTATCACGTACAAGGTGGTCAGTTAAAGCCAGGCATTCTCGCACATTAGGATTGTGGGAGGCCTCCGGATCTAAGTACATCTAATGTGGGTCAGGAACTCAAGACTAAAGCTGCTTCTAGTTAGTTCTGATGTAGGTAATTTATCAGCTTTCCTGTTAATATCGTTGATGGACGCCTTGTCCGTCTCAGGTTTTCACTAACGATGCACTTATTGCACTTTCTATCACTTAACATAATTAATATTTGTTATTCTAGTAAAAAGTTCCGTAAACTTATTTTAAATGAATAATTTTAAGAGAGCAAATTTTTTCGTGCGATGAAAAACCGCGCGCGTAAGAAAAGTGACATTCCTGCGTGTGTTGCCACCGGGGACGATAATTCTATTAAAAAAAAAAAAAAAATATAATATTTTATGTCTAAACGAACGCGATGTCTACGCTGTGCATAAGAGTTACTACTTTGTTTAACGAATTATATTTCAGATCGCCGTGAAGTAAAATTAATTACTGTCTGTGCTGTTGAACGTTTAGGAGTTCCCTCGTCTGAAGTAATTCCTGGGTGCAGCACCGAGGTCATGGTGGACTTTAGAATGGGCTATCATAATTGAATACGTATATAAAATTTAATGTCGCTGCTGTTGACCGCTGAGCAGTTTCCTAGTCTTGAGCCAATCTTGGGTGCAGCTGCCAGGTCATGGTGGACTTTAGAACGGACTGTCATAATTAAATACGTATATAAAATTTCTTGTTAGTAGGTACTGTTGACCATTGAAGTGTTCCCTCATCTGGAGCCAATCCTGGATGCAGTAGCCAGGTCATGGTAGAGTTTCGAATGGACTATCATAATTGAATGCGTATATAACATTTCTTGTCTCTGCTGTTAACCGCTGAGGAGTTTCGTCTGGAGCCAATCCGCTGTAGCCAGGACATGGTAGACTTTAGAATGGACTGTCTTAATTATATTAAATTGCATATATTAAATTTCGTGTCTTTTCTGTAAACTGTAGTATAGTTACTTCGTCTGGAGCCAATCCTGGCTGTCAAATCAGGTCAAACATCATAAAAAATGCATGGTCTTAAAAATTTAACCAACTTGACAAATTTCAACTACGTAGGATAAGAGGAAGTGGTTTTAATTCAGCTTGCAAGATTTGCTAACTAACTAACAAATAAATGCTTGTAAAAAAAGTGAATGTACCGACGCACGACTGGAGTTTACTCCTTAACTTTTTATTAATACTTACTCCTTAACTTGAATATGCAATAAATGCATCTTTAAAAAAAAAATACAAAATCCCTACCCCCCACCCTAATATAACTACGTCTTTGCGATTTAATTGTATACAGTAAAGTGCAAGTAATCGTGTATCGCATGGCCGAAATACCTGGATCGAAGTGTAAAATATGTAATGGTCTTTTTCAAAAATTCAAATACAAATACAAATACTTTTATTTGTTGAACATAGGTAGGTTAGTTCAGATGTTGTCATTATTAAAGTCAAAGTCTAGCCGTCATCGGTATACAAATAAGCTAGATACAAACATGCTGATTATAATTAATTATCAAAACAATTATCACACATTATTATATCATTCAAAATGTCGACACAATAAAAACATTCCAATAAAATATAATAATAATAAATGTCGATGGGCCACTATTTTTTATAAATTAAATGTTCTTTTAATGATTTTTATAAAAATATTTAAAAATGTAAACGATATGTACTGAAAAGAAATTCTAGTACAAATTGTCAAATCAATAATAACAATAAATTGTAGCATAAATTGTCAAATCAATAATAACAATAAATTGTAGCATAAATTGTCAAATCAATAATAATCATAAAATCTAGTCATATCTCACCTCCACTACATGGATAACTTGAAACTCTTTGCCCCCAACAAATTGCGACTGATGGAGCTACTGAAGGTAATTGAAACATTCAGTGGCTTCATCAGAATGGAATTTGGTATGGACAAATGTGCAGTCATGCATGTAAAGCGAGCGGAGATTATGGAATCCGAGGGAACCCAACTCTCGGACTCCATACACCTTACATGCCTCTCCTCAGCCGAAACCTATAAGTATTTGGGTGCGTCGGAAGCGTTAGGCAACAATGTTGCTGACATGAAGCAATCGTTGAAAGAGCGCTTCTTAGGTCGCCTGAAGAAGGTATTAATTAGTTTTCTTTCAGGCGGAAACAAGGTGCGCGCCTTCAACGGTTGGGTCATGCCGGTTTTGATGTACTCTTTCGGCATACTCAAATGGACTCAGACCGAACTTGATGCCCTGGACAGGAGCGTACGTACACTCCTGATCGCAAACCAGATGCATCACCCACGTTAATCGGTGATGAGACTGTACAGTAAGCGTTCAAAAGTGTATAGGCACGTTAAGAGTCGTATTGCTGTGAACTCGCGGTATAGTCCGTATATCTGTATGTGTAAGCAACACGGCACACACCGTCGTATCGTCACGTACTTGCGCCGCACTACCGAAACAAATATATGTTTCCGTCGCTTTTGTTAGACACGGTAACACACATGCATCATGCGCTTGACCTCGGCCAGTTTATGGCATTGCTAAAATTCGAACAAAACTTATGTGTGCAGATACCAGAACGCGTTAAGCGTTGGTCCATGATTCAAACTGGCTTAGGTTCCGATCTCGTAAAACACAGCGCGGTTTTTTGCTAAAATTATTATTTTTGTTTGCAATAATAATATATTTTAACTATTGCTGTCTTTTTATTAATGCTGTTATTACAATAAAGGGTTAAGAATTTAAAATGCATGATTTGTGATAACAAAACTAAAAAAAAATATTTTACTTATAGCTAACAAATTGCTATAATTATTTGTCATTACTTTAGCTAAATAAGATGTGAAATAGATGTGAAGAAACTTAGAAGCAATTTGTATTATTTTGACATATTTGTATTATGAAATGTTTTGACTGCCTCGTTGGTCTAGTGGTCGCAAAGCGCTACTGTTGAGTATGAGGTCCTGGGTTCGATTCCCGGGTCGGGCAAGGTGTTATTGGGTTTTTCCATCTGGAATTTCTCATTAGCAGCCCGGAGTCTGGATTTGTGCCCGGTTGATGGCAATAGGCTCGCCCCCTATTACATGGGACTTAAACATAACTGGCGAAATGTGGGTGTACTATAGGTACACCTCTGCCTAACCCTTCGGGGAATACAGGCGTGATGTTATGTTGAAATGTTTTAAATTTTAAATGGATTTTTTTCACCATAAATATTATCTAGCTTATTACTAGTTAGCTTCGATCATGGTCGAAGTAATTAAGCAATAAATAATAATATTAGAATAACCAAAATGAAAAAAAAAAAACTACTTACAAAATAGGTGATTTTAAGGTTAAGTATGGGCAGTTTGTGTACATTATTTATTTCACATTTTATAGTATATATTGGTTGGTATTGAGGTTATAACTTAAGAATTCATTTTCTTTACGAAAAGAGGATTGAAACTAAACCTCAAATTTTAATCGTAAAATAATAATATTACTAAAATAATCTTAAACATTTTCGGTCTATCTGCTAGAAATACGACAAACACCATATTAAAACGTTTTTCTTTTTTTTTGCGTCACGTTTACCGCAAATAAAGGTTTTTTCTTTCTTTCTTTTCTTTCTTTCAAAAATCGTTACCACAAATTCATGCAATAACGAATCTGTTGTTTATTAAGTTAGTACGGTAAACATTTTAAGGTTAAAATATAGCAGTGTCCCACTTGAAGTCTTAATACTATCGTGCGAAACTTAAACGTTCTTGTTTAAGCCTTTCTGTCGAAAACGGCTTCCTAGCTGGTCTTCAGTGATGCAAGCCTTCAGAGTGCACAGCGAACGGTTCATAATGACGTGTTTAATAATTCAGCAAAATATCACGTTGGTATGAAACCATTTGTTTCATATTCATTCACCATTTGACTTCGCTGCTCCTCGATAATAAGCCTCTTCCTCATACCTCTTAACCCTCACAGTATTTCTCTAGAACAAAGAATAACATTGTATTAATTACACATAATAATTATTTATCATTCACTAATCGAATTAAACCTCATAATAAATTAAAAACTTTAAGGGCATCTTCTGTCTCAACAATACCTCTGTTCTATCAACAATACCTTTGATTAAGATTTATGTTTAGTAAAATATGAAATATTTAAATGATAACACTCACACTTAGTCCGGTTGCATTAGATATTTGTGTAAATTACATTCAGTTTTACGCAGCGCCGTAATATTTGATCTCCCTTCAATATTTATATTTGACTGCATTTTGAAAATAATAACCACAACACCGCTACTACCTAAATACTCGTCACCAACAAAGATTTATGAAGCGAATACGCTTAACGAACTGCGTCTGTCTACCCCACAGAAATCGAAATAATTAACTTAGTTTTCTGTGGTCTACCTGCTAAACTAATATTTATGTGAACAAGAAGACCGAAACAAAAAACGAATGATTATTGAACTAGTTATTATTAAAAAATAACAAAAACTATGATTAGTAATTATTAAAAATTACAAGCAAACCGCAAATGAGATTTGAACCCTCGCTCGACTCGGTTTAATCGCACATACCAAAGCACGTTATCCACTGAGCTAGCATGCCATATACTATATTGACAGAAATTATGAACTACTATGAGTTGCAGATAAATTGAGTGTGTGTGTGTCTATAGTATTGTAACATCTTATAGAAGAAGGTCGTAAGTCAAACCGAAGCGTCAGTCTATTGCTTTGTGCGATTGCCTATGGACTTTTGGTCGGTACTGTACATCCCGTGGAAGTGCGGGAGTCGAGGCTTTTTAAATGCGAAGACCCTCCACAACCGCGAGGTGTGCAGCCTCCGGAAATATGTTTTTAAAGCCAATGTGGGTATGCACCGTGATGTGGTTGCAGTAGACAACGGGCTTACCCCGCTTTCCATGGCTAAAGAGAACTGGCGCAAACCTTTAATACTTACTACAGATGACCGCAAAAAGGTATGGCAAAGCAAGGCGCTTCACGAGCGCTTCTATCGGGCTCGTCATGAGCCCGGTGTAGATTTCTTAGCGTCCGTATCCTGGCTACGTTTCGGTGACCTTTTCGGGGAAACCGAAGGTTTCGTCTGTGCAATTATGGACGAAGTTATCTTGACGAATAACTACCGGAGACATATTATGAAAAACGGTACGGTTAACATATATCGGGCATGCCATCGTACGGGTGAGTCCATCAGATCTCTGGTTTTTCGCGTCTAGCTAACGGCGAGTACTTGCACAGGCATTACCAAGTAGCCAGGATTATTCACCAGCAACTTACTTTGAAATATAAACTTGTAGACTCTGAGGTACCGTATTACAAGTATGAGCCCGACCCAGTTCTAGAAAATGACCATGTCACGTTGTACTGGGATCGATCTATCATGACTGACAGGACTATTATAGCAAATAAACCTGATATAGTAGTGATAGATCGATTAGCGCGCCGCGCAATGAGTCGATGTTACCATTCCACATGACGAGAACCTCGTGAAAGCTGAGAAAGAGAAAAAAATAAAATATCTCAACTTAGCACACGAGGTTGCGGTAGCGCATGTGGAATATGAGCTCGGCTATCATTGTGCCGATTGTCGTAACGGCTAATGGCCTGATGGCCGAAAGCCTCGACCAACATTTTTCGTGGCTCTCGTTAGGCGGTTGGATCAAGCGCCTGATTCAGAACGCAGTAAGTACTCCTCGATACGGCTTGTATTGTGAAGAGGTTCCTGTTTCTGCAGCCCTAACCACCGGTAGCTTGGACCCTGCTCCCGACACCGGCGGACTTCTATTTTTTTGTATTTTAAATGTTTTTTTTATATCTTTTTAAAATATAAAATATTTAAAAATATATGTATATGAAAGAAAATAAATAAACGAAATAAAATCTAGTATAAATTGTCAAATCAATAAACAATAAATTATAATATTAAAAAAGGTAATATATATTAAAAAGTTATTATAATATGTCAGTTAAGTATTCGTTCACCGTATAATATGTTTTTTCATATAATATTTTCAGTAAAGCCTTTTTAAAATCGTATATGTTGTTTATATCTTTAATTTGTCTAGGGATCTTATTATAAATCCTAGGTGCCATTCCTAGACCGCCTCGTCGAGCGGCTGGTGCGGGTGGCTGGATCTGGCGGAGAGCCAGTTTGGTTTCCGCAGGGGGCTCACGGGGGATGCTGTGGCCCGGGGTGGGGTCCTCTGGCGGTGTCTCTAGACATCGTCAATGCCTTCAACACCCTGCCCTGGAGTTGCATCAGCGAGGCACTCCGGTATCACCGGACGCCGACCTACCTCTGTCGTGTGGTCGAGGCCTATTTGACGGACAGGGCCATCATCTACCCCGGTCGCCAAGGAGAGTGGAACCGGCGAGAGATGTCGTGCGGTATCCCACAGGGATCGGTCCTGGGGCCGCATCTGTGGGACATCGGATACGACTGGGTGCTGCGCACCGACCTCCCTGGTGGCGTCAGCGTTGTTTGCTACGCTGACGATACGTTGGTCCTGGCACAGGGGGGGTTGTACAAGGCGGCGGCTGAATTAGCAACACGCGGGGTTGCGACAATCGTCGACAGCATCGACCAGCTGGGACTCGAGGTGGCTCTGCACAAGTCCGAGGCCATGGGTTTTCATGGACCTCGGAATACGCCACCGTCGGGTTCCCAGGTAATGGCGGGAGGGGTTCACATCGGCGTCGAGTCGACGATTAAGTATCTGGGACTTGTCCTCGACAACCGGTGGAACTTCTTCGAACACTTCCGACGTTTGGCTCCCAGACTGGAGCGGGCCGGGGCTGCGTTGAACCGGCTCCTGCCCAATCTAGGGGATCCAAACGCCTCCTGCCGGAAGCTCTACGCGGGGGTCGTGCGGTCCATGGCCCTTTACGGGGCACCGGTGTGGGCGCGTTCACTAAGGCTGCGGCCAGCCCGCCGGTTGAACGCGTCCCAGAGGGTTATGGCCATCCGGCTGGCCCGAGGATACCGCACGGTCTCCTGCGAGGCGGCGAGCCTCATTGCCGGATTACCGCCATGGGATCTGAAGGCAAAGGTCCTCGCGCACATTCGGGAGTAGCGCGAGGAGCGGAAACGCCGGGGCTTAACTCCACTGCCGCGAGAAATCGCGGCACAGCGGACAGAGCTCCGGCGGGAACCCAGCGCTGGGCAAGCCACGGCGATAAGACCCCTCTTTGAGGAGTGGCTAGAGAGGCGCCACGGCGTCCTCACCTTCCGTCTGACGCAGGTCCTCACCGGACACGGCTGTTTTGGGAGGTTCCTGCACAGGATAAGGCGGGAGGAAACGCCCGGGTGTCACCATTGTGTGGATCGCCCGGAGGACACGGTGGAGCATACGATGTAAGTCTGCCCAGCTAGGGCGAAGCATCGCCGTGTCCTCGTGGAGGCGATCGGCGGCGGTGATCTCTCGCATCCGGCCCTGGTTCAGGCCATGGCCATCAAAGAGATGTCAGCAGAATTGAAGGGGTCCGCTAGGGCCGATGCCTGCCGGGGGTGTGAAGGAAACCGAAAGGGAGATCGTGGCCCCCGGCAACAGGGCAACCGAAGGAACACGGGTGGGTTTAAGTCAGTAAGAGTCTGACACGCCCTCCCGCTCCGCCCGGAGCGGGAGAAGTTATTTGATGATTTCCCATCCAAAAAAAATAGTGCCATTCCTAAAAAAACCTTTTGCATAAAGAGCAGTGCTATGTGGCTTAGTACATATCTCTCTGTTGCGTGTTATTGAAGTGAAAACTTCTTTAGGCCCGTTGGGCATTTTTGAGATTGGACTAAACCATTGATTTCGCGACACTGTAACGACACCTCATTTTTGTAAACGCGATTGTGCTCTTTATTTATATTATAAATGTTCTATACACAATAAAATTGTTTAAGTTTTCACTTCTGTTGGCAGTCCGGGAGGAGAAACCACCCTCCCACAAGTCTGAAAATAGTGTCATTCGAAGCGTCCGGTGGTTTTTTTTTTTACTATGGCTACTATGGTTTACCAGGAATATTACTTTTTACATTTGAATATTTTCTTAGTGTGCAATAAAGAGAAGGCTCCATAAATTGTATGTTAATTTCCATTAATATTCTGAAAAACTCACGCATACAATCAAAATGGAACTTTAGTATATAATTTAATGGATCCTGTTTCTTTCACTCGATCCATTTTTTATTCGAAAATCATGTCTTGTTTAAAAATTATTTGAAACAAAAACAAGATGGCTCGGCTTTTATGTCTAAAATAATTATTGACAGTAAGGAAATATAGTTTATTATCCAAATATAAGATATTTTTTCATGGCTACAAAAGGCACTCTCTGCCGGTTAAGGTTTTTCATATGCACATAAGAGGTATCGGAAACAGGGTGTAAAGTTCACTCACCTTCTATGGAAAAGGGAGGATCTTACAATAAAAAAACGGCTTTTAAAGGTTCCGAAACTTGTGTTGGCTATATGATTGACGTCGAAATAAAAAGTTGATGCTTTTATCAATATACACGTACAGGATAATATAAAACCAAAATGTATTTTTTATTATGCTCATTACCAAAAAACTCCTTAGGTATATTAGTTAGTAAGGTTTTTCATATCCACGTAATCGTGCAATAGATTGGGCGTAAATGACACTGTTAGGTTTGGTTAGGTTAGAATAAGTTAGCCAAACCTAACTAGCTGTTTTCTTTTAATATTTTATACAATTACCCAATCACAAGAATAAACAAATGCTGTTCATAGCTGAGGAGTTCCATGTTACCTTCAAAATCCAAGATCAGTTTCTCATTTTTCTTCTTTTTTTGTTTTCTGTATTTTGTTAGTTTTATTGTTCTTTTTTCTATTATTATTGTTTTCATGATTTTTTTAGTTTTATTAATTCTTTTTTTTAATTTATGTATTTCCTGTGCGTGTCCCAAATAAAATATTTTTATTTCTTTCTTTTTTATCACTGTTAGGATACCTAGGTAAAATTAGGTACGTAAGTATAGGTAGGTAAGTATAGATACGTAGTAAGGTAGGTAGGTAGGTTATGTTAGGTTAGGTTAGGTTAACAAAAATAAGTTGCACATTTACGTTCACTATTCACTATTGTCATTGACATTTCTCGAGTCGTTCTCGGTGGGGCTATAATTGTTATTATTGTTGTTCTTATGTTTCAGTTCGAGAATCTAGTTCTTTGTGTAGTATAAGAAAAATATAGAAACGAAAGGTTTTTGTTAAAAAACAAACAAATATTTGCGGAAAAGCATTTTTTATTAAAAAAAAAACCTTCAATTTTACAAGTGTAAAAGACTATGTCTTTTTTTTATCCTTTTAAACATATTGAAATGTATCCTATGACAGTTGGAGGGTGGGTCCATAAAAAATCCCCCAAGGTACTTTCCCTCATCATAAAATAAAAAAAATCGATCGATAATCGTGGTAATAAAAAACGATTTTTAAGAAGTAAACTCCAATAAATCTGTTCAATAAGCAGCCATAGTTGAACTGCTTTTAAAACTGACAAAGTAGGTACCTACTTTACCAGTTTTACGCCCACTCATAAACGTACTAAATATGCGTGGGATGTATTTTTTTTTTTGTTCATAACTTTTCCCGGTCTGAGTGGAGCAAGAGGGCGTGTCGGACTCTTATTGACTAAATCCCTCCCGTGTTCCTTCAGTTGCCATGTTTCCGGGAGCCAAAATCTCCCTTTCGATCTAACGCCTTGTCGAACCATCTATTACAAAAATATTATTATTGTAATAAATTATCATACTCGTTATAGTACAAATAAAAAAATAAGTTTAATAAAAAACTGTAACCCGAATACAAACATAGTCAAGATAAGCCGCATGCCTGTATACTATGTGGGAGTCAGGAACACCTACAGAATTATAATGGCAAGCGACGACGGCTTTACGTTGACCATTTTTATTGTACCTATGTTTTGATTCCTGTCTGAAATATTTTCTTGTTTCGTGTTTTATTTTTTAGATCATTTTTATTTGCCCGTAGTCGGGTTACAGTTTTTTGTTAAACTATTTTAATTTTATTTTATACTTTTCCATTTTAACGCTTGATAAACGTTACGACGAGGTAATAAGAGTAAAACAACAGGTCAATAATTAACCTATTTTATTTAAATTCCAATAGCAGTGCATAGTGCTTTGAACGAAACCATAGCGCGATTTTTTTCGACGCCAACACCATTTATCGAACTTCGAAGAAGTCCAAAATATATTTCGTTGTACTTGTTTTTCTTCATAAGAGTGAAATTACAATTCGTTACAATTTATTAAGATTTGATTAACTGCGCGTTGGTATTATCTTGCGCCGTACGTAGCGCAATCTCACTTTTGCTTGTTTTTAACAATTTAAACATGTTTATTTACTTTTAAAATATGATATTATATACATATTCGTAATGTGCTTGTCCAGACTTTTCTTTTGATACCAAACTTGTTATGGTAGAATTAAGGCAGAATGTACTCGGATGCTATTATATAATTTCACAACTTATTTTTATGTACCTACATTCTAAGCAAATAAACACCTATTCTATATGATCATCTCAATTTAATTTTTTTCGAGGTTAGAAATTTACGTGTAATGACCACCATATTAAATTTTGTGAAAATTTATATAACCTATGTCACCCGGACCATTATTATAAATCTCTTGATACCTCATTCATCAAAATCGGTTCAGTAGTTTAGGCGCTACGGTTGAACACAAGTAAAAGCAAACATACAATACATACAAACATACATACATAGACTGCTAAAATCATAACCCTTCCTTTTGGCTTTGCCGTAGTCGGGTAAAAAGATGTAGTTTCATACACAAAAGACGTCAGTCACTATCACTACTACACCGTAACAACTTTTGTATTATTAAATTTTATACAAGCTGCACCAGCAACAGAAATGTTCGGCACAACCGGAGTGTTTTTTATTTTTTTCTGTTTTTGTGTGTTTGACCCGACTAATTTCCGAAACGGCTGGACCAAATTTTGACATGACTTCTTGACAGATAGCTGATGTTATAAGGAGTAGCTTAGGCTACGTTTACTTTTATTTATAAAATATATATAGGGTCTACGCGGGCGAAGCCGCGGGCAGCAGCTAGTTGTAAAATATAAATAAATAATGTTTGTGCGCATGTGACATCAGACTAACAGGAATCACAAAATGTATGCACACATTTGGTATGTGCGAGTTCATGATGGGAGCATCCGTCATATTTGCCAAACCTTTACTGTTGCGTGTGCAGGTGTGAAGGTCCTATGGTCGCAGCGAGCAGCGGCTAATTAACAACGTGCCAACGGGTTAAAGTATTCGCTAAACACTCTTCGACATATTTGAAATATTCGCGCGTAACCCTCCGATGCCACCCTCCTGTCTCCCCCCGACTGTCGTCGTCGCTATTCTATTGCGAGTTTAGTTCGCTCCAAACTTGGCTGCTTTTAAGCCAGGACTCGCTTAGCTTTAGGAAATTTACTAGTTTGAACTATATTAGACCGGTATACAAGGATAAGTGCCTCCGCTAAACTGCTGAAGTTGTTAACAGGATTTCAAAGGTTTGCAATTTGGTATGTGGTTTCATTAAGCAGCTAATATTCGATTTTCCAGCATACTCTTACAAAAGGGGATATTTAGCATACTAGGTTGGTTGGCAGTGATTAACTTTCTTGTGAGCGTTGATATTTTGAAATGCGATCGTTATTTATTGAGAGGGAAAGCGAAATAATACAACGAGTAAAGCCGACGAATGTGCAGCAAAAATAGAAACAAATGAACGTTTCCTTCGTCGTCGCGATGTGAGATTTATTACCGGCAGGTAACTGGACCGTGCTGGGTAGCCGATGCTTCTGCATTCCGGCGCCATCCCGACGCGAGCAATAAAACATAACCCACAACGAACTTTAACGAACTGTCGATTGTTTTGAGATGGCGGGGCTTCCATTAAACCGACTCGCCAGAACTTCCCTGTCCCCAGTTTTAATTGAAAACGTCGTAAAATCTATCGCAGACAAACGGCAAAGTTGTGCCGGCCGGCCGTAGTCCATATAGTTCTAATTACAAAATTCAAATCGCGCTTAAACCAACTGACTTGATTACGGCGAATGTCGGCGTGTAATTACTCGGCACACCGCACCGCACTACGTCGCGTCGCCGTCGGATAGCGCTTGGCGCGCGGCCAGCTGTGTCCGAGTGTATAAGACACCGCGAACCTCGCCCGCAGCCGTAACCCGCCAAGATAATACCAATTCGCAGTTCTTTTGCTACATAACCTCGTTCTCGGATATTGTTATTAGCTTAGCTGAGCTTTTACTTGTAAGTAGAAACGATTATTATTCGAATGAAACTAAAACTTCTAAGTAGGTCCCATCTGATTCCGTCACAGATTTCTCGTTTCGTTCGATAAGTAATGCAATTTCGCTGTAGAGTAACATAAAAAATAAAATGTATAAATTTATTTCTTATTTAATCTAGCGTTTAAAATAAAGTGGTTTCCTCTCATTCCTGTCTCTGTGCATTCGTATCTCCGAATTAGCGCTTTAAAGAGAATCCTCTGAGAGATAAAGCGTTTAAAACTTCTCTTAGGAACGCAGTAAATCTCACATGTTGCGCTGTTAATAATATACTCGTATACAGAGTGTACAGAGCGGCATCTTCGTCGCCACTCGTAAGTTTCCGCCGCGGGTTTTATCTGTCCAACACAATCCGGCACCGTGCGGTGCGGAACGATTCCGTGCGGTACGGAACAATACCGTGCGGTGCGGAACGATCCCGTGCGGTGCAGATGTAGCGACCCATTTGAACTAGTAGAATCGCTTCACTAATTACTGCCTCATTTTTAAATCCTCCATTTTAATTTAGAATAATTAGGTACTATTGGAATATTGCTCCTTTTTGCAGTTGTTAGTTAGAATATTTTCACAGCATCTGTTTACAAAACAGCGCATGAATTCTTTTCTATTTGAAATGCTTTCTAACTAAATAAAAGTCTATGTGTGATAAGTTCAAGTGTAGCCGCACTCATTGCCAGCAGACACTCTATACCTACTATTGTAGTGTGTGAGCGGAACTGGCTCATTAGCCGTATTCCACTGCCACCGTGCGATCTGCAACGACTTGGACAATGTAAAGCGACACACTTAGCGCTTGAATAGATCATTACTTAATAGCATCACCTACCAGCACCTTCACTGCCACCACAGGAAGCTGGTTTTCTTTAGAAAATTCATTAAATAAGGGATAATAGAGGTAGGTAGAGGTAAACACTTCCTCTCATATAATAATATAGTTCCTTGCTCTTGTTTCAAGTTTATAATTTTATGTACCAATATCTGATATATATCCAATATATATATATATATATACTTATACGTTCGTCGTCGTCACGTCGTTTTTACACGTCGTTTTTAGCGATAAGACCGCCCATTGTTTCACCCAATGTTAATTCCAAATTTATGTCTGTAATTTTTATGGTGTACATAATAAAGAATATTCTATCGACCTATCTCATAGAGAAACTTTACGTTACTACTTTACTTTTAAGTTTATTGCATTCATTAGGTCAATATTATGTTGTGCAACAACCCTCCCGGTTACGGGATGATAATTATATTTAATGAGGATACTCACAGAAAGGATTGTAGGAGTAGGTAGCTACTTATGCTGTTAATGTATCCAAATTTAACTGGTTATTTGCCATCAGAATTTCAACAAAAATTTTAGGAAAACCGGATATTTTTCTGTACTAATATATTATTGTGTGCGATTTCGTATGACAGCTGAGGCATTATTTTTTAACCAACTACGGTAAAGCCAAAAGGAAAGGTTATGATTTTAGCAGTCTATGTAGTATGTTTGCATTTACGTGTGTTCGTCTACCGTAGCACCTAAACTACTGAATGGTCCGGGTGACATAGGCTATATACATTTTCCCTAAATTCAATATGAACACGTAATTTCTAACCTGAAAAATAATACCTATTATACAATAAAAAACATGATTAAAATATTTATTAATGACCTTTTGTATTACTCTTATTTACGTTGTCGTAGGTAACGTTTATCAAGCGTTAAAAAGGAAAAGTATGTGATAATAAATTAAGTTTAAATAACTTTTACCCGACTACGGAGGTACGGCACCCTAAAAATGGTCAAGGTAAAGCCGTTGTCGCATGCCATTATAATTTTGTAGGTCTTCCTGGCACCCACATGGTATACAGGCATGCGACGACGGCTTTACGTTGACCATTTTTATTGTACCTATGTTTTGATTCCTGTCTGAAATATTTTCTTGCTTCGTATTTTTTCACTTTTATTTTTCCGTAGTCAGGTTTTTTAAACAGTTTTTAAACTTAATTTTTTATTAAGCAAAGTACTTACTGAAAAAAAACTCTATGTGAAAAATTATAAGACGCATTCAGCATAGTAACGTAAATCGCAGATCAATCGGAGTTGATTTAATAAAAAAACCGGCCAAGAGCGAGTCGGACTCGCAGCGAGGGTTCCGTATCATTTTAAATTTCATCGGCGAGGCTTATATTCAAAGAATTTTAACACTGCACAGTGCGGTGTAGAATATTGCAGTTTTAGGTCAGCGCCATCTCTTGACCGATAGTAGAACTAATTTAATTTTTGTTGATCATTTCTGAAAAGTATGCTTTTGAGAAACATCGATTTATTTTTCCGGTAATCTTTACATACATTTCTATAAAGTAATTTCATATTTTACTCTATGCAAACTTCGGAGATAAGAGAACGGTATTTTTTTTTACATTTTTCGTCACAAATCGAAAACTAAGCGGCCTAAAAAAAATAAAAATATTTGAGAATGTGCAAATAGCGCACTTTCATATAATATAATAATAATGTTCATTTAATTCAGATAAGTATCCATAGAGTTAAGACTTCCCTACATTTATTAGCTTACAGTAACTAATCTAATTATCACACTATCATGAGATCACAAGTTACATTATAAGCAATAGAAATTATATACCTACATAAATTAAACAAAACAAATCCAATGCGAAAGCCACAGAGGTTACATTGCATGCAAAGACCCTCAGTGCCCCAGTGCTTTCGTATTGGACTATCAATACTTTCATAAATTGCCCTCAGAATGCTGTTGCCCATTAAACATGCCTGATGCACTACAGAACCGGGGCAGCCGCAACAGCACTCTGAAGGCATTATTATATTGCACTCGGAGGATGTCATAGGTTCTCCAGGTATACTTACTTCCGGGTATAGGCACGGTGGGTCTGCAGTGTGCCATATACATGCCCTAGTACCCACTTCGAATTTTTAAGACCCGTTCAGTCCCTGTTGCAAAAAAAAAACAATACATTTTTATTTGCAAAATAGTTGGGCAAACTTCATACAAAACTATTCTAAATTTCAAGTTGGTAGCATTAGTAATTGCACCAATAGTTGCACCATAAGGCTTCCTTTTTACCATTTTGGTACGGAACTCTAATACTTTCAAAATATGTAAGACAGGAATGCCAGTGGCCGGTAGGCCAGTAGGCTACCCGTTTCAGAATGTAATAATATTTTAGGTTTTACGAAATAACAGATTTATTTAAAACAAAGTTCACAAACATTAGTTTTGCTGATCGTTACATACCTGAATATATCCTGTAAAGACATTTTTAATAAAATATTCGTTGAACTTTTATTTATTTATGTTGTTTGTTAATTTCGCTGCTGAAATATTAAAGGCTCGAAAATATTTTACAATACCGTTACATATTGAGTTAAACTTTTTACCTTGCTTGTACTGTTTGTAATATTTTTTCTTTACTGCGTTTTCCATAAAAGTTACATATTGGTTGATTGCTAAAATTGCATCCATCATCCATACCTCCATCTGAACACTATCCGTCGTCGTTACGCAGGAAAAAGCTCGAAATTTTCTGAAATAACAAGCAAAGTAATTATTGTAGCCAATTCGGAGCTGAAAGCAGAAAGTATTATATATATAAAGAAAAAAAATCGGCCAAGTACGTGCTGGACCAAGCACAATGAAGGGTTCCGTAGTTGGAAAGAATTTATCCCAGCAACAAACTTAACATTGTGGTTAAAAAATATGTTCTAACCGAGTACAAATTCAGACTCCAAATAACACTGTCTGACCTGGGAATCGAACCCAGGACCTCATACTCAGTAGTAACGCTTGCGACTACTACATCAAAAAGCCAATGTTTGACGGACTGTTATAAAATGTATTTATGTATGTATATATCTTTGTCCGCATTAGGTTGTCCTTGGGTGCACTTGCATAGCGCGAACAGGGATAATCGTCGGTTGGTGCCTCATTTCATTCAAAACGTCTAACGGGCCTCTGCGAGTTGGCTTCGGCCCCTCGTACGCCTTCCAAAAGTCCAAGGTACCAAGGTCCCGAGAAATGTCATAGACAATAATATGTAATAATAATAAAATAGTTTATTGACACAAAGAAATAACATAACATAACATCACGCCTTGTTTCCCCGAAGGGTTGGGCAGAGGTGTCCCTGTAGCAGGCACACCCACATTTCGCCAGTTATGTTTAAGTCCCATGTAATAGGGGGCGAGCCTATTGCCATCAACCGGGCACAAATCCAGACTTCGAGCTGCTACTGAGAAGTTTCATATAGAAAAACCCAATAACATTTTTCTCGACCCGGGAATCGAACCCAGGACCTCATACTTATCAGTAGCGCTTGCGACCACTAGACCAACGAGGCAGTCAAAGAAATATACATTAGTATACACTGTTTAACATGAAGCTAATTAACGCTGCAGTAGTTTGTATACAGATATTGTGAGCTCTGCCTCTCAAACTAGGATAACCTGTATTTTAAGAGACAGTGTTCAGCTGTGAGGTTACTTAAAAATAGGGATCAAACAACTGCGGACTGTGCCAACTTATAAGGTACTTGGTAACAACTTTACAATCTTATTACTTTTAACGGAAACATTATAACTAAGGAAAAGGTAAAATAATGTAAAAAAGAAAAAAAATAACAATTAAAACTTATGTATGTGAGTAGGTGAATGTGTGGGAGTATGTCTGTATGATTTATGTATCTATGTGTGGTGAGTTTTTGTATGGGAGTAGTGAGTGTGAGGTGTTATATGTGAGGGAGTAGAAACAAAAATAAGGCCATATTAGGCAATACATTTTAGCAGAGATTCAGTTTGTGTATAGTCCTGTTTAAGTAGCCATTCCATCAGCATAGCTTTCAATTCAAACTTATTGCAATCCAGTATATTTAACTCTTTATGAATTTTCTTGTAGATCAGTGAACTTAAGGTGAAGTATTTGTTTTTGGCAAAAGCAGTTTTAACTTTAAATATTGCTGTCTGAGCCTTCTCCACTCTAAGAAAAGTAGTTTTAGCCGCACCACCCCATACATTGATGCAATACCCAAGAACTGACTGACACAGAGCATAGAACACCATTTTTAGAGTATCAGGATTTGCGGAAGCTCTCAGTGACTTAAAGATGTGTATCAGTCTCAGCGTTCTCAAGGTTAGGGCATCAATGTGTTTATTCCAGCGTAACCCGGCATCAATTTGAACACCTAGGTATTTAACGTGATCGCTACGCATGAGTGTTGGACATCGGCATGAAGATGACTGTTCTAAGCAAGTGTGCGCTATTATTGAAAGGGTGGGTGTGTCCGATGCGGTGTTCTGACGGATGGCGAAAGGAATATATGAAGTCTTGTTACAGTTTAGGGTAAGCAGGTTTAGGTTGAGCCAGTTTATTATTTCACGTAGTGCCAATTCTGCGTTACTTTTAACACCATCCCATATTGACCCGTCAACTACAACCACGGTGTCATCGAAATAAACAAAGATCGTCGAGTTGGGGAGGGACATTCTGCATAAGTCATTTACATATATTTGAAATAAAATAGGTCCTAAAATGCTACTTTGGGGCACTCCGTAGGATAAGGTATAATCATCACTGGAGTGATTATCAATTTTTGTTCTTTGAGTATGGTTGTTCAGGTAATCTTTGAATATTTGCAGTGCTATACCTCTTACACCGAGTTGCTCTAATTTGGCAATAAGTATGGGAACAGAAATTGTGTCGAATGCCTTCGAAAGATCTAGGAATATTCCTAGACATTTGGTTTTCCTGCCAAGATTCCCAGCAACCAACTGCGTCAATTTAAGTACTGCATCTTCAGTCGAGACACCGGAACGGAAACCATACTGATTATCTGCTATGATCTTGTATCTTTCCAAGAAGTTCTTAAGCCGGTTACTAAGAATCCTTTCCAAAACCTTGGAAAGAGCAGTCAAAACCGAAATGGGTCTATAGTTGATGACACACCCTTGTGGATTGGGTGCACAATTGCTTTTTTAAGTGCGTCCGGAAAAACACCCGCGCGGAGACAGCTATTAAAGATGTACGTCAATGGTTTTATTAGTATCTGACGGCCCATTTTTAGCACTAAGGGTGATCATCCCAACCCAGTGCACAGTCATTACGTAGCTGCGAAACAAGAGACTCCACCTCAGATTCGTCTGTATCAAGCAACACGAGGGAGTTAGCGGGAGATAGTGGGTTGTTATCATCGTTACTAAAAACCTGACTGCTCATATCAGCGGGGCACTGGCTCTGTGATAGAATTTTATCCGCTAATGTTTTCCCTACATTACTGAAGAATTTACCAACTTCATTTATGGATGCTTTAGGACTGTCACATATTTTCAGTAGTCCCACAGGACTGGTTTTTATTTTAGCTGTATTTGTAATAGTTTTAATAGTATTCCAAAGGGCTTTGGGATTATTTTTTGTTTTCTCAAATTCATTCCTTTCGTGGGCAATTTTTAGTTTTCGAAGCAGGTCATTGCAAAAGTTGCGGTAGCGTGTATAAGTTTTTTTAAGAATTAAATTATCTGGTTCTTTACTTGATCGAATATGCATTTTATCTAGATTTCGGATACACCTCAAAAGGCCTGGGGTTATCCAGGGTTTGATGGTCCTTTTTTTACTTGGAATCTTGACATACTTTGTGTGTTTAGCAATGACCGGTGTTAACATAGTTATAAAAGTATCCATCATTGTGTAGGGGTCGTCCAATTTATACATTTCTGCAAAATCAAGGTTTTCTAGCTCTAGCTTAATTGATTCATAATTTATGGAAGTAGAATATTGACAAGTTTTACGAGTGGGACTTGAGCTGGAGATGGTGAGGACAAGAGGTTTATGGTCTGTGATATGTGATTCAAGAACTAGTGTGGTGGTAGGTAAGCTAGATTTTATGAACGCGTGGTCAAGACAATTTTCAAGCCTAGTAGGTAGAAGGTGGGATGGTAGCAAGCCATGCGATGAATTAAGTATGGGGTATTCTAGACTTCGATCATTTCTACTGCTCATGCAAATATCA
Source organism: Omphaloscelis lunosa (assembly GCA_916610215.1). Taxonomy (NCBI): domain Eukaryota; kingdom Metazoa; phylum Arthropoda; class Insecta; order Lepidoptera; family Noctuidae; genus Omphaloscelis; species Omphaloscelis lunosa. Next base: position 22,897,738 of record OU744249.1, read on the forward strand.
ATATTCAAGTCACCAATAAGAGCAATGTTCTGCCATGTAGAAAGTTTAGTGTAACTACAATGTAACTACCTTGTTGCTGACAATTAGCAACGTACATCCTATACTATTAAACGAGCAATATTTGTTATATATATTCATGTTCTGGAAAACGGCTCTAACGATTTCGATGAAAGTAGCAATATAGGGGTTTACGGGGGCAAAAAATTGATCTAGCTAGGTCTCATATCTGGGAAAATTAGTTGTCGGTGTATTTTCATCCGAGTAGAGCTTGGTCGCCCATGGAATTAGTAAGTAGCTACTATTATGGCAGTATGGAATTAGTAGTTACTATCCTATATTATTAAATGAGCATTCTCTATTTTCACCAGAGCAGAGCTCCGTCGTTCAGGTACAGGTGGTAATAGAGTTATCTGGATTCTTATTATATTCTGCAAAATATGTCTGTCCATTGTTATATTAATTACAAGTCTAACTTTTAACAATTGATTTGCCATCGTGACAAACAATGCGCGCTGCAATGGATTCAATCCTCTAAATGGAGTCCACCGCATATCGAGTAAATAAGCAACACGCGCGCTTGCACTTATTCAATACACTTTTAAATTTATAAGCCGGTGTTGGTAACAGAACACGCTGTTTGCGCCGATCACTAAATTGGTTCGGAGCGATCAGAGCAAAGAGAAGCGCAGTGAACGAAATTAGCGGACCGGGCGGAGAGGGCTCCACTCTAATACACAGTAGTATCGCACTAGTGCTAGTATGCGCCACTCGGACGCAGAGAGGGCTTCCAATTGGCACTGGAGGGTTGGCCCGCTGTCGAGGAGCTACGTCTGTATGCTTCTCACACGTACAAACGGAATGAGATTTACCTAAACACACAAAGCCATTAGAAGGTTTAACTATAGCAGTAAGTTTGTTGATAAAAGTAAACAAAGGATTTTGTTAATTATTAAAAAAAAATATAAATATGTTTTTTTTTTTCTGGCACAATACCCATATACAAAAAATTGAACAAATAAGTGGTAAAAACATTAAAAAGGTAACATTAGGTAATTTTGTTTTGGGAAACTCGATTGTTCAAGAAATATTTAATTTAAATTCCATTGCACAAATCAGTAGAACGTTGGTATTTACGACAACTTATATCGACGGCGCAGCCCTACCCGTGGAGTACTGCAGGAGCTCTCCGCGCAAATTAAAACCGAGTCTGATATTTTATTTTTAAACGCTCCCCTGGCGCCCGCGCCCTTCACCTCACCCTCGCACCGCACCGCACCGCACCACACAACCCGCGCCGCGCGCCGCATCAGGCGCCACTATTTGTACAGTTTCCATTTTTCTCTTATATTGTTTAATTAGAATGAATAAATGGCCTATTTACATCTCAGTGCAAGACCGGGATTTCTTCATTTGTTTGATGGCTTCAAGTCCGCAACTTATAATCGGTGCAGTTGTAACACTTAATTGCGATTATCTTTTATTTTATTTCGTTACATTTCCGCTGCTGGTGCAACTTGTATAAAGTTTAATAATACAAAAGTTGTTACGGTGTAGTAGTGATAGAGACGTCTTTTGTCTATGAAACTACATCTTTTTACCCGACTACGGCAAAGCTAAAAGGAAGGGTTATGACTTTAGCAGTCTATGTATGTATGTTTGTATGTATGTATGTTTGCTTTTACGTGTGTTCCACCGTAGCGCCTAAACTACTGAACCGATTTTGATAAATGAGGTATCAATAGATTCGTTATAATGGTTCGGGTGACATAGGCTATATAAATTTTTCCTAAACATAATGTAGTGGACCTTTATTAGTAAATTTCTATCCTCGAAAAAAATTAAAACGGGATGATCATGGCATGTTTGATTTCAAAAGAAATGCCTTGATGAGCACATTACGAATATGTATATAACATTATATTTTGAAGTAAATAAATATGTTTAAATTGTTAATAAAAACAAGCAAGCAATGTCTTGATTTCTGTCTGAAATATTATCTTGTTTCGTACTTTTTAGTTCATTTTTATTTTCCCGTAGTCGGGTTACAGTTTTTTATTAAACTTAATTTTTTATTCCAGGATTTTTTTCTAAAACTTTTAAATAGTCCAGGATAGTGCTGCTTCTTTCAAGTGCAATGTTACGATTTTACGAACTTACAAACTCCATATAGTCAGCGAATAGCGCACTCCACAGGATTTTACCTCCCGTACCGGGTGACTGGTGAGTGTAAGTAGTGTCGCTAATTTAGCCTCAGAGGGTGGGAGGACCCTCAGGATGCACTTCTGCACTTTTGTGTTAACGAGAGCCGGCCACCTCGCGCGGTGCACTGCACACGACACTGTACCCCGACTGCAGTGGTGCAACTTACCAGACAAATTTGAAATTGCGTTTGTGATAAAAATATTGATGCAAGACAAAGACAACAAGATTTCAGATACACGATCAATTCTAGATTTTTAAAATCATCCAAACCATAACATTGTTTCAAAGAGGCAACCTCAAAATGAACTTGGCATTTAAGTCCGCTTGCACCACAAATCACTAAATACTTTTAGCGCTAAACGTATTTAAAACATAGTCCTGTTTCTATCAATCGTTTGAAAATGACAGCAACAGGATGATGTTTCAAACATGATTAGTGCTAAACACATTTAGTGATTTGTGATGCAAGTGGGCCTTAAAGGATCTAATTTAACCAATTAAAATCTGAACACGATGACTAGCATTGACTGGATGACATAACTACATATTATTGAAAGTACATTCACGCCCTAAACAAAATATCCACAGTGGCTTACTGTATGTGGTGTGACAGTGACTACTATTACATCAGCTAACCACTCTTATCTAGCCGCGACGTGATAAAGTGACAGCGACTGAATGATGCCACTCGGATGTAGGTGTTTAAGAATACCTACACAATCTGTATATAAGTAAACCTGCTGATCAGACAATAACTATGACACAAAAAATATCATGACATTGTCTAAGGCGGTGGTCAGGTTTAACACCGTACCTACCCGGCCTAATATATTTATATCATGGTTCTCTGAAATAATATTAAAATACCCAAAAGAGTGTCTTACTTGAAGGATCTGGTATTTTGATAAAAGGGAACTTCAGAACAAGAGAGCCCTCAATATGAAATCTATCAAACTATTTGAAATTATTAAAATAATAGCCGTGACGTGTAATTTGTCACTGTTATCAGTGAAACACCGCTGGGCGTCACCGATCAATCATAACTACGTTTCCTTATAAATTAGGCACACGGTTTCATAAACCCTTCAAAGGTCCTTAAATAAAGTTTTTACAGCGCAATAAAATTAAACACAAGATAGTTGCCATGTTCGACAGATGTCAATTTAATAGACGCTTCGAGGGAAACTCGTTAATATTATTTAAGGGGAATTTTGAAGGGACGCTAAGATATTACCTGAGCGAACGAAGCCGCCAAGTATTTTGACCAATCTTAATTAGTAAGCCTTCGTGAAATATCTCGTGAGGACAGTTATGATAACGGTGACTCAGGAGTTTGTTATGATAACAAAACCTGGTAAGTCTGTTACGTCCGTAGGTATGAGTTAACGGCAATCGGACTACAGATGAGGTTTAACAACACATTTGGAAGGCACATCAAAAACCACAGTTAGCGAACTCATATATAAAAAGAATTTTCGTAGCAATAAAAACCAACAGGACGAGTTTTAAATTCAACTAGTCAGCTGTTTGTCCAAAACAGATCTAACAACACACATGGATAGGACAACTGCTTTAAAAAATCAGAAAAATATATTTCATGACCATTACTACTACGACAACCGATTAAAAGTTTTGAATAGGAGTTTCATTCAATTTCCTTCAAATGTTCTTCCAAAATAGTAATAGTAAGTACACATAACAAGTTAAGTAAACTGTTCAGTAGCTATTACCGGCACGCGGACCACGCTACTGGGCACTCTGGCAACCCTGGCAAGTACTGGCAGCACTGGAATACTGGCAGCCCGCCAGCTATTCATGGCGAATATTTAACTAATGTCCGCCTAATCAAGTGACACGGCGTACAGCCTACACGCTGTTCCTAAGAGTTATGATTTCCTGGTAGCCCGGTACGGCCGCCTGGCCGTACGGCTGTATGGGGTGAAGAAATTAATGGACTCGTAATCATAAATTATACTACTGATGGCAAGTTTGTTCCTTGTTATTGTCAACAGTAATCGGAAAAGTCTTATTATTTCTAGTAACCTAGGTTGTTAAAAAATCGGCCAAGTACGTGGCGGAAAATTATTTAAAAAAAAAAACTTAAGACTCTCATAGTAAGCCCTTTCATTTGATATGTCAGACGGTACACGTGTAAAACTTTTATTTTATTTTTTCATTATTTTTTTCCCAAATCTGACCTCTATATTCAAAATTCATTTATTTACGTAATACGTCCGTGTTTGGGATAATCGGTTCATTCGATTTGGAGCCATGCATGGCTGTGGCAGACGGACGGACAGACAGACACACGAGTGATCCTTTAAGGGTTCTGTTTTCTCACTCGGGCATACGGAACCTTAAAAAGTAATATTTGATCGATTATACGTAACAGAAGTTCAAAATTATTGGCTGATATAATTAAATAATTAACGTAACACTATATTAACTAATAAAAAAAAAACACTTTTATAAAAAATACTACCAACTTCCTTCTATTTTATCTAAGTTACAATAGCCTAATGTCAACTACTCATTACCTTTTTACAAAATATTGCTTTTTCCGATGCAGGAACTTTAACTGTTGAGGAGCTCTCCAGGTACTTCACCATCAGTTCCACTACACCATATGAATGGTGACGAGCATCAATTGCTTACCAACCATATTAAAGTAATCGAATCGTAACCCGTGAAATACATAAATTATTGAATAGTTCAGGTGGCCATCTGTGTCCTTCATCATCTGTTCCACTTTACCAAATGGTGCTTTCCAAGAGCAAATGCACAAGTTACTATAAAAATACCCAAGTCGTTATAGGTGTGCCTATAATATTTGAAGATTTCCCTCGATTTCTCCAAGATCTCATCATCAGATCGTGACCAAATGACAATGAGAACATAAAAGCATACCCTTTAAAACAAAAAAAGATTTTTTGAATCAATCCAGCCGTCTTCTAGTAATCGGGGAAAATAAATTAAAAAAAGATTCCGACGAACTGAGAATATTCTCCTTTTTTGAAGTCGGTTAAAAATGGCAAACCAAAACAAAAAATAAGTAGGGAGTGAGGTCGCGCCGCCTCTCGAGCGCCCGCGACGACTAGTGGCGGCGCGCGGCGGGACGCTCCCTAATTAAATTATATTTATTTGCGAGCACCGCCTCATAATGAAAACGGCCGCAATTTGGAGCGACCAGATAAAATGAAGCACCTCCGTGCAAACTTTAAGACGAATAAATCGCGACTAATTAGACAATAAAACTGAGAGTCGTCCTTGTCATGACCGTGCCGTAATCGCATCACTCCGAAACGCATCATAACACACCGAGGAGTCGCGCATTGCCGCCGTGTGCTCACTAAATATAATTTAAATTGTGGTAGCCTATTGCAAACTAGTCGCAGTATTGAGTAGGTATGTATTCATAATGTTATATGGTAATTAAAACCACTTCCTCGTTCTACACAAGCGTGGTCTCGCTCGTGCAGCCACTGAATTATTTCCAACGTCACCGTTCACACTCTCAAATACTTTAACTTAAAATAAGATAGAATTTCTTTAACTGAAAAGAACATTATTTTAGTTTTAGCAAAGTTAATGTTCCGCTCTTCAAGTAACACTAATGAGATCAATAGAAGTAATTACTCATATATGCAAATCTCTTTTGGTGTACAAATAGTCTGGTTAATGGTGTACAAATGGTCTGGTCTGGGGATTTAGAAAGAAACATTGCCACCGAACGGGCGATACCAATTTCTTTTTTACAATTTTCTAAACTTTCTTGTGCTAACGTAAGGATCGCAAGTTCTTTTTAAACTACTTCCTTGCTGATTGGATTTCATAGCAAGTGTGAATGTTCCGCGGCGCGGGACCGTGTTGTGCGGTGCGGTGCGGAGTAGTGCGGACTCATGCGACGACGTCGTGCGGCGAGGCTGCGGCGGCTACTCAATGAGCGCTGATTGCAGCAAGTCGCCGCGACCTCCCATACGACTCGATTATCGCCACGTGTGTGAGAGTAGCTTCAAGTTATCTTGTAAAGCATTAACGCGCGCTGCAACTACGAATCTTTTGACGCTGAAAGATTTCGGTGGATTGACAACAATTATTTTAATCGCCTGAGTGGTAAACCCTCTACTGTATGCATGAGCCGCTGCAATGATCAATACTGAACTTATAAACTCGCGGTCACGCTAAGATGACCGCGATTCTCAGGTGTGGCCACTAATTACGCGATGTTTGTGTACTACTTACCGCGCGAACAAACAGCGGTGTTTGTCTAAACACCGCTGTTTGCTAAACGCACCACAACTATAAAGATTAAATACTATGTACCTGGTGGGTAAACGCATTTGAATGTTTATTGCAATTATTGACAGACACGACGTAGCATCCTATATTTTTGCATTAACAACATGGTTAAATAATGGCTTTAAGAGTACACTAGTCGATCATTCTTCCATACAAACGTAGTATGGTGATTACTCGTCTGTATGACGGTGTAAGTTCAAAACAAAAAATTATATAAGTTTGCCCTGTCATTATCTAGCCCTTTATCGAAGCAGAATTCGTTAGTTTGGTGGCAAAAAGTGTTAGTTTGGAAGTTATGAGCGTTGTATATTTGAACACTCATTTTAATTCTTTTTTTGGGCGTAAATAAATAACTTTTACAGTGTAAAAATGATAAAATAGAAAAGGGGATACTTTAATGATAAGTTCAAATAATTTTATTTTGAGTAATTTAACATCTATACGGCCAAAAGTTTGTTCAGGAAATTTTACGCGCTCGTTTTCGTTATAAATCATCGTCTGTTTCACTAAATAAATAAATAAATTAAAACTTGATTAATAAATACTAAATAAATAAAACTAAATAAATAAATAACTTTACTAAATAGCATGCATATTAACCACGCCACTAACGATTACGAGCCGTCGACTAGTGGAACCTTAACACTTCTAAATACGGCCGTGGTTTCGATTGACTCGTCATTGACTTGGAGTTGGAGTGCTTTTCTCTGATAAAATGGTTCCTGTAGCACCAATATTTGGTCATTTGAAAACTGCGCCCTGTGATGCTTTGCTCTTACTTGTGTCAGGAAAATGTAGGAATTCGAGTATCAGTCTGTAAACGTATGTTCAGCATCGGATCGCGTGGGATCGTACGATATAGCACGCAAACAGCGCGGATGCACGGCTGCACAAGCACTTAACCGACAGCGTTATGATAGCTTTGTGTTTAGCAAAGCCTCCAGCTCAATTACGATCTACGAGTAGCAGTGGACTACATGTAAGTGGGATCAGATTATGTGCAAACAGTACCGGCGTGGGCGGCGTGACTGCTGCAAGTAAACATGCACACGGCGTCGTCATCGGCTACGATATTAACCTATCTTTAATTTGCTTTTTGCTTCTTCCGTCATTCCCGGCCGTATGTAAGCGATATGGATAATACAGTAATACAAGGACAGCGCTGAAACCAGTCCATCAGGGCTGGTTTAGAAGTCCCAAATACTGTGAAGTATTGTTTATTTCCGATAATGAAGTCCAGGAACTCTTTGTTGAGGAATAACAACAAACAGCCGGGTGTGGTCTCGCGAAGGGATCGAGTGACGTGTGTGCGACCCAATGAGAGGAAAATAATCCCAAAAGTTTTGCACATTTGTTCGCATATGCTAATGTTTCATAATCGTAGTGAAAACGATGCTAACCTACATTTTTTAAATTTTATTTACCTTTTTTTGTTTAACTATTCCAATAACTCTATGACGCTTTTGTCAATTACAAGGGTTATGCATTAACATGAAGTCAAGCGTTTGCAAGCGCTGCGTCGCTCGTAAAGCGGACCCTGGAGCGGCCATCAAACAAAGACCCTTCATTACGCGCTTTATTGTAAAAACATAGTTAAATCTTACGATAAATTGTAAATCATAACTTTTTACGGGATTTTATCGTTGAAATCGGTGTATTTTTTTAAACAAGTGCTTAAAAACTCGGCGCCATTTTAATTGCTGTTATAAGTTGAAACACTTAAACCTATATAACTAGCTTGTTTTCATTAATTTTAATGCATTAACATATAACTTGTTTTCGACATTAACAGTCGACAGCGAACCGGAGGAATTTTTCCAGGCCATATTTTAGTTTCTTAATAGTTTTAGTTAGGTTATTATATTATATTTTTACTACGACTACGGCAAAGCCAAAAGGAAGGGTTATGATTTTAGCAGTCTATGTATGTTTGTATTTACGTGTGTTCCACCGTAGCGCCTTACTGAACCAATTTAAATGAATGTGGTATCAATGGATTCGTAATAATAGGCTATATAAATTTTCCCTTTTAATATGGTGGACTTTTTTTGGTGAAATTTCTAACCTCGAAAAAATTAAATTGATGATCATGACATGTTTGGTATAAAAAGAAAGGTCTTGACGAGCACATTACAAATATATATACATATAATATGATATTTTCAAAGTAAATAAATAATTTTAAATGGTTAAAAACAAGCAAAAGTGAGACTGCGCTACGTACGCCGCAATATGATACCAACGCACAGATTATCAAATCTTAATAATAATAATGTTGTAGGTGTTCCTGGTACCCACGTGGTATATAGGCATGCGACCACGGGTTTACCTTGACCATTTTTGTATCTAGGTCTTGATTTTTGTCTGAAATATTTTCTTGTCTCTTACTTTTTAGATTATTTTTGTTTTCCCGTAGTCGGGTTACAGTTTTTTTTTAAACTTTTTTTTATGAATGTATGTGTACTACTGAATAAATCACCCAGTTAAATCTAAAGAAAACCGGCCATGTGCGTGTCGCACCACGCACAATGAAGGGTTTAGTAGTTGGGATCAATTTATCTCAAGAAAAAACTTAACATTATAGTTGGAAAACATGTTCTCCCATACACTCCAACTGCAAATGTAAGTTTGTACGCACATTAATGAAATATTTACCGTTATTTTAAGACCATAGACTTCTAATAAGTTTTCCTGTAATCTATGAGTAAAGAATAAACCATTCCCCGCATTTTTTTTCAAAATTTTAGGCTCAGTAGCGCTAAAATGTATTTATTTTAAAATAATAATGAAAAATTGACTTGACTGCCTCGTTGATCTAGTGGTCGCAAGCGCTACTGCTGAGCATGAGGTCTTGGGTTCGATTCCCGGGTCGGGCAAAGAGTTATTGGGTTTTCCATCTGGAATTTCTCAGTAACAGCCCGGAGTCTGGATTTGTGCCCGGTTGATGGCAATAGGCTCGTCCCCTATTACATGAGACTTAAACATAACTGGCTAAATGTGGGTGTACTATAGGTACACCTCTGCCTAACTCTTCGGGGATTACAGGCGTGATGTTATGTAATAATAAAAAATATTTGAAATCCTCACAACTAGCCCTTTCATTTGATATGTAGGTACGTTACAGTTCGCAAAACTTATTTTTTTAATTTTCATATTTGCCCCTGAAAAGTGAACTCCTTTTTTTTACGTTATTTATTTACGTTACACGTCTGTATTTCCGTTACAGAAATAATTCATAATGTGTACCAAAATTTCAACTAAATTGGCCCAGTAGATTCGGAGCAAATTGGCTGTGACAGACGGATAAACAGACACACAAGTGATCCTATAAGGGTTCTGTTTTTTCATTCGGACGTACGGAACCCTAAAAATCTGTAATCTCAGAAGATACGTCAAGATAGAGCAAAAACTGTCCAGTCCGTTGATCTCGGGAGAGCCGCGGCCGCAGCGGCGCGGCGGCGGTTGCAGATTGATGACCACGTCGCCTTTGATAAATGTCCCCGTACGTAATCAGCCCGCTGACATAACAAACACTCCGGACAATTTAAAATGCAATTACCGTCCGGAAACGTCGCTAATTAAACGGAGATATTCGTTAATGGTCCCCTCACTTCAACCCCGGGCCCCGGGCCCCTGGGCCTCGGCTGACCCCGGTCGGACTTGGCTTCAATTTGTAATGACATTACCTCGCAGCCTTTTTTGTTGAAGGACGGAACGAGCAATCTCTTATTGGAGTCGGTTACGTGAAATTGATGAGTTTCTATTACGGCGAGGCGTTAGGGCCGCAATGTACAAAATCTCCCTCTAGGTGGGTCGTATGTTAAGCAAGCTAGGTACACTTTTGGTCGGATATTTTGCTTTTGGGTTCTCGGCACTGAACACGTGATCGCCTTTTCTCGTAGAAGTAAATAAAAAAAACGTGCAATATACACTAACAAAGATAATGTACATAAAGATACGCGAATAATAGAGTTTTATCAAGTACGTTCCCTCAACCCAGAACTCCATTTTCTCTGTATTGCATTATATGTGGATTTCCCACCTGCCTGTGAATTCAGCAGTCGACATATCAAACCTGACGAAACTAATCATACATTATGTAGCATCGTTTAAAGAGGATTACGTAATTAAATAGTATTAAGCTCTGAGCTCTGCACTTCTGACGGGCTATGGATAATGTAACATTTTATGCAAGTGTTTCTCGCTAACCAAACATAAACATACTTAATTTGTTATGGTACTAGTTTTGTTCCAAATGGCAATGACATAGTTTATATAGCTAGGTATACGAAGACAATGTTTGTCTAATTAAGCAGACAGCTGTGCTGTTGGGGAGTTTGTTGCGTCATTTCTTCTTCTCAGCTAAAGCACGAGGAAGTGGTGACTCTAAGACGCAGCCCAGTTTGAATAAATGACGTTTGATTTGATTACATAGAGTTTCTTTGAGCGAGGCTGATTTCGTTCATATTTGTTAGTTAATTTCAAATTCAAATTTATTGATTTTCTAATATGGGTAATTACAAAAAAGCATAGTTCAACCATATTACGCCTTGAGGCATGCAAAACTCAAACTGACTGTATCACAACATTATTATACAATTACTTGCAACAATAATTTATTTATAACTAATAACACAATTTTGGGTAACTTCACAGTGGCAAATAATAATGAATCATTAGCAAATAATAATGTCACTACAATAATTAAAAATGAAATGTCATGTATTAAATGAGAATGTCAAGATATATTTGTAAATAAATGTTAAAGTAATAATAATAATTGATTAATTAGTGCTTTAATCACATGTCGCATCAACAACAATATTTCTGAGAACAATGTCCTTACATTCTCTATTAAATAATCCTGAATACTATGATAACATTTAAATAACAAGAATCTTATTTGTTTTCGTCAAAGTCCTAGGCGGTAGTCCGGTGGTTACAATTTGTCAAAAAAATGGCAATTGTCTTACCGCAAAATATTAGTCTTAAAATAGTATAGCACCAAGATCTGAGATGCTGTGTGTGTGTTACATAAAACTGCTGCAGATATTGCCAATGAAACAGTAAGTGCCGCTCGCGACTGTAAAAAGTACTCCGTCAACATGTTATAACGCGTCAAATAAACGCTAATAGTACAGACAACTAGCTGTGATAACATCTCGAGTTCTGTCTATGAGGCGGATGAAGTGGACGGTGATGGCTCTTATCAGCTGGATATAAACTTGACCGCGATTCCTGCGCTTAAGATTGGATATATCATAAAAGCGTCAGTTTGTAAAAGATAAAAAAAAGTCTGAAACCACAAAATCCCATGCTTTCAAAAACGTTTGTAAAAATTATATTCGTCCGACGAGCCGAAACTTTTATCAGTGTCGTCACGAACGACAAAGTTAACTGTAGTAGGTACATTGAAATCTCGTGTTCTTTGTCTAAGTGGACAAGGGAAGCAAGGAATATAAAATGTAGCATTTAAATTGATGCTAATTGAATGTAATTAGTCCGAGTGCTAAGGGCTCGAAGCCAAAACACTGACAATAACCCGCGCGCGGGTACTGTGGCACGTACCGAACTTATAAACAAGTATTATTATTTTAATTTCGATTCTCTCGAAACAGATCAATAAAAACGTGACCGTTTTCAATGCTTACTTTTCTTTATTTTATATTTCATATTGTCATAAAAAGCAGATGGAAGAATATTGGAAATTTAAAAGATATAACAATATTTTGAACTGTTTTTATCAAAAGGCCAGCGACTGACCAGAGGTGAGAGGGGAGTTTGATTAAAACTGTAAACAAAATGTAATATCTTACGAACAATACCTTTTCTCATACTTAACACTAGGTAATACTATACGAATAATGCGTTGCCCGGCCACTACGTGCCACTGTGCCCACACACACACACACACGGGCCACTGGGCACCACGCGGCAACACAAGACAACAGAAGACCCACTACTCACGGTGATGTCGCTGTCCTAATAAGCAACCAGTACAATCTACAGGCATATAATAAACAAGACATCCTTTTGGCCGTGCCAGTTTAAGCTTCTAAGCATGTAGTAACTTAGTTAACCTTCTGAACAAAACTGTTTATCGGCGCAACGCATCACAAATCTCGTGCACTTGCAGCTGAGTTCAGGATCACAATGTGGTGTGTGTTCGCGCAGTCAGCGCCGTGAATCAGGTGTATGTGCGTCGCGCAAGTAAATATGTGCGCTGTTCGCTTAGCTTAATAAGCGGCAGCGTTGGCGGCCAGCCAGCTCGCGCCCCCAGCGCCCGTCGCACACACCACCCCCTGCCTGCCTGCAAAATTATGGAACTGCACAACATACGCCGACTCAGGTGTGATTAAGATTTTTGCTGCACCGCCATGTTCCGAACGAATGGCGCGACCCGCTTCCTCCTCTGAATTCTTTTTATGACTACTTCGTTGAGAAAATTAGTTCCTAACGTCTTAGCAAGCTTATCTCAGTAGGTAATAATGGTGATACTTCGTCACGCAATTCCCGTTATACGGGCGCTTTGAACTTTACACTCCACATTCGTTCTTATAACTCACGTACGATTTTTCCATTTTAAAAAATGACTTCTGCACTATACTTTGTCCATTATCTGATGCTCAGCGGCAACTTTACAATAACCTGGCTTTCAGAACATTCCAAAAAAAGCTTTTGAAATACGGATTCGGCGAAAATCTAATTATGTTTTAAAAAAAAACTAAAACTACCATCAAAAGAAGTGAGCTTTGGATCGAGCTTTCTGCAATTCTAGTAAAACACAATAAACAAAAAAGAGTGTCACATAAAAGTGGAGAAAAGGAATAATTCGTAGCATTATAACATCCATTGCGGCGCTACGTGCGCGCGGGCGGCGGCGGCGGCGGCGGCGGCTGAACACACGGCGCGAGCGATTTATCGCGCGCACGTGAGTACTGACTGTAGCGCGATGTGAGGCGACGCGTTTCTAACTACACAATGCGAGACGTGACCATATGCTGAGATAATATCATATGCAACCTTACACGCAATTGCGTAGCCACAGCTACGAAAGCTTAGTGGCTACTTGCTACGATGCTACGCCATTATCAAAAGCAATTCGGAGCTTTTCACGTAGATGCAGATATTGAATTGCATATCACTTATTTTTTCTTTTAATCTTAATTACTAGTTTCTTATTTACTAAAGGTACTCTATAGTAGGAACGGTGTCCGTGTAATACACGATATAATCGCTACATTATTGATAACAAATCTATCAATGTGTTTGTTCGCCATTCACCGCCAGTTCCACGCACAGCGCAATGACTCCGTGAGCTCCACGTAATCCCACTTCACTGTCTTAAGGAAGCTTTATGTGAGTACAAGCTACTAAGAAAAATATTAAGCGACGTGAAATTCACGCAAATGGAGCAGAAAGTTTACTTTTAATTCAAATGGGGAGCATACAATTTTTATTTACTTATCGTGTTTTTAAAGTTGAACAAAGCGTTATTTTGGTATCGGTGTTGACCTTTTGACTAATAATAGTTAATTAATGCAGACGTGACCTTGCGGAAATCCATTATAAAATACAATAGACGTTGATATATTTAATAACCAATTAACTACTCCACTTAACTATTCCGAATGAGTCATAAAAACCCTGTAAGAAATCGACACGTGTTTCACCTCTCAACGAAGCATCCTCAAGATGACGACTGACTTGCCGCGAAACTGAACACGGCGTATTGCCATACCGAGCGCTGGACGCAGAGTGAGCCATACCGCCAGCAGTGTTGCCACCTTATTTTTTTAAGAGGGGCTACTTACGAAGCTGAAACGGGCTAGAATTGCTAGAATCAGGATGGGAACGGGCTAGAATCAGGAAATAAAAAAGGTCTAAAGAAAATCAATAATATTCAATAAAAAAAACTTGTATTGATAATGAATTTAGGTAAGTACTCGTACCTTCTTTAATGAACTACATGATTAAAAATCAAAATCATCCTCAGAGGAATCTCTTTCTTTAGTACTTGTAGCTGCAGCTGTGGATGTTGAAGGTTGCGGTGGATCACGGATTTTAGTGCCTAATTTGAAGGAGTATTTAGTATTTTTTATGCTCTTTTTTATTACCTTATGAGGTAGTTGGTGAGAGAATCAGGTTTGTTTTAATAGTTAAAATATTAATATATGTATATCATAATGTCTAAGTAAATAAATATGTTTAATTTGGTAAAAACGAGAACAAAAGCGAAACTGCGTTACGTACGGTGCGGCTGTAAAATTAATACTGTAACAAACATATAGCGCCATCTAGTGTAAGTTATCCAAAGCACTACGATGAGCGGATTCATAAATTACAAGACAGCAACTACAAACTGTTACTGTAGACAAGTGACGCCATCTACAATCTTCGTGTGCAAGCTTCGGGACAATCTGCGCCAGCGCTACTCCACGAGGTATCTGCACCACAACTACAGACGACTACGTGTAGATATTGTGCACACGTGTCAACAATCCGCCTTTATAAGCAGAGCTGTCTTCGAACAAATCGTTTCTCACCGACCCAGATGACCCCATAACTCTCCTCCAGTACGCGTAGCATGACAGATTGTGATTGTTTATCTGTCATTTTGTCTATTCTTCCGTCGACAAAACCCGTTTCTACGGTGGTCATGCTACGCGTGCAGGAGAGCAATAGTCTGTGAATAGGGCCACAAGTACAGTACACAAATACAGACGCCTCCCGTCATTCCGACCTCACCGTCGAGGTCCTTTGTGATCGCGTCCGCGCCCCCGAGTAAGTGATACTCCTCCCCGACCCTTGCTCGAAAACGAGGTGCCAGCAGTGGTTGCAGCTGTGCACGTAGCTTTAAATTCCCCGATTAATAATCATGATCAAAACTTTGATCCAGCCCGTCCCATCTTTGATGTCCTCCCTCCGGTGACGCCCTAAGCCGAGGCTCGTACCCCACAGGGGGTGCCCTAAGCGAGCGTTCACCTAGCTTTTTAGCTTAGTTTGTATGCCCCTGACTGGAGGCTTTGAGTGTAGCAGCTTAAGGCAACCACAGGATTGACCGGTTAAATAGTCATGACCTCAGAGGTCAGCTATGAGATGCCCTACAGAAAAAAAAAAAGAACAAATCGTCATTCACTAGCTAGAGGTTCTGAGCCCGGTAGCCACGCAGCCAGCTCTGATCCTTAGTACGACTGGTTCCTGCTTCGATAGCCTAGCGGTCTTCGGGAAACTAGTCAGCTAGGGGAGGTCTGAAGAGCGATTGCCACGTAGTCCCTTTCATCCCTCAACTTAGGGTTGCCACATGATACATATTATTGTAACGTGTAACGTAATATTAGTATAGTTGCCAATAAATTATCATCAAGTTCAACGGGGCTTACTTTCACAACCAGCAACCCTACAATACCTATAAAAAATAATAAAAAGCATGATTAAAAAATGTATTTATGTCCTATTTTATTACTATTATTTACCTTGCCGCAATGTTTATCAGGCGTTAAAACGGAAAAGTATAAAATATAAAATTAAGTTTAAAAAACTGTAACCCGACTACGAAAAAAATAGTGTGATAGTGATTTAAAAAGTACGAAACAAGAAAATATTTTAGACAGAAATTAAGACATAGGTACAAAAATGGTCAAGGTAGAGCCGTGGTCGCATGCCTATATACCATGTGGGTCCCAGGAACACCTACAAAATTATAATGGCAAGCGACGAAGGCCTTACCTTGACCATTTGCGGTCAGAGACAACTACACCTTGACAAATTGTATTATTCTGTTTAGGCCTAGTTGCACTAACTACATAAAGAATGCGAAGACACAAAATGTCTTTTGTTCTAAGAATGAAAAGACAAGTTTGTTAGATGGGGAAACTGTATTAAAATATCTTATAATAATATTCATGAAATCTATATTTTAGATTGGAAATCTACAACTAAATAACAAAGTTACAAGATCGAAATGACTGAATATTTGAATTTGAACTCAAACCATTTTGTGATAACAAAACAATGTCGAACACTATTTATAATCTCTTGAAACAGTTGTGCAGTTAATTTACAATGTCTGAGCGAGACTTGAATGCTGGGCAGGAAAAAAATGCGAGGCGGGAGTGGTGCGGCGCTCGGTAGCGTGTGCCGGTCAGCGGTCGACCGCCAGTCGGAAGCCTCACCGATTTAGTGTTTACTGAACATTTTTTTTTTTTTTGAACGGGCATCTCGCAGTTTTGACCACTAAGGTCTTGGCTGTTTAACCGGACTTTCCTGTGGGTGCCTTAAGCTGCTATACTCAAAGCCTCCAGCCAGGGGCAAAAAACTAAACTAAATTAAAACTAGGCGAACGCTCGCTAAGGGCACCCCCTGTGGGGTACGAACCTCGGCTTAGGGCGTCGCTGAGGGGAGGACAGCAAGAAGGGACAGGCTGGATCAAAATTGGTTTAAATCATGATTATTATGCGGGGTAGTTTAAAGCTACGTGCTCAGCGGCAACAACTTGCTGGCACTTCGTTTTCGAGCAAGGGTCGGGGAGGAGTATCATTTACTCAGGGACACGGTCGCGATCGCAAAGGACCTCGGCGGCGAGGTCGGAATGACGGGAGGCGTCTGTTTTTGTATATTGTACTGGTGGCCCTATTCTGCTCTTGGAGGAGTGTGATGGGATCATCAGGGTCGGAAAGTACATGCCGTGGACGGCGGATCTGACTAATTCTGGAAGGGACATAATTGGCTGCTTCGACAACCAAGGGGTTACGATGTCTAGGAGCGGAGTCAAAGTAACGCTTGGACATGCGTTTTAGGAACTGGTGAATCGTAGGGATTTTACAGTCGAGATGGAGGATCTCGTTTCTGACATAGAAGGGAGCTCCCGTGGCTTTACGGAGGAAACGGTTCTGCAAGGCTTGCAACCTATGGATGGAATGGGACTTGGCGTGGGCGAATACTGCACCCGCATAGGTCATAATGGGTCGGTTACTGAACACTTCGCTCGCTTCTTATAAACGAGCAACCTTCGCCTGCTACACGGCTTTACGACCGGCCACTCGCCGAATCGAAAAACACTGATACTTTCTCTTACCACGATAGCTTTAAATCTTTTCAATTTAAAATACTCTTAAGTGTAATTGTAATGTTTACTGCCGTGTTCCAACATAATTAAGACCCGATTTCAATTGAGTTTTGGAGAGAACTGCCTACACTGCCACATATCAGTTTAGCGAAATCGTTTGTTAATGCTAACAGCGTGGGGGTATACATTATTCAACGGAGCGACGTTCATTAAGTGCTCGTAACTAGATTAAACTAAATAAATGAATTTCAATTGTATCAAAATATTCAGTGCATTGGTGGCGCTGATGTAAGAAACAGACTCATGAACATGCTGGACATTTTACTCGAAAATCAATTGCGCACCTTTAAAATAAAACCGTTACTAAACGAAATTATGAATTTTTATAGGGGAGCCAATATTAGAAAATAGTCACTGTTTTTTCTAAATAAAATCTGAGTTCAGGGTTTTTTAAGATATTTAATGAGTTTCTATGATAGATCTCTGTCTACATTATGACATGCCATTTAAAAAAGTTATTTTTAATATTTACAGCTTTATTTATTTTGATTTATATTATTATAGTAACACTTTACCATTAATTTTATTTATTCGTTATTGTATAATTACTATGACATTAACGTGCAACTAATGTTACGAAATAGAAAACTATTGAAACTTCATAATTTAATAATATTATTATACAAGTAAATTAAAAATCATAAATTTTTCATTATTGCGATGTTATATTATTACTAAATAAATAAATTAAAACCGAAATTAAAAATGTTTTATTACAAAATAGAGATCCATACAATCACTTGGAATAATTGTTTATCAATCAGTCTTGATAAATTTGTACCTTTAAATCACAACTAGTACGTATCTTACTGTCTTAACTTTTAATTATCTTATCCTATATATAACATTTTACAACACTTCGACTAAAAACAAATCAACTGGAAATAGCAATATAAGAAGAAATATAAAAAAATAAACATAGTAACAATCACAGCCTCATTTCTCTATCCACGAAAGGTACTTTGAGCTAACAAAAGTAATGTTCACTTCTATCACTTAATTAGAATAATAAGTCAAACCTATTGTCATAATATTTTTTTTTTTTTTAAATAAATAAAATCTCTTTAAAAAAACTTAAAAATAATGAAATTCTCAAAACATTGTGTTTATAAATCAATAATCATCAATATAATAATATTAGATAGCAATGCTAAAACAAAATGTTATTGTAATAAGACAATGCGTAACTTTGTGGTATGATATTACTGTCAATTAAGCTTTTTAAATCGCTGTTTTTTCTGTCACTTAATATTAATCTTGACTTATATAAAGGCTTGAGCTGGAAATTTTGAAGATTAGTGCTAGTACGTGTTCGCGATGAACGATTATTATGGAATTTTATTTCTTTGAAATCTGTATCTAAATAGGAAGTTTTATAATAAATGCTAACGTGGTTCGAATTTTGAAGTTTTTCAAATTTAATTATCTTAATGTCACTCGTTTTAACTGTTTCTCCTTCAGTATTTTTTGAAAAATCGCATGCCTCTGTAAGATTTTTCGTATCAACGAAATCTGAATAGCACATTTCGGTAACATCGTAGGGATTGCCTTTCTTTCGTGCAGTTCTGATTATGGTCACGTATTGATCTGGTGTGTACACAGGACCAGAACGTAAGCACTTTGTGACGGCTTTTTCTATCACAGAGTGAACAGAGTCATTTTCGTTTTGTGTATGGCCACTAATTAAATATTTGTGCGTAATGGACTTTATTTTAAGAACAGAAGGCATATAGATACATAGAAAACATAAACTTATTCTTTTGCTGGCCACAGCAATTATCAGAATAAAATGTGATTTGCAAATTATTATCATTTATTTCCGACGCCTTCTTTGTCATATATCTCCAGACACACGTTGCTATTTCGTTAACTCCTCTTAGTGCCTCGACCTCGCTCCAAACAAAACAATCACAATAGTCTTTTGCTAATTCACTTATTGTAAAATTACAAACATTGAGCTTATATTTGTAATGTAAAGTAGATACATCTCCTTTCGGAAGAGGCAGTACTGCCTGGAGGTCATAACAGGCAACAATGTAGTTTTCCTGAATCATTGTTTTGTCGTTTGATTTTTCCTGGCGACATCATTCTTTTTCAAGCTGGTGTTGGTCGTATCTGGTCTTTAACTCTAATGTTTTATTAACAGCATTTTTAAAGCTGATGCATAGTTTGCACTGGTCTTTTTTAGGTCTGTGAAAGCCGATGTTGTAATTTTCATTGAATACTCTCCTGTAGGTATGAATTTTAGCAGCTTCAACACCATCATTCAAACATTTCGTTCGGTAGTCGGTATAAAGATCTGTAATGCTTTTACCCCCATCAATGAATTCACGAGTCGTTAGCTGTCTTAGATAATGTGAATCTATTCTTGATATTGTGTCTATATGGTTTTTTATTCCTGTAATGATATCTGAACTTATTTTCTATTGTTTCCCATGTTAACCCCTTTTTTCTTCTTCAACCGTTCCCGCTTAGTTTTTTTTTGCTGTAACAGTTGCAATAGGTCGATTATTAATGGCCAATGTGTTCCTACAGAAAAATTTACAGATACGATGTTTAAAATTATTAATCTCGAATGAAAATGAATGTTTAGGTCCTCTATTACTATTATGAACTTTATATTGATATTTAGGTTTAATAACATCAATACACATCACAATCTGCATCATCAGGGGAAAAATCCTTACCCGATTCGACGCAGATGAAGTTGATGAGCTTTGTTTTTGTTGATGATGAAATCGAAGATGATTCTGAGCTAGTTGAATGGGATCTTGCTCTACTGCTAGGATTTGGTACAATAACATCTTCTGGAGCTACTTCTGGAAAACCAGTACCGCTCAAATATGGGTTTTCATTTCGTCATCAATTGGATGAGCATAACATTCAGCTTCCATAGTCTGACTAGCGTAGACTGAGGACGGTGGTAACATTTGCTCTTGCAATAAAGAAGGAGATCTACAAGTATCGATAGTTATAGGAATTGCATCGCGTGAAAAATTATTATCCAGATCGTCCATGGATATTTGCTTGGGGTTTTCAGTGTTTACAGAATCTTTTTTAGATTCCATAGCCTCTAAAATACGTGACAAACGCGGGTTTCGGAAATGCGCCATGACCTGAAACAAATAGTTTTATTATTTTTATCAATTATTAACATAAAAGACATTTTAACATAAATAAATTTAGTTACTATTATGAATAACTTTTATTTATGTTAGTAGTAAAGTGATACTAAAACAAAATGTGTAATGTAACATAAACAGTTTCATATATTATGGAGTCAATTTAAATTTTAAATTGAGTTTAAACAAAATGTATTATTTTACTTTTTAAATGTTAATACAAAAGGTACGTTGCTTAAAGAAATAAACCGTGACTAACATAAATGTCCCACTATTGTAATTAAGTGTATGATTTAATTTACTCATAACTCATCGAAAAACTGTGACTAAAGAAATGGTTACACTCTAGAGATAAACGTTATTGCATTAATCTCTAAAAAAAAAATAAGGCAAACTGTGTCTATACAAACTGTAACATTTTATCAATGAAATTGAATTGGAAATTGCGTAATTTCATAACACGAAAACTGTGTCTAAACAAATTGAAACATTACACCTATTTAAAAAAATCAACAACTTACCTTTTTGTGACTTCAAGCCGTATTTATCCAAATAATAACACTGTTGTTTTAAACTTCTGTCATCACTCTACCACGATCATGTTCTTACTGGTATAGACACAATATTGTATTTAGCGAGCCGATCATAACTCGGTTTAGTAACGCTTTGATTTACTGCTAGATGGCAGAAAACACAAAATTTTACAAAAAGAACAAGTTTATCTTATAGTTTACGTGTATTTTAGATAGATGGCATTGATACCTCAATTCATGAAAATTTTCGTTTAGTAACGGTTTTACTTTAAAGGTGCGATTGGTCAACAAAATTAAAAACACCACGATGTATTACGCTAATATATATTTTTTTAATAAGCTTCAGTCTCATTTAACACTAGTTCACGCGATCACGCGAACAAACTCCAAATAATTTCAGTCAATCAAAAGTCCCCTGGCAATCGTGTGGTATGAAGCGTGAATTTTAAACATTACCATCGCGCTAACGCATCCCCGGGCCGGACACGATCACGCGTCAGTGTCGGCGATTGATTCGTAAACGACGCGCCAGCAAGCCGGTCAGCCGGACAGCCGGACGGCCGGCCGGCCGCATTAGCCTCCCGCAACACGGTGCGGGAGGTTAATGCAATTAAGTTTTTATTTTGTATTAGGTACTAGTTATTATAGAAGATAACACTGTCATTTTTGCAATTGATGTTTACAAGTATTCATTCAGAACGATTGTTGCAAACTTATTTCTAAAACATAATCAAAGCTCAATAAACTCGAAACCAATTTTTATAGATACTTGACGCCCATTTTATGACAACCGTATAAGCTTTAGTTACTGGTAATAAACTTGTGATGTATCGTTGTTGTAGGAGGAGCTCCGCGACAACCTGACAGTGAGCGTGATGAGCTTCGTGCCGACGCTGGACGACGATGGCAAGCCCATCACGTGCCGCGCCGAGAACCCCAACGTCACCACACTCAACATGGACACCTCCTGGACCATCGACGTCGTCTGTAAGTTATAACTCGCCTGGATTCCCAAAAGATAGGCAGACATGTGTAGCTAACCAACTTTTTAGAGCTCTGGGAAATTAAATTGTGAACCTTTCATAAAAGCATACCTACAATATTCGAGTGAAGTAAGAACTTTTACACTTAGAAGTGAATGTGGTCGTTGTAGAAGTTTTTTCTGTTATATTTGTACCAATCCGTATTAATAGTACTAGTACATGCATTGTTGTCTACATAAAATCATTTTGATATACTCGCAATACTTGCATGTGTGTTGCGACAACACACTAGCTGGCCTTAAATAATGATAATCACAGTTGGTGGGTGAGGTTTGCAGTCGGTGTGTCGGTATGATGGTCGGATCGGTCGAGTGCGTCCGACCGCACTGTGAACTGCGGTCGGGCGGTGGTGGACACACGCGCAAGTGCAGAGCTCGCTAACTAATACTACAAGTTTTACTTACTCAGTGCACAGCAAGCTTTTAAGGCATGTTTGACTTGTTGCCTTCAGAAATAAATATAATATGTAAATACCTATATGCATGTACTACGACACGACACTACCCTCCGCATTGCTGCTTCCCTGCGTCTAGGAGCTACTTGTTGTTCTCCTCATCGCTGTCACTGTGGCGAAGTTGTCAACAGCCTCGGACACCACGGCCTGTCTTGCAGCCGAAGTGCGAGTCGTTTAGCGCGGCATGCGAACATTAATGACATCATCCGACGAGCTCTTGTCACCGTCGGCGTTCCAGCTGTATTAGAACCCAACGGCTTGGCACGCGACGATGGCAAGAGACCGGCATGTCTTTATTTCCATGGAAGGTGGGTAGGCCTTTAGTGTGGAACGCAACGTGTGTCGATACTCTAGCGCCATCCTATCTTTCTGGCTCAGCGTGCTGTGCTGGCGCTGCCGCTGCGGCTGCGGAAAACCTCAAGCGGCGAAAGTATAATAACCTTATAGGTCACTATATTTTCGAGCCGTTTGGGGTTGAAACCCTAGGGCCGTGGGGTCCGAGTGCTCACGGTCTGTTCAATGAAATCTCCAAACGACTGGTTGACACTTCCCGTGACCCAAGGGCTGGTTTTTACCTTGGCCAGCGGCTAAGCATTGCCATCCAACGTGGCAATGCGGCCAGTCTCTCGGGTACATTACCAGTCGACAGCGACGCGGAGGAATTTTTCGACGCCATATTTTAGTTTAGTTTTAGTCTAATAGTTTTAGTTAGGTTAGGATACAACGTCTATTGTATTTTACCAATAAGTTATTATTTAAATATTATTAGTTAGTTCCTTACTTCTGTGATTAAATAAAAACTACATTTTAAATCCTATATTCAATCTATTGTCGACGTCCTCGTCCTCTGATATACTAAAATAATAAAATCTATGCATGTTATATGATTTACGTTTTCGTCAATATACTAAATATCTTTGCCTGCGACTTAGTAATTAAATTAACTAGTAATTAAACATGAAACGTTCTGTAGTTCCCTCTGGGAAGATGGCGTGAGTTTATGTATGTACGTATTAAACATTCACAATTTTAGATTTATTTATTTATTTTGTATTAATTACCACTATATATGAAATAGTAATAACGTCAAAGTCAAAAGTACAAAACGTTCTCAAAGACCACATTCCCAGTAGTAATTAGTTAAAAATAAAACAACCCTAATGAATATGTTCTTGTAATGAAGCAGTTATTCTCATAGACATGTTTTTCTCAAAGAAAGCGGCTGCTCGCTGTAAAGCGCTGGAGCGCTGCGGGGTGCCACCGCAGCCGCAGCAATTTAATTTATTGGCTACAGTGCCTTACACAGCGACTTAATTATCGAAATGAAACAGCTTTACGAAATATGTTGCGCATTATTTATCTCTTATACATTTTTATTTATTTACCTGTGCCTATTGGAAATATGGAATAGTAAGTTTGCATACACTACAATGCAAACTTACCATTCCATATTTCCAATAATTTTGAATTAATTAATTAAATTTATTTATTTCAGACATAATACTAGTCCATAGTTTACACTCCATACATTTAAATTATAAAATGTAACCTAAACAGATAAAAACCCAAAATAAAATTGTGATAATTTTAATTTTAATATTCAACTCTTTAATAAACAAAAAAAAAAAACAGTTGCACTCCGGGAGTGCCGACAGAAGTGAAAACTTGAAAAAAAAATCGGCACCGCGGTAATGAACGCGTTCATGTCTTTAACCGTCTTACGAATTTTCGATCAGGTCACGTGTCCTGACGCGAGTTTAACATTTTTTACCCATTACAAAAAAAGTGCACAACGCCGTTAAAGAAGTTTTCACTTAAAAAAAAAAAAACAAAAAACAGTGGCACTCCGGGAGTGCCGACAGAAGTGAAAACCTGAAAAAAAATCGGCACCGCGGTAATGAACGCGTTGATGTCTTTTTAACCGTCTTACGAATTTTCGATCAGGTCACATGTCCTGACGCGAGTTTAAAATTTTTTACCCATTACAAAAAAAGTGCACAACGCTGCCAAAGAAGTTTTCACTTCAAAAATATCAAAAAATATAAAAATGTCAGAACGGAAAAAAAATTTCAAATATAAAATTGTAAAAGTGTGAAATTAAAAAATGTCAAAATACTTATTTAAAAAAAAATCACATCATTATTTTGCATTTTTACCTACCCAAAACTCGATATACGAGTGCATGTAAGGCCTGCCAGTACTGCATGAAAGGCCCGTCCAATCTGTTGGCAACAACGGTAAAAACACTGTTGCCGCTGCCCCGCACTCTACTCGCTATCGAGGTCGCCCTTTTGCGCAGGCTGGTGTGAATGTACCTAAATTACCCTAGGCTGCTAAAATTTTCGGTTTTCCTAATTATGTTAATATTAGTGGTTAGGTCGGTTCCCCTTACGGGGAAGAACTGTGCCCCTCCTTTCCGCACAGTTCTGTAGGGCTCGTCCTAGACTGGTCACCCTCCCACCAATATAAGATAGAAATGGATTCCCATAACCTAAACTGCCTTGTTCCGGCTTAGATAAGCTAAGGGACAGGGATGGATACAAGGTGAAGCTAATATTGCGAATTTACAGTTAGTAATCATAACTATTATAATATGAAGCTAAGAAGATAAGAGGGTATGCAAAAGTGTACAATATAATACTATATTTTAGTATTAAAAATGTTGAAATGCCAACGTCTCCCCCTCTCGCAGTTGAGCACCAATATCTGCAATACAACCTTGATAAAGTAAAGGGGTAAAGAGATCGTTACGCTTGCGCTATTTAAATCTACTTTAATTTGTCTGTTTACAATGTACCCATTTCAGTGAGACTGGGAACCGTTTTATAACGTTTTGTCTCATTGTCGTATTCTGCTAGACCTATCGCATAGAACCTCTGAAGAACTAATACGATTCTAACGGAACACGTCCCTTAAGCATTAAATAAATGTCTTACTCAACGCTAAGACAGAGTACTGCGAAGTCCAACTGTTATTCAGGAAGTATTGGGTAGTTCTAATCGCGTACTTACGTGAAAGACACCCTTACAGTGGCCTAGCCCCTTTTTATTAAGATAATACAAAACTAGCACAAGCGCACCGTAGACTCAGTCTCTAGCAGAATACATTACAATCGTACCTGGTGAACGCCGAAGTGGTGGTTCGTCCCTTTTCACTCCCTTAATCTGCTCATTTAGCGGATGCAGTGCGGCTATTAGCGGCTTTGCGTCTCGATAAACAGTGACCAGTGACGATTTAGTAATAGTCCTACAGAACGGACGGGTTTTTTTATCGAGACACGTTCCCTAGCGTTCTTTGAACGTCTACCAATTCAGTTTGGGGTACTTGGTGAAGCCTACCCCCACTCCCTGGAAATGTGCGTCAACAAGCCTCACGCAAAGTATTCTGTGGCGAGACTTTTTTGGATGCAGAACTCATCACTAACGTTTGGTTGTTTTATAATGCAATTACAGATTGGCTTTATAGCCTAGTTCAACTTTAAATGAGCTGTGAGTGTTCATGTTTCTGCCTTCCAAATGTAGTGCGCCAGCTCAAGATCAACAGTCGTCAAAGGTCAGGACCATTAGTGCTCAAAGTTAAGTATGATGGAAGGCCTTCACCATTTCTCTATAGCCAAATGCAAGTGACAATAATCTGCCAAGGTACGGATTAGGATATGGACACGTAATACACGGGAATGTAGCGTTAATTATAAAATACGATACTAAATAAGAGTTGTTTAGCCATTTTCGAATAAACGATCATTAACAACTAGTCAGCGATATCTCGTAACTGTTACCTATAATAATAATACAATCAACTTGCAAGAATAATTAGAATGGTGAGAGAATTAGATTACAACCCACTTACAAAGTACTGCACACATTACCAGTTTTGCCTCGGACACATCTCTCGCTCTCCCACCGCCAGTCGCACCAGCAAACACACACACACACATATTACATTAAATAATAAATAAGTCTAACCTGGGCTTTAACCCAACTATTTATTTATTTTTTATTTATTTCAGACATAGTCTAGTCCATAGTTATTAACCCAACTATATTTAACTTAATAACTAATACTCGTTATTTTGTGACAGCCCACTCAGACATGGCCTCTCTCTTAGTATTCACCAAGTCTTCTAACTTAACTAGTCTAGACTCAGACGTCTGTATCCTATCGTGGTCTAAAACTAAAGTGTGCCTCGACTTCCTTCCTAAGTCCCTTAAATTCCTAAAACACCACGTTTGGCGTTTGGCCACGTTTCCGAGTATTTGTAACAAATACTTAAAACGCTTTTTGCTTGCTTTGCCGTAATTGTTTCTTAAAGGCCTGAATAGGTCGGGTCTCGGGAACATTTATGATTAGCATATGTGGCTGTAATAATGTTCGTTGCTTTGGGTCCAGGGATTGGCAACATTTTGAGACGGAATAGCCAAAAATTACAACTTTATATATTTTATTATAAAACATTCAATTATGTTTTATCAAAAAAAAAAAACGATTGGAGTAGCTATGATTCTAGCTGGCCGCAAGAATAAAATAAAATAATTAATCCAATAATATAACTACAATTATTGGATAATAAATAGTTACATCAGTTACATCAATGGCTTATCATGCCTTTTGAATGTTTGGTTAAATCTGGTCCATAAGTTGTTGTTTTAAATTTCAAGCATGACTCTAGATTTCTATTTGTGAGTTGGTTTCTATACCTTACTTTTTATAATATTCATGCAAGACCACGCTTGCTCACACGTATTTCGAGAGCCGCGTGTTGTTTATCCCTGCTTTGGTTTCAGTCCTTAGAATTAGCAGGGTTTGTTTCCCATAAAATATAAATGGAATGGGTTTGTAAGAGGTTCAATATTGTTTTACAATTTTAAAGAAAAAGGATATTTTGTTATTTATTAGGGTAACGTGTCGAACCGTCAGACCATCAAATAGCGTAACAAAAGCTTCCATTCGGGTCCATCATGTTCAGGTACCAGGGCACGCAGTACATGATGTCCAGTGTCTAACGTGTTTTACCAATTTTTTTATAGAATTAAGATCACAAATGAGTATTACGCAAAACGAAATTGTAATTTCGTTTTGCATAATTATCATCTTTTATTGCTATATTGCAGATCCCCCGGTGGTGCGGCTGCGCCTGGGCAGCTCGTTGGCGGCTGGTGACATCAAGGAGGGCGACGACGTGTACTTCGAGTGCCACGTGCGAGCCAACCCGCCCGCCAGGAAACTGTCATGGTTGCACGATGTGAGTACCTGCCTTCTTTAGTTTATTAGATACTAGCAAGCAGCCTCTGCTTTGCACTTTTTTTACTACTTGAGAATATTTATTATAAATGTAAGTTTAATGTTAATGTATTATAAACCTCGGTATAAATTCTCTAATTTTTCTAAATGATGGTGAAACCGCATCATAATTCGTTGCGGAGTTTAGAAGAACAACGTAGATGCACAGACAGACACGAAAAGCGAATTTAATTTATAATGTAGAAAAACATCCGAAAATATGGGCTGCCATATGATTAAAATCATATTATAATCTAGGGGTGTTTCTTTCTGATTCTATTTACCTAATGGCCCCAAGTTTTTGTACATCAGTGGATATGTCAAGCCAATGGCCATTTTGTTACCAGTTTGTAGTGAGCGCTCCTTTTGGGAGCTTCAAAGAAAGTTATGTAACTTTTAGTCAGAATGTCGTAACGCGTAGCACTGTAGCTCCTAACCGTAGCAGCGTTGCACACATGGAGTGATCTTTTATTTTATTTTAATTATTAATGTATAAATGTTGATGTACGGAGAGAGAACTGTAAAAAGTGAATCCAAAAGACATTCTTCAAATATTGTATTTTATATTCATTGCATTCGAAACAAATACACAAAAGTCTTTGATTTCTTTTAATTGCGTACTAATTTATGTTCACCAAGGTTTTGTTTGCTGAATGTTTTTGTAATACAAATACAAATAAGTAATTTATGGTGGGATGCGAAAAATAATAATGATAACAAATGAATTCGACGTCAATGTAAAAACAATGCTGTAGCGAAAAATTTTGACGAGAGGCGGGTGAGCGCGAGAGCAAGGCGCGGGGGGGGGGGGGACGCGCGGGATATGTAATAGACGACGCTGTACGGTCCGATAATCGCTTTGTACTGTGTCGCTCTGTTTTAATCAGCAATATACAGACGGGCGCTACACATTTTTTTTTGTTTCGCTTCACCCTTTCAGGGGCAATCAGCCGCGCGTTGTTACACGGATCGTACACGCATCACCGCGCGCGCCTCCACGAGCAAACATTTTTTTTTCTCTGTATTGTGTTCACGTTTTGTTGTCGGTACACGCGGTGCGGCAGCGACCCACTTATCCGTCCGCACCGCAACGCACCGAGCCGCACCGCGGCGCTCCAGATGCGATTGTTTCTGATTCTGACGTTACGTTATATCTGAGTGACGTTGACGGGTGACGCGTTGAGTATTTCCTACGCATTTCAATTTCCATAGTATTCTTCTTTGTGAGAAAATGCGTATGGAACAAGTAAATATATAATATAAAATTAAATCACAACATTCGAGAATATTCTAACACAATATTCTGTTACACATTCGAGCAAATTATTCGGGCGAAGCGAGCCGCGG
This sequence comes from Omphaloscelis lunosa, assembly GCA_916610215.1. Taxonomy (NCBI): domain Eukaryota; kingdom Metazoa; phylum Arthropoda; class Insecta; order Lepidoptera; family Noctuidae; genus Omphaloscelis; species Omphaloscelis lunosa. The sequence goes on from OU744249.1 coordinate 22,927,146, forward strand.
TTTTGTGGCGCTCGATATACTCGGCATCGGCAATGCATGCGGTAACTTTCTGGGGCAGCTTTAGCTGAGAAATATTTCGGGAACATCCGACTATATCCCAAGAACCGAACCGAGAACTGTCGACTTCCAATTTAGAAGGTCGCATCTAAATTTGAAAGTAAAACACCATGTGGGCGGAGACACGCACACAATTTAATGCTGCATTGTGGAATTAAACAAAATTAGATATAATGTGTAGTACAATTAGCTCTAGGAATCGTTGATAGCCGCACTGATTAAATAAAAGCGTGCATCGCACGCATTGTGTCGCGGTGACGTATGACGCGCGATATTATTCGCGTGATTTTTGTCGTGCGACACGGCGCGGCAACCATTTGTCGCGCGGCGATGACATGCCTCATTGTTTTACGTGTGATTGTTTTTGACAAATGGCGGACGCAGCGAAGCCGCGCGAATTAAAACGCACATAATTTACAGCGGTCATTTGCGACGGCGCGGATATACGTCCACTGTTTACGATCACCACTCACTATCATTTCGAAAATATTCCGTTTGTTTTTACATCGAAACGTCGCGTATTATTCAAATAATGTTTTACCGTGAATGGTTAGATCCCAGACACATTGTTGGCAGTTCCACGCTAGTTACTTTTGGTATCGCTTAATACCAAGCTTAAATATAATATGACGCCCACTTTAAAGCCTATATCAGACTTCTACCACTTAGTTACGCATTATGTTTTCGTTGAAGTTTCATTTATTTTGCCAGTCGTCGCACAAAATGTGTCATAACTGAAAGTGTCTCGCATCTCGGTTGCTCAGTTGTGGGCTCCTAGACTCGTCGTAACAGAGTGAATTCATAAGGCGATGATATTTGTCTAAGAGAGCTCACACCCGAGCACAGTTATGACACAATTCAATACCAACTCAACAACAACATCAACGCAACACACTCTCATATCAACTTTAAGTTATTCGTGGAACGAGTTCCAACGCACCATCTACAGACTTGCCTGAAAGAGGACTTTTGGCCGTAAGGTATCGTATATTGATGTGTCCGAGGACGGTTACGCGCAGCGATACTCGACGCCGTCAACATTACGTGTATAGTCATACTTATATAAGGTTTTTAATAAGTATTAGTTTATGAATAAGATTACTTTGTGTATTCTATTTATGGGCCCTAGCTGCCTGATAATAAAATTATTATAATTATTTTTTATGTTTATATATCTCGGGTCCCGGTCTTTTGGAAGGCGTACGAGAGACCGAAGCCAACTCGCAGAGGCCCCTTAGACAATTTTATGGAATGAGGCACCAACCGACGATTATCCCTGTTTGCATTATGCAAGTGCACCCAAGGGCAACCCTCGGTTGATGCAAGTAGTGCAGAACATAAAAACAAAATATATTGGGCTACCTATGGGTTTGGGTGGCTATAGTGGATGTGCTACCTTGAACTATAGAATATCTATGTCCCCTACCTGACCAATGTTATATTAGTATATAACATTGGTCAGGTAGGGGACATAGATATACACAAGGATAAAATAGCAGGGGGTGACTTGCACACTCAATACTGGGCCCCCGAAAACTGTCGCTAGCACATAGTGACGTAGTGACAAGGGGGCAACATGTCTTGAGGTGCTTGCGGAGTGGAGAGGTATTCCACAGCTTTCAGAACAACCCCAGAGCCCGAAAGATGGTCAAGATTCCTACGAGCACTTACTGTAATACTTCCTTCTTCCGAGCATATTTGCTCTTGCGAATCTCCACTTAAGCCGGCCAATTAAGGCAAGAATGAGGTAGGAGCTCCGTTCCTGGTCAGTGTTCACTCCAGCCGGCCAATAAAGGCAAGCCAGAGGTGAGGAACAAGACTTATTCCGGGAGATAGGGTCCGTGGGGTCGCTACTGCCCAACAGCTCGGCACATGCTGCCCTGCGGGTTTTTGTATCTCTCTTGGTCTGGCTCCTCATCTCAGACCTGTTCCGCAAAGTAAAATCTACCGGCACGGACCTCGGGTTTGGAGCGCGCAAGCCTCACCACGACGTCAACGTAGAGATACGGGATTATTATTATAAATTGTACTCTACGAGTATCTTTGTCGTCTGTTCTGGTAATTTATAAGGGAGGCTGAGTAATACCGGCGCGCGCGCGAACTAATGGCGCACGGTCATCTCGGTGCCACATGACGAGATACGCGTATAATACAGAAGGCTAACTCTTCCTAAGCAATAGAAAAGCTTGTTGCAAACCTCCGTTAGACAGACGAATTCTCTCAGAAACGCAGTTTTCAATGTAAAAATGTTCCTACCGTATGGAAGTCTATTACCGTTATATTTGTCGTCGACACGTTTATGAGCTTGTTATCCCACCTTCTGCTCACCTCTGTACCATATCACGGGACTTTGGTGGAGAGCGCCCTGGGACCGCCTAAATTATTCATCATTAACGCTAACACTGTCTAACGTATTAAAAGCAAATTGACGACGGACCCACATATATGTACAATATTAAAATATATACACGTGCAAATGCGTTGCTTGTTTAGCCGGTCAATGTATGCAAATTAGGGAAAACGTCAATTTTGTTTGAAAGCCACAACGGACGCAGCTCGATGCAAATTCTTGGGATATTCATCATTAGTCTGTCTGATATTTATAATTATGTAGCCAAGTTCAACATATTATCCCTAAAGTGAACAGTGGGAGCGTTTGCCACAAAATATGACGCGATAATTTGTAATTAATTTAGTATAATTTATTTATGACCAAAACACAGTTATTATAAAAAGGAGAAATAGAATCTACATTCATGACATTCTATCGGACACAAAAATCTCTAATTAATACTGAACTATAATACACTCTGAGCTTGAAAATTACCTGTAACTAGTAACACACTCAGATCACAACATAATATTAATATGGCATTCTACTAGTAGCTTCGGTTCGGTGCGAACGTGTGTTGTGTTTACTCTCCTAACTGATTCCTTATTGGTTAATTAGTTTAATTTCAATTCTCTGTCGCACTTTGTGTGTTCTTATGGTTTAATCACGCCTTTTGGGAGGATCTAGAAAGTGACAACACTTTTTGCAACTTTACACGCACAATCTGGGACTGGAAGTTCGCTCCTACTGGTGTATTTGCAAGCGTTTGGTGGGGCTCGAACTCGCGAACACGGACGCACGGTGGCGGGGTGCCGCGCGCTGAGCCGCTGAGTCACGCTACTACCTGGCGCACACGGCGAAATAGTGTGTCACCTACGACTGACTGGCTACGAGTGCTACGAGGTCTACGAGTGCTACGACTGGTGACGCCTTCTGCTACGAGCTCGCACCTCTGCTACGCTGGTCACAACAACTTATTACTTCAAGTGGTATTATTTTTGAATAATTAGAACTCAGTCATGCAACGCTCTCCGCCAAATAAATCACAAAAAATCCCGGATATTTCGATGGACCAATCGCAGTCAGTCCCGAATATAATACAGGCTATAAATGACCCTGAATTTACCAACGTAAACGTACGTCAAAAACGCCCACGCCTTGATTCTACGAGTGATCGGCTGGATGATTTCAAACAGGAAATTAAAGATATGCTGTCGTCTTGGAAATGTGAACAGGAACAAACAATATCGAAATTTATGGCGGAACAGAACGCTTTGGTGTCTAAATTAGTTTCCGATATGACTGAAATGAAACTTCAAAATTTAGAGATCCAAAAAACAAATATTGGGATTGATAAATCTATTACTACTATTAGTGATCTTTACGATGATATGAAAGGTCAAGTAAAGCGGCTCCAGGATGATTGCAGCGAGTATAGGAAACTGATTGAGTCACTGGAAAAAACGGTAAGAGATCTGCAATATAAGACTCGGTCATCAAGTATTGAGATCCGTAATGTCCCCAGTAGAGATTCAGAGTCAAGTGCCGATCTCACAAAGATTATGACTGCAATTGGAAATACAGTGAACCTGCCTATTTCGCCAAACAACATCCGTGACATATACCGCGTTCCAGGAACTTCTACCGGAGCAGCCGCCAGTAAACCGATCATCGCCGAGTTTACAAGTGTCCACATCAAGTCTGATTTTATTTCTCGTGTCCGTGGCTTCAACAACAAGCAACCAAATAAGGAAAATAAACTTAATACGGAACACCTGGGAGTGGCTGGACAAAAACGCGCCGTTTATGTCGACGAACACTTGTCTAATACTACGAAGAGACTATTTTATTTGTCAAGGGAATTTGCAAAAAAACACGAATTCAAATTCTGTTGGTCCGCAAACGGAAATATCTTCTTGCGCAAGCAACCAGGTCTTCAACATATACTCGTCAAGTCTGAGGCTACCCTTATCGAGCTCCAAGAGAAGAAATGACTGCTTGGAACCTCCGCATCACATAGCTATTTTCCTAGCTGGATGTCACGTAACGTAGTTCAATTACTGGCCTTGAGCGCTAAAATGTTATTTTTTAACCTTAGTATTATGTTTTTATTTTTACTCAATTTACCTTATAAATACATTTTCAATTTACACTTTCAACATTTTCAAATATCACGAAAATTCACACTTACATATTATATTTTTACCCACACACAAAATCTGACATATTCAGTTTATTCCCTTACTATTTTTGCAGTGACTTATTTATATTGCTACCAAACTTTAGTAAAGCTCCTTTTTGTCTGTTTGCTGATCCACTGTGTCTCTAATCTGTGTTATGCATCTCTCAAATGGCTAACTTAGTAGATAACATAGTATCGGATTTGGACGATATTTCAGTTGCAAATGCTCATTGCTGTTTTCCGGTAGAATGTACAAAATATTTAAAGATATCTAGTAACTCCATTACGATTTTACACATTAACATACGGAGTATAAACAAGAACTTTGACCAACTCTTAGTGTTACTAACCTTAATTAAAGTTGATTGTGATATTTTGATATTGACTGAATGTTGGTTAAGTAAAACCTCAATCCTTCCTGTGCTTGATGGCTACAACTCCCACTTCACAAACAACAATAAAAATCAGAATGAAGGAGTAGTAATGTACATAAAAAGCAGTATTCAATGTACCGTTCAAGAGCCTGTTTTCTCTAGTGGTAACTGTCTTTCCTGCCAGGTCAATAACGAGCTTGCAATAGTTGCCGTATATCGCTCTCCCTCTCTAAATTCTAAAGTTGATTTTGATAATTTCCTAGACAGCTTGGACGGAGTTCTTACAGCACAAAATAAATTTCATAGTATATACCTCATCGGAGATACTAATATAGATATAAAACCGACTAATACAGATGAACGATGTTCTAATTACTTAACCCTCAACGCCATCCATGGTCTTTTACCAGGACATTACCTTCCCACTAGAATTAATAATTGTATTGACCACGTTGTCCTAAAATCCAACAAATCTACAAGTATTCTTGTCCTGGAATCCCACATCACTGATCACCTTCCACTACTCATATGTATTAATGGATCAAGCTCGGTAAAGCAAACGGTACCTGCTTATAAAACCCCAAAAATTGATTATCCTAAGGTTATAGAAGACATGGAAAGTCAGGATTTCTCTCAAGTCACTAACACTGTAGATCCTAATATTGCTGCCACTGGTCTAATAAACATAGTTCAGTCTATTTTAAATAAACACACCCAAATAATTAATATACCTAAAAAAGAAAGAAACCTTAAACCTTGGATTACCCCAGGTCTATTACGTTGCATTCGACATCGCGATAAACTCCATAAAAAAGCCCGTAACTCACCTAATAATGATATCGTCCAAATCTCTTATAAACGTTACAGAAATTATTGTAATAATCTCTTGAAGAAACTTAAAACAGCATATGAAAAGGCAGAATTGGAAAAGGCTAAGCGTAACCCAAAAACACTCTGGAAGAAAATAAAAGAGATAACACAGACCAAAAGGAGATGTGCTCCCCCTTTAGAACTTTTAAAAATATGTGCAGATCCGAATACTGCAGCCAATAAAGTATGTAAGTTCTTTGCCAACATAGGCACAGACCTAGCCTCTAAAATTGCGCCCCCCTCACAGTCATTTCCCTCAACGAAAACTTCCTCCCCTCACTCTTTTGTCATTCTCGATGTTGACTTTTCTGAAGTTGAGTCTGCCATCATGAATTTAAAACATGACAGTGCTACTGGATGGGACGGAATATCTTCTATTCTCCTGAAATTATGTCGCAAACCTCTTGTTCCCGTTATAACACATATCATAAATGTGTCAATAGCGACAGGAATTTTCCCAGAATCATTTAAGAGGGCCCTGGTCCATCCGGTGTATAAGGGCGGGAGCAGAGACTGTGTTAATAATTACAGACCCATTTCTGTTCTTTCGGCGATATCTAAGGTCATGGAAAGGTTGATCAATGGTCGTCTTCTTAACTTTTTATACAAACACCAAATCATAGCTCGTAACCAATATGGCTTCAAAAAGGGTGTATGCACTGAAGATGCAATTGCCGATCTAACGGAAACTGTTGCTAAGAACTTGGATGACCATCGCAAATGCCTATCAATATTCCTGGACCTTCAGAAAGCCTTTGACACAGTCTCTGTTCCCACTCTCCTGTCTAAATTGGAAGCCATCGGCATTCGGGGAACAGCGCATGATCTGTTTAAGAGTTACCTTCAAAACAGAAAGCTTCGTGTCAAGGTCGATTCTTACACAAGTGATGAAGAAACTATCACTTACGGAGTTCCACAAGGTAGTGTGATAGGGCCAACGCTCTTCCTAATATATATAAATGACCTTTGCACACTAGCCCTCCCCAACACCAAGATATTCACGTATGCTGACGACACTGCGATCGTAGTATGTGGAGATACATGGACTGATGTGAAATATCATGCAGAACAATCACTAAACACGGTTGTAAGATGGCTTCAGAATAACCTTCTGTCACTTAATTTGGCTAAAACAAACTACATTCCCTTTTCTATTAGCCACAGGACCAAAGCTCCTTCTGATTTAACTGTTCTTGCCCATACATGCTTAGACTTCTCTCTTTGCGCATGCTCATGTACAGCCCTATCCCGTGTCAGTGAAACCAAATACCTGGGTGTAGTGATTGATGACGGATTGAAGTGGTACTCTCAAGTCGAAAGCCTTACATCACGGGTCAGGAAACTAATTTATATTTTTAAGTCGTTAAAGCAATGCGCTGACCCTAAAACACTAAAAATGGTGTATCTAGCACTTTGCCAATCTGTCATCAATTACTGCATTCCGGTCTGGGGGGGCACCGCTAAGACTAGACTACTTGGGTTGGAGCGCGCCCAGAGGGCTGTGCTCAAGGTGATGCTTGGCAGGCCGTATAGATTTCCCACAAATGAATTATATGCGGAATGTAGGGTACTCACTGTCCGGCAGCTTTTTGTGCTCAACACTATCCTCAGGAAGCATAGTCAGGTTCCTCCTCTAGTTCCTACCTCTCGTAGAGCTAAATCCACATGTCCATCTGTCTCTCACAAAACCGCTTTCGCTAGCCGCCAGCTTTATGTTATAGGTTCATTTATTTACAGAAGGGTCAACAAACATATTCAAATTTGCAATTTAAATAAACACGAACTGAAAACTAAATTGCAAAACTGGCTGTATAATCTGGACTATTCCCGTACAGAAGACCTTATTAATAAATAATGTAGGCACGTCATTTTTACTTCAATTATAAATCTGCAAAACTATAACCTTATAATATTATTTATAAATAAAATAATTAAATAAATAACACATAAACACGTACAGCACTACACGATCTCACCCCACACGACTACACACACAAAATCCCCCCCTCACACATCACATCCCCATTCACACTCCCATCCCCCCTTACACACATACACACACATTACAATCATACAAAATTCTAATTAAAAAAAAAAAAAAAAAAAAAAATCCGAATCATTGTAGCTTAAATGTTTGAGTATAGGTTTATTAACACACTTATTTTTAAGGTTTCTTTAGTACACGAAGTTACAGTAGAACACTGACTCCTAAGGCACAGGGTTCCCCTTGTTTAGGAGGCAGGGTTTTTCAATATTTGTGCAGCCTTTTCTAAACCTATCTACCTATAAAATGTATTTGTCTAGTAATGTATGCAAAGGTATTTCGTGTCAATAAACATATTTTATATTTTTTTTTTTTATATTATATATAAAACACATGGGAGCTGACAACAATCATTGTGTCAAAATCAATGGATGCTCTGTTTGTATCACTGTCAACTGACGCTGTTTGTTCCCGCCTTTACGCAATCTGTGCTTATTGTTCGTTTATCACCAGTCAAGTGTTTACCTTCACTTAGTTGTTTACCTTCACGTTTGTTACCAGCTACTACTAGATACTATTAGCTTGTTAGGAGTTAAGTTTTGATAACTTGTGACTTCTAGTTCTGAGTTATTCGTCGTTTCGGAAATTATATTGCTAGTGTACCTAGTGTACAGTTACCATAACTATGGCACATCGAGTTTTAGAAATAGGTATGTGGTAGCATCTACATGGCCACATGCGAACTCCGCATCACACTCACGTCACGCAAAATCCAGAATCGTAAAAACTTAACACGCTGTTCCTCGTAGCTTTATTCCTCGTAGCTCTGCTTTGTAGAGGGTCATCTCTGTGACTTACACCTGACGGCCTCTTTCTAAAGCTCAATGTGTCATATTTACGAGCAGGTAGTGTACTGGTTACTTTGGGACTATTTGTCATGGGAAAAACTCTTTTGGTCTGCAAATGAAGATATATCTGGTACTCGAAACACATTTCTATACACATATGTTCAAACTGCATATAATTTATCCCAAGCCTATTGTCATAAGTTTAAGAGTAAGCTCTATAAGATCCAAGTATAAAGTATAACAAAACACATACCCCACAACAGATGCCCCGACACTACAATAATGTCCATCTGACATGAGAGCATAACAGGCCATAACATGGTCGTAACTAGAGCCGTATCATCAGTATGGCTGGGCACGATGTAGCCGTTATCTGGGCTTTAAGCCGCCCAGGCCAAGGAAGACAAGGAAATATGTGCTAAAGTCCATCATCCGCCTTTACTGCTAAATAAGAGAGTTATTAAGACGTACCTCGAAATCCCACAAACACATTCATTTATACTTTGTTACTGTGCACATGTATAAGAAATGGTAGGAACATGCATAAGAAGGGATAGGAACAATATCAAACAATTATTACACCTATTGTTAATGTACACACTGATGAAGTAGGTAACCTTTCTACACTCTTCTCTGTTTTATACAATATGAACTATATTTAAAAGCCAAATCAAAATTCTTATCAGTAAATATCTGCTGTCAAATCTTATGCCAGCAGTTGAGATTTGAGCAAAATTATAAATATAACCAAGCATAGAGCATTTTTTTAGATTTAATACACCTTGATTGTTCGTAACTCATAGTTACGCAGTATGAATAGGCCTAAAATAGTTCTGGGTAAATAGCTAACATTTGATTTATGTATTAAATAGAGAACGCTAGCAGTATCCAGGTCATTACAACGTATATAATGAACTCTCGCGGAGCCCGCGCCCCGAGAGGCTCGTATAACAAAATCTTTACCACATAGGGCCGAACGTACCGAACACACTCGAGTATACGCGCGGATTGTAATGGGCAATGATTATGGATACACTTGTACCCGGTTGTGATAAGTAGGTCTTTAAAGAGGTAGCAAAAGGTCTTTTGTACAAAATTATACAAAAAAACAAGGGGAAATGGAGGGCTCATTACAGTTACAATAATTTATTAGGACAGGTTTTTTAAAGCATCCACATTAAAGTAAATATTTTCAGGCTGTAACTTAATTACTATTTTTGATCATCTTATAAAATCCGAGGATTATAAATAACTAAATCGACCCTTACTATGAGTAGATACAAATTAACAATTCCGATGGGATCTTCATAAAGCCGCTCCGTTTGTTTTCATACCTGCCGCCCGAATGTTTTCGCACCTATATTAACAAGATGTGAGTGTATTTAAACTAATATGATCACAAAGCCTACTGTATGAACACACTAACTTTGTTACATAACTATGTGTATGTTAATAACATACAATATGTAGCTCGTACGTCACTTCTACTTATACATGCTACTTAACTCGTGCTACTTTAATATTCCACTATATCAGCTGAAAGGAACCACGCTATTTTCTAAATTAACTATCCATTTAATGCTTTTTATGTTTAACTAGTACCTAAGCGTTATACTTGGCTGCAGAAAATGTGTAGTGCAATGATAACTTTGAACAGTGCTTTGACGCGATTTTTTTTGTCCATGTAGTCACAACGTCTCCTCTTCTCAGATAAATTCAAAGAAACCATAAAAAGAATCACTGAAACCGTTACACTGAAATCTAGTTAAAGTATCTGTGATACAAATAAAACCTTTTGAAAAACATTATTTATGACATAATAGCAACTAACCAAACACAAACGTCCCTCGTCGCCGATTTGTTTAATATCAGTGTGACAGGAAATAAAGTTCACGTGACCAGTCACAAGCTGAGCGCGAGTGCGCGACCAGGCGGCCGGTGTGTGACGTACACCGACCATGTTATAATAAAACGTATTTAATTAAACATAACATTGCGCCTGTCATTGATTGACAGGCGCAATGTTATGTACACTTGTAATGTTATACTTGTCAGAGATTGACAGAGATGTACCTATAGTACACCCTCACCACGTTAGTTACGTTCTAGTCTCAAGTTATTACATACGGTAGGGGGCTAGCCTATTGCTATCAATCGGGGACAACTCCATATTTCGGGCTGCTACTGATCAATTCCTAATTAAAAAAACAATAAAACTTTACCCGACCTGAGGATCGAACCCAGGCCTGTGCTCAGAAGGCGCGTTTGCGACCACTAGACCAAATGAGACAGTCAATCAAGTAGGTATTTATATTTTCCTCATAAATCTCACAACAAACGATGATTGGACTGTCCTTGACTGGTAATAGGCTCTCCCACCTTCCCCGAGAGTGTCGTAAAAGGTGATTAAGGGATAACATGAAGCTTGAAGGGCAGCAGTATTATCTTAACACCGTGAATACACCATGATGTTGTGAACGTTATCACTGCGCGCTGGATCCGTTACGCATTACGTTGTGCATTACGGTTTATCTAGTCAGTTTTAGAATTCAGAATAATTAATGCGTAGTTGTTGAAATTGTCCAGCAAGCTCACGGGCGCCCCGCGTCCGTCGCCGAATCTCTGCTGGTTTTTAATGAATATTTGATTCGCATTAGTGGATTTAATAATATTCAGGATCAATAAAACATATCCTTTTCTTTCGAGCCGTTTTTCCCAATAAATATACATTACTCACGTTTATTCAAAATCAACTTCACAACTAACGTTTCGTTCACAAAGAAAGCCCAATAAAAATTCTGTAACACTTTTCAAATTTGCAGCATTTTTCTAGAAAGTCCAGCATCTACGATCTCCGCTTGTTATTATTAAAATAAATAACAAAAATAAAATATCGCAACTCACCCCCAATTTTGTCTACAGAGGATAATAATATAAATAATATCTCGAGTAATACCTTCTGAAATAACAGGATTTTAATAAAATTATCCAAACAATATTACCAAATTGAGCTCTCAATCTGATTGGATTATCAATATCGTTGGCATCGAGTGCCCCTGTGCGACCCGTGTACTAATATCAATCGTAATTCAAGATGGCGGCGAGCCGTCAATCAACTAGGCACTCCAAAGACAATTTCTACGCAAACTCCGCCCCCATGCACCCCATATTCCACTATGTGCTAAACGCTAACACATCAGTAATAAAGATGAATATCGCGTACGCTCTTTGGTCGTGTTTAAGCACGGAACGTAAGTCTCATTTCTTATTTAGTTTATAACTAAAGTAATAATTGATCTAGAGAAAAAATATCTTATATTTGGATAATAAACTACATTTTTTACAGTCAATAATTATTTTAGACATAAAAGCCGAGTAATCTTGTTTTTGTTTCAAATAATCTTTAAAAAAGACATGATTTTCGAATAAAAAATGAATCGAGCGAAAATGTTCCAATTACGTAACTGTAAGACAGTTACATAATTGGAACATTTTATTTGGAAAGAATAAGATCCAATAAATTATATACTAAAGTTCTATTTTGATTGTATGCGTGACTTTTTCAGAATATTAATTCAAATTAACATACAGTTTAGGGAGCCTCTCTTAAAATTGGTCGCTTGAGGAGGTCGTGACTCGCATTTGTCTGACAACTTTGTGGGATGTTGCAATCAGTAGCCGCTCATCCGGCTTGCTGATTACGGAAATGATTCTGAACTGGCTGAGAGAAAGAATACCCTTTTAAATTGAGTGCAAATGTGTGTCAAATATAAAGTAGATAAGGGTCGCAGATGCTACTTGATCTGTGTTTGACGGTATATTTTAATTTGCTTTACTTTTTTCCATAGTACCTGGTTCTTGGCCACATCTAGTCTACATTTTTACCTTGTTTTTTTTATTTATTCGTTCTTAATGAAAATCGTCGTGAACTCGATGATACAAATTCGATGCTCATTCCGTTTTGTCATGCACAGCATTATACACTCGTTAATTATAAGCCGCGCGTGATTCCCTCAGGGGTATGAACAAGGTGTACAATCACACACAGCTTGCAAATGGCAGTTTTAGGCTCCTGTTCACTAACATAATTATCAATCATCGCACCCACTTCCCACCACAAGACTAAACAAGGAACTTCCCACTGTATCACTGTTTTATGTTGATATCTTCACTTTGGTCTGAAAACTTATATTCTATCACCTTACAAGATCTTTACTTTTGTAGGTTGCAGAGATAACTGCTCAGCATGTGGCACTAACATAAGCCTATCATTTTGATCCCTACTATGAGCTTCATTGGTTACAAGGGCTTGTAGCTAAATAATAACAGCCGCACGGGTCGATCGAAGGTTAAGCTACGTTTGCCGCGATCGGTTCGTGGATGGGTGAATATACATTACATATCGAGATCCCTCCGTACCTCGGAAAGCATGTTAAACCAGTTGACCCCCATTTGTAGATCATAGACCGTTGTTACGGGTAATCAGAAGCCCAAAAGTCTGACAACCAGTCCAAGGGGTATAGTGTTGTGGAGTTCAGATAAGCAGTCGCTCCACGTAAAACACTGGTATTCAGTTACATCTGGTTAGACAGGAACCCGACCCTAACATACTTTGGGAACAAGCTAGGCAGATTTTATGAACTTCATTGGTTAGTTCAAGCCCCAAGGGTACCACGGGCACGTGACGATTCCTAAGAGAAGTAGCCCCTCTGCTTGTACCTACATCCGTGACAGGGCATTCCGGCCTCTATTACAGCGACCGATGACCTGTCACAATAATAAGATGCCGCATAAATTCCTCGTCTTAAGCCATCATAAATTTGAGCTAAAATATATATTATAATCTGAACAATTACTCAGGGCGGGGTTGGTGAGCCGATGACTTATGAGTGCTGCCCAGCTGCTGGCGCCATGTTTTATAATTGTGGGAGATCTAACCGAAGGGAACGGAATTAGATTATTCTGATTATTAAATTAATATCTACTGTTATCCGCAGAACCTTTAGGTCTAGAAGCGCCACATAGGTACCTAATCGGTAGTTTTCGTAGAGAATTAGACCTAAATTCGTGCTCATTTAAGGTTTCTGGAATTGAATAAAACTTGGTTGTCAACTGAATACTATTTAAACACATAATGATGATAAAGGTAAGATTTAGATAGAGCCATACTATTGATGAAAGCCTAACTGTGTACTATACATAGCTACTATCGTTGATTATCATAGCGGCAGAGGGACTTCTGTTTGTGATAATGCCCCCTCTTGCTCTACAGTATATCTCTAATGTGGTTACGTCTTTTACAGACATGACCGTAGCAACGAGATCCTTGAACACTGATCACTGCAGTTTCTAACATTCAACAAATTCACACCCTCAGCAGAGAGGGAACGATATGAGAAGAATCATAGTCCATAAAAGTCGCACGTACGACGCGGCTGCCCAGTGAGTGTGTATTTATTCCATGCTAAATTCCCGGTCCGGGCCGCAACATCGGTTACGCGGCACCGCGCCGGATCCGATACCCAGATCTCATTTAAATAGTTATTACCGCCTAATAGTTGTAATAAAGTTATATTATATAGCGAATGTAATTTGAATAGGTTCCTCGTCCAATCGGAACGTTACGACTAGCTGGGAGCGATTATTCCAAGAATGTGAGTCGCGATCTTGTTACTAGCGGTATCGACGAACAGGGGTTTACTCAAGGTCGCTTTATACGACAACGGATATTGGGGATATGTATGTCAGTTCCTGAGACTGTATACTTTTATAAATTTATTAAACTTAATTATGTCGCTGATAAACGTTTTGTCTTAATATTTTTTTCGTCCATTTTTTTTTTTTTTTTATAATTTACGATGTGACGTACACATCTGTTCATTGAATATCCCACATGACTGTAAAGCTAGCTCTGCACAATGATAAATATACTATTTGATAAACACTACTCACAATAGGCTCGCCCCCTATTATATGGGCCTTAAACATAACTGTCCAAATGTGGATTTACTAAATATACGAGTAGGTACTCCTCTGCTTAACCTTTTGGAGGTAACAGAAGTGAACCCTCCTTTTTGCTTCTCCGTAGTCGTGTAATAAAATGGCGTTTTAATTCCCGCGCCATAAAGAAGTGCTTAAATTACTATTGAAAATTATTTCTTACTTAACTATCGGAGCCAGAATGTGTTTAAAGCGAATAAAATAGAGGAGCTAAAGAGGGGGAGGGAGTATATTCGTGTACAGGTGTGCACTTATTACGCCGGTGCACATAAACCGAGGACTCTACTTACCGCCGGTTGACCGCCGACAGAGAGAGTTATTTTCAACTAGCGAGCACTCGTTACCAGTCTACCACGTTAGGTTATAGTGGAGAAATAAACTTGTTGTTGTACTGGGAAGGTAATTTAAAAATGTGTAAAGGTACCTACTGACAAGTACCAATTAACTTTTGTATCATAATTAATTCATGAAACACTTTCAAAAAATGTTGTTATGTTCTTCTGCCGTGATTTCGTGCTTTAGCAGACATACCCATTGGCATTGGCAAGATATATTGGTACCTAGTACGAAAATATTTTTATGCTGGTAGGTACGTGCGATATTACTAAAAGTAGCCCACTCTCATACCGAAAGATAGCAATGTACTTGTACTATTACGCCCATCAGTAGCACGTGAGTGATAATTGTGTTATTTATACGCCCATTCAAAATCTACGTGACGGCGCCCACTGCGCTCTGTAGCGGCGAACACACACATGATGTATGTAACGACAGCGGTACAACGCCTAAAGCACGCTCGCAATAACAGAGAAAGCTCGAACTGAACGTAAGCAAACTGTGTTATCAGGTGGAAAATACCTCTCTTTATTCGTTAATGGCAGCTATTTCCAAGGAGCGGTGGGAGCGCGCAGAGGGCGCGGGGCTCCCTCGCGACCCCCGCGATCATCCACAAGATTGTGCTCCAATGAAACTCGTCTGCCTCATAATGGACAAACCTGATTGAATCAGTCGCTCTCCATTCGCGCGGGATGGATCCCGAGATCAAGATTTTTGGAACGTTTCCTGTAGTGTTGATGAGAAAATCGCCTATACAAGTATGTATGTGCTTATCTATATACGTGCGAACGCAGTCCTTTATGTCATGTGCCAGTTTGACAAGTGAAATAACTGTTGACACCTCACATCAAACAACACACACGTTTCAAAACATAGTTCTGACAAAATAAGAAACAAAATCGCATTCTCTTTCGCTTGTCAACTCTCAAAACCATCTCATAATTACGTACACACATTCATTTAAAGTCTCAGTGTTAGGGGTACAAAGAAGAGACAGACACGTCATTAAAATGTTTGTCGGTACACGAGGGGTGCCCAGCGTCAAGCACCGGGTGCTGGCCGGCGATAGCCCGACAAGCCGACAATTAGCGCCGAGCCGGCCCGAGAGCTGCACGACATTCACGATACGGGATTAGATCATTAAGTTTAAGACTAGAAGTCTTTAATATCTAATCGCCTAGATTAAACTGAATTGTCAAGGGATTAAAGTTTTTTTTTAATTTAACTGGGCCTCAAATGATGCCTCTTGGTCCAGCTACAGTGCATAGCCAAACACACCCATAGCATATCACTCATAATCACATGGAAAAAATACGACAAAAAGAGGCAAATCTATGAAAATAAAGAAATGAAAATTATTTTTTTATCAAAAGTTCGAAATAACCAAACAAATGAAAAGTAGTGGCCGAAATTCGCACCTGATGTTATTGTTTTTATTAAAATTGTGACTGAAAAGTTGTGTTTTGTCGGTGGTGTAACGTGTGACTTCTGTCTGTTGTCATTTAATAAGTCCACGAGAGAGTTAAATAGCTGGAAGCTTTTGCTGAAATTGTTATTTTTGATGTTGTGAAAATATGCAATGGAAGCTTATACGCACAAACCTTTGTTATCTACAAAATCGTTGTTACAATAACACCAATATTTAAAGTCACTGAGGTTTATTTAGACGCAAGAAAGAAAAGCAATTTTAATATCAATGGCCAAAATCAATACAAAATAGTCGCTTTGAAGGTAAAATAGCTCGTTGAAGGAAAATCACAGCCGCCTACAGGATAATCGCAAGAATTGCCATAATCTCTCTCAAGTTATCTCCGTGCATACTCATAAGATACTTATCTTCGGTCGGAAGTACTTCATCAATCATCGCAGATACCCTGAGCGCTGAAAGCCTACGAGCCAGAGCCGCGGGCGCCCGGGGCCTCAGGGGCCCAGGGACCCGGGAGCGGGGCCGGAGTGCGAAGAGCCGCAACTTTTCCAATTTACAACATCTCAAGACCGACACTAAGATTATTGACTTACACTGCAGCTTGTGAACCTCCGCACAAGTCAATTATATCAGAACTTAAATACATTGAATAAAGATCCATGATAGAAAAGCAAAAACTTTAAGAAGGTAATTGTAGTGAGCTATACATTATAAAAAAAAAACTATAAATGATTTCACATTGCCATTTTTTGTAATCTAGAAAGTTAAGTGTTATACAAGGCAATAATGTGTACTCGACAATTAATAAAAAACGTACAAGTGCCTGAGGGTGTGAGGGTGTTAGAAATCATCAAAAGTTGTGACTTAATTGACCTTATTTCTTGTTTCGTTGACTTGAATTATCATCGGTTAAAGGACCGCAGACATTAGCTTCAACTTGATACCTTTACCCTGAGAAAAAGGGTCTTCTATGTTTCCTTTTGAGATACGGACCCTAAAAGATAGCCGAATGCATAATCTCCTCCTTTTTTTGAAGTCAGTTAAAAAGTGAGAACAACAATGTGCCTGCACGCGGTAGCTTATCTTGAGAAAAACAAGAGTGACTGTTGCTGAGTTCAGTTTCTGATGCCGTTTGAGGAGCAGTAATGAAACGTCCACCTCACCTGCTGTACCACAAGATTGATGGCAACTCCCGTACCGCCCCCGCACCGCAACGCACCGCCGCCGTACTGCACCGCACTCGCACCCCCAACACAACGGCGTATCGACACCGCATTTATACGAGAGAAGGTTAATTGGAAACGATGACGAATGAAGTGATTAACTGTTTTGTTACAAAGGCGAGCGGATTGGATTGAAAACATTTTCATTAACCAAGTTTTGAATAAGGATTTCTAATTAATAAGAATGAAACATGTGTACTTGTCTTACAACAGGCCTTTTCTTTGCATACAATTACATTTATGCTACACTAAATTATTATTGCCAAAATGTTATTGGGTTTTTCTATCTGAAATTTCTCAGTAGCAGCTCGGAGTCTGGATTTGTGCCCGGTTGATGGCAATAGGCTCGCCCCCTATTACATGGGACTTAAACATAACTGGCGAAATGTGGGTGTGCCTGCTACAGGGACACCTCTGCCCAACCCTTCGGGGAAACAAGGCGTGATGTTATGTATGTAAATTATTATAATGTTATGCAACTAACATAGTTTTACATTATGACGAGTACAAACTCTCATGAAAATCTTCCTAGCCGTTAAAAAGCACGGTTTATACAACAGTACGTAAAAAACTGATAGCCTGTCCGATCCGAAAGGGGCATATCGGTACATTACATAAAAGTTATAAAAAATCTTATTATAATTGAAAATAAAAAAGTTATTGCAAAACTCAAAGTCAAAATTACTATTTAAAAATCACATTTTACCAAATCCATCAAAAATTTGCAAATTTTCAACACGGGTCATAAGTTATGACTTGTAGACACCCGCTTAACGACGCCCCCCCCGCGCCCCATGTGTAATTCCCCATTGAAAAAAAAATGGGACGAATTTTTTTTTCTTTTTTTTGAAAATTACCATACCAATAGACTCTCAGTACAATACCTAACAACACCCTCACGGATTAGACAGGGTTTCTTTACATGTTGTATGTTTCTGTCTCATAATCTTAATATTCAAATGAAACAAAGTCCCTACATAGCTACACAAACAAGCCATCTCTCCCGAACTGTACAAGCTTGCTACAAAGGTAAAGGCGAAATTATGTGTTTTTCATCAGCGCCAACAGGCTGTAGTACTAATTTCACGCAGCTTTCAAAATGTCTCTTTTAATTTCCTCTTTTGTAGTGAAACAACAAAGTCATCGGTCTAAACAGTTTTTTTGTTCG
The DNA here is from genome assembly GCA_916610215.1 of Omphaloscelis lunosa. Taxonomy (NCBI): domain Eukaryota; kingdom Metazoa; phylum Arthropoda; class Insecta; order Lepidoptera; family Noctuidae; genus Omphaloscelis; species Omphaloscelis lunosa. The sequence goes on from OU744249.1 coordinate 22,945,946, forward strand.
GCCGTTTCGGCGACTTCATTTGTGAAAATTACATTTTGTGCCGTCTGGGTGAGGAGCGGTTTGTGCTGGGTTTTGTGATGAGGTGGAACAGCTACCGGAGGGTTGTTAATTTAGTTCAAGAGTTATGCAAAGACATTACAAGTTTGAAATTACATATCTTTTGAATTAACAACAACTCAGAAATTATAAAGAGATCCTAAATCTGAACATTAGGTAGCCTATAAAAAGGTCAGATGTTTATTTGAACTTATGCGTCTGAATTAATGTCAAAATTAATAAGGGAAAATCTTAAAGGAAAAAAGATAGCTAATTATAAGTTAAATTACTGTGTCCGATAACAGAATATCAGTCTAAAGCAGAAGACAATCATATATAATATAAATAAGCCTAATCAGGATCGGATCTCAAATACACAGCCAAAAAACACGTCTACACTGATACTAAAAATCTTTTTGTTAGAAACAAAAAATATAATCAGTCCTCTCTACTACGTAACGAGTACCTTTGTACGCTGGAGTGGCGCCTTTTGTAGGGCCGGCGGTAATGGGCGGACCCTTTGTGTAAATATATTCTAGTAATTGTACCCCCTCGCCCCCGCCAGCTCCCAGTTTTGCTCCCCAGACCCTCAGAAACGAACATTTACGTCATCATAATATTGCAGGAATATTTTTTCGTGTTACGTTACATCGTGATCGACGTGGCTTGTAAAATGTTACTGCCCACCTTTTTGCTTTTATCCTGTTTGAGATAGGGTTCTTTGAATATGAATCTAATCTTGCATTATAATGGAACACTTTTAGGTAAGATATAAATAAAAATGTGGAAGTAGTACCACCTTCGTTTTTTTACCACACTATGATAGAGAGGCTGCTGTCATTTCTAAGTCATTTCATAGTCTTGTTAATACTTCAATGTTAAGCCTGACCTTTATGCAACCTGATGGTTCAATACCAGCATCCTTCATAGACTAAATTTGGCTTTGCTAGGCATCAGAGAGCTCACGAAAGGAAACAAAACTAGTCTGGGTCGCTTTCGCTGGACCATAGCTATATAGCCTTCACAGTGACAGTAAAGATTAACACTGACTCTTTTGTTCTAGGACCGGCCACTGGCACACAATGCGACGGCGCGCGTGTTTCACAGCAATCAGAGCCTCGTGCTGCAGAAGGTGACGCGCCACAGCAGCGGCCGGTACGCCTGCTCCGCGCTCAACGCGGAGGGGGAGACCGTCTCCAACGAGCTGCTGTTCCGGGTAAAATGTAAGAAATACCTCCATCAATATTATACTACTACTTGGGTACCTATGGTCTGCATAAAATACAGGCGCGTTGTGAATTTTAAACAAACACAACTTCAGATGCTTTTCTTCATTTAATTTGTAACCCTAGCCTTTAGATGATGCAGACATCGTGTGATAACGTTCACCTAGCTAATCTTTTTTATTTTTCTTCACATCGCTTCTATCTAAACGCGTAAAGTACATCTCAAGAATCGGTTCCAGTAGCAAGTGAATGGGGATATATTCTCATCTCATTGATAGTGTTTTAAATTCAGTGTTGACTTGCTAAATCTCCGAAAGATTCGACAGTTTTGTGCAATATTCATGCACCATTCGGGCCTTGTCGTTTCATGTCAAATAGAATTATGCAAGAAGATAAAGCACGCATATTGGAATTTATCGAAAGTTAAGTCGGAGGTGTTGCACGTGACCCGAAGCCTGCTGCACCAATAGCCCGGTGCGACAACTTCCAACTCAAATAATCTGACCGCTTTCTGAACTCTAGAGTCTTAACGCAAGCCCTTCTCTACTGAGACGTAAGCTATGCATTCTCCAATAAACTGACAGGTTGGTACGCTCCCCTCGGTGGAGTAGGTTCGTACTACATAAAGTTATTCCATTGGTGCAGTCCAACTATGAACCGCAGGCGAAGCAGATCATATTTTGGCGCTAAAACAAACTTAAACAACAGCCGGAGCAGTGAAAGTTTGGCGCCAAATAGAAAACTCGTCAAGGAGCTGGGTTCATTACGGCACCTCTCGAAGCTCATGCAAAACAATCGGCACAAATCTGGAACAATGTGAGCCACCGACCCACACTTAAATTGCTCAGAATTAATTAATCGCGACGTCCGCGCATTGTGTCGCCACAAATACGCCGCGCAAATTAAGAAGCATTGTGGTCGCACCGCGCCCCGCCGCGCCTGCTCGCATGGAGTCACACCGAGTCGCGGTAGTCGCGCGCCATCGCACGGCTCCGTATTTCATCGGTGTTACCGCGTCTCGCCCTTAGCCGGGAAACTTTCCACTAATTGTTTTTTCTCCGACGTTTGCCTTGATGCCTTCTGAAAGGAAATACTGAACGGATAAACTTCTTGTTTTGCGATTTCACATTAAATGGAGTCTGTAGGTAGAGTCTGGCCATGTTAAGTCTGCAATGGAATAAATGGGCAACCCCAAAAAGTTTTATATGTGGTATACTTTTATATTAGTCAGATAACTTCAGTTTTGTGGTTTGTAAGTAGGTCTAATTCTAGATTTTGATATTTTGCATAATAGATTGTGTGACTATGTCGTACATAAGGTCTACCTCCATACGATGACAAAATTGTATCAAATCCACACTGCATTGTGCTGAAGTGACTATTCTTTACCAGGAATAAATCAAAATAACACATCAAAAACAAAAAGACAAAAAAAGTATCAAATTCTTTTTTCGTAGGACAGGATGGTGTTGCCGTCTATAGATCTATAGATTTTCAAATTCCACCGTTTTTGTACAAATGCAGACTTAGCGTGGCTAGACTCTGGCTTAACTACCTACATACTTTCTTATTTTCTATAAGTAAGTACCAAAAGATTTCTTGGGACATTCGATACACGCTGGGTCTAGTAATCCTATGGGCTGCGATGGCCTATTAAGGTACACATTTTTGTGGAACGTAATAAGAGAGTATCATGAAAAGCTATCTCCGGTGGGGTGACGTTCATATCCGGAGCGTGTTGGACCCATGATGTGTGGACAGATCTCGCTGATCGATCATGTCGACTAAAGATAAAGTTGCGTCCATTCTGTAATACACAGAGGTCCCTTGACCATGAATTGCTCCTTGATAGTTCGTTTTGAAAAGAAAAAGTTGAAATTCGTTCAATCTAATTCTAAAGCAATAGGGAATATGCACGTAATTCAAAACTTATTCATTGTACAGGGTGGCAAAGACATCGACGCAAAAACTGTTACCATGGATTCAGTACATGATTCAGAACCCCTGCGTTGAAATTTTTTGCCGGTTATTTAAAAAAAGTACAGCTGTTCCATACATTTTGACCGCGTAGGTCGAAACTGTGCTATGAAACAGCATTTTTTTTTTAAATAACCGACGAAAAATTTCAACGCAGGGGGTATAGGAAGTATGCATATAGCAATTTTTTTTCTCTAAATCAATGAAAGACAGTAATAGATTACTGTCTTTTATTGATTTAGTGAAAAAAAGAATAGTATATGCATATTTCCTATTCGGGCTGAAAATACGTGCACCCTCTTCGTACGGCCCCAGGATGTAAACGAACAATGGCGACAAGATACTTCCGGGCGACAATTTAAACTGATCATTTTACCGGCTGCGAGCGAGTGACTGCGCTCAGCCGCCGGTAGTCAATTAGAGAGGATTGGATTGCGTCGATTAAACTCGTCTCCTTGTCAAACGATAAATAAACGATTTCAATTAAATAGGAGCCCGTCTGTAGTGCTGTGTAGTGGCGCAGGTGAGTCACTCTCCTTCGCGGCTCGTTGCTTCAACTCGCCCATCTATCCGCCCCCTCTCGTCTACCCCGCCCACGCTCAAGTAATGGCTGTCGATCTATTTTGCCAATTGTAAGATATGGCCCTGACAAAATAAGATGGGAATTTTTAATGGCGAACATAACTGCGAGTAATGTCGCAATAAATTTCTGTTTCGCAAGAAAAAATGTTTTGTAATGAAGTTGTTGTTATTGCTCGTTACGATCGGAGCAATTTTATTCATGACCCGATGCCGTTAGTCTTCACTGGCTTTTGTTGAAATAACTTGCTCCTATTCGAAGGTAGATTATCCTATTACGTTTAACATTACCTATTTAAATGGGTTTTGTCTCGGATTAAATGTTTCGAGATTTCGATATTGCAGCTGTGCCCCACCATTTTATTTTGAGGCTTACTAGCGATGAAACAGAATGATCTAATCAGGTTGGATATTGTATCAATCAGCTGTGTCGCTAACTTGGAGTCCGGTATTTATTGGTGAGTAGTCAATTAATGTGATAGGGATGCACGCCGCACACCGCGCACCGCTGCCGCTCGTCGCGCGGTGTCGCGGCTGACTGCTATTAGAGGCGACCCGCGGCCACATAATTACGCCATGCCCCTAATTCCCAGCTGACGACACCCCTAACCTTAAGCATCACCACGTTCATACTCTACGATTTGTCGCACATTTTGTAACAATAGGCACTCTGATAGAGCTGATGCTTTACAAATAGGCCAATGGCGTTTCCACATCTTGGGAGTATTTTACGTGGATCATGTTATACGTGGATTGTGTTATACGCGGATCGTGCTACACGTGGATCGTGCTGTACGATGTTGCAAGCTGTCTGCTATTATACGACGATAGTCTGTACACTTCGTTCAAGTGTACGAATGATTGTTCTGTACACTTGGGATGATGGAAACCCGGGAATGATGAATTAAACCGCCCGTGTTGAGTGTGGTAAAATCACTGATTTATTTTACTTAGCCAGTTTACGAAATGATCGCGCGTATGCAAACGCTGATGCAGCTTAACCTGCTTAATATTACGAAATGTGTGGGTTCACCGTACAGCTATGATACTGTAGCAGAAATGGTCAATATGCAAGTTTCGTAGTTAAGATGAATTTATGCCAAACATTGTTAAAAAAAACGACAGACTTCCAAGAAAATAACTTAAATTTCAGGATTCGGAGTCTTGGGTATTGTATTTTCGTTATTTATCACCGACTTCCGAAATTTAAGCTATTTTTCACTTTGTAGTGTTTTTTGGAAGTCGTATATTTTTTAGAAAAACGTTTTTATTTCTCGCTTTTTAGTGAGTCAGTTTGTAATGTATCTAAGTTACTATGTATATATAGCCTATAATGTCAACTGCTCATTACCTTTTACAAAATGTTGCTTTTCCCGATGCAGGGACGTTAATTGTTGAGGAGTTGTTCTAGTACTTCACCATCAGCTCCATTTCTCCCAAAGCATTGTGACGAGCATAAACTGCTTGACAACCGTATTAAAGTAATTGAATTGCACGACATAAAATCATACCCGTGATAAAGCTCAGTCTGCGCTCGGTGCTTGGTGTGGCAACACGCCGTGTTCGAGTTCGCGACAAGTTAATCGTCATCCTGAGGATGCCTCGTTGAGAGGTGAAACACGTGTCGATTTCTTCCAGGGTCTTTTTAAGACTCTTTAGAAATAGCTAAGCGGAACAGGTTACTAAATATATCCACATCATCATTTTATAATGGATTTCCGCAAGGTCACGCCTGAATCAATAAACTACTTTTAATGATTTTATACTGAAGATCACAATCACGAGTAATGTTAATGATTTAGAAAAAATATGTGTTATTGAATATATTAGGTTATGTTTATATTACATAGTGTCATTAATTTGTGAAGTTATTTCTAACCCGGATAAAAAACTGACAATCACGCAAAAACTATCAAGCGTATTTTTGTCAAACCTTCACCATTTTAAAGATAATTTAACTTAATTATCTTTTAATATACTTGTTTGGCTGACCACCCATTCCATAACCAGGTGATTGAAAAACATCGAGAGTTCAATCTACCATTGTACATGGCGCTTGTGGAATACTCGAAAGCTTTCGACAGCCTAACACACGAAGCCTACATATTCTTGGCACTCAAAAAACACGAAATAGAACCCACTTATATACAACTGTTACGCAAAATAGTTTACAATAGTACAGCAGCAATCCTAATTAATACGACAGGGCCATCCTTTCCCATTCAACGAGGAGTTAAGCAAGGCGACCCGCTGTCTCCCAAACTCTTCATAGCTACGTATTGTCGTCGAAGAAAAGAAGAAGAGAAGTTTGACCTATTTACGTTTCGCCGACGACATTGTCCTCTTTTTTCCTCAGCAGCTGAACTAGGCCAAATGCTCGAACAAATGAGTCACGCCAGTCTTCAAGTCGGACTTAAGGTGAACATCTCAAAAACAAAGCTGATGACGAACAGCACCGAACGCAACGTAGAAATTGGGGGTGTGGAGGTTTAGTATGTCAATGAGTTTATTTACCTCGACCAAATAGTACCCTTCCAGGCGAGACAGGACAAACAAGTCGCTCTTCGCACAGAAAACGCCTGGAAGAACTACTGGTCGATGAAACATCTCATGAAAAGACCACTCTCGTTTTCACTAAAACGAAAGCTCAAAGACATGTTTATTCTTCCCACCCTCGCCTATGGAACGCAAATATGGTCTCTTACAAAGCGTCAAAACTCCGCACTTGGAGTCTGCCAACAGGCTATACGAAGTATACTAGGTATCAAACTCACAGACAGAATTAAAAACTCTATAGGTACTTCGTTCCAAAACACAAATAGTGGACGCTGGCCGCACAGTTGCTGGACTAAAATGGAACATATGTCGTATGGCGGAGCAGCAATACGCAAAAATTACCAGTCAGTGGATCCCAAATAGTAGGAAACTACTACGCGGCAGGCCTGGAAAGAGATAACTCCTCGAGTAGAGTGTATTATTTTTTTTCTTTATAAATGTAGAAATAAAAGTAGTAAAGTTGTCAGTTTTAGACCATTCTTGTACGAGATCTATCGCAACAACTAAACAAGTTACGAATTTGAAATTTCTGTGTAGCATGTACCATAATATACTGAATATAATCAATAAATGTTAAAAACGCCGATTCATATGATATTTTATTTAAACATGGGCGATTTTCTGCAAATGCAAAAACATTAATTCATAGTATTATTCAATCAATCTGCCTAGCCTTTTCCCAACTATATTGGGTCGGTTTCCAGTCTAACCGAATACAGCTGAATATCAGTACTTTACATCGAGCCTTTCTGACCTCCACAACCCAGTAACTGATTATTACGATACATTACGCTGTCGACTGGTAATGTACCCAAGAGACTGGCGGCATTGCCAAGTTGTACATTATATTTTTAGTTTTGTCATGACTTAAATAAATACTATTAATGGATAAAAATATATTAATAAAAAAAATAAAAAATAAAAATAATCTTTGCGATTTTTTAAATTCGAGATGAAAAATGTACTTCGTTTAGTATTTTCATTTAATTGAACTAAAAAACAGGCCAAGTGCGAGGCGCACTCGCACACGCAGGGTTCCGTTCCACCGTACACTAGGTACATATTTTAAGGGTCCCCAAAATAAAATAAAGTTAAAAATTAAAGGGGGGTAGATACTCATACAAGAAACATGTTCTATATGACGTATTTTACTAAATATTGTTACGAGCTGGGTATGGGATAAATTAATTATTACCAATCAGACAATTAGATAACTTTATTAAACACAAAACACTTAAAACTTAATCACAAATTCACTACTGATCACTATTCGCTTAGATATCGCACTTCTAGTTCACTTCGATTCGCTTCGTTGTATCGCCTAAATCAGACTGACTCATCGTGTGTCGGCTCTCTGCTTTTATACCGCCAATATTCAAGAACATTCCAGCTATGTGTAGAACGGTTCCAGAAAAACATCAACAAATAAACATTACCAGGAAATACAAAAGTAGTAGGTATAAAAAAATAATAACCTACTTGTACCGAATAAAGAAATAGGTACTTTATGCCCTCGGCGTACGGTCGAAATTACAATGACGAGTTCTAATATTATTTATAAGTAGTTACCTACTTAACTTCAAACTAATAATAATGGAATGCTTCTCGAAGTTTTTAGCGCAAACACACTGTAATCCGTGCTTTCTCGAAAGATCTCGTACGTACGACGTAACACTGCCCCCTCCTTAGACATGCTCGTCCCGAGCATCATTAGCCCCGTAGTATCGGGCCAATCGGTCTACATGAACAATCTTAGGCGCACCTCGTAGACCCTTCTGTATTCGGTAGGTGACATCGTTGATCCTAGTCACGACTCGGTATGGTCCATCCCATTTTGCTTGCAATTTCGGAGACTTCCCCTTGCTCCGCCCTGGATTATGTAACCACACCAGTGAACCCTCGTCGAAACCCCTACTGTTTGCCTTGCGGTCATAACGGGTCTTTGTCTTCTCAGACATCTGTTGGCCGGATTGTCGGATATGCTCATAAACATCATTCAACTTGTTACGCAAATCATTTGCGTAATCTGTTACACTACGTGGAGCATCAGGGGGAGCTCCAGTGATTAAATCTGCAGGCAACCGTAATTCTCATCCGAAGTTCGCGAAGGCTGGCGTCACAGTCGTACTTTCGTGGACTGCGCTGCGGTAGGACAGTAGAAACGGCTGTATGTGCTTGTCCCAATCCCTTTGCCTGCTTTCCACGACTTTTGCCAGATATCTCTCCAACGTTTGGTTGAATCGTTCCACCATTCCATCAGTTTGTGGGTGGTAAGAGGTGGTTCTGGTTTTGTAGGTACCCATCAATCGACAAGTTTCCTGAAATACTTGCGATTCAAAATTCCTTCCTTGATCGCTGTGTATTTCTAAGGGTACCCCAAAACGACAGAAAACTTCCTGAACTAATTTATCTGCGACGGTTGTAGCTTCTTGGTTAGGAATGGCGAAGACTTCTGGCCACTTTGTGAAGTAATCCATGACCACCAGGAAGTACTTGTTTCCGCTCTCACTTTCTGGAAATGGTCCCGCAACGTCTAGTGCTATCCGTTCCCAAGGGGCTCCAACGTTGTACACTTTTAATGCACCTCGGCTGCGTGTGTGGGGTCCTTTCACGGCTGCACAACTGGTACATTTGCGACACCAGTCCTCCACATCATCTCGACAGTGGATCCAGTAAAGGCGTTCTCGAATTTTTAGTAGAGTCCTTTTTACTCCCATATGTCCTCCTGAACATCCATCATGGTAGAGCCGTAGAACATCCGGTACCTTAGCTTTAGGGACAACCATTTGTAGATGACAGCTGTCCCCTCGAGCGTTTTCCCATTTACGGCACACGACTCCATCTTGGATCACCAAGCTGTTCCATTGCGCCCAATAACTCTTCGTGATGGAACTCATCGCAGCCACATCACTCCACTTAGGTTTAGGAGCACCAGCTTTGACCCACTCGAAGATCGGTTTGATGTCCGAGTCATTTTGCTGAGCCTGCTGTAGGGTTTCCTTCCATTCATCGCTGAGATCTATTCTAAGCATCCTCACGGGCACTACTTCCTTAGTCTCTTGCCTGGCACAGTGCTTACAGTCTTCAGGACAAGGTCTTCTTAACAAGTCGTCTGCGTTACCGTGAGTTCTCCCACTGCGATGTTCAGTTATGAAGTCAAACTCTTGTAGTAGTTCAATCCATCTCGCCACTTGCCCCTCTGGATTCTTAAACTGTAATAGCCACTTCAATGCAGCATGATCAGTTCGTAATTGGAATTTACGTCCCAGCAAATATTTACTGAAGTGCTGCAATGTCTTTACTACGGCGAGTAGCTCCCGTCTTGTAACGCAGTAATTTCTTTCTGGTTTGGATAAAGACTTGCTGAAGTAAGCTATCACATCCTCTTGGTCTCCTTTCCGTTGAGACAGCACGCCCCCAATTCCAGTATTACTTGCATCGGTGTCAACTATGAAGTCATTTTCAAGGTCAGAATATCCCAAAATAGGTGTATTACACAGACGTTTCTTTAATTCCTGAAATGCGACGTCGCAGTTCTCATCCCAACAGAATTGCCGCTTTTCCTCAGTGAGTTTGTGCAGAGGTTTCGCAATGTCGGCAAAATTCTTGACAAACCTTCGATAGTAGGAGCACAAACCCAGAAATGCTCTGACCTGTGTCGTGTCTTTCGGAACTGGCCAATCCTTGACGGCGATTACTTTTTCTGGGTCTGTTTGAACACCTTCCCCCGAAACTATGTGTCCTAAAAAGTTTACTTGTTGTCTGAAAAACGAGCACTTTTTCGGACTTAACTTGAGATTTGCTGTTTGGATTTTCGACAGCACTCGGTTGAGGTTTTTAAGGTGATCTTCAAATGTACGGCCCACGATGATAATGTCATCTAGATATACAAGACATGCGTCTCCAATCAATCCGGCGAGTACTTGCTCCATCAACCTTTCAAACGTCGCAGGAGCATTGCACAAACCGAATGGCATAACTTTAAACTGCCACAACCCTTTTCCTGTTGAAAATGCATGTTTTCTCCTTATCCTTGGGGTCTATTTCTACTTGCCAGTAGCCACTTTTCAGGTCAAGTGTGGTGAACCACTTCATACCAGTCAGCGTATCCAGTGTGTCATCGATCCTAGGCAGCGGGTAGCTGTCCTTCTTCGTGACGTCGTTCAGTCGTCGATAATCCACACAGAAGCGCATACTGCCGTCTTTTTTCTTTACCAGGACCACAGGAGAACACCATGGACTCGATGAAGGTTCTATAACACCGTCCTTCACCATTCCCTCAATCATGGTTTCCACCTCTTTTTCTCGTGCAACTGGCAGTCTTCTTGGTCGCTGACGGATTGGTAACTCGTTGCCTGTATTAATCTTATGCTGAACAAGTCCAGTTCTCCCTATGTCAGCATCGTTTGAAGAGAGAGTGTCGGCGTACTGAAGTAACATCTTCTTAGCCTTGTCCATTTCTCCTTTAGTTAAATCGCAGTTTTCCAAAAGCGTTGACACGTCAAATTTTGCACTAACAATTTTATTTCCGGAAGGCGGATCCTGCATTTGACGCATCCAAGCTACTTCCTCGCAAGTACCGATCAAGGTCCTTGCGAGGATCCCTTCTTGATCACATGCTCCTTGTCACTTGGATTCAGTATGCGTACTGCTGAGACGTTGGTGGCCTTGACCAAAGTACGTGCCATCTTCCATGGGAAGTCATTGTTCACCCTTTCTATCAGAACACTTCGATCTTTGTGTCTAGAATTCTGTGGTAAACTAATTGGCACAATTGTTTCTGATCTGCGAGGAAGAACAATCTCTTTCAAGCAGTACACTTTTCCTGTTGGTGCACCTTCCATGAAGACTTCATCTGAACCACATTTCAATACTCCTTGATCAACGTCGATCTCGCAACGATGTTTCCGCATGAAGTCCAAGCCCAAGATGCAATCGTCCACTATATCGGCCACGATGACATTGTGCTGGTAAGTTCTATCACCCAATTTTAACTCCACCTCCTTCTTGCCTCGGACGATTATGTGCTGACCGGTAGCTGTTAGTAATCGTATACGGTCGTGGTTATCGACGTAGTACCCAAGAAACCGACTTGCTAGGTGAGAATTGACGACCGTGTGAGAAGCTCCAGTATCCAACGTCAGTTTGCATGGTGTTCCGTTGACTTCGCTTTTGATGGTCAGGCTGTTCCCATCGTGTGCTTGCGAGATCAAGATTCTCGGGGCTCTTTCAATACCAGCCAGCACCCGCCCCCCAGTCCTGGCATTTACTCGTTTCCCTGCTGTGGCTGGGCAGTCACTTCAGCCACCCTTCCCTGCTGATCTTCTCTCGGGGTGCTGCGCTTAGGACAGCTTGACCGAAGATGACCCCGTTCTCCGCAAGTGTAGCACCTAGGACTGTACCCTTGCGGCCGTTCGCGTACAGGTGATGCTACAACCTCCCTGACGCAGTGCGTTCGGTGGTCCTGCCTCACTGCCTCTACTTCTAAGGCATGGGCCAAGGCGTTTTTCAGCGTCTCATGATGCCCAAGTCTCACAGCGGCTCTAACTTCTAGGTCGCGTATTCCATCAACGAACGCTTGTACCAGATTCCCATCGATAAGTGCAGGGGCAGACTGGTATGCTTTCCGAACCAGCTTTTCAACTTCGAGGGCCCACTGCTGTAGGTTCTCGGCACTACGTTGAACACGATCCTTCAACTTAGCACGAAATACGTGCTCCAGGTGCGCGTCGCCGTATCTGGACTCTAACGCCTCCAGCAGCTGCTCGTAGGTTACATTCTTGCCGAGCGCCTCAAGAATGTTTAGGGCCTGGTCTCGGAGGCCCAAGGTGAGCGCGGTCATGGCTTGCGGTTTTGTCCATCCATTCGCCTTCATAACGGCCTCAAATTGAATTTTATAAGCTGACCACGAAGATGTGCCATCGAATGGAGGCACCTTAAAGCCCCGCGCTGAAGGTGCAGCAACTACTGAAGCTACAGTCACGTCTCCAGTCTTCAGTTCCCCCAAAGCCTTCTTCACCCCAGCGATCTGAACTTCGGCTTCTGAGAGGCGATTCTCGTGCTGCTGTACCTGATCCTTCATCACCTTTAGGTCTTTGCCAAAAGTTGCATAAAGATCCTTTATGAGGAGCATCTGCTCGTCTTGGCGGCGGACCTGCTCCTCCTTGTCTCGCTGCAACTGCTCTTCCAACCGGCGAACCTGCTCCTCTTGGCAGCGGACTTGCTCCTCTTGACGGCGAGCCTGCTCCTCTTGACGGCGAGCCTGCTCCTCTTGACGGCGAGCCTGCTCCTCTTTGTCTCGCTGCAACTGCTCTTCCAACCGGCGAGCCTGCTCCTCTTGACGGCGAGACTGCTCCTGTAGCAGCGCCATTAAAGCTGACAAGTCTGGCGCCATTGATGCTGTAGAAACTGCGAATGGGCCAGCGACTGGCACTGATGTAGGCTGGACACCACCCGGTGTCTGTGTTGGAGAATATCCAAACCGCCTTTGGTCCATGTCCTGCTGTCGCTGACTCCTGGTACGGATACCATCCGTGTCGTCCTTCGGTAGAATTGGCATAATTTATCCCACTTCTGACACCAAATTGTTACGAGCTGGGTATGGGATAAATTAATTATTACCAGTCAGACAATTAGATAACTTTATTAAACACAAAACACTTAAAACTTAATCACAAATTCACAACTGATCACTATTCGCTTAGATATCGCACTTCTAGTTCACTTCGATTCGCTTCGTTGTATCGCCTAAATCAGACTGACTCATCGTGTTTTTTTTTTTTTTTTTGAAACGGGCATCTCGCAGTTTTGACCACTAAGGTCTTGGCTGCTTAACCGGACTTTCCTGTGGGTGCCTTAAGCTGCTACACTCAAAGCCTCCAGCCAGGGGCAAATACTAAACTAAATTAAAACTAGGCGAACGCTCGCTAAGGGCACCCCCTGTGGGGTACGAACCTCGGCTTAGGGCGTCGCTGAGGGGAGGACAGCAAGAAGGGACAGGCTGGATCAAAATTGGTTTAGATCATGATTATTATTCGGGGTAGTTTAAAGCTACGTGCTCAGCGGCAACAACTTGCTGGCACCTCGTTTTCGAGCAAGGGTCGGGGAGGAGTATCATTTACTCAGGGACACGGTCGCGGTCGCAAAGGACCTCGGCGGCGAGGTCGGAATGACGGGAGGCGTCTGTGTTTGTGTATAGTGCTGGTGGCCCTATTCTGCTCTTGGAGGAGAGTAATGGGATCATCAGGGTCGGACTGACTCATCGTGTGTCGGCTCTCTGCTTTTATACCGCCAATATTCAAGAACATTCCAGCTATGTGTAGAACGGTTCCAGAAAAACACCAACAAATAAACATTACCAGGAAATACAAAAGTAGTAGGTATAAAAAAATAATAACCTACTTGTACCGAATAAAGAAATAGGTACTTTATGCCCTCGGCGTACGGTCGAAATAACAATGACGAGTTCTAATATTGTTTATAAGTAGTTACCTACTTAACTTCAAACTAATAATAATGGAATGCTTCTCGAAGTTTTTAGCGCAAACACACTGTAATCCGTGCTTTCTCGAAAGATCTCGTACGTACGACGTAACAATATTGTACGCTGGTACGGGACCTTAAAAATGAAAAAAAACGGCATTATTGACGAGATAATAAGTATTTTGATAAGTATCTTGCTACTTATGGGCAATAACGCGTTCAAGCACGCGCACGAGATCGTCGACACGCAAAGTCAAAGTCAAATCATTTATTTCAAATAGGCCCAGTATGGCACTTTTGAACGACAAAATGTACAAAGTAATATAAATGATTGTAGTCGTCCCTTCCAAAAGGTATTTTTTCGTTCTGAGAAGAATGGGCAAGAAACTCCACCGTTACTCTTTGTGGAAGCTAATGATTCTCTATCTACACCTGAATTAGCAGCAGCTCTCGATGTTAGCATCAAAGCAATATTGGTCCATTGGCGTCGAATTGGCAAGGTAAAAAAGCTTGACAAATGGGTGCCCCACGAATTGAATGATCGCCAGCGCGAAGCACGCGTCGAGTTGAACCTTGCACTGCTCAACAGGCACACAAACGAAGGCATATTGAATCGCATTATTACTAGCGACGAAAAATGGATACTGTTCGACAATCGCAAGCGCTCAGCAAGTTGGTTTGTTCCTGGTTCAGCACCTAAACAATGCCCCAAACGAAAACTGACCCCTAAAAAGTGATGGTCACTGTTTGGTGGTCTAACGCCGGTGTCATTCATACTAAACGGGATAAGCACTACGGCAGATGTGTACTATGAAGAACTGAACATAATGATGGAGAAGCTCGCACATCTCCAACCAGCTTTGGTCAATCTTTCGGCTCCGCTGCTCCTGCACGACAATGCGCTACCTCATACTGCACAGCAGACGGTCTCCAAGGTACAAGAGCTGGGGTTGGAAGTTCTTCGTCATCCACCGTACTCACCAGACTTTGCCCCTATAGACTTCTACTTTTTCCAGAATTTGGATAACTTCTTGGCGGGGGAAAAATTCAATAACCGAGAGGCAGTTCAAAGTGCCTTTGAAGAATTTATTGCCTCCCGTCCAGCAGACTTTTGCAAAAAGGGCATCAATAAGCTACCACTACGTCGGCAAAAATGCATTGATTGCATGGGTAATTACTTTGATTGATAAAAATAAAAAATATAGAGAAACAAGGGCGTTAACTTATTTCATGAAAAATGGCAATTTAAATTTCTAATACATTTTAAAAATCGGTAGGTATAAAACACCTACTGATTTTTTAAATGAATCAATTTGGAGTAAATATGGCGTATACATTTTTGAGGGTTCCTTTTTTTTGTAATATACGCAGCCGCCATTTTGGATTTACATTTTGAACATTTTGAACGGACAAGACAAAGACATTGTCCAATGCCTATGTAACACGTATGTGTTGCAAGAGAGTATTTCTCATGAAGATTGGAGACGCTACGCTCGAAGTTGTAGACGAGTATGTTTACCTAGGACAAACTGTCCAGCTAGATAGGTCCAACTTCAAGAAAGAGGTTAATCGTCGAAACCGACTCGACTGGACAGCGTTCGGGAAGCTATGCAATATCTTCTCATCCCACATAGGGCAGTGTCTCAAGATGAAAGTCTTTGACCGGTGCGTGTTGCCAGAGTTAACTTATGGCACTAAAACGTGGTCGCTCACAATGGCCCTTCATCAGAAGGCTGAAAGTCACTCAAAGGGCAATGGACCCCTCCATTGCCCCTTATTGCTATACTTGGAGTTTCAGAAATGAAGAGATCCGCAGAAGAACCAAGGTAACTAAAATAGCCCGAAAAATTGCTAAATTTAAGTGGCAATGGGCAGGGCACATTACTCGCAGAACAGATGGCCGATGGGGTCGAAAGGTTCTGGAGTATCAACCACGTACCGGAAGACGTTGCGTTGGAAAGCCTTTCACAAGATGGACCGATGACTTTGTGAAGGCCGAAGGAATCCGCTGGATGCGGGAAGCACAGAATCGGTCGAAGTGGCGGTGCTTGGAAGAGGCCTATGTCCAACAGTGGACGTCTTTCGGCTGAAATGTTGATGATGATCATACCAAACTCGAATCTAATCTAAACTTTAAAACATATAGGTACTTAATCGCTCGATCGCCAGCCACCCTGGCGGTTCAACAAAGAATAAGATGTTTATTTTGTCTTAAGTAGTAAAAAGTAGGGATAAAGGAAATACATATCATTTAAGAAGGTAAAAATATGGACGCGTGCTCTCGTCCCTCACACCAAAACGAGACTGGCTGACTGCCGTTTGTTTGAGCGCGATTACCTCCCCCGTCATCATTGCCGTTCTCGCTTTCTCACTGGAGAGACGGCTATGACAGAAAGAGACAGACGTTTCAAGACGAAACTGCATATAACTTTACACAATAATCACTATTGATCGGTTTCTAAAAATCTTACTACAGCGATATAAATAAATTACATTAATAAGAACTAAAGGCATTACTAAAAATATTTCAGGTATAATTTGATAGAGGTTGAGTTGTGTTACTTAACACGTTGGTGGTATTTAATGCTGCTTATACTTAAAAGATATATAATTCAATTATTTGAGTTAGGTAGATTATAATTCACAATTGATACTTGTATGGTGTTTTTTGTATCAATATAAATTGTATTGTATTAACAAACACAAAGCTCATGTAATTAATATTAAATGTGTTAAGTATTCCAAACCCAGATAGCCTTATTTACACGTAGGTACTTGTTTAATTTTAAATTTTAGTTCAATTTAATATTACACATATCAGTATACACAAAAATTATCATCAAAATTAACTAAGAATGCAACTTGTATCATTAAACACGAAACTTATTTCCCGTTCTATAATACATAGAGCTAAACCGATTAGATAGAAAAATCAAATAAAATTCAAGCTTCAAGATCGTATACACAACTCAAAACTGCTACAAGTCGAGTTATATCAGTTTTCATTGAGGGAATTTTACGGTAACATAATAGGAACCTGATTGCTGGAATAAAGTATGATGTGTCAAACCTGAGTTTTATGATGGTACAATAACAATGAATGTCGAAATTATAACAATTGAACGAATTGCCAATTTGCCTTAGGAAATGAAATGAAATTATTTAATCTGTAAATAGGATATCGGAATTACTTACACACGTCATAAAAAAAAAAAATAAGCTAGTTGAGTTCGACGTTTCCTATCTGACTACTCTGAGAAGAAAGACTGAAACAAACTCAGAGGTCACAGTCTCTTTTAAAGTCCAGACATAATCTTGGTCAGGCCATATGAGGACCATGTAGATTAGTGTCTGAAATGGTCTTTTGAGGAAAGAACCACACAGATTTGAGTGGACCTGTCCAGTCAGTGTAAGCGTTTGTCAGTAATCGTGGAGCTCAACTCAGAACTTAAGGAGCTCAACTCGATGAACAATACCAAAGAAAGGACATTTGAGTAGGCCGCATAAACTACCAGACCATAATTAAAACTTACTGAAAAATTAAAATACTAATGACATCCACATAGTCCTCACATTCACAATAATTAATTAAAATAATATAATATTTTACAAAGTAATCATGTCATTTTGAATATAATTATCAACAATGTCAATGTGTATATAAAACTGGTATATTTTGATGATTTTTACAAAATAATTAAAATGTCAAGTTTTATCACAAGGCTTAGCAGAGCGAGCAGCTCAATCCCATACTTTTTATCTTCTAAATAATCTGAAAATTTATAATACCCTTTTTTACAAAGTTTGGTTTTAATACAGATTTTAAATCTATTAATGGGTAAGTTTCGAATCTCAATGGGAAGTTTGTTGTGAAAGCGTATACATTGACCCATGAACGAGTTGCCTACTTTGTGGAGACGTGTGCGATGTACAGCAAGGTTGTGTTTATTCCTGGTATTTAAACTATGAATATCGGACATTTTCTTAAAATTTGATATATTTTTGTGTACATACAATAGGTTTTCAAAAATATATTGTGAGGCTACAGTCAGAATATTTATTTCTTTGAATTTTTCTCTAAGGGAATCTCTTGGACCTAGGTTGTAAATGGCTCGAACAGCCCTTTTCTGTAGAACAAAGATAGTATTAATGTCCGCACAGGTTCCCCAGAGAAAGATCCCATATGAAATAAGACTATGAAAATAACTAATATAAACAATTCTGGCTGTATCTACGTCAGTTATCTGTCTAATTTTTTTAACAACATAGGCAGCCGAACTTAGCCTTCCTGACAATTTTTCTATGTGTGGGCCCCATTGTAATTTACTGTCAATAGTGATTCCAAGAAAAACTGTCGACTCAACAGGGTCCAACTCTGTTCCATTAACTTGAACATTGGTAGATAGCTGCCTGACATTTGGCATTGAAAATTCAATGAGTTTAGTCTTTTTTCGTTCAGTAGAAGATTATTTACATTAAACCAACGCACTACTTTAGAGAGTGCATCGTTAACTTGTTCAAAGTTGACTAACTGACGTTTGATTTTAAAAATGGGAAATATCATCTGCGAATAATACTATCTTGTGATTATCCCTTATGTGATAAGGTAAATCATTTACATAAATTAGAAATAAGAAAGGCCCAAGAATTGAACCCTGCGAAACGCCCATGGTGACCGCAGATCCTGCAGATTTCTTGCCATTAACATCGACCTCTGAATTCTGTTGTTCAGATAAGAAATTAGAAGGTCAAGAGCCTTGTCTCTCATACCATAGTGGTACACTTTCCTGGTGAGTGTTTCATGATGTACGCAATCGAAAGCCTTAGACAAGTCGCAGAAAATACCAAGAGCATCTTGCGACTCCTCCCAGGCCTCGAATATGCTCTTCAGTAACTCCATGCCCGCGTCTGTAGTTGAAAGACCCTTTGTAAAACCAAACTGTTTCAGATGAAGAAGATTATATGCATTAAATGTCCTTTTTTTTTGGGTGGGAATTCATCAAATAACTTCTCCCGCTCTGGGCGGAGCGGGAGGGCGTGTCAGACTCTTACTGACTAAAACCCACCCGTGTTCCTTCGGTTGCCCTGTTGCCGGGGGCCACGATCTCCCTTTCGGTTTTTCACCCCCGGCAGGCATCGGCCCTAACGAACCCCGTCAATTCTGCTGACATCTCTTTGAGGCGCGCGTGGAACACAACGCGCCGTCGACCCGGGCCTGGTCCTTATCGGACGGCGAGCTACCCATTGCTCACCGTCCGCAAGCCCGCGCCTACGGTGGCCGCAAATCGGCCTGGGATTCCCGACGCCCAGGGCGTCTCCTCCTGCGGCGGTTAGGGGCATGAGGGCGCGTAATTTGCCTCTCCCTCACGCGTTCCGCCTCCTCCTTCGCGAGCATTACTGCTTCGCAGAAGGAGGTGACGGCCTCCCATTTCCTCTCGCTCCCTACCATGGCTCTAATCAGGGCCGGACGCGAGAGATCACCGCCGCCGATCGCCTCCACGAGGACACGGCGATGCTCCGCCCAAGCCGGGCAGACCTCCACCGTATGCTCCACCATGCATTAAAATGTCCTAACATTTGTTTTAAATTTATTTTTTCAAAGATTTTGCTCAAAGTAATATTGAAATAGGGCGAAAAATTGTGGGATCAGTTGTGCTGCCATATTTGAACAGTGGAATCACTTTGCTAAGTTTCATCAGATCAGGAAATACACCAGATGCAATACAACAGTTAAAAACGACTGCTAAAAAGGGTGAAATAACATCAATTATTGAGGACACGGTATGTACTGATAATCCCTAAAGGTCAGCAGTATTTTTTACATCAAGATTTTTAAAATATTCTATAATGTCTTTAGCAGTAATGACTGTGAATTCAAAAAGTTTGTCACATTCTGGTACACATTCTTTAAGTATTGAGTAAGCAGAAGGTAGAGGACGACGATGACAGAGTTTTGGTTGTTAAAATAGGAATATTAGTGAAGAATTTTTCAAACTCAGTTGCCACCTCCACGTCTGCCTTAATATCTACATCATTAATTTTTAGATGGAAGTCACGATCCGTACTGTCGTTCTTCCCGTTTCTGTATTAATAATATTCCAAGTTGTTTTAATTTTATTCCCAGAAAATTTTATTTTATTTTTAATGTGTATGGCTTTTGCTGAGGAACAGGCTCTTTTAAAAAATTTAGAATATTTTTTAACAAATTCTTTAAAAGTTTCATCATAGTTATATGTTTCTTCATGATACAATTCAAATAACCTCTGCCTACTTTTGTAAATACCTGGTGTTGCCCAATCACTGAATATAATGCGGTCACAAACAGGCAATGTTTTTGAGATGAAAACCTTCCTAAACTCACTATTGATGAGGTTAAATAGTAAAGTGTAAGCTTGATCCGGGTCATTTTGATAAGGCAAACCGGGTAGTTTTTCCATTAAATTATTTTTAAATCGGCCTAAGCGACTTTTATTTAAAGGAACAAAACTCACAAGTTTTCTTTGTGCTCTGACTGTTATCTGAGGGAAAGTGACTAACTGGCCAGTGATCAGAGTCTAACTCATTTATAATTAAATGACTGGAAGGTCTTATGTTTGTAAAAATATTGCCAATACAGGTAGCACTAGTGGCAGTTATTCTAGTCGGCTCAAAGAATGTATTGTACAAATTATATGACTTTAATAAAGTTATAAATTAATTTACTACAGCAGATTTTTCCAGTATATTAATGTTAAAATCTTCACAGACTACAACTGTTTTATTACTGTTACAAGTCTTTAATAATACTTCTTCCATATATTTCTCAAAAATATCATATGAAGCACATGGGGGCCTGTACACGCTCATTACAATGAACTGCTCAAGCTCAATGCAAGCTATTTCAATAACTCGCTCAACAGAGAGGCTCACAATATCCTTACGTTCTTTAAATATCATATTGTTACGTACAATTATCAAAGACCCACCACGTATCATATTATTAACACTGCTGAATGAGCTGGCAACCTGGTGGTTGTTAAAGCTGAACATGAACTGGTGGACTTTCAACCAATGTTCAATTACACATAGGATATCAATATAACTACAGTTCATGAACAGCTCCAATTCTAATTCCTTACCTATCACACCCTGTATATTTTGATGAAAAATTTTTAGAGTATTATTTTATCTTTTATTTCTTTTCAGTACACATTGTTTACATTTTTAAATATTTTGATAAAAAAAAACATTGAAAAAACATTTAAAAATATAAAAAATAGTGGCCCATCGGCATCAGGAACAGGGTCCAAGATGCCGTCCGTAGAGTATTATTATTATTATTACATTTATCAAGATTACTACAATTCGATGGGTGAGATATCAAAGAAGAACTTTTTGTAACATTTTGATGATTTAAACCAGTATTTAAATTTTCTTCATTTATTAAGCAAGAGGTTTCGTCTATTGTCCTAATTTCTAATTTAAATGATAATTAATGTCAATAGTTGTTGCCAAATTATTGACAGAATTATTTAAAATGTCATGTCATTTAAAATGTCAATGCATTGCTCAAAAGAAGCAAGTTGTTTAGCCAAATTTTTGGCTGAAATAGAAAAAAAATATCATAGCGACACAGCTATCTGTCCTTTGCAATAGTTAGAAAGACAGTAAATAACAATATTACGAGTATATCTATCTCTTGTCAAATACAAATTATTACCAACATAATTTTTAGTGTCAACTAGGTGGAACAGTTAATTATTGAATGTCCAATTATACAATGTTATATTTAATTCAAATCTTAGGTTATTTTCTTCCTTTGGCAAACTGTTACTATATGGAAATGTAAACAACACAATTTTTCTTAAACTAAACTAAAGATAGTATTAATGTCCGCACAGGTTCCCCAGAGAAGAATCCCATATGACATAAGACTATGAAAATAACTAAAATAAACAATTCTGGCTGTATCTACGTCAGTTTATATTTGGCTGTATTTAGGCATTTTGCTACACTGCCAGCGTTTATAATCAAACGGCGCCGATTGTAAAATTACGAATCATACAATCTGCCTGCGACATATGTAACATCATGCCTTCTTTCCCTCAAGGGTTAGGTAGCTAGGTGTACCCATGTACACCCACATTTCAGCGGGGCAAGTATTGAGTGTTCGTGTCGCCTCACAGACTCGCCGTCGTGCCGTACGAGCGGCGTGGCGGTGGTGGGCGCGGCGCGCGGCGAGTCGGTGGTGATCGTGTGCGAGGTGGACGCCGACCCGCCCGCCGCCGTGTTCAAGTGGAAGTTCAACAACTCGGGCGAGACGCTGGATGTCGCCGCCGACCGATACACCTCCAACGGCAGCGCCAGCAGCCTCAAGTACGTATAATCTTTCGAATTTGTTGTGAAATGATGCAATTAGTATCCTGTAATCAAATAAAAAATGTTGCAAAGGGACTTGAATGCCTATCATTACAGTTTTGTCTACTTCAGGAAAATAACGGCTAAAAGCGTGGTTACTTTTACCATCAAGTCTGTTAGATCTTATCGAATTCGTACCGTGTGTGACTGTTTTACCATTTTTGAGATGACTCTTGAATTATTGGCACATGTTTTCACCTGTGTGGACTGATTCAACGTGTCCTTTATCCCCACAACATCTTAACACTGATCCTGGCTGTTCTCAGATACACGCCGGTGGCGGACCTGGACTACGGTACGCTGTCGTGCGCGGCGTCCAACGAAGTGGGCTCGCAGCTCGCGCCCTGCGTATTCCAGATGGTGGCTGCTGGTGAGTGTATAACATTACTCACTACTTGTGTACTGTTTACCAGACAGTTGGAGACCCCAGAGCCATTTTTGTTGTAGATCGTATTGTAAACTTACAAATTTTCCAAGGGGGTTATAAATCCTGTAAGCGGTTGTTCACACGAAAGCTTTTTTAATGCTACTTTTTTACCGTACACTGGTTTTTTAACTCTTGGCATTGAGCTAAGCGTTGAAAATCCAGTGCGTAGCAAAAAACGGCCCGTTAAGGTCACAACCACGACAAGTCGGTGCATCTTGCGACGCGGCCATGCCACGACCCACCAGTGGCGGCGGAGTGCGACCGCGTCGGACGTATTCAGAATGTCTTTATCAAGAGTAGCACGAGCTTGCCCAGAACCAATTTTCTTTTTTGATTGTTATTTTGATCGTTAAAATAAATAAAACAAATATACGCCACAAACGCTTAATTACATTTTTTATTTTGTTTTGCGAATGCCTTGTCATCCATAGTATAGCATAGCAGTTCTCTGCATAATTTCTGCTATAATGATAAAAATATCTGTATCCATGTTTGCGCGGCGGAAAAAAACAAAGTTATTTAATCAAGACGCACGATCTGAATTCGTCCGTCGCACTCGCCGGTCGCCCCGCTCTGAGTCGCGGTACCCGCGCTATATGAAGTACTTTTGTTTTAATCCCAAGCTTCGCCACTCTGGGCACGCCACAATTGCGGCGATAAGACCTTCTTTGAGGAATGGCTAAAGAGGCGCCAGGGCGTCTTCACCCTCCGCCTGACGCAGGTCCTCACCGGACACGGCTGTTTCGGGAGGTTCCTGTACAGGATAAGGCGGGAGGAAACGCCCAGGTGTCACCATTGTGGGGATCGCCCGGAGGACACGATGGAGCATACGGTGGAGGTCTGCCCGGTTTGGGCGGAGCATCGCCGTGTCCTCCTGGAGGCAATCGGCGGCGGTGATCTCTCGCGTCCGGCCCTGGTTCAGGCCATGTTACGTAGCGAGAGGAAATGGGAGGCCGTCACCTCCTTCTGTGAAGCGGTAATGCTCGCGAAGGAGAAGGCGAAAGCGTGAGGGAGAGGCAAATTTTGCGCCCTCACGCCCCTATCCGCCGCAGGAAGAGACGCCCTGGGTGACGGCAATCGCAGGCGAATGGGCCTGCGGACGGCGAGTTACCCATAGCTCACCGTAATAAGGACCAGGCCCGGGTAGACGGCGCGTTGTGTTCCACGCGCGCCTCAAAGAGATGTCAGCAGAATTGACGGGGTCCGTTAGGGTAGATGCCTGCCGGGGGTACGAAGAAAACCGAAAGGGAGATCGTGGTCCCCGGCAACAGGGCAACCGAAGGAACACGGGTGGGTTTTAGTCAGTAAGAGTCTGACGACACGCCCTCCCGCTCCGCCCAGAGCGGGAGAAGTCATTTGATAATTTTCCACCCAAAAAAAAAATAAACCTCGCCACTTACCGCCGGCCGCGGTCGCTCGAGTGTTTCCGCGTCGCTCTCCTCCCCGCAAGTCGTACCGCGGCAACTCATGGCATGCTCTAAGTAACAACATTTGTTCTCGCCGCGGTCGCAGACGCAAGACACAGATTGTGCGATCGGTGTGTTGTGGCCGAGGGGTAAAATCGTTTATTCTATCTGCTGTCAAATATTTACCTGTTTTCATTGATTTGGCAACTCAACTCAACTCAACTCAAAGCATTTATTTCAATTAAATCATTTACAGGCACTTTTGAATTGTCAAAGAGTCGGTCAGTTGGTCAGAAAGTTGAAGCCAATTGCCCATTCCAAAACGTAGATCTCTATGGAGAATAACGGGCAAGAAACAAGGACCAAGGACACTCTTTTAATTATAGATATTACAAAATCCTGGGTACATCATTCTTGTTGCTTCTATATGTGAGAACAATGTACAAAAAATAATCAAAAGCAATTGAAAATATAAGATTAAAAATAAGCCCTGGCAGATAAGAGATGACCAGTTTCAACTGACGGCGCCCGCTCATGAACATGACGCGTGGATCAGCACCATCCAGCTCAACCATTTGGTAGGGAACCGAATGATCTCGCCACCATCAGCGAGACATTTAAGTGAGCATGACATATTCTCAACTGCCATGCTATTTCAAGTCAACATACATCTTAATAACTTAATAAACGGCTCCATAGTCTCACATTTACAAAAATAAAAATGCTTCTAAATTATACAAAACTATAGTTTGCAATGTATTTAAAAAAATAAAAGAATTTTACCACCAAAAAGAAAGAAAATCATTACTAATTGGAGCATTCAACAATTAACTTGGTAAAACAAAAATAAACATTAAGTTCCTCATGTCAAATATAATAATTTTTTTAAAAGGGGAAGCAACTCTTCCAAATATTAAAATTTTAACTAGTGAGCCCAAGCGGCTGGGGAGCAGCACCAGCATTAAACCAAGCATTTTTATCTACTATATAATCATGTAACTTATAATATGCTTGTCTACATAGTGTGCGTTTAATGATTAATTGAATAATTAATTTTAAATTTCTTCTCATTTCGTTGAAGAATATCGAGTGGTATTTTATTATAACATTTTACACAGTACCCCATAAAAGAAGTGTGTACTTTAAACAATCTAAAACGTGGTTGATCTAATTTGTTCCTATTTCTAGTGTTAAAATTATGCCTGTCACTTATCTTACTAAAAAGATGGATACTGTAGTTTATAAAAGATTGACACACTGTAGTTTAGAGTCAAGCGTTATCCCCAGGAAAACAGTCTTTTCGACGAACTCTAGTGTCTCCTTATTCAATACAACGTGACATTCACTACTTCTAACATTCGGTAACGCGAATCTTATGCATTTAGTTTTCTTCTCATTTAATACCAAATTATTTACAGTTAACCAATTATGGACCTTAAGCATAGCGTTATCTACGTCGTCAAGCTCCTGTGCATGTCTGTTTACTTTAAAAATCAGTGATATGTCATCAGCAAATAACACCATTTGTGGTTGGGTTTTCAGTAAATTAGGTAAATCATTTATGTATACTAAAAATAGGAATGGACCCAATATCGAGCCCTGTGGAACACCCATTTTGACTTTTAAACCCAATTAATTTACACCGTTTACTTGAACTTGCTGCAGTCTATCATTTGAATATGATTTTACTAAGCTCAGTGCAAGTTTATCTAGTCCGTAATGCTCAAGTTTTAAAAATAGTGTTTCATAATCTACGCAATCAAATGCCTTGGATAGGTCGCAAAAGATGCCTATTGCATCTCGTGCCTCTTCCCAAGCATTAAATATGTGTTTTAATAAAGTGACATCGGCGTCGGTTATGCAACGTCCTTTGGTGAAACCATACTGTTGATCGTGTAGGATTTTATTACGATTAAAATGATTGAGCATTTGATTTAACATTACTTTTTCAAACACCTTGCTGAAAACCGGCAAAACCGATACGGGTCTATAATTATTTGTGTTTTTGCTGTCCCCGGAATAACTTTACTGTATTTCATTAAATCCGGGAATATCACTTGATCTACACATAAATTAAATATTAAAGCTAAATAGGGTGCAATTGTCTCAATAATTGATTGACAAACTTTAGTAGACATGCCCCACAGATCTTCGGTCATTTTAATCTTTAGTTGCTTAAAAGCCTTTACGACGACCACAGGGTTTATATGTTTAAATTTAAATTCCACAGGACAGGCTGAAACATTTGCTTTTAATAAATCAATAGCAAGTGAAGGGGAGGAATTTAAAGTTTCAGTAGTTTTAATTGGAATATTGGTAAAGAAAGTTGCAAATTCCTGAGCAACATCGATGTTATCGCTAGTGAGACCGCGGGAAGTGTCTAGTGTGTAATCTGTATTATATTATGTCTTTTGTTCTTGTTTGTTTCATTGTTAATAATTTTCCAAACCGTCTTTATTGTATTGTCTGCTGATTTAATCTTGTTGCTAATGAAAGAAGCTTTAGCTGCTTTGCAGATATTTTTAAACGTTTTAGAGTAAGTAGCAACATACTTACTAAAAGTTTCCGTCTTAATATACGGCTTAAGGCCATACAGTTCAAATAATGTTTCCCTACTTTTCCTGATACCTTTAGTTGCCCAGTCACTGAATAAAAACTTAGGGCAAATAGTTTTAGTTTTTCCTAAAAGACTTATTGAACTCTGTTTGCACTAATGAAAAGAATTGTTCATACAAAATATTGCCATTGGACATACTTAGACCCTGATCACTTAACTTGCTGATTAAAGTGCTATTAAACTTATTTAAATTACAGATATTCTATTTCACGAAGTCCGTTCGGCTTTGATTGTAGTAGTGACGTATCCCGACAAGCGCGCTTGTGTGTGTAAAAGTAGGTAACGTTAGCAAAAAAATCTGATATATATTCAAGTCGAGATTTAATAATCTAAATAAAATTTTGGTTTTAAAAGTATATACATTTTGTAAATAAATTAGATTAGGTTGCAATAAATACAAAAATATTAAGAATATGTAGGCATTTAATTAAGCATTGGTGTTACAGAATGGAAACGAAACAAGTAGGACTATTCAGTATTTTCAATCACTATCAGATAAATTTTCGATTTCCGATTCCGTTTTGCTGTCGTCAGAATCATCTTGTACATTGATTATAAATTCAAAATCGAGATCAAAATATTTCAAGTAGTCTTTTTCAATTTTTTCAACATGAGCACAAATTTTTTGCCACGTTTCACTGCTAACTTGGCCCAAACTTTCATTGATCAGTCTTTCCGTATTCGTCATGTTTTGCTCGATATTTTTAGATGCGACATAATTTTTAACGATCCCCCAAATATTTTCAATCGCATTTAATTCTGGGTGATAAGGGGGAAGGCGTAAGACATCAAAACCCTTGCTTTTTATAAAATCGTCAATCTTGTAGATTACGTGTTGGGCTTTGTACTTCTTTATTGTATCGTACAATTCCAATTTAAGAAGAGATTCATCAAATGCTATACCCTTATCCCTGAGCCATTGCTGCATATCGGCTTTCTTTGTAGATTGCGTCGGTAGTCGTTCAGCCCGTGTGTTGTGATAAGATGCATTGTCTAAGACAATGACAGAGCGCGGAAGTAAATTGGGTAGCAACTTTTCATTTAGCCATTTTACATAGTTATCATAGCTCATATTTGAATGATAATCACCAGCTGTTGAGTTGGCCTTATAAACCAAGGAAGCATTTTCAATAAAACCATCCTTGGTTCCCGCGTGCACTAAAATAAAGCGAGTGCCTGTGCTAATTTTTTTTAAAAACGGAGTTCTTTCCTTTTTTTTTTTTGCCCAGGTGTTGTTTCGCACGTGTGTCGAAAGGACGTAGCTCTCATCGGTGTATACGATGGGCCGACTTTGAGAGCGGTACTCTGTTATTTTTTTTAAATATTTTAAACGCCACATTTGTATATCATGACGCTCCGTCAAGACTTTACGGTTGTTCTCTGTTTTGCGCCACTTGTAACCTAATTTCAACAGTAACTTGCGAACAGTTTCTATACAACCTTCGAATCCGATTTTTTCATTCAATGCTGTTCTTAACTTAGCTAATGTTGGAATTTCTTTATGGACAATATGGAAATCTTGTACTGTACTGCGAACCACATCGGCTGTAAAATTATCTATATCCACTTTATTATCTCGCTTTCTCCTTTTCTTCAATTTTGATGAAGTGGATGGCAATTCCTTCTCTTCTTTTAATATTCTTTGAACTGTTTTTTGGCTCACACCCGTAGCTTCAGCTGTACGGCGTGTAATGTCTCGTAAATGAGACAAATCACAGTTGAGTTCCATTAATGATTTTGTAAATTCATATTCTTCTCGCAGAAAATGATAAACACTAGCTATCATGTTTCGACCCTAAAACAAAATGTAATCAAACAATTAAGTAATATAAACATTTTATAACACAAAAAAACATTCATTTTATAAATACTTCTATTGCTATATTAAGTATCTTTGTATAACATTTTAATTGAAAACGTATAAATAAATATTACCTCACTATGGACAACTCTTCTTCGTTTTGTTGCCATGCTGACCTTACTCCGTGAAACAATTTGGCGCGAACTAAAAACCACTACTGATCCGGACCGTGTCCCGATCGACACTGAGCGCTCTCGAGGTTATGCACACAAAAACAATGTGCATGTGCACGCTTGACAACATTCATAGCCAAACGGACTTCGTGACATAGAACAATCTGTACCTGATGTTCTTGGTCTAGTTTGTATCTGCACTTTTAGTATTGGTGTGTTTGACTCAAAAATAACGGTTTGACCGCTGTGATCAGAAGGGAGATAATTAACAATGCCTTATCTAAATAGTCTCAGCAACAATAGACATTATCAATACATGTAGCAGTAGTCGAAGTTATTCGCGTTGGTTCTAAAAACACATTTGACAGATTGGGTGATTTGAAGAGGCTTAATAATCTACTGCTATTTGAATTATTTTCCAAAACACTAATATTAAAGTCACCACAAATAATTACTGATTTATTACCATTTGTAAGCACATTACTGCATGGAATATTACTGTACGGCAATATTACTGTATGGAATTCAGAAATATCGCTTTCTAGTGACCTAGAATATTAATAATGAATTGCAATTATAACTACATATTATAACACTGAATTTGATGTTGTAACCGTTTTAGGTGTAATAAAGGCATTTGGAAAGTTTCCAAATAAGTATTTTATTTTTAAATTAATTTTACATTTGAAACTAAAAATTCGGTTTACGATAGTAATTATTGCATTTCATAATCAATACCTGTTTTAGTTTAATTCACTAGTTAGCCATATTTCCATATCAGTAACATAAGCAAATTAATCAAAACAGCGAAATATTTGACATCTATTTGCGACGTTGCCCACTTTCAGAATGCATGCTCTTAATACGCAGATATTAGCCAGTGACCTTGAGTGGTAAGCTTGCGTATTCTGTACTGAGCTCACGCAATGCGTCGTATGTCCAGCCAGTAATAGGACTCGCCCATCAAGGAGCGCTGTCCTAAATTAGACGCATTATTAATTTATTATACATAAAAAAATACATTTTAATAAAACACTTATAGGTACTAAAAGCTCAATAGTTAAATTATCTTTAAAATAGTGACGATTTCAGAAAAATACGCATAATAGACTTTGCCTGATTCTTAGTTTTTATCCGCATTAAACATATCTTACAAATTAATTTCACATGTAATATAAACATAATCTAAAATATTCATAAATTAAATTATTAAGAAAATGCTCTAATTAAAAAAAAAATCCTAATCATGAACACTACTCGTTTAGAAGTGATCTTCAGTATAAAATCATTAAAAGTCGGTTATCGTCACATTAGCAAAGTGCTCGTGACGTAGGCCACGTAACAGTTGCTATGTTCCAGTTAGAAGTGTACGGGTGCTGCTGTGACGATAGGCTCATGATATATTTCAGCTATTTCTGATGAATGGGAATGCAATACTCACAATTAGGTGTATTGTGCGCCGGTTCGCCATCCAGTAGGAATATCGTATACTTTTACAATGTTCATAAATATGTGAGCTCCATGTATCTACCGCAGCCATATGGTTAAATTAGCCAGCACGTGCATCGTTTTCACATATAATTATTTATTTAATGTATGCAAAATATTGTAAAAAAAAATAAAGATTAACGGTGGACTTTCCTGCCTACTCTTCTCCATACGAAAACTACCTTTTGGAAGGAACAACTACAATCAATTCAATTTTTTATAATTTTTGACGATTAAAAGTGCTTTTTATGTGCCTAATTGAAATTAATTATTTGACTTTGAAGTATCATAAAAAATACTATAGAAAGCTACATGTCTCATGTATTCCAGGCAAGCCACATGCACCTCGCAACTGCACGCTGTGGAACCAGACGGCGGAGTCCGTGGAGGTCTCGTGCGCGCCCGGCTTCGACGGCGGCCTGCCGCAGCGTTTCCTGCTGCAGGTGTACGCCGGGGACGCTGCGCTTAGGTAGGTCGACGGCGGCCTGCCGCAGCGTTTCCTGCTGCAGGTGTGCGCCGGGGACGCCGCGCTCAGGTAGGTCGACAGCGGCCTGCTGCAGCGATTCCTATTGCTTGTATACACCGGGGATGCCACGCTCAGGTAGATCGACAGCGGCCTGCTGCAGCGTTTCCTGCTGCAGGTGTGCGCTGGGGACGCCGCGCTCAGGTAGGTCGACAGCGGCCTGCCGCAGCGATTCCTACTGCAGGTGTACGCCGGGGACGCCGCGCTCAGGTATATCGACAGCGGCCTACTGCAGCGATTCCTGCTGCAGGTGTACGCCGAGGACGCCGCGCTCAGGTAGGTCGACAACAGCCTGCCGCAGCGATTCCTACTTCAGGTATGCGTCGGGGATGCCGTGCTCAAGTAGGTCGACAGCGGCCTGTCGCAGCGATTCCTGCTGCAGGTGTAAGCTGGAGACGCCGCGTTCAGATAGGTTGACAGCAGCCTGCCGCAGCGCTTACTGTATTACTGGTTTATATACATAATCTATATTCATAAAAGGAAACGGTGACTGAATAAATGACTGACTGACTGACTGATCTATCAACGCACAGCTCAAACCACTGAACGGATTGGGCTGAAATTTGGCACACAGGTAGTAATTATGACTTAGGCATCCACTAAAAAGGGTTTTTCGGAATTCGACCTTTAAGGGGGTAAAAAGGGGGGATTTTGTTTGTATGAAAATCTTATTCCTGGTTAATAAATTTGAAACTTGGCACGAATACTTATCTATATAAAATATACAGTTTACCATTTTTAGTTTTTCTAAACTACCCCCTAAAGGAGGATAGGAGGATAGGAGAAACTCAATATTTATAGTAAAGACTGAAAATAAATAAAAGCGTGTGTCAGGGTTTTTTTTTAATCTACTCCTAACGGGGTATTCATTTTTACATGGGAGGATTTTACTGTGTGGCTTGATTAACTTGAAAAGTAGTATAAATATTCTATAAGTCAAATTGAAACTTCACAATAGTTTTTTAAATTTATTATCACGCTATTTGCTATGGGGAGTATGAAATATTGCTTTATGTCCATATTCTTCTATAGTTTACCGCAGATTGTAAAAAAAACTATCCAAAAGGTTAAAACATTCGAAATAGTTACGGATTTAACCTTTTAAAAGAGATAATCTTCACGCTACACCTGTATGGAGCTAAGCAGTCAATCATAACACATACAGGGTGGATTTTGAAATGGGGCAATAAGGGCAAGCACCTTAACCGTTGTCACTACAAGAAAACGGTCTTAGGAGACTGTCATTAACTTTTTGAAATATTTTGATCTGCATTCACAGTTTTTGAAAAATTGTAGAGTCAGCGAGAAAATGGCCAATTTTCACAAAAAAAAAATTGATGCCAAATTGATCCTATTTCTTATTTCTAGGGTCAAAAAGTTATAACAGGCCAATTGAAGTTTGAGTACGTGAAACGTCTGAAATTTTAAAAAGTTTTTCATACATATCGTAGGAAATGAGCCTGAGAGGAAATAGAACACAATATTCCTTTGTAAGATAAAATAACTTTCTAATGAGGTATTTAATATTATTATGAACACAATATATCAGTTGAGTTATTCCAATACTTCACTGGGCCGAATAGGGAACGAATGTAGCAGATAGTTACAGATGATTTAAATAATTATCATCCCGCCATACTTTTATCGAGCTAAATGAAAATCACAATATTTATCTTTTAATAATAATTCTGTAAACGCATATTTGTTACGGTCGCTATTTTTTTTTTTACAAAATATTGCCTGCTAATGTCCTGCCTGCATCGTATTATTCATATTATAATTAATTAAAGTCGCTTTTCTTTTCTGTCTGCGTTACCGCGTTGTTCTTCTAAACTCCGCTACCCAACGCGATAAAGTTTTCACCAACATTTAAAGAACTTATTCCGGAAGCCGTCTGTTTATAATACATTAACATTTAACTTATAGATATAGCATAGAAATCCCGATGTTTTGACATGTCACCACATCAGTACATTGCACCCACGCGTAGCAGGGGCGGGTCGCTAGTTATACATAAAATACCATACCGACATCTACGGGAATAAATTCTCTAAATGATGAGGAATACCCATCCTACATCAGACTCCATTGTGAAATTTAGAAGAACAATGCGATCACACAGACTGGCACGAGACGATTTTAACTTATAAACATAACATCACGGTTGTTATCCCCGAAGGGTTAGGCTCAACCTCATACTCAGCAGTTAGCGCTTGCAACCACTAGATCAACGAGGTAGTCGTTTAATTTATATATTTAAGGTATAGATTATGTTTACAACTAGGATAATCTTACAATTCAAGCAAGATTCTAACTGAAAACTCTAATGCACATTGTTCCCATAAGAGGCGCTTAAGTCCTATCATCGCACACTCCTCACTACTACTTCTATAATCCAATCCCGCAAATAACAACTCCCTACCCCAATGTTTCGACACTCGTAATTACTATATCCATCGCGACTAGTGATACCGAAACACGTGAGTATCTGTCACATCCCTCGGTACTCCTAGTGTCCCCCAGCTAAACGCCCCCCCCCATCCCGACTAGATGCGAGCGCCGGGAATGCGATCTACATACATTGCCGAGGTGAACTCGCTGCCACTGTGTTAAGGGGCAGTTGGCTACAAGGTCACGTCGGCGTTCTGTTTATTATTGGCTAGAAACATATGTAATTAGTATCGTAATCAAATCTTAAATCTTGATATCGAACAAGTGAGTTAATCCACAAAGTGCAGCTCGATATGTTTTGCGCTCGGTTACGCGTGCTGTCCTACTGTCAGTACACTTTAGTTATTGATGGAGACTATGCTTATAACCGTAATCGTGATCTCAAGTCAAATCATATCATTGAGCTTCCAAAATGCCAAGCAAGGTTGCGCGGTACTAGCGGGGCGCGGGGTGCGGGGCGCGGCCGGGGCGGGGGTGAAGGCACAAGCATTGTTTTTAATATTACAGAGGCAATCTGGGCTCTCAAGCTGCGCCCCCGGTGACGTGCGCAGACTTAACGACACCGTATTATTACAAAATTCCTTTATTATATTTCCCCGAACGCACCGGCTTAAGTGAAATAATGTGTATCGGAACCGTAATGGATATGGAAACGCGCGCGACCCTGATATTTTATTATTTTTATGGAACTGCTAAAAACGGAAACCTTATTCTGTAGCCATTACGTAGATACTCTGATCCATTTGCCTACCAACGTTATTGTTATGTAACCACGAAGTATATAAGCGAGTATATTGGAGGAGCAAGGAGCAGGGAGAGCGCGGCCGGGAGGCAGCTCGTCTCGACGAGACATGTCTTATTCCTTCTTAACGCAGAAATGAGTGGCGACGCGAGGTGCAGGTAGAACGGAGAGGTCCCAAAGTGGAATCCCGTGTAAACATTGGGGTCTCATTAAAGTTGGTGAAACAATGTTAATTATGAATTAACACGCGGCCGCCGCTCCCAAAACGCCGCGACACCTCCCACGAACACGGCATACGCAGCGAATCTAATGTCTTATTCTGGGTTCATTGTATTTCAGCTTTTAATATGCCTAGAAATAGGCAATTAATGTGTGTAATAAAAAACAAAGAGCGCAACTATAATCCCGGCCGCATTGAACAGTCTCCGTAAGATACACATCTATTGTATAATAAACAATTCGCTACAAAATATGCAAAGCTTTCGTAAATTAATATTGGCATCGCATGAAGTCGCGCCGTCATTTTAATTACTGGGGAATTATCGCAGCTAAACAATTTCCAATAAAGCGTTACAGATGATGGTTCAGTTCGCCATTACCAACAATAAAGCGAGGACTATAAGAAAAATGTTTAAATATGACACACTTTTATTACCTCGTA
Source organism: Omphaloscelis lunosa (assembly GCA_916610215.1). Classification (NCBI taxonomy): domain Eukaryota; kingdom Metazoa; phylum Arthropoda; class Insecta; order Lepidoptera; family Noctuidae; genus Omphaloscelis; species Omphaloscelis lunosa. The sequence goes on from OU744249.1 coordinate 22,980,488, forward strand.
AAGTGTTTGTTAGGGTCGAAATCGGCTACATGTACATTTTACCCGCAATAAAGTATCAAATAATAATTACGTGACGTCAGCGGTGATTAAATTCTAGTAAAAGTAACACGTTAAATAAACGAGAGTGACCAGCTGACTGCAAACGATAGTTTCAAGATCACGCCGGAATTAATAGATTGCTGTTACTGATTACTGTTATGTATATAGAATCAAACATAACATACATTCTAATTAAAAATCTCAACGAAATTATTTTTCTCTACCTGAGATGTTTTATAAGACAAAATAATTAATTCAACAAATTTGTTTATCTTCAATTCAACGTTCATTTGAAGCCGGTTTTCGATCCCGGAAACCATCGCAGAAAGGTGAAAATGTAAATACCTAGAGTCAACAAACAGATATAAAAAAGGTACAAATTAACAAAGCCCGTAATATAATTATCTAAGCGAGAATAATGTTATTCTCGTTACTTCGGTTCGGTGCGGCGCGGTTGCGAGGTGGCTGCGGGGCAGCTGCGGGGCGGTTGCGGGCCGGCTGCGGGGCGGCTGCGTTTCGCGCGCGGGTTGCGGCGTGATAACATTGTTTGTTCTGGCGGGACATCTCCAGGGCACGGCGCGTGTGCACCATGCCGGCTATGAATCACGAGACACCGTTTAAAAATTAAAACAGTTCCGTTTTTACCTCCAGTGAAGAGAGCACCTCCCATGTTTTCTATAACATTGAACGTTACTGCTCATTCAACCGGTTACCGTTGCGCGTTGGTGCACCCAAATTGGTTTCTAGTCCCAACATTTTTCCACTGTTAGCTAATACATTTGTTTCTAGACTCTTGCTTTAATAAAAAAAACGACAGGGCTAACACTTAACTGTTCCTTTTTCTCTGACAATGGACCGCGTCACCAAAAATCATATCCACGGTGGATGATTTTTGGTAATGATGACAATGGCAGCTAACAACAGCAGCTTGAATCCAGCGAGGTTACCCTCCGCCTCACATACACCTCTGCTCACATCAGCCCTGCTCGCCCCAGTAATGAGCACCAAACGGATAATAATCGTCCTTACAAATATAAAAACTGACAAATTAAAAGTTTGACAAGTGCAGTTGGCTCGAGAATAATTTCACCCTCATTGTTAGTAGAGAGAATGTGTAAAATATATTAATTTCCGTGTAATGTAACGGTAATGGCGATGCATGCTGCGGTATTAATTTTGTTGAAAATAATATGACTATTTTGCATTCCAACATAACAGGTATTATGTGTTGAATAAAACACAATGTTGAGGTTGAAGAAAGCTGATGTAAATTCGCCTTATATTGGTTATTTATGGTTAAAAACTTACCAAATTGTCCATGGTTCTATACCTGTCTCTCTCATTCACCAGCGTGCGTTCTCTTCTAATCGAGAAGGATGCCTGTCATGGAGCTGTCAATGTCATAGAGTCTTCAGCTCACCAGCAAGAGACTTGCTGCAACACTGTGTTTTATTCAACACATAATACCTGTTTTGTTGGAATGCGAAACAATCATATTATGAGCTTTCCTAAAACATAGTGTTGAGGTTGCAGACCTGTTTGGTATCTGCTGGTGATAAACATAAACGCTATGATGAATGAACTATAATACTGTTCTGAAATATAAATCAGTTTTATTAAAACTCAATGTGACAAAAATTATAACATTCCTTACTAGTTGTAAATTTCTTTAAAAATCAACAACAAACATTATCATTAGAGTTTCAAGAAAAGAATTATGAATTAAACCTTTAGGAAGGAATAGGTAGGTATTAAAGTGTTTTAAAAGGTTATGATTTCAAGGTGTTATATTTTAATCATCATTAGAAAAATTTAAATTCAATGAGTTAACAATGGCATTATTAACTTTGTTTACAGGCAGACAATAAAATTTTTGAAATGTTTTAATACTCTTCCAGTTTCCTCTGTCGAGTATTTTTTGTACAGTGTCTATTCTCCAGCCAACTTCTGGAGGCTACAGCTGACCTGATATTGCCCGGTGAGGCATCAATATTGGCATCTTTAAAAATAGTCCGTATCCAACCTGCAATCATTGTTCTTGAAGCAGGTTTTAATTTCCCTGTTAGAGAAATGAATAAACTTGTGACAGTCCTGTCTGTGCTTCTTCTATTTTCACATATTTCTATAAGGTGATTAATGTGTTTGATGGGGCAGACATGATGGTCTGGGTGTTTCCGCAACAACCAACCTGACTGTCTGTGTGTCTTTGAATCTGTCTTTGAACCAAACTTTTGCCAAAGACTAATCTCATTTCCGTAGAAATAAGTTTTTCAGGGCTATTTTCTAATAATGTGAGATCATGGATCCTACGACCTGAGGCTAGCAAGAGTATTAAAGTTGTTCGCCTAGCTATTTCAAATAAAGAACCTGAATTTGTTGAAGTCTTTAGCCATTCACATAATATTGCAGTGTCCCATATTGGCAGTTTTTGTATTGCTGGCTTAGCAAGTGAAATGGCTTTTAAAACTTGATGAATGAAAAAATGTTTTGAGATATCTACTACTGATGTTGCACAGTAAGTTGAGACAGCTGAATTATGCAGGAGAATAGTTCTATAAGCTAATTTGTCTTCTAAAAATAATTTTGCCAAAAATCTAGCAACTTGCTGGCTTTCGGGTACTTTTGGGTTAATCTTATTGGTGTCACACCAAGATAACCATCTTTTAATTGGGGCATATATGTTGTTAAAGTAGATGTCCGCCAGCTACTTTTTAACAAGTTTTGTTCCTCTACGGTCCAGTGAGCGACTTGGTCGGCCCACCCCCAATTTTCCAGGCAAGGAGAAACAACTTGTCCACTTGTGCAGGGCAGTTGCCTGTAGTCCGATCTATTAAGACCTTCCGCAGGTTCTTTATCGGAAGTGGCTCTGCTATAGCTCTCGCTCGCAGGACGGGTAGCCAGAAAAAATTTGATCCACTCTGGTGCTATAAGGATGTATGTCCCTTTTGCACTGCGCAAATGAGTTAGTACTCTTGGTTTTAAGCTGGGTGGGGGAAATGCCTAGCCCAGCTGATAGTCCCATGGTCGGCTGAAAGCGTCGCAGAAAACTGCGTAGCAGTCTCTGGAATCCAATGTTACATACTTTATTAGTACGATAGCCGTTTCTCTTGACGCAAATAGGTCTACGTCTGGGACACCCCACACTTTGAATATAGCCTCCGTGGCTTGGGGCAGAAAATGCCACTCTGGTACTTTGCGATCCCTTGATAGGCGATCTGCAATTCCGTTTAGACTCCGCGAGAGGTAAGTGGCTGAGAGTGTTAAATGTAACTGCTCTGCAAGATTTAAAAGCCTGGTTGTCAGCCTTAGTAGTGCGAGGGAATGTGTCCCCCCCTCGTTTCTGAGGTATGCAACAAGAGTCCTGTTGTCGGACTGAATAAGTATGTGTGCACCTTGTAGAGTCATCCACTGACTGTTTATGGATGCAAATACAACATACATTTCTTTTATGTTTGAATGCCAGGGTTTTTGGAATGGAGTCCACTTTCCTGATAGGTAAGTGTTATTTAATTGAGCTCCCTACCCTGAGTCTGCTGCATCCGTGGTCAAGAAGTGAGTCACACTTTTCTTGATTATTGGTGTTGAGCTGTAATCTATGGCTCTTAACCACCATTTTAGGTCTTGCTGAACAGGCAGAAGAAGATTTCTTCTTTCTCGTAGTCTGTTCTGATTGAATCTTTTTAGAAACAGTTGCATTCTGCGACAATGTAGCCGACCCCCTGATACTGCGTGATTTGCAAAGTTCAGCAAACCTAATAAACTCTGAGTTTCTCGCAGAGAACTGATTGTTCCATACTAGGCCAAGATATTCTACTTCCTGAGAGGGCTCCAGAGCAGACTTGTGATAATTTATGTGCCATCCCAAGGTATCCAATGTTCTCAATGTTTCCGCAACCTGAGAAACCAGTATTGTACGATCCTGATTGACCAGGAGAAAATCGTCCAAATACTCAATTTTCGGAAACCTTGTGGTCGTACGATTTCTGCAATCCAATTTGTTACTGTGGCAAACATTCTTGGAGCCGATGACAGGCCAAATGGTAAGGCTGTTAATTGCAGCACTTCGTTGTTGTTAATCACACGGAGGAACTTCCTGTGTGTTTCTGCAATTGGTAAGTAAAAGTAGGCCTGGTCTGAATGATCTGAATCTGAATCTGATCTGAATGTCTATTTTCAATAACCAATCGTTTGTCTGCAAGAAATTTGCTACATCTGTTTGTGAAATTAACTGGAAATGTTTCACTACCACATATGAGTTGAGACCTCTGAGGTCGAAGATGGGACGTAGCCCTCCGTCTGATTTTTTTACTAAGAACATTCGACATAGAAAGCCCGGATTGAGGATTGGTGGTATCTCTAATATTTTCTTTTGTTTTAGGTGAAAGATCATGCCTGTCATGTCTTTTGTTGTTCTAGTTGCAAACTTTTTTTAACACATGGTTGTCTAGATACCGAAGGGGAGGTTTCTTTATGAATGGAATGCGGCCACCTGTTATTAATTTCAAAATATAATTGTTTGCTCCCTATTGTTGCCATAAATGGGCATGGTCCTTCAGACAACCCCCTCTGAAGGCTTTCGTTTGATAGTCAGATGTGTTTATTATTGGTGTTGGGGGGTGTGTTATTTGTTGCGTAATTTTTAAGAAAGGGCTGATTCTTTTTAAATTTTTGGTTATGTTTCTTTTCTATTTTGTAATCTTTGTTGTGAGTTTTATAAGGTCCATGATGTCTCTTGTTTTGAATATGAGATGTGTTCAAACCTTTTTTCTCCCTAATGTAACCAGGAGTATTAAGCCAAACCTGAGATCCACCTAAAGAAGCTGTGATAGGATGCAAAGCCTCTCGGCTAAACAGGTTTTCTTGACTTGGTGGAACGTTATGTAATGTAGCTTTTAAGTTTGGATTTGTAATCTCTTTTAAAATACGGTCCCGTCTCACTTCAATGCACTCTGCCCATTTACCACACATAATTTGCATTGCAGTCTCTGAGTTTTTATATGACGGGGAACCTGGACCAAAAGTACCAGAAATCTTTTCAAAGAACGTGTTAGTATTCAAATTATTAGGGTTTGCTTTGTTACTCTAACTTTAATAGTTGTCTTTGTTCCAAAATATTGTTAGACAAGCCTGCTAATAACTGCTCAGTTGGAGCTAAATAGTCCTTGTTCTTGTTAAAATGGCACAACTCTTCATTAAGTTTAAGACCTACAAAACCAGGGCTGGCAATGCAAGATTGTAAAGCTTTTGTAACTAATGCCTTTCCAAAAAGGGGTATCAAATTTCTGAAGGTTAGCCAATTCTTGTAATCGTTCTTTATCAGCGCGTGGAATAATTGTTTTTTCATCAAACTCTGTACCAAGTTCACCTAAAGAGAGTTTACAAAATGAAGTTGTCGGATTTGTCAAAAAAGTTGATGTGGATGAAGTCGAATCAATCTCTCGTTGTTCGAGGAATTGCCTTGATTGAATAGAATTAGTCGGTAGAAGGGGTAAGTTAGTTAAGTAACTAGATATAAACCCCACTTGTTGAATAAGTGTCTCTACACGCGGATCCGAACATGTCTGATCTTGTTTGTACTTACGTGAATCTTTTCGTCTTTTGTTGGGCGGAGGTAAAGCTATGCCCTCCTCATCCTCCGAGGATGAAGAAGGTGAAGATGATGTCGAGTCATCAGGTCTCTCTTTATTCGATTGCTGATCTCCATCCGAAGCATCAACCTTCGAACTTTGTTCACCTTCAACACTTGCCCGCACAATTTCGTCCGGATCTTCCGGGACTGGGTTCATCATAAAATACTAATTCACAATGGAAAAACAAGACACGTACGCTAAATAAACACTGTGTGCTAATTTAATACAATAAATTATTTTTACCGGCAAAATTTACAAACGCTATGACATTGACAGCTCCGTGACAGGCATCCTTCTCGATTAGAAGAGAACGCACGCTGGTGAATGAGAGAGACAGGTATAGAACCATGGACAATTTGGTAAGTTTTTAACCATAAATAACTAATATAAGGCGAATTTACATCAGCTTTCTTCAACCTCAACACTGTGTTTTAGGAAAGCACATAATATTAAATTAACTTCTACCGTTGCACGTCGTTACTGCCGTTTAACAGGCAACAACGAGTTTTATAATCAGTATGACTATAAACTTAATTAATTTTGTATTCCTTCCAATAAATTCCCTTTTTAGGGTTCCGCAGTCAACAAGGAACCTTTAATGTTTCGCCATGTCCTTCCGTCTGTCTGTCTGTCCGCGGCTTAACTCAGAGACACTAAGTGCTAGAAAGCTGACAAATTGGCATGGGTATACATAATTATTAATCACACCACCGCACCGACAAAGTCGTAAAATAAAATCATGAAAAAAAAGTTCATAGCAGTAGTATATAATAACCAAATTAAAAGGAAAACTATCACAGCTATACTGTGGCTCTACAAGTAATCGACCAATTTACATTAATTGCAAAAACATTTTCTCTCATATACATTCCGTATTGGAGAATAAGTTATTCAACTACAATGTTAAGTTGGTTCTTGGGATAAATTCATACCAACTACAGAACCGTTCATTGTGCGTGGTCCGACACGCACTTGGTCGGTTTTTTTACTGTACGAACAGGCTGGAAGTATCGGCGGGCATAATTAATTTTCCATGAACCGCATTATTCGACCCTTACACTGTTTATCCATCGCATTATGAACGGGATGTCAATGAGAAACGAGATTACGCGGCCATAGTAAATGTACTGTCGCTACTTCGGTGTCTTCATCTCGTTCTCGTTGACGTCCCGTTCACGGTGCGGTGGACGAACTGCCTTAGGGCGTTTATCCACCGCAAAGGTCACTGGAACGTCACTGAGAAACGAGATTATTCGAACCGAACGTGACGGCCCGGAGACGGCGATCGTTTGTCCACTGCAACCGGTGTGACGGCAGGGTGTGGACAAATCAAATGTGTTTTGTATTGCCGGCACATCGGCCCGTCAGTAATCTCGGTCCAAGTTCTAGCGGTCGCGCCGAACTACTCTAAATTTCGGATGACGGGATACCCGCCCTCGGGTGACGGACGTGCGGCGGACATAGTAAATGTATGTATCACTACTTCGGCGCCGTCATCTCGTTCTCGGTGACGTCCTGGTGACGGCTGTGGTGGAAAAACGCACATACTGTTTAGATTCTGTGAAGATATACAACCTTTATATATTATCGACGGTTTGTTGCTTAGCAATGTTTGTTATATATTTGTCTTGTCACTCATTATAAAAAAAAAATGCTTTCTACATAATAAAATAAAGTTTTATTAAAACGTTTATTTCTGCATCTACGGCAACTAAACAATTATAACCTTTAAGAATACAATAAAAGTTTAATATGGTAGCAGAGCGAAAAATGTAAGATTAGAAGAAAAACGAAAAGGTAAAAATTCAAAATGTCTATTGTAAAAATACAACCTTTAGGAAAAGAAAACTATGATACATGGTGTATACATGCAAAAGCATATTTAATAAAAAATAAACTATGGGCATGTATAAAAGAATACCCAAAGGTAGATGCGTCAAAAAATGATCTTGACGATGACGAAATGGCAAAGTCAGAGCTAATGTTGTTGATAGCGCCTTTAGAACTAAAACAGATTAAAAACTGTAAATTTGCCAGAGATGTGTGGACGACTCTTGAATCCATCTATGCTAGTAAGGGTCCAGCCAGAAAGGCTACCCTACTAAAGCAACTAATATTAGCTAAACTAGAAGAATGTTCAGATACACGCGAGCATTTAAAGAAATTCATGGATACTGTAGATAAATTAAAAGATATGGATATTGATATCAACAGTGATCTGTTATCAATCATGATGCTCTATAGCCTTTCTTCGGAATACGAAAATTTCAGGACTGCAATTGAATCACAAGACTCGCTTCCAGACCCTGAAAAGCTAAAAATTAAAATTATAGAAGAGAGTGATGCACGTCGTCGTGACATCCCTAGTACTAGCGTAAAGAATGATGTTGAAGAAAGTTTCTACACTTTTTGCAAGATTTGTAAAAAGAAAGGCCATGACTCGTCCAAATGCTGGTGTAAAAATAAGAATACAGACAAGAAAAATAATTATAGGAAGTCTAAGAACAGCTATACCAAAAAGGACGATAAAGAAACAAACCTCTTCAGTAGCTACTTCATAAATGACAAAGCCCAAAAATGCTGGATACTTGACAGTGGATGTACGTCACATAAGACATTTTCGGATAAGCCTTTTATTGAAATGAAGAAAATTTCAAAAACCCTTAAACTCGCTTCAAAGAAAAAAACTGCAGAGATAAAAGGGTTAGGGCCTGCAGAAATAGAAATTGAAGAAGGAAAAATTGGAATAACTGATGCACTTTATGTACCAAGCTTGTGTGCTAATCTTCTATCTGTTGGGAAAATGACAGATAAAGGACTCACTGTGCTATTTACTAAGAAGAAGGCAATAATTAATGATCACAAGCGAGGAGTACAAATGCAAGCAGTGAGAGAAGACGATGGTCTATATTATCTCCAAACGAAAAATAATAATGTTGACAGACATAGAGCTAATGCTACAGAATGTAGTTATGTCGTAGCAAAAATAGTGGAGTCAGATGCTATTAAACAATGGCACTGTAAAATGGGACACATGAGCGAAAGGGACTTGAAGCTCGCCTTAAAGAATGAAAGCCTGATTGGATTAGATTTCAACCGTAATAGTTCTTTAGGTGAATGCGAAATATGCATAGAAGGGAAATTGAGCAGAGTGCCTAGCAAGAAGAGTGACAAAAATAATTCACGTACGAGTTAGCGTCTTGAGATCGTACACAGTGAGGTCTGTGGACCACTGAAACAACCTTCACTGAATGGCAACAGGTATTTCGTAAGTTTCATTGATGACTACAGTAGATACTGCCGGAGTATACTTGATTAAAAATAAAGACGAAGTCTTACAAAAATTCATAGACTACAAGGTAGAAGCAGAGAACTTCACAGGAAACAAAATTAAATGCCTACAGACCGATAACGGTACGGAATACAGAAATTTGAAGTTTGACACATTTCTGAAGCAAAATGGTATAGCAAGAAGATTGACAGCACCGTACACTCCACATCAAAATGGAATCGCTGAAAGGAAAAATAGAACCCTTATAGAAAAAGCAAGATGCATGATGTTGGAATCAAAAGCGCCTATGTGTTTATGGGTAGAAACAGTTTATACTGCAAATTACTTGTCAAAACGAAGCGTTAACCAGAGTATTGAAAACCAAACACCATTCGAAAGATGGGTAGGTAGAAAACCCTGCGTTAATCATCTATATGTATTCGGTGCTAAAACGTTCATCCTAAAGAAAGGAAAACACAAATTTGCTTCAAAGGCAATTCCGGGTATGTTCGCTGGTTACTCGGAAATTTCAAGAGCGTTTAGAATATACGTCCCATCGAAGAAAAGCATTCTTGTTTCCAAGGATGTTCGAGTTTTAAAGAAAATGTTCTACGAAGATGGTAAAAATGTGATTTCTGTTCCTTTTCAAGAATTAAATGATCACAAGCAATCAAACGAGACTGACAGTGAACTGGATGAAACAGAAATATATTTAAAAGGTACTACAAAAGAAAATGCTAGTAGACAGCAAGCAGTACAAGATAATGTTATTGCAAGCTCTAACGAGGTACCTATACAAAATGAAAATAACGAGTTGTTTTATGACTCTCTCGGGATTGATGACGGCAGTGAAACTGCTGATCAACCAAATGAAAACGATATAGATGTCGATGCATCTGTTCTTGTCCCAGAAGAACGGAGGTCATACAATCTTCGTGATAGATCACAGATTGACAGACCTAAAATATTTGAGGATTATGTTATGGCAGCCATGGATATGAATAATGAAACAGAACCTCAAACGTTTAATGATGCTATGAATAGCAAGGATAAGGTCAAATGGTTAGAGGCTATGTAAAATGAAATGGAATCATTGAAAGAAATGAATACTTGGGAATTAGTCGACTTTCCGAAAAATCGTAAACCATTGCCATGTAAATGGGTTTACAAAATAAAGAACAATCCAGATGGTACAATTGAGCGATATAAGGCCAGACTAGTAGTAAAAGGTTTTTCACAAAAACCTGGCGTTGATTATCAGAAGACTTTCAGTCCGGTAGCCCGCCTCAGTACTATAAGAGCTGTCTTAGGAATAGCTGCTCGAGAAAACTTGGTACTTCAACAGTTCGATGTATCGACTGCGTTTCTAAACGGAGCTGTAAAAGAGGAAATCTTTATGAAGCAGCCAGAGGGATTCAATGATGGCACTAAGAAAGTGTGCAAACTTAAACGCAGCCTCTACGGGCTGAAACAAGCTCCTCTATGCTGGAATATCTGCATATCAGAGTATCTTAGAAATTCAGGATTCAAGCAAAGCACTAAAGATCCTTGCCTTTACTTATGTGAACAAGTCTTAATTGCACTTTACGAAGATGACGGTTTGGTGGCTTCAATTAGTGAAAATGCTGGAAGGAAATTTATTGAAGAACTGAAAAATAGGTTTAAAATAACCACAAAACCGGCGTCTTATTTCCTTGGACTTGAAATTAATAAAAACCAAAGATGGTTGTATTACTTTAAACCAAAGGTCTTATTCTAAGAAGATACTTGAAAAGTTTGGAATGACTAATTGTAAAGTCGCTGCAACGCCGGTAGTAAAAATTGGCATAGATGAAGAACAAGATGTTGAATCAAATGATAAATCAAATTCGTCATTTCCCTATCGTCAAGCTGTAGGTGCCCTAGCATACCTCATGGTCGCTACAAGGCCAGATATAAGCTACGCTGTGAGTGTTGCGTCAAGGCATCTAGAAACTCCTACTAGGTTTGATGTGATGAGAGTTAACCGAATTTTTAGATACCTTAAGGGTACTATAGATAAAGGACTTGTCTTCGCGAAAAGCCGGGAGAAGAGGCTGATATGTTTCAGTAATGCTGATTTTGGTGGTGACACAACAACTGGCCATTCGACGTCAGGGATGATTTTTCTATTCTCCGGTCCCATCATGTGGAAAACAACCAAGAGTAGCAATCTCTTCAACGGAAGCCGAACTCGTAGCCATGACAGAAACTGCGAGAGAAGCCTTATGGCTAAAAGAACTCCTGGAGGAATTAACGGACTTAACAGACCTGAACGAAAAACCGACAATTTACGTTGACAATGAGTCTGCTATAAGGTTGTCTGAGAACCCACCCTATGAGTTCCATAAAACATATCAAGATAAAACATTTCTTCATTCGAGAATGTATTCAGAATGGAGACTTCGCTGTCAAACAAGTCTCTACAGAATTGCAATTGGCGGACATGTTTACGAAGCCATTGTTTGGACCAAGACTGAACATGCTAAGCTGTAGAATTGGACTTCAAGATTTGTCCAAGCTCTAAAAGTATCGTGGATGTGAAGATATACAACCTGTATATATTATCGATGGTTTGTTGCTTAGCAATGTTTGTTATATATTTGTCTTGTCACTCATTATAAAAAAAAAATATATGTTTTCTACATAATAAAACAAAGTTTTATTAAAACTAAACTATTATAAGCTTTAAGAATACAATAAAAGTTTAACAGATTCTCATAGCATTTTGTTTATTTAAATAATAATTGCGTATAAAATAAATAGCTGCTATACATACATAGCTGCTACATGCTACGCGTGCGAATATCAAAACCCTATGCTGTCAATCAGTAATTAATATATATTTTTTTCCAAACATTAAACTACAGTACATCGATTTAATTGTCTTCGTTGTTTCCTCAGAGTGAACCTGTCATCAGACGAGCCGTCGTGGACTGTGCGTGGCCTGGAGTGGGACGTGCGCTTCCGGCTTGTGGCCATCGCCTTCAACTCCAAAGGACGCTCCGCGCCCGCCAAGCTCGATGACGTGCTATTCAGGGACCCCGAGAAGAGAACAGGTTGGTGGCAATATCAATGTACGTTTAGTTACACATGGCCGTAAAATGGTCCTAACACATGAATTATGTAAGTGTGAGCTTGTATACTCTCAGTTCGATCAGACGCCAGCGTGCAGCGTCCGTTGGCTTTACATCCGTCCTCAACCAAACCCATTGAGCCGCCATTTTGCGCGATTAAAAAGATTTCAAATAGAGGACGATAAAGCGAAAACTTGCGAACAGCTCTGAATAGAATACCGTCACGACATTTAAGTACAATCATTAACTCGCCATTGAAACATACGAGCGCCGACACTCGTCTATAACTAGTTTTTGTTCTAAATCACTCAGCGAAACTCAATTTGGAGGGTAAAGGGCGGGTCCCCCGGGAGCCGAGCCGACGGCGGCACACTAAGTGGCGGCCGAGCGGCCTTTATCCTCCGCGAATTATTAGCCGAGGGAAACATTAGCCTCGCCCGGGAAATATAAGTAACGAGGAAAAGTACCGCCTCTAACGTTCAGCAGTCGGTGATCGTACTACGCGGAGCCGCGTCACGGTCGCACTGGCTGGCGGCTCGCCGGCTTCGCCGTCCCCGCGCGATCCCGACTGATGCTAAATACGAGTCTTCATGCTTAAATATTGGTATTGGTTACGGCTCAGTTGATATAAGACAGCAGGGGTTCTCTGGGATTTCTCACACTTACGATTCCCATCTTAATATTTAAAAAAACTGTAACCCGACTACGCAAAAGTAAAAGTGATCTAAAAAGTGCGAATCAAGAAAATATTGAAATCAAGACATAGGTACAAAAATGGTCAAGGTAAAGCCATCGTCGCATGCCATTAGGTATAATTTTGTAAGTGTTCCTGGTATTCTTATGGTATACAGGCATGCGATTGACCATTTTTGTACCTATGTGTAAATTTACGTGTAAAGTTCACCATATTTTATTTAGGGAAAATTTATATGTCCTATGTTACTTAGACCGTTATTACGAATCTATTGACACCTCATTTATCAAAATCGGTTCAGAAGTAGGCGCTACGGCGAAACACACGTAAATACAAACATGCATATATACATAGACGGCTAAAATCATAACCCTTTGGCTATGCCGTAGTTGGGTAAAAATTAATGGAGCATTTAACTATTACTTCACGTATATATGAGACTCACGCCGTAGTAAGGATTCACATCATCATTGTGTGTATTCCTTATTTCCAGTAAACAAATACCGGCTGTCACCGAATCCAAGCAAACAGTAATTTTTATCAGCGGTGTGTCACCATCGATCGCTGCAGAAGTAGGCCGCTCCGCTCTACAACCTTAAGATAATCCCATTTTAATTAAACGCGCTCGGATTTACTGGCGAGATTAATCAAGAGGCTCTCCTCTCCTCGTGAGTCCTCCTCCACCTCTCTAGAAGGACCACCGGCACTACCTCTAACATTATAAACTAAACTTTAGTTCGGGATTAATCGCCGATGACCCCAGATGTTTCTCTGGCAGGGTTCGATTCCGCAATAGGACAAATGTTTATTTGGGCCTCAAATATTTGCTCTGATATTATTTGACTAAAATGTGTGCATCTTAAATACAGCTGCTTATTCTCGTAAGTTCACATAACTAGATACTGTTTACTTTGACGGCCTCCAGAGCAATAATAAATGCATTTTATAGGAAAGTTGAACTTTGAGTATCAGAGTCCAATTTGCCGTCGATTCAAACTCAATTTACTTATTTGTTCATGTAGAACATTGAAAGGCATCAGTGAAAAATCTTCTTTTACACGACAGAAATAAGTGGGCCATCACTCGAACCGTCAAGTGATGCGGAAAAACTAATGCGCGTGCTATCGACGTCGACATGTGGGACCTGTAATTTCTCGCCTCGCAGGCTCGGTCCGCCTCGACCAACGCTTTTTTTAATATTGACCGTTTGATTTTGTCCGTTGCCAACCCTGATTTCGTGGTAAATTGACAGGATTCGAAAATTCATCCCTTTTAGTTCGCCGACGATACGTAGGTAATTTTTGATGGAATCAATTTCTAAATGTCATCACGCACGGTTGATGGTCCTGCTATCGATCAGTAGTGAGTCTTGTGCTCGCGATGTCGTGGTGTGCTCGTGGAATGAATATGTTGAGAAATGAGCGAGCGTTCCGGGCTGTGCAGTCATATATTTATATTTCTGCGGAGGTAACGCCATAACAATTTTATTCATCTTCGTTGACAGACACGTCCAACCATATCTAAGCTCTGCGCTCACCTCCAACAAATGAATATTTATTAAATTATTATTTTGTTTTCACAATTTTCAATTTTGTTATTTTTCTACAATGATCAATCATGTATGAAAATAAATAAAATTGACGTGTCTGTTTGTAATGTCAAAATAACAGCTTTTGAACAAATGCATATGAAAGTATATACAGTACATATAACAAGATTTTTTTTTTTTTTTTTGTTTTTCTCTCCGTCTGTTTGTTCTGACTAATCTCCGACTCCAGACTTTCACTAGCAGATAGCTGATGTTATAAGGAGTGCCTTATTTTTATTATAGAAAAAGCCACGCGGGCGAAGCCGCGTGCAGGAGTTAGTTCTATAATGAAATACCTACTCATCAATGAGAACAATGAATGTTCATCGTCCTGAAATGTTAAATGATGATCTTTTTGGGTTCTGAGGAATTTATGAAGTTAGCTATTCAGTTTCTTTTATACATTACTTACAACACTCAAAGCCCTAGTTTAAAAACACAAACACGTGTATGAGACACTACTCTGTGGCCAGGAACGAGCCATCAGTCGAAGGACCACTCGAGTGGAGGGAGAGGTGAGGGGAGGAGGTGCGACCAGATCACCTTCTACAAACAAATGGCAATAAGTTTAGAACGAAATTGAAAGTAAACAGCTCGATAGTAGAGGAGCAGCGCCGACCACGGCGGCCATTTGTGTTCTACACAACAACCAATTTGGATTATCTTTAATTTATGAAGTGGTTCAGCTGCTTGACCTGATTGATCGCGAATACTGATAAGTCCTAATCTGTTGGGATTCTGACTAGGATTAACATTGAATTAAAGTTTAGGAGGTATGGTTTCCTAGCAGCATTATATACTTACGCTTAGTTCAATTAATTTGATAAAATGACTGTTAACTGGGCGTTGTTGCATGAAAGAAATTTGTGTATAGCAGTTTGTTCCAGGTCTGAATATATACAAAATTGACAAGCATTATCAACAAATGCATTCCATTTGTTGGTAATACTTGTCAATTTTGTATATGGGCTAGGAATTGATTAGGCTATTTGTTCAATTTAATCTTTTTGTTTTAATATCTTCGAAATCGATGTTATTCAGAGTCCTACCAAGCACTACAAATAATAAAATAAATGAAACAAATACGTAGCAATTTCTCAGAACATGACAGTTCAGTCCATGATTAAGAGCGTTCATTCTAAAAGTTGGCAACGTCGCAAATAGCTGTCATATGGTTCCCTATCACAGACATAATATAACATAGCATACAATTGTTTATCCTAATCCAAGCGAAGCGCAAGGGCACTACCTACCTTTTCTCGAAGCGCTTCGTCGTTTTTAGAGTTACATACCCAAAGGGCCATACGGGACCCTGTTACTAAGACTCCGCTGTCCGTCCGTGTCTGTCTGTCCGTCTGTCACCAGGCTGTATCTCATGAACGATGTATTTCTGTTGCTGCTATAAAAACAAATACTAAAAAGCAGAATAAAATAAATATTTAAGTGTGCTCCCGTACAACAAATGTGATTTGTATGCTCGTTTTTATAGATAATGGTACGGAACCCTTCGTGCGTGAGTCCGACTCGCACTTGGCCGGTTTTTTTTAACCCTCATAACTTGGATTTGGATCATACCAGACTAGCTTTTGCTCGCGGCTTCACCCGCGTAACTGATGTCCTAACCCAGGTCATAACCCGTCCGCATACCTTTCATCTAAATCTGTTAAGTCGTTGCAGCATGAAACGGTAAAATATAGACACACAAGTAGATAATAAATTCAAATAATCTTTTTTAGGGTTTCGTACTTCAAAATGAAAAATTGAACCCCTTATAGGAAGACTTCGTTGTCTGTCAAGACCCTTTTTCTCAGGAACGCTTGGGGATATCAAGTTGAAATAGCTATCAGGAAATCAGTAAATTCATGATTGAATGCATAGCTCCATAAAAATATAGCAGGATAATTAAATCATTTAAAAGGTTAAATCTGTAACTATCTGCCACATTCGTTCCCTATTCAGCCCAGTGAAGTATTGGAATAATTCAACTGTTGTATAGTGGTATATTGTCTTCATTTGAATAATAGTAAATACATTCTCAAGTACACTCTGATAGTCATTAAATATCAAGTACAACTCGCTAGTTAGAAGCCATCTCGAGTATTGCAGTGTGGTCTGGTCACCTGAGTATAAGATCTACATCGAGCGCATCGAACGGCTGCAAAAACGGTTCTTATGGCATCTCGCCTATAAAAATAATATGGGAAAAAAACTCAACTCGTACCAAGATACACTGAAGTATTTTAAGATGGTGTCACTGGAGAAACGCAGGAATATAAAAAAAGTAAAAATAAAAATACTTTATTTCAGACCTTGATCCATATGATGTTAGTAATACACACTACTTATTAGCTATGTTAGTAACAAACAAAAACAACATTTAATTCATATATCTGCTGCACTCACCAGACGCACCGGGTATATGTGCATGTACACGTACCCAATGCGCCACAATGGTGCAGCACGGCTCATCACTAATGACCTTCAGAATGTCATTGCCGCCCCCACGCACTCTGCGCATCATAGAAGCAGTCTTCTTACGTAAAATGGTACTGAAACCGTCAGTGCGTGCTTCCGCGAACATTCCTGACGCGCTACAGTAACGTGGGAGCCCCAACAACATCCTGAAAGTATTATTATACTGAACTCTGAGGGCGTTGTATGCCCTCTGCGTATATCGAACCCACAGAGTGCACAATGATTGACAGAAAGCCTTGAAAATAGTGATTTTTACTTCCGGTGAACAACGTGCGAACCTGCGGGCCAACATATTGCATCGGACAGCCAACGCCCTCCGTTCTCTTTCCATATCAGCGTCATCTTTTAAGCCCTCCGTAACTATGTGCCCCAAGTACTTAAAATCTAGAACTCTTTCAAGGGCCACACCCCTTAACATAACTGGTGGCATAGTGTGTGCTGGTTTTTTATGCTTCGCCCTAAACACAAGCAGTTTGCTTTTTTGCACGTTGTATACAAGTCCGTGCGCTTATACATAGGACTCACAGACCGCTAACAACTTCCTGAGTGCGCTAATTGACAGACTCAGCAGCACCATGTCGTCCGCGTAACTAATACTATTGACACACAGTCCGTCAATAGAACAACCAATAGGAGTGCTACCGAGCTCGACAATCAGTTGGTTAACATACAGGCTGATAAGCGCTGGTGAGGTCAATCCACCCTGTCTCACCCCGCATTCCAACCATACTCCTCAGACAACTCGTTGGCCCATCTAACTTGATTGGTTTGGTGGCCATGCTAGACTTGGTTTTCCTTAAGAAGCTGGTAATAGGCTCTCTTAACTGTCCCGATTTGCTCAGTAGGGTATTATTCCATGTGCCACGTAATCTGCCAAGAAGTTCTAATAGGAGGCTTTTCTGCATGCCAAGATGTCATACCAACTTAAGGCAATACTGTCCACTTTCCAGAATGTATGCTGCAAACAAAGAGCACGAAGTCGAAATTGACCTCTTTCATTCATCAGTACCTGCTCTAAAAAAAGCCTCACTTGCCGTTTAATGGGTGGCTCTAGTATAAAATTTAATATTAACCTAATCTTATATAAAAATTATCAAACTTAAAATCTAATCTAATCTAATTTATTTATTCTAATCAATTAAGCTTTTAATAATTTATTTTCATTTAAAGTATGTACTACTTGTTTTAATTAATTAATTATGTTATTATCTGCGCATAATGTAGTGCATGTTGTGCTTTTCTATAAGTAATGAGGCGCTTAGACTTAAGTTTGCAAATGTACTAATTATAAAGTAATAGTGTACTCATTGTTGAAGAGCCTGATAATAAAAAAAATCAATAAATTTCATAATCAATACCTATTTTAGTTCCCTAATTAACCATATTTCATATTTCGATACAATAATATTGCCAAATTAATCAAAACAGCGAAATATTTGACAACTATTTGCGACGTTACCCACTTTCAGAATGCACGCTCTTAAGTCAAATGGAAACTCGTAATGAATTTAATCACGTTTCCATCATCGAGATAATAGTGCATAAATCAAGAAACAATTATAAAGATATAATTGTAGTTACGACACAAAGCAGATGTAATTAACGCCGACGCTCCCTGTGGCTTCCTATTGGCGGCGCGACGCATCGCCGGACGAGCGCGGACGTCCGGGAAACGATTGTAGCGCTAATACTAGTAGTTACTCTAAATACCTCCTGTATAGCACGGTACAGTGGAATTAATTCAAGTGCTATAGAGTACCGGCCTAGTCTGTTCAGAGCATTTCAACTTTAAATTAACAAATCATTAGGATTTGCAGCACACTTAGCAAGGCAAACATAGAAATGGTTACGGTAGAACGGTATAGAACGGTTTTGTCGACGGAAGAATAGACAAAATGACAGATTGTGATTTTTTATCTGTCATTTTGTCTTATCTTTCATCGACAAAACTCGTTTCTATTCCGGTCATGCTAAGCGTGCAGGTTGTAGTACCTAACTAAGACTTTTATGATTGCAACATATGAATATTAAATCGGTGACCTGTGTCAGTTAGTAACAAACATACCGCTCGCTTCCGTCTCATATCCATAACCGGGACACAAGTGGGCCGCGTCCCGGCCGCATGCATAAGCAACAAATGATAGGTGCTGGGCGGGCGCACACTAGGCCGCGGACTCGAACTCAGCGGGCAGCGGGGCGGTGGCGGCGGCGGCGGCGCGGCAACGCATAGTTTTATATGAAACCGCTCGCTCCCCGCGCCGCTGCTTTCGAGGCCAGTTACATATAAATCTATAAGAGGCAGAAGCCTAACCGACACGCCGCCGCCACCGTATGCAGCTGTAGCACACAGGTACAGGTACGACGGTTAGTCGCTTATGGTAACGCGGCCCGCACACTTCATGAATGATTTACACGGCTACACACATACCCTGTCTTCATAAATACGCGACGAGGTAATGTTGCTCGTCACCCAGATCCCAACACACCTGATAAATACGCTATTCGGATATAGAAACACATATTCCGCGACAAGCTACTCCGACTGGGTCACAGAATGTACGCGTTATTATAATGGCTCGTTTGATGCTGCCGCGTGCGCCCAGGTACATACGTGAGGGACTATGGCCTCTGTGACGTGACACGACCCTTCGAATAAATCTGCTGTTTTGTCGCATAAATCGGGGTTATACGAGCTCAATCAAAGTAGTAAATAGCGCGTTTGAATGTACAACGGATTTAGAGAAAAATTATGCTGGCAAACATATCATTTTTATTTGGTTGGCGTTCGGCCGGGCGGCCATTTGTTAGCCAGCTATTTGAGCCGTATTCAGTGGAGTCGAGCCGCTAGCTCGAATAAATCAACCGGCTCGAGCCGTCCCGCGTCCTGCCCGCACTGAAATATGATCGCGCGCCACTCTAATCCGCCTTTTGTTTTAGAGCCATTACACCCGCCCGAGCCGACGGACCCACCACTTAACATATTGTCACCAAAGCGGGACCACTCGATATTATTGTAATAAATTACTTACCTACATATTTTAAATCCATTTTAGAAACCCGAAATGTGGGTACCTCTATTTAAAAAAAAATGATTGTTTCTCTTTTTTTCTTTTTAAATCCTTTACAAAGACACCGAATACAAATATTTGTACCTATATATACTGTCAAAACGTAGGTGCATGTAGTCGGTGTCCAAGATGTGAACCGAACACTAAACACGTTCTTTATCAGCAACACATCGGTCGCAGCCGGTACAGCGACGTGCTGCCAACCTTCATTGATAAAGCAGGACACGGCACGGTGGTCAACACACAAGTTTACAGGCCTGTCCTGTCCTCTGCAAAGGTGCTAAATAAACGTGTCGCCGTGTTAATATTCACGAGGGTGGCAGCGCTCCTAAAAGCTTCTCAGGAGACGATAGATTCAGTCAGAGTGCAACATTGACGCCCTCTCCGCTCCATAGCGGCTTTAGTTGAGGTTTATGAGAACATTAGAAGTCATTTTAGAAATGAAATGAAATGAAATGAAATTGTTTATTCTGTAAATAGGATATCAGAATCACTTTTACACGTCATATTAAAAAAATAAAAATAAGCTAGTTGAGTTCGGCGTTTCCTATCTGACTACTCTGAGAAGAAAGGCCGAAACAAACTCAGAGGTCACAGTCTCTTTTAAAGTCCAGACATAATCTTGGTCAGGCCATATGAGGACCATGTAGATTAGTGTCTGAAATGGTCTTTTGAGGAAAGAACCACACAGATTTGAGTGAACCTGTCCAGTCAGTGCAAGCATTTGTCAGTAATCGTGGAGCTCAACTCAGAACTTAAGGAGCTCAACTCGACGAACAATACCAAAGAAAGGACATTTGGGTAGGCCGCATAAACTACTCAAACTGCCAGACCATAATTAAAACTAACTGAAAAATGAAAATAATAATGATATCCACATAGTCCTCACATTCACAATAATTAAATAAAATAATATAATACTTTACAAAGTAATCATGTCATTTTGAATATAATTTTCAACAATGTCAATGTGTATATAAAACTGGTATATTTTCATGATTTTACAAAATAATTAAAATGTTAAGTTTTATCACAAGGCTTAGCAGAGCGAGCAGTTCAATCCCATGCTTTTTTATCTTCTAAATAATCTGAAATTTTATAATACCCTTTTCTACAAAGTTTAGTTTTAATACAGATTTTAAATCTATTAATGGGTAAGTTTCGAATGTCAATGGGAAGTTTGTTGTAAAAGCGTATACATTGACCCATGAACGAGTTGCCTACTTTGTGGAGACGTGTGCGATGCACAGCAAGATTGTGTTTATTCCTGGTATTTAAACTATGAATATCGGACATTTTCTTAAAATTTGATATATTTTTGTGTACATACAATAGGTTTTCAAAAATATATTGTGAGGCTACAGTCAGAATATTTATTTCTTTGAATTTTTCTCTAAGGGAATCTCTTGGACCTAGGTTGTATATGGCTCGAACAGCCCTTTTCTGTAGAACAAAGATAGTATCAATGTCCGCACAGGTTCCCCAGAGAAGAATCCCATATGACATAAGACTATGAAAATAACTAAAATAAACAATTCTGGCTGTATCCACATCAGTTATCTGTCTAATTTTTTTAACAGCATAGGCGGCCGAACTTAGTCTTCCTGACAATTTTTGTATGTGTGGGCTCCATTGTAATTTACTGTCAATAGTGATTCCAAGAAAAACTGTCGAATCAACAGGGTCCAACTCTGTTCCATTTACTTGAACATTGGTAGATAGCTGCCTGACATTTGGCATTGAAAATTTAATGAGTTTAGTCTTTTTTTCGTTCAGTAGAAGATTATTTACATTAAACCAATGCACTACTTTAGAGAGTGCATCGTTAACTTGTTCAAAGTTGACTAACTGACGTTTGATTTTAAAAATGAGCGAAGTGTCATCTGCGAATAATACTATCTTTTGATTATCCCTTATGTGATAAGGTAAATCATTTACATAAATTAGAAATAAGAAAGGCCCAAGAATTGAACCCTGCGGAACGCCCATGGTGACCGCAGATCCTGCAGATTTCTTGCCATTAACATCGACCCTCTGGATTCTGTTGTTCAGATAAGAAGTCAGAAGGTCAAGAGCCTTGTCCCTCATACCATAGTGGTACAGTTTCCTGGTGAGTGTATCATGATGTACGCAATCGAAAGCCTTAGACAAGTCGCAGAAAATGCCAAGAGCATCCTGCGACTCCTCCCAGGCCTCGAATATGCTCTTCAGTAATTCCACGCCCGCGTCTGTAGTTGAACGACCCTTTGTAAAACCAAACTGTTTCAGATGAAGTAGATTATATGCATTGAAATGTCCTAACATTTGTTTTAAAATTAATTTTTCAAAGATTTTGCTCAAAGTAGGTAATATTGAAATAGGGCGAAAATTTGTGGGATCAGTTGTGCTGCCAGATTTGAACAATGGAATCACTTTGCTAAGTTTCATCAGATCAGGAAATACACCAGATGCAATACAAGAGTTAAAAACGACTGCTAAAAAGGGTGAAATTACATCAATTATTGAGGACACGGTATGTACTGATAATCCCCAAAGGTCAGCAGTTTTTTTTACATCAAGATTTTTTTTTACAAGAAGAAACTTTCGCGCGTTCATTCTGCAACTGTGGAACGTAACATTTTTGATTCATGCTCAACAATTATAGTAGCGCGAGTATGTTCGTGTAGATAATATTATTATGTGCGCTGAAATACGTAGTGCGATGTCAGTACTGCGAGCTACGGATGAGAGACAGAAGACGCACTTCAAAGCAATCATGACTACATGACTGGTCGTCTTGTTGATCATGGCTTTGTTATTATAACTGGTAATTAACTGTTTATTTATTTTACCTCGATGGTCCTAGTTTATCATTTATAACTTCCAGTTACAGCTTTATATAGCTTTATGTAAGCGGGTACGCCCTTTATGCCTAGAGGCTTTTTTACTTCTATTTACGTTTAGTTTTTTTTATATATTTTTAGTTCTGTTTGAGTATAGTTCTCGATGTTTTTGGTTGGTATATTGGCGTGTGCTAGCGGACATATGGCCAATAATTTATCATTTAAATTATTTTTTGTGCTGCATAAACTAAATTATTTTGCAAACTATTGTATAAAATCATTTTTTTTTTCTAACTTGAACAGACAGCTGTGCTGCTGGGAAGTTTGTTGCGCCACTTCTTCTTCCCAGCTAAAAGTACTAGGAAGTGGTGAAGGGAGTTTTGGGGGACTGTCTTATGTAATTTTGATGTTCGAAAAGTGCTGATTCTCAGCCTAGTTTGAATAAATAACTTTAGAATTGAATTTCAATTTAAACAGAAAAAAATAAAATTTTATTTCAATTACAAAGTGCATTTACACACATGATTTAGAGATCACCTTTTAAGCAAGAATTGCTTGTGTTTGGTGATTCCGCTCTTCCACTTAGCATTATCTATTATAATACAAGCTGCTGAGTAATTACATCGCCATTCTTTGTTTTAATATAAAACATTGCTTACTATGCATAACAGTCATACATAATATCCTAATAATACATACATACATAATATCTTATAATAGTCTAATACCTTCTGAAGCAGTTTGCTTCGTTCCACGAAAGCGGAAATAAGGCATCGTGCACACGTGGCGACTGCACTTGCTCCAGTCGCGACTTTACGAGCCGCGCTGTGAATATTCACACGCTGTGCGATAAGGAATACTAATCAAAGGTATATACAAAATTATGAGCTTCATCGCCTTTCCTATGATTTTTTATTAGGGTTCCGTACCTCAAAAACAAAAAACGGAAACCTTATATGATCACTCGTGTGTCTGTCTGTCCAAAATTCAAAATATTTTTATTTCACATAAACCTACATGGGCAGTTATGAAAAGTCAGAAGCTAGGTGCACGGTTCCAATTGGTCGTTTCCTATAGAGAAGAGCCGCCGGCAAGAAACTCCACGGTTACTCTTTTAAAAATAATTGGCTTTTACAATTCTTTCAACAACTGTTGTTTTATTACTAGGTATGGGAGGACAGTGTAGGTCTTTCAATAAGTACCAAGTACTTAAGAAAATAGGAAATGGGCAACAAATCTACAGTCCACTAAGACTATAGCGTTTTCACTTTCACTAAATAGAAAAGAATCTATACAAAAAAGATAAATAACATAACATAACATAACATCACGCCTGTAATCCCCGAAGGGTTAGGCAGAGATGTACCTATAGTACACCCACATTTCGCCAGTTATGTTTTAAGTACCATGTAATAGGGGGCGAGCCTATTGCCATCAACCGGGCACAAATCCAGACTCCGGATTGTTACTGAGAAATTCCAGATGGAAAACCCAATAACACCTTGCCCGACCCGGGAATCGAACCCAGGACCTCATACTCAGCAGTACCGCTTGCGACAACTAGACCAACGAGGCAGTCCTAGCAAGATAAATAAATTAATAAAAATAAAAACCTTTTTTAATTAAACGCAATTACATGATTGCTATTACAACTGTAATAAATCTGAATAATTATTATGTCCACAAAAGCCATTAATAAAGAGTTGAGATTAAATCGTAAGTATATAATGTCAAATAATAGGATGAATATGTCAAGGACAAATGTAAAAAAAAAACATGGTAATGATAAGGGCACGTTTGATGTGGGTTTTGAACTTCCTATCGCTAAGTACTGTAACCGACTTTGGCAACTTGTTATAAAAGCGGATACTGTTTATAAGAAATGACTTGCTTGTTTTAGTTAATTTAAATTTGGGTATCACAATTTCATGTCTACTACGTGTATTTATATTATGGAAATCGCTTCTTATTTTGAAAAATCCTAAGATTTTGCGATCATAGAAAATACTTTCTAAGATATAAAGAGAAGGCAGAGTCAGTATATCAATTTCATTAAATTTGTCTCAAAGGAACTCGTGAGGACCCATCTTATAGATCGCGCGGATTGCCCTCTTTTTTAAAATGAAAACTGAATCTACGTCAGCTGCCGATCCCCACAGCAGAACGTCATAAGACATAAGCCTGTAGAAATAAGCAAAGTATACTATCCTAGCTGTGGCTATATCAGTCAACAGCCTTATTTTTCTAACTGCATATGCAGCTGAACTTAATCTATCTGAAGGAGTTCTAATGTGGGCGCCCAGTGTATGCAATTTTGAATCTAAAGTAATTCCTAAGAATATAATTTCCGTTATTGAATCTAGTTTTTTGCCATCAAGTTTTAAATTTAGACCTACCTGAGGTACATTTGGTAATGAGAACCTAATACATTTAGTTTTGTTCACATTAAGAAAAAGATTATTAGCTCCAAAACATTTTAAAAGAACAGCCAGACTATCATTGACATGTAAGACATTTGTATCTTTCCTGTCTATTTTAAAAATAAGAGAAGTATCGTCAGCAAATAGAATTATATCCAGTAAGTTAGCCATCGTGCAAGGAAGATCATTTATATAAACTAGAAATAAGAAAGGGCCGAGAATTGAGCCTTGAGGCACGCCGATTTTAACTAAAGACCCCGAAAACGTCGCCCCATTAAGGTTTACTTTTTGCTCCCTGTTTGATAGATAGGAAACAAATTGAAAATTGGTACTTCTTTACTATGTTTCATTAAATCAGAAAACGTACCGCTATCTAAACATGATTAAATATGCCAGTTAGGACAGGCGCAATTGTGTCAATGATATCTTCAAGAACCTTAACGGAAATCCCCCATAAGTCTTCAGTGTTTTTTATGTTAAGACTTTTGAATGCTTTTTTAATTGTGAAAATAGAAATAGGCTTGAATTCAAAACTTGGAATGTTCTTACTGAAGTGTTCTTTTAGAAGAGATTCAGCTAGTATAGATGATCAGGGGAGAGATTTCGTAACCTCTATTAGGACGTTGGTAAAGAAATTTAGTGTCTCAGCAACTTCTAACTTATCTGAAATGGTTTCATTATCAATTTTTAAAGACAATTCATTCTGATCTCCCTGTTGTTTCCAGTTTCTTTGTTAATATCTGCCACACAGCTTTTATTTTATTAGGGTTCCGTAACTCAAAAAGAAAAAACGGATCCCTTGTGGGATCACTCGTATGTCTGTCTGTCTGTTCGACTGTCATAGCCGATTTACTCCGAATCTAATGGACCGATTAAGTTGAAATTGAATACACATATGTATTTCTGTGACCCAAACACGAACGTGTAACGTAAATAAATGAATTTTGAATGTAGGGGTCACTTTTGGGGGCAAACAAAATTATAAAAAGAAAAAGTTTTGCTAACAGTACCGTGTGTTAGGTACAGCTCAGAAATGAAAAGGGTTCGCAACAAAAAGAAACTAAACACAATAATTAAACACATACATATTTATTTCCTTTTCCACAATATCTGCGAAAATACTCGCGTATCTTCAAAATAAATAAATTCTGTACTTACTTGCTAAGATTTTAGATTTTAAAAGTTGCAACGACTTGTTGCGCTTAAAACTCAAGCATCGACGTGTTCACCGCTCGGCGTCTCGAACAAGAAGGCCGGCTGTCGGTTGTCTGCCATTGAGGATGACAGTGAATGTCATCATGAACGAATAATTGATTGAGTGACTTACGAATATTAGTCGATTTAATAAGTAGGGTTACCAGATGCAAGCTAACAAATAGTAGGGTTACCAGATGCAAGCTAACAGCTCGGCCATCCTGTTCAAAGTGCGTCCTCGCGCTTACAATCTCATATAAATTGTTAGGAAAAGAGAAAAACAGAAAAGAAAAAAAAAAATAAAAACATAATACAACACATTATTATCTAATCAACAAAAGTAAATAATAAATACTATTCAGTTACAGTTCATTATCCATAATAATAACCTTAAAGTACAATATTTTATGATTAACATATAATTTAGAAAGTAATAATTCATTTTACTCACTATTTCTCTAAACTTTAACTCAATAAATCCTATCCTACTAATTTTCCTACTATCCTACTAATCCTACTAATATTATAAATCCTACTTCCCAATAATATCCTACTAATCATACTATCCTACTAATGTTATAACGCAAAAACCACTGAACGGATTTAGACGAAACCTGGCACACAGATAGTTTATAACCAGAATCAACACATAGAATACCTTTTATCCCAACATTCCCACGGGATCGAAACCCACGCGGGTGAAACTGCGGGGCGCAGCTAATAATTCATATTCTTAAAAAAACAACATCATAATTAAATAATACAAATAATTTAATTTAAATCTCTACTTCATTCCGTTCCATACCAGTTTTATTATCGCGATTCTCATCATCACTACTTTCCAAGTTCCTAGTAAATGTTAGCCAAGGCTGTATTTTGTCTATAGCTACCACGGCTTCGTATCGACGGCCGTTTTTGCATGTCATAGGGGTGTCCTCAATGACATACCTTTCATTGGGAAGCACTTTTACTATACGATATGGACCTTGGAATTTAACCACTAACTTTTGGGATTGGCCATCATGAGGAACTTGCCTCTCAACGCGCACTAAGTCTCCTATCTTATACGTTTTGGCCGATTTCCTGTGTCTATTAAACCTTTCTACATCTTTTAATTGCTGTGTCTTTATACTACAACTTGCCTTATCTCTTATGCTATTTAAATCTTCCGAATCAATAAAATTAGTGGTATCGGATATAACGGGGTTTAAAATACCTTCTGACCTACTAGTTATATTAAATCCAAATAATAATTCGGAAGGGCTTTTTTTTGTAGTCTTATGTACTGTGGTATTGATACCCACTTGAATATCATAAATATAATCGTCCCAGGATTTGTCATCTTTGTTATGGGTACAAGTCGAAAGTGCATCTAAGATAGTCCTATTAAATCGTTCAACTTGCCCGTTTGCTCTGGGTGTTGCTACGACGTTAACAATGTGTTTTATTCCGTATAGTGTTGTAAATTCATTAAACGATTTACTAGTGAAACTAGATCCTTTATCGGATATTAGCCGTGTGGGGACCCCGAAATAACTCGTGTGTTCTTTTATTACGCGTATACTAGTGAGGGACTTAGTACTTTTGACAGCATATATATTTACAAATTTCGTGAAACTATCCACCAAGACCAGTAAATAACAGTTACCCCTCTTGCTCTTGATAAAAGGACCTAAGTGGTCGACGTGTATCGTATGGAAAGGGACACTGACTTTTTCAATCGGATGCAGTCCGCCTTCTCGTTTGCCACCAGGGGCCTTATGATGGGCACATTCTAAACACGACTGTACGTATTTTTTGACGAAACGACGCATTTTGGGAAACCAATAATGCTGTTGTATTCGCTGTAAGGTTTTGTCAAATCCGTAATGTCCTAGGTCGTCATGGTTACGTTTCAAAATCTGCCAACGTACACCCTTTGGGACCAACCACCTAATCTCGTCTCCTACCACACGATATATGCGGCCGTTCTTGATTTTATAATTTTTATGAACATCCATTACTAAATCCGCAGTTTTATCCTCTAATATATTTTTAATCCTCTGTACCTCATCATCCGCGTCTTGCACGGTGGCAATCCAACCCTGATCGGAACTTTCAATAGTTAGGATGTCTAATACGTGTGTTTCGGCTTCGGGAGTCGCAACCGGTCCGCGACTCAGCGCATCAACATGCGTCATTCGGGAGCCGGGTCGGTATTCGATAGTACAATCGAACTCTTGTATTTGGACCCACCAACGTGCAACTCGCGGGATCAGATCGCGTTTTACGAATGTAGATCTTAAAGCGCTACAGTCACTATAAATTGTGAATGGTATCCCCAGTAGATATACCCTGAACCTACTTAAAGATGCTATTACTGCCAGGGTTTCAAGCTCATACGAATGCAACTTACGTTCATCGGGGCAAGTTTTACGGCTAAAGTATGAAACCGGATGAAATACGCCTAAAGTATCACTCTGTAATAGTATACCTGCAAGACCATCTTTGCATGCGTCGGTGTGCAATTGTGTGACTGGTTTAGGGTCATATAAAGCCAATAATGGTCGTTGCGTAAGCAATGCTTTAACCAAGTTGAAAGATTCTTCTTGTTTACTACCCCAGGTCCAACCAACCTCCTTTTTCAGTAGGTTCGTCAACGAGGAAGTTATTAAGGCATAATCTTTGATAAAGCGCCTAAAGAAACCGGATAACCCTAGAAATTGTCTTAATTCGTGTATGTTTTTAGGTGTTGAAAATTTTGAGATAGCCTCGGTTTTCCTGCCACCTGGACGAATACCCGACGAGTTTACTTCGAACCCTAAAAAATCGATAGTATCTAGGAAGAAGTTACACTTACTGAGCTTGAGTGTTAAACCTCTTTGCTTCAGGAGTTGTAAAACTTCCTCTAGTCTATTCAAACCCTCAGGGACATCTTTACAAGGGACAAGAATATCGTCCATATAGACGATTGCATATTTGATTTTAGCGTCATGAAGAATTCTGTTAATCGTCCTTTGGAAGACAGAGGGCGCATTAACAAGACCAAATGGCATGCGGTTATACTCAAATTGCCCGTCTGGAGTAACAAAGGCTGTTTTATGACAGGACTCCTTACTTATCGGAATCTGGTAATAGCCTGACGCTAAATCAAGAGACGTGAATAATTGGTTGCCTGCCAGTTGGTCTAATTGGTCCTCGACACGTGGGAGGGGGTAATGGTCTTTTTTCGTCTTCCTATTCAGCGCTCGATAATCGACGCATAAGCGTTTTTCTCCCGTCTTCTTCTGGACTAAGACGATGGGGCTAGCATAAGGCGAAGAAGACTCCCTCACAATGCCACTATCTATCATCTCTTGAACCATGTCATTTACTAATGTTCTTTCGGCATGAGACAAACGATATGGTCGATATACGACAGGTTCCGTATCTTCCAGTTCAATAACCATTTCTGTTACTTTAGTAAACCCGAGATCTTTTAGGCCTTTAGCAAAACAGTCTTGATATTTATTTAATAGCTGTTGTAACCGTAAGCGTTCCTCGTCATTGAGTTTTTCGCCACACTTAATTTGCTCATTGGAATTCACAGAATCAAAAGACATTTGACAGCAATTAAGAACTTCTGTAGAGTCTAAATATTCGCTTTTAACAGAACGAGTCAATAAAGAATCTTTAGAAATGTTTATTTCGCTTCCAGACACATTATAAACAAGTACCGTTTCCTTCCTTGATGTTGTATTCGCCCGATAAAAGATAATATTGCTTTCTATCTAATTCCCTAAGGGACGCTCGTACATAAACATTACCACTAAAAGATGGCTCAGATTTGACTAGTATTACATGCAATGAAAACGGCGGAATCAAAATACTATCATCACACAGCAGGTGTATTTTTGAAGAATCTATTTTTTTAAATATTAATTTTGTTGGGGTTTTAGTAATTATAAGATCGGGCATTTCAGTAAACGAGTGCCCCAAGAGAGCTGGGTGACTCAGTACGTGATCTTCAACTACGTAAATGTCTATAACTTTTCTTATACCCTGAACTTCAACTTCGGCGGTTATGACGCCTAATGGAATAGTCAGGTTTGAACCTATACCTCTCAACACAGGTAGATTAGGTGCACACTGTATGTCCATGGAAAGGTCGTTGGCTTTGCATAATGTAATAAGCGTACACTGGCTTCCTAAATCTATGTGGCATTTTACTGCTTTACCATTAATTTTAATGTCTAAAATGTATTTATCAATAGACCTATCAATTGTCAACTCTGATACCTGTTTCTCATTGTTATCTTTCGATTGGGTTTCGTTTTTAAAAGAATCAGTTTTTGTTTTGTTTCTATAACAGTTAGAAGCTAGATGACCTAATCTGTCACATAACGAACATTTAATAGAGGGTTTATCGCACCTGAAACTGGGGTGACCAAGTTCGTTACAATTAAAACACCGTATGTGAGTATTCACTGTACCGGACTTCGGATTCTGGGGCTGGGTCCGAGATGTTGCATTAGCAGAGGCTTTACGGTCATTCCTATTTCTGATATTAGCTTCATACGCTTCTCTATTTTGACCTACTTTTACCGTTCGAAAATATTTTAAAATTTGTTCTGGTTCACTAAATTGAGCCGCTTGCGCACCTACTCTAATAGCACGATCATTTACTCCGTATAAGACACAATCGACTGCTTGTTTAACATAAATTTTGCATCTATTTAATAAATTCAATTTCGCATAATAATAGTGCTCCAATGATTCACCGTACTTAACACGCTTAGCCAACATTTCCGTCAAGAGTTCGGCGTAGTCCTCGCGACAAGGGAATGATTCAATGAGCTTTTTCTTCCATTCGCCCCAAGTATAAAGAAGAGAAGGTAAACCTTGGTACCAAGTTTTTCTACCCCCGAAAGTTTAGGAAGTGCGAAGTGGATTATCTTCTTTTCAGACCAACCGTATATTTCCGCACATTCTTCTACTTTAGTGATCCATACTAACATAGTTTGCTCTTTACTTAGAGGATCAAAATCCGGCAAAACATTACTATTAAATGATAGCTTGGGCTTCTCCGAACTCTTGACGTTACTTATGATCGACAAAAATTTTTCTAATAATTTATTTGTTTCGGATTCCCTATTCCTGTTTCGTCTAGGTTTATAAGCTCGGGTTGACTCACTGTTATCCGAGCTGTCGCTGCCTTGCTCCGTCCGCCTGGAGCCGCCCCTCCTTGCTCGTGACCTCCTTCTGTATTTCCTTGTCCTTTCGCGGCTTGTACCATCACGTAACGAACTGTCCGAATTCGTGATGATATTTCGTCTTTTCCGGTTCCTAGGTGGATGCAGTCTCTTTTCTTCATTCATTGCCACCATTCCGGTAGCAATCCGCTCCATCTCCTGGCTGTCCATATCCCTTCCTTTGCCCTCAAACCTTTGCTCACTCCTGCCCTCAAACCTGGGCTCGCTCCTGCCCTCAAACCTGGGCTCACTCCTGCCCTCAAACCTGGGCTCACTCCTGCCTTCAACCCTAGGCTCACTTCCGCCCTCAAACCTGGGCTCGCTCCTGCCCTCAAACCTGGGCTCACTCCTGCCCTCAAACCTGGGCTCGTCATCCTTATCCATATTGAATAACAACCCTTCCCCTCGGTTGTATCCAATACGAGTGTATAACTGAAACTTAAATTTGAAAGCTTAGCGCATATTCGTATTTATACTATGATAACGGGTATCTATATTCTCAGTCTGTGTGGGTGAACAGAGCTACCCAATAATGTATAAAAGAGAGAAACTATTGAAGGTATGAATGTTTTTAATCCGTAAAAAAAATCTTTTGAATCATACCAGTAACGGTTATATTTATACACTCATTGTTATATTAAAATCGTTGTGGACGTGAAAAAAAGAAAATTATGAGAATTCTCTTCCGATCCCACTTCTGAACTGTTAGGTACAGCTCAGAAATGAAAAGGGTTCGCAACAAAAAGAAACTAAACACAATAATTAAACACATACATATTTATTCCCTTTTCCACAATATCTGCGAAAATACTCGCGTATCTTCAAAATACACACATCAAAAGTGTCTAGGGATCAACATATATTTTTGCAATAACTTTTCTCCTGATTGATATTAATTAAAATTTTCTTTAAGGATTCATCAAATAAAGTGTTTTCGTTTGTCACAGTAACGATAAACCAAGTCACCTTTGCATTAATAAAGAAATTTGCCATTTTCCTAATAAAGGGATTTTTGACATTTGAACCACTAACATTAAAGTTCGAATAAAAGACTGAAATAACAGTTTTCTTTAAAATTTTATTGGGTAACTTAAACAATTAATAATCCGTGTTTCTACCGCGAACACTAACAACACAAGAACATCGGTTTGGCATACTCAAAATGAGTTCATCCAAATCACGCTGTGGAATGGCCGCCCATGTTCGTTGCAACAACAAAAAAAGGTCTTCTTGCGACTGGATACCCTCCATATTCGGCAGAGCTCTTCTCTGTAGCATATCCCATGCATGCTCAATCGGGTTCAAGTCTGGCGACTGAGCAGGCCAGAGCAGGACATTGATGTTAGCTGCGGCGAGAGTCTGTCTTACAACTCTTGCGGTGTGCGGTCGTGCATTATCATGCATTAACTGAAATAAGGGACCGATTTGCACTTGTAGAGGAACGATGACGTCAGATACAATCGTCTCAGCATAAATTTGAGCGTTGAGGTTGCCTCTGATCCAAATCAACTCAGTTCTTCCGCCGATTCAAATACCCGCCCATACCATGATGGTTCCACCACTATAAGGATGGACTTCCTGGCAGGATTTTAATCGCTGTTGGCGTCCAGGGGTTCTCCAGTGTCGTATACGTCTTGTATCCGGTCTCATACCAAAACGAGACTCATCAGAAAAGCACATGAAACGCCATTGTTCTTCTGCCCAATTTCTGTGTTCAAGAGCCCATTGATATCGAATCCTACGATTGTGCATTGCTATAGGTGGTACCCGTAGCGGTCTTCGGGAATGAAGGTTCACTTCATGCAAGCGGTTTCTGACTGTTTGGTCGCTAATTAAGTTCCCTGAAGAGTGATGAAGCCTCACGGCTAACATCATGGCGGTTATTGTTGGAGCTCTTCGAGTTAAGATTTGAATGTATCGGTCTTGTCTCCGTGTGGTGCAGCGATACCGTCCTCCATGGCGCTCAGCCACGGTACCAGTGCTTCGGTAACGTGTCCAAAGTCGACTGATAACACTCTGACTTGTATTCAGAGCTAAAGCCACAGTACGTTGCCGGGAACCAGCTTCTATCATTCCCACGGCTCTGAGCATTTCTTCCCTGCTTAAATGACGTCGCCGCTCCATAATAACGTTGGTTTTAATCAGTAGTAGGGAAACAGTAGCACTAATAATGTCTTCAATGCGTTGTATGTTTTTATAGGGAAAATATTGACAGCTGATTTTCATCTTTTACTCGAATTTGATTAACAGTTCCTGTTTCAAATTATGAAATGCACCAAAAAGGATCCATATAAATTTATATAATCATAAATTTATTACAAAGCCACATCTCAATCTCAAGAAATCCGCATAAAAATGCTTGATCCCTAGACACTTTTGATGTGTGTAAATAAATCCTGTACTTACTTGCTAAGATTTTAGATTTTAAAAGTTGCAACGACTTGTTGCGCTTAAAACTCAAGCATCGACGTGTTCACCGCTCGGCGTCTCGAACAAGAAGGCCGGCTGTCGGTTGTCTGCCATTGAGGATGACAGTGAATGTCATCATGAACGAATAATTGATTGAGTGACACACGAATATTAGTCGATTTAATAAGTAGGGTTACCAGATGCAAGCTAACAAATAGTAGGGTTACCAGATGCAAGCTAACACGTGTGACATATCAAATGAAAGGGCTTGTTGCGAGGATCTAAAACATATTTTTTTACGTAAATTTAAAATAAACACTTCTAAAAATATTGAATAAATTCGATGAAAATTGACCATTCCCCCCTTATCTCCGAAACTATTGGGCCTAAAATTTTGAAAAGAAATTACATAGTATGGCTCTTTACTCATAGATTACAGGAAAACCTATAAGAAGTCTATGGTCTCAAAATAACATGTTAAATCTCTCAAATTTGTGCGAACTTACATTTGCAGTTGGAATGCATGGGAAAATATGATTTTCAACTATAATGTTGTTTGTTCTTGAAATAAATTCATCCCAACTACGGAAACCTTCATTGTGCGTGGTTCGACACGCACTTGGTCGGTTTTTTTTTTATCACTTTCCCTTTAATTTAGAAATAATATCAAACTTTGCCGCGCTTATTTCTTTTCAGAAATAAACAAAAAATCTTACTTGTTCGTAAAAAAAAACATCAATATGTTACGAAACTGGCACCGGGTAGCTATCGCTCTTACGATGATTATGCAATATTTTGGATCAGATTTGTCGTATTAATTTATTCGCGCCTCGTAGGCGCGAATAAATACAATAACGGTGTAATAAATCACGCAACGATAAAGTGCAATGAATAATGATTATTCATTCGTCGTCGTTTTTACGAATCGGCCGGCGTCGCCGATGATTTATCGGTGACTGCATCGGACGGCCGCACATATTCGCGCGACCACCAGCCGCGTACCCGGACGGCGCGGGGCTTGTAACTCGCCTGTGTAGTGTTGATTTCCAAATATTAAGAAGATTTGTACTGATTTTAAACACCTACTAAAATATCTGGATGACCGACTTTTTTAACGTCTTTTTCTAAAAATGAAACCTAGCTAGATCGTTTTGTCGCCCCTGAAACCCTCTTCATACTAAATTTCATGAAAATCATTGGAGCCGTTTCCGTGATTCAGATTATATATATACATATATACAAGAATTGCTCGTTTAGAGGTATTAGATATAAAATTGAAAGTATGTGATTTGCCTGGAATGATTTTTGTATTACACTGATACATGTCATGAAGTTTAAAATTGTGTCATTTACCATAAAAGTATTCTTTTTTTTAAGGAATGGAATGAAAACATGATGTTGGGACCGTCGCCGTCACCTAGTTACTAAGTTACCAAGCTTCGGAACCGAAAGGTTGTCTTCAAGAAGTCTATGTTGATATTATATTGAGTACCTACTTAAATAATTTGTTAAATATTGCTATACTTATACTGTCTTATACCAAAGTCTGTATGTGTAAGGGCAGATCCAGGAGCACGTGCCGCCCAAAACGATTTCAGTAAAATAAAATTGAATCGTCTGAATAGACTGGCCTGACTGTATATGCATCAAGATATTGCTTCAATGATAAACGCTGAAGAAGTACCTAATATATCTTCATCAGCAGTGGCATAACTTAGTAGTTATACCACTGCTGATGACCTTAGTAGGTTCAAAGTGGTACAGTCAGTTCATACTCGGGCCCGGAGGTCTGCTAAGCCAACAATGCATCGGCCTAGAGTCGGTGAGAGGATTCAAGATAACGCTGAAAAGATAGCGCTGTCTGAGGGGCGTCGCTCGTCTAAATTATATACAGCTTTCCTCAACTCATGAAAAATATTTAGCTAATACAATGAAATACAATGAATGGTCAAAAGAAAAACTAACCAACTACCAATTCGAGGTGGGGTGCCAAAATTATTGAGCTCACTTCCCTCGCTTTTGTAGCGGCGGTTCTTTTAATTCATTAAACTTTACTACCTAAATGTCGACAAAGTAATTTTTATTTCTGTACCTATGGTCAAAAGAAAATCTATCTTATCCGAGGCGGTGTGATTTTTTTTTTTATTTTTTTTCTTGCTTTCTTAAATGTCATTGAAAAATAATGAATCCCAAAAACAGCATATTACAATAGATGTGGGAGACACTTCTTAACTGTCTGGCCCATGTGCCGCTCCCAGAAATAAATCCTGGGTCCGCCCTAGTGCAAGAATATAAATACAAAATATTTATACTGGAAAAAATTGATGTCCTCCCTCCGGTGACGCCCTAAACCGAGGCTCGTACCCCACAGGGGGTGCCCTTAGCGAGCGTTCACCTATCTTTTTAGCTTAGTTTGTATGCCCCTGGCTGGAGGCTTTGAGTTTAGCAGCTTAAGGCAACAACAGGATTGACCGGTTAAATAGTTATGACCTCAGAGGTCAGCTATGAGATGCCCCACAGAAAAAAAAAGAAAAATAAAACCGACTTTTAAATAAACACTACAAAGTGAAAAATTACTGAATTATGTTACGCGACATTCAAGCAGTTAATTACGGAAGTTGGTGTCTTTGGATCTGTATTTTATATTTTTGCCACCGACTTCTGAAATTAAAGTTATTTTTCACATTGTAGTGTTTTTTTTAGAGCCAGTTTTTTTTTATTTTTTTGTAAAAAAGTTTTTTATTTTTAACTTTTTAGTTATGGTACCTACTACCATGGTACCCACACTAATTCGTATACCACTACACTACGCTATGTAAACAACAGTTACAAGAAGTATTATAACATCATCAAGATACACAAAGTGAATTAATTACATAGTATTCAAGCTAACTCAAAAACTTTCAAAGCATAATTAATAAAATTCATGAGACCACCGCGAAAGCTTCTTCTACCAAATGAAAACATATTTTTCAAAATCGGTCCACAATTGACGAAAATATCGATTAGCATACAGAAAAAAAAAGTGGTGGTACTCGGGGAGTGCCGACAGAAATGAAAACTTGAACAAGATCGCCTTGGTGGAAGAAAAATACTAGTATAGAACATTAGTCCGTAAAATTATCTAAATAAAGAGCACAATCGCGTTTACAAAACCTTTAAAGTAAAAATACTTGCATACTGCCCCCGATAATAAAAAAGACGTATCTAACAAAAAGTTAAAACGGAGAAATAAATATTTTAATGAATGAAAAGGGAAATCGTTTGCTGTCTTCGACTAAATTAAAATATTTACATACTAAAAATTGAAAATAATGCCCACTATAATAGGCTTTAACTTGGTTTAATAAATAATATGAATTTATTAACTTATTGTAATAAAATTAATGAAAAAATAGTTTCATCTTAGCATAAAAAATGAAGAAAAATATTACATACTTAATTGAATAGACGTAAATGGTTAGATGCGCCCTATAAATTTCAAACTCTTTTAGCTGTACTTTTCTTCTAAGTATTTAGTTAATCTATTTAGTATATGATTTTAACAAAAATGGGCGCATATAGGTATTTCCGCCTTTTTTCTTAAGAATTAGAATGTATGTAGATAATCCTTGACTTAGATAAAATGTTTATAAAATCATTTCATAATCCTTTTATATAAGGTATCTGAAATAGAACAGTAGGTTCGTGGTTATATAAGCCATAGCCTAATTTATTATTTGTAAATAAAACACAATTGATATAGTCAAGTATTTATTTTAAAGTCTTTTGACCCACGTAAACAAAAATGCTATCAATTTACTGTAATTAAATAAAAATCAGAACTATGCGTAATCAGTCTTAAATAGATACAGATCTAATCGTAATTATCTCTTATATTATGACAAACACGTCATAAAAAATAACATTCTTAGGCTAATAATCCCATTACTATAAGTACAAACAATATTATGATAATTATGTGACTAAAATATCAAAGTAAAAACGTTTTAAAATCAGTATCAAAATATTAAAAAACAGTCTTAACTGCCTCTAGATTCTCTTAAAATCTAACTTTAACGTAAGATCACAGACAATTATCAATCCTTGGACAAATCTTAAAAATAAGAAAAAATTATACAAAAATTACTTTTATGGAAAAATATTATCTAACCTATAAAATCTAAACAGCATTAACCAGCGAAGTAAATGTAGCTTCACTGTTGCTTTGTGTGTCTTTGTGCCTATTTGTCAACATCTTCCTCATATTCGTTAATCAAATCGACAGAGTTATCATTAACTGGCAAATTTCGCCAAAACGCCCTTCGGTTATCTGGCATAAGAGAAAGTAACTGACTGATTATATCAGATTTTCGCTTTTCATTAACTCCTCTGAATTGAGTTTTTATTATTGGTCTTGGAATGCCAATTTTAATATTTTTCACTCTCAGGAAGTCCAGTTCTCTTTCTACGCCATCAAAATCAGTTCGGAATGCTATTGTATTAATTCCCCTTCGAAAAGTGACTTCGCACATGTTACTCAGATATACTCTTGGTATCATATTTTGAAGTTTGTAACAAGAAGAGCAATCTTCAAATCTACAAAAGTCGCCGACGGCCATTTTCTTTACAGTGATTTTACGATGAGTATCAGAAACTGCGTGATAGAAGTCTTCGAAGTCATATATTCTTTTCTTCTTTTTGAGTGACAACTCGACCTGGTGATGAAATTCATCCGCTGACATGTAAGTGTGTCCTACTTCCAAATATTTCAGAGTGATAGTTTCCAAATTTACATCGCTTGAGTTTATCAGATACAATAAATAGGAAAAAAGACTCCAGTTCTTGTTTTGAGCGGCACAGTTGTCAAGCCACAGTGTTATGTGCTTGACATCACGATAATGCAAAAAAAAAGGCTCCGAAGCAGCTTATGATGTCGTCTTTTTTCCTGCCAGCAATAGCTTCGTGCCAGATACAAGCAAATGTGTCCTTCGCGCCTCGAAATTTCTTGTCTCCAAGAGGTACGAAACTCTCGTTAAATAATATGAGTCTTGGGCAAAATATAGCAATCTTGAATTCATCTAGACGAGGGCACACTATAACCTTCTCTAGGTCTACTGAGTAATACATAGTGTCACTGGTTTGGTCTTGCATACTCATTTGACGAGATTTATCTTCATCGTATTTCTGTCGTGCTAAAATGTATCTTCTGTGATGCAATTCGTATTCCTTACATTCGGTGCAATTCCGATGACGGATCTCCATAATATCAGGGTTATGTAATTTATATTTTTCGCATATTTCGCACTCTTCATTGCCTAGTTTTGTGAAAGAGATATTAAGTTCTTTAATAACTCGTCGGTAGTGATCGTAAGATACACAATCTTTGGGAGCGGACTGCTCAGTTATACCCATTTTTTCACAAAAGTCTTTGTACATATCACGAATATTTAGCTCTGACGGTAAATATTTTCGATTGGGTGCATGTACCCTTCTGTAGTGTGATACAGCAGGATGAAAAGAATTAATGTGTTCAATGATGGGCTTGTTATCGATCTTTTTAGGGTTGGGTTTACAGCCTCGCATATCCGTTATTGCTTGTACAATACTTGCGCTTGTTTTAAAGCGTTTCGCAGAACCATGTCGTTTTTTTTCTCAAACCCAAGGGTTGTCAAAAAAAAAATCTTGCACACCACTACTTTCTCATTATTTTCATTTAACATAAAATATGTAATCGTTTTTCCTCGGTTAATTACTTTTGAGTTAGGATTTTTTTTTGTTCGCCTGGCCGGTATAGTTTGAGATGTGTTGTTAATTATGTATATGTATTGTTCTCGCCACGTAAAATTACGAAACTGCTTATTTATAATACCTCGTTGGTTTTCAGATATATTTGAAGAACATTTCTTTTTACATTCTTCACCACAACCTGGTTTAACGCAATACTTGGTATTAGTCTTCAACTCTTTCTTAGCTTTAGTACGCTCTCGCAATGAAGTATCGTAATGTTTGCGTTTACGTACACTTCCTTTCTTGGTAAGTTGGACTACATTTTCAGAAGCCTGGTCAGTCTGATTTTTGGGCTCAAAATCTTCTCGTTCAGGTGACTCTGATACGCGAATGTTGTGTTGTTGTGAGTTTTCTATGAAATCAATATCTGAATCAGAGTCGATAATACTACTTTTGTTGATTTTTTTTTGTGGTGGAATGTAATCTTTATCAAAAACTGAATCATCGGAGTCAAATTCACTTACTGTTGAACTGCTGCTGCTGCTGATAGTAGCTGCAGTGGTGGTATTATCGCAGACTTTATCCGGAACAATACTGTCAGTTGTAGAGACGTGGTTAATTTCTTCACCATGGCTTGGATACAGCGAAATTCCCTCTATATTTTCTACTGCAGTATTATTTGTACTTTCTGTACTTGTGGAAGCTAAAGCTTTAGTAAGTAACTCAAAGCATCGACCTTTTTTCATGTTAGTTTTACCTGTAACAACAGTCAATAGTGTTAGAATGTACTAAAAAAGGCGTACCTAATAAAGCACGTTAAGTGCAAGCGATATAACGCAGATCAAACTTTACTTTTATTAAACGAATATTAAATATGATCTCAAAAAACTCACACAATTCAATAAGAATAATTCAATAAAACCTTACTTCAGTAATATGTATCACTGATGTATTATAAATGTTATTCAAAGATTTTTTTTAATGTAAGTACCTAAAAAAATCTAAATCCGAATAAAGTACTTACTTTAATTTATAAATTTTACTAAGACATATCTACGATTGAATAAAATTGCACACACAAATAACAAACAATCTTTTAAAATTAAAAATAATTACTTCGTTACGACGAATCACGCTGCGAAATATTGCGCGACCGCGACACGTCGTGCTCCTACAACACTCGGGCGCAACTGACATAAAACCTCAGCCGCCATACTAAACATACCCCGCCCGACCCCCGCGTAATCTTAGCTTGATTCACAATTCTAAGAAAAAATGACGTTTCTGCACACATGCGCCTTTTTTATCAAGTATCATATTGTATTTTTTTATTCAACGCAATGTATTAAGACGCTTATGGTAATTGCGCCCATGTTAAAACAATTTTACGAAGTTAATAGGGCGCAAGTGGTCAGATGTGGTCTTTTTTTCTTAATGTGAATGCAGTTTTTTATTAGCACGTTAGACGCAAATGCTTATCTGCGTCTTATTTACTTCTTCATAGAAATGGGGACAAATATACGCCTTTTATATTACTGAACTAAAAAAAAAACTATTATGTATAAGGACATTATTTACATAAATGCGACTTTTTAATTAAGTTTCACATAAATTCGTCTTTTCTTCTTCAATCGGGTGTTAAAAATTAACAGAAGCGCCCTATTTTTGTTGTGCTAAAACCGCACTGGAGGAAGTTAGAAAAATATTAAAAATACAGGCAAATGCCCCTTTTTTTTCTGATTCCGGCAATGTATATAACTCAAATCTGGAAAAAATGTTAGATGCGTCTTTTTTTCTATCGGGGGCAGCATAGAACATTGATCCGTAACGTAATATAAATAAAGAGCACAATCGCGTTTACAAAGATGAGATTTCATGACACTGTCAACTTCTTTAGGCGCGTCGGGCATTTTTAGGATGGCTCAAAAATGCCCAACGCGCCTAAAGCTGTTTTCTCTTCAAAAACCTAAGGCATATGAGAACAGCTAGGTGCCTACAATGATTACTGTGTTTTGTTTTATATATTACGTATATAGCTATCATTTTGGCAGTTTAGGACGCTGCACATCAGGTCAGGGCAACTCTCTAATGGTGTGCTGTGTAGGTCATGTGTAATACTGTGTGTGGGTACGTGGCTAGGGCTACTCTCTGGCAATGCCATAGCGCGAAATATTGTACGCTGTTGCTGGACTTATCACGTGCTTAATCGAGGCTACGCTCGAGCACGGGATGTATTTCAGCCAAAATTGTGTCTTGGAGTCATGATTTCTAGGTAATTAAAATGAAGCAATGTTTTAGATTTCATAATGTGTCTTTGTTTCGCTACTATTATAATTTATATCTACGTTCCCATAATTTCATGAAAGATTAAAAGTAATTGACTTCCCACACGAACTTGGCAAATGCTGTGACCGTATGTGTAACAATCCTAGTAACAGGATTGTTATTGAGAAACTGTATGGAGACATCGTACATGCGTTAGGTGAGGCTGCTGTGATAGGCCGGGAAAGCGGCAATAGGTGCTCTAAGCGGGTTATTGTTGGCTGGAACAAACATGTTGCAGAGGCTCATAGGGAGGCTAGGCAGAAATTTATATTGTGGACATGGTATGGCAAACCTTCTACTGGGTTACTTTATAACGAAATGCGTGAGACTAGAAAAGTATTTAAGTCAAAGTTAAAGTGGTGCCAGGATCATGAAGATCAAGTTAAAATGGACATTCTAGCCTCACACTATGCTAAAAATGATTTTCGAGGTTTCTGGAAACACACAAATAAATTGAAAACCCGACCAGGAATTCCTATGAGCGTCGGTGGCATGAGTGAGCCTGAGGATATTGCAAATCTTTTTAAAGAAGCATTTCTTGTAAAATCTCCTCTAGGACCCTCACGGTCGGTGCTCGATGTTGTGCCCGGCATGGAAAGAGGGGTAAAATTTAAATCCCCGGAGATTGCTCGGACTATTAGACGTATGTCAAGGGGTAAGTCCCCCGGTCATGACGGGCTTAGCATCGAGCATTTACGATATGCTGGCCCTCACTTACCCAGGGTGCTTACTATGTTGTATGGCTTTTGTATGAGTCATAATTACCTGCCCAGTGAGATGATGCGAACAGTGGTAGTGCCAATTGCTAAAAACAAAACTGGTGACCTCGCCGACAGCGGTAACTATAGGCCCATTTCATTAGCTACCGTGATTTCAAAGGTATTTGACAGCATGCTTAATACACAATTAAGTAGTTGTACTACTATTCATGATAACCAGTTCGCATTCAGAGCTGGGCTATCAACAGAAAATGCGGTGTTGTGTCTTAAGCATGCTGTGACGTATTATGCGAGACGAGGGACGCCTATTTATGCTTGCTTCTTGGACTTGTCAAATGCATTTGATCTGGTTTCCTATGATGTGTTATGGAGTAAATTAGAGGGGATAAATTTACCCACAGAACTTGTTAACATTTTAAAGTTTTGGTATGGAAACCAGATCAACACAGTACGATGGGCTGGGGCATTTTCTCATCCTTACGGGCTGGAGTGTGGGGCGAGGCAGGGTGGATTGAGCTCACCAACGCTTTTCAACCTTTACGTAAACGAGTTGATTGGCGAGCTCAGCAGTACCAGGCTCGGATGTTATATAAACGGTACCTGCGTCAATAATATCAGTTACGCGGACGACATGGTACTGCTGAGTGCGTCAGTCTGCGGCTTGAGAAAATTGGTAGCTCAATGTGAGGCGTATGCTAAAATTCATGGCTTGGCATACAACACTAAAAAGTCGGAGGTCATGGTCTTTGAGGATGGGGGTAAAAGCCCTGATGCGGTACCGCCCGTATGGTACACCTTTGCAGAGAGTCTACAGGTTTAAGTATCTTGGTCATATATTGACTCTCAACCTCAAAGACGATGATGACATTTAACGGGAGCGGAGGGCGTTGTCGGTTAGAGCGAACATGCTGGCTCGCAGGTTTGCACGATGCTCACTTCCTGTAAAAATCACGCTCTTTCGAGCCTACTGTACTAGTTTTTACACGTGCAGCCTATGGGCTAGATATACGCAAAGATCGTATAGCGCTCTCCGCGTTCAATATAACACGCGTTTAGGATACTGGTGGGGCTGTCCCGTTTCTGTAGTGCGTCAGGGATGTTTGCAGATGCGCATGTAGATTGCTTTTACGCAACAATGCGTAAAAGGTGCGTTTCCCTGGTGCGCAGGTTGTGGGACAGCTCCAACAGTGTATTAAGCATGGTTGCGAGTCGCCTGGACTGTGAATACGTGGGTCACTATTGTGCTTTCTCTCATGGGATGTCGCAGCGGTGACCAACCGTTATTGATTGTATTTTTTTCCATGTTTTTGTGTGCCAGTACTTACTAACATAGTCGTAAGTTTTACTAACAATCTTGTTGAGTCTTGGTTACTCGAATAAAGAAAAATTCTATTCTATTCTATAATGTTGCCACGATAAGGAATATAAATAGAGCTGCCAACTTTAAAAAATGCCAGGCCTGGAGATTTGAGGAAAATGGTAGAAAAATAAACAGTAGACTTTAAACGCGATTTTTGTATCAGTGTAATCATGGAGTTTAAAAGATCTCATTTGACAGTTACCGTAAAAGTACTGATTTTTTAATGGAACAGAATGGAAACATGATGTTTGGAGCGTCGCCTAGTTTCTGATTAGTCCTCGTCAAGCTTCGGAACCGAAAGATTGTCTTCAAGAAGTCTATATTGAGTACCTATTAAATACTTTGTTAAATATTGCTATTTTTTTTTTTTTGTTAACCTATATTGTGTCCCGCTGGGCCAAGGCCTCCTCTTTTTCCTTCCAAATTTCTCTGTTTAGTGCGATATCAGACCATATTAGCTCCATGAATAGACCGTCATACCACCTTCGCCGCGGTCTACCTCGAAGGCGATGTCCTCCTTCAGGCGTCTAGTGAGTGGCGATCTTTGCCCATCTCTCCGGGTGCATGCGTGCGACGTGGCCGGCCCACTCCCACTTCAGCCTGGCTGTTTTTCTCTAACATCCGCTACCTGAGTTATGGAGCGCAAGGTGGTGTTTCTAACACGGTCGAAGAATATAATGAATACAGAAATATTTATACTGAAAAAGCCGTATTTATTTCAGTGTCGAATTATGTACCTACAACAATAAAGCACCTTCACAAATAAGAAAATCCTAGAGTTTATGTTACACAGTAAATAAATCGCA
Organism: Omphaloscelis lunosa; assembly: GCA_916610215.1. Classification (NCBI taxonomy): domain Eukaryota; kingdom Metazoa; phylum Arthropoda; class Insecta; order Lepidoptera; family Noctuidae; genus Omphaloscelis; species Omphaloscelis lunosa. Next base: position 23,025,322 of record OU744249.1, read on the forward strand.
AAGCCAAGGCTTACTCTCAATTAATGAATTTGTAAGCCCTATTAGGGGAATAAATGAAACTTTCATTAAACACTTCTACCTATATGAATCTCAACTAACGGTTGAATTAAATTATACCTGTAACACATCCATACCGTAAGGAATATCAAATTACACGTAGTTTCAATTGCCTAACATGTCGTGAATAGTTTGCAAGTTACAATCTTCGAGAAACAAGTAACAACAGCAATAGAACGTAACGCTAGTAATTTGTGGCGCTAGTGTCGCCACGTGACGTCGGTCACGTGGCTCGTGTTGCTCGTGTTGCTCGTGTCGCTCGCATCGGTCGCACACATTAGTGCTGCGCTCGGCGCCGTCACCCGCGACACAACTTTCATCATTAATAGCCGCCCTTATGATTAATATTTACATAAATACTATGCAAATAACTCCTTTGATGGCAACTTAACGTTATTTAGGAGCGACTCGAACAACAAATACTTTCCATGAACAAACTAAAGTGATCTTTGGAAAAACATGCCGCCACTTTTTTTGTCTTTTGAGCCGAAAAACAACGTAGTGTTCCGGGAAGCGATTGATAGCAAATATCGTAGAAAATATTTTCTACCACATGTCGAGGCACCATTATGATTGTAGTCGAGTTTTATTTTAATAAATTAATAAAAGCTTATTTGTCGTAAATAATAATATCGGCAGTCGCAGAGAGTCACTCGAACACTGTTACAAGACGGAATATCAGTCGGGCGGCGCCCACGCCCTCTCGAGACACCAATAAACTAACAAACCAATAACATAATATATTCTAGTTTTCCTCCATACCGCGCGGCTTCTTGTCAACGAGGGTATGAATTTATATTGGATATGATTGCAAAACAGTATCGATATTGGTTCACTTAATAAAACTACCAAGTGATTTGAAATCTATAATAATAGCAGCTCAGTTTCCAGTCCTTAAAATTAATAATAAATGATCGTGCAAGCGGTGCAAGTTTCGTGACTGATTAGTATAGCACGATCACGAATCATCGGTGAGTTTCAAACGAGGTGTGAATCATTTGCTCCCTACCTCTACATCGAACAGAAGGGTACGACGAATATTAATGTACTTAACATAATACCACGTAGGTATATGATAACCGCTGAAGTACAGCATCGTTCGTCATTCCTCGTAATTACTATTTTGTTTGCCGTCATTCCTCGTAATTACTATTTGGTCGCCGTCATTCCTTGTAGTTACTATTTTGTTCGCCGTCATTCCTCGTAATTCCTATTTTTCTGACTGAAACTTGTTTCCCACAAGCTTCTTTTTTTATAAAAAAAAAAAACAAAATGTTGTGTTTTATGAGATGTTCCGTAACAGAAGCTTTCAGTGATCTCTGAGGAAACATTTATATATATGTACTTTATTGTATACCACAAAAATACATAACAAAAAATAAATCAAACACTAACACAATCTTAAAATATTGCTGCCAGTTGTTTTTTGTCAAAATATTGATGTGTTGTATTTAGGTCTCACTCATTTATTAAGAGATTATATAGAGAACCAGAGTTCTCTCATTTATCATAATTGCATAAGTCACTAGAATGTAAACCCTTATATTTTGAAAATTCAACATTCATTGTATTATTTTGTCATCGAGGTGACGAATTTGTCAATCGTATGAATGCAATGGACTTGTTTGGAATGTCAAACTAAAAGGGATTGATATTCTGGTTGTGTTACGCTATAAGGGTGCAGGTGTTGCTCATCGCTCCGTTCGCACGCTCAGCTCAGCTCGCTCGTTCCGGCCCAGTATTCCGCAAATACCAACCGTCCGTCCGCCGCTCGCTATCACTCGTGAACACTCGTGTGTTTCCGTCAATTCATTATCCCTCATCAAATATGGGATTTTATACATCCTAACTGGAGCAATGGTGCGTTGAGACAGATACGATGTGTGGTGAGTCATTATTTTCAGAGATAAAATGATGAATTGTAGTAGATAAATAACGTCTAACAAAACTAGCGTAAAATATTGTAAGCGGTGATAGTAGGTATTCCTGAACTAGTTCAACTGACCAAAAATGTGTGAGAGTTTAGGGGTGCCTACTGCTAATACCAGGAGGCTTATGTCCAGCAGTGGACGAATTTCGGCTGAAATGATATTGATGATGAACTGTATGTACTGTATATTAAGTTTGTATAAATATTGATAAAAGTGGCCTTTATCTAAAATTGTAAGAAGGCAATACTTACAAGGAATTTAAGTTCAAGAAAACAACTCGATAAATACACAAAAAAAGAATGATAAAGCATAAACATATTTAGTACTTATCGGTATTTCAAGAAAGCACATCAGGTATCAGTAGAGCATCCGAAAGAGTGGGTCTTAAAATGAACATGAACAAAACGCAGGTCATGTCGAATGCCCATATTACACCCAATCTCATGAAGATCGAAGACTCTACACTCGAAGTTGTGGACAATTCATGTTTACCTAGAACAACTGTCCTGTGACAAGTTTTTGACCAGTGCTTGTTGCCAGTGATGACCTTTGGCACTGAAACGTGGTCGCTCACAATGAGCCTCACAAGAAGGCTGAAAGTTGCTCAAAGGGCAATGGAGAGGGCTAAGTTTGAAGGTTGGTTACCTTGGTTCTCCTACGGATCCCTTAATTTACACATAGCTCGAAGATTGGTCAAACATAAGTGACAGTGGGCAGGGCACATTGCTCGCAGAACAGATGGCCGATGTGGCCGAAAGGTTCTGGAGTGGCGACCGTGTACCGGAAGACGTAGCGTTGGAAGGCGCTCCACAAGGTGGACCGATGACCTGGTGAAGGCCGCAGGAATCCGCTGAATGCGAGGAGCTCAGAACCGGTCGAAGTGTCGGTGCTTGGGGGAGGCCTATGTTCAGCAGTGAACATCTTTCAACTGAAATATAGGTTCCTCTTGACGCACCTGTTAGTTCCTATCCATTTATAAAGTTACAGGTGACTGAGAGTTGCAAACACAAAAAATTCTAAACGAAAGTTAGCAACAGCGCGAGCATACCTAGGTACTGTTGTCAGTTGTTGGGCTATATGATCTGTTTTGCAAGCCATTGATCAAGGCAATGTCAACAGTCAACACTGACATAAATGAACACTAAACTAAAACGAGAACACCTAAATAATGGAATACCTTTATAGTTTTTATAAAAAATGCACACCGCACAATAACTTCAGCGCCATCTTGTTCACGTAAGCGCAGCGCAAGCCGTCGCCGCCGCCAGCTGGCTGTGGGCACTTGCCGCAGGAAGGTACTACAGCGCCGGTTTTATTAACACCTAATAAATATATTTATGCACAAAACTGCAGAACAAGGTGTGAACCCCTGCTCTAAGCAATTCATAAATTCAGCACAAAAGAAGCTAATACAACTTATTTACCCAACTGGTTTACATATTTATTATTTATGCGTTTCAAATTAATCGACAGTAGTCCAATTTTCAAGACAATTGTGTACTAAGTCAAATTAAAAGTCACAGCAATCTAACATCAAAGTTATTTATTAAGTTGTTCTTGGAGTTTTGAAACGGATATTCAGACTATGTAAACACCGCATTGACTGGCGCGTCATGGAGGGGGTGGAGACCTATTCCGATCACCGCTACATCCGGTTGACGTCTCCGCCCAGACCTCGAGCGCGCCGGTCCAACAGGCCCCGAGTGGTCCGCGGTGGGCGCAGAAGCAGCTGGACCGGGAGCTCCTCCTGGAAGCCTCAATCGTGCAGGTCTGGGTGTCATCACCGGACAGGCCTGCTGACATCAATGACGAGGTGGAGTGGTTCCGGGAGGCCATGTCCAATATATGTGACGTGGCAGTGCCCCGGGTCCGGCCCGGACGTGCTTCGCGCTAGGTGTACTGGTGGTCGCGGGAGTTGAAAACCCTGCGCAGGGCGTGTGTTGCTGCGCGACGCCGGTACGCCACCGCCCTCCAAGCGGAGATCCTGCGGGCCACAGCAGTGGCCCGCGAGGAGTTGCTGGAGACTCTAAACAGGGACCCGTGGGGACGCCCATATAAGATGGTGCGGGAGAAACTCCGCCCATGCGCTCTCCCGCTGACGCAGAGTCTCCGGACCCAGCTTGTGGGGGACGTGGTGAGCGCTCTGTTCCCCTCAAGAGAGGAACATACTACCCCGCCCATGGCTCCGCCTACTGCGGTGCCCGATGCGGACCACACCGCCGATGACGACGCCAAAGCTCCGGAGGTGACCGAGGTAGAAATGAGAGAGGCGGTACGCAAGATGAATGCTCAAAATACCGGCCCAGGACCCGACGGCATACCAGGAAAAGCCTGGGTCCTGGCCTTGGGGGCTCTCGGGCTTTGACTAAGGGGGCTCCTAAGCGCATGCATGGAGAGGGGCCAGTTCCCACTTCGTTGGAAGACGGGGAAACTGGTCCTCATCAGGAAGCCGGGGCGCCCAGCGGACTCTCCGTCTGCTTATCGGCCCATCGTGCTGCTCGAAGAGGTGGGCAAGCTCTTTGAAAGAGTCATTGCAGACCGCCTCGTCGAGCGGCTGGTGTGGGTGGGGCCGGATCTGGCGGAGAGCCAGTTTGGTTTCCGCAGGGGGCGCTCTACGGTGGCTGCCATCATGCGCGTGCGGGCCCTCACGACGGGGGATTTTGTGGCCCGGGGTGGGGTCGTCTTGGCGGTGTCTCTAGACATCGCCAATGCCTTCAACATCCTGCCCTGGAGTTGCATCAGGGAGGCACTCCGGTATCACCGGATGCCGACCTACCTCTGTCGTGTGGTCGAGGCCTATTTGACGGACAGGGCCGTCATCTACCCCGGTCACCAAGGAGATCGGTCCTGGGGCCGCATCTGGGGGACATCGGATACGACTGGGTGCTGCGCGCCGACCTCCCTAGCGGCGTCAGCGTCGTTTGCTACGCTGACGACACGTTGGTCCTAGCACAGAGGGGTCGTACCAGGCAGCGGCCGAATTAGCGACACGCGGGGTTGCGACAATCGTCGACAGGATCCGGCAGCTGGCCCGAGGATACCGCACGGTCTCCTGCGAGGCGGCGAGCCTCCTTGCCGGATTACCGCCATGGGATCTGGAGGCAAAGGTCCTCGTGCACATTTGGGAGTGGCGCGAGGAGGCGAAACGTCGAGACTTAACTCCGCTGCCGCGAGAAATCACGGGACAGCGGACAGAGCTCCGGCGGGATCTCAAGGCGTCATGGAGAGTGCGATTGTCGCAACCCAGCGCTGGGCACGCCACAATTGCGGCGATAAGCCACACGCCACGGCGTCCTCACCTTCCGCCTGACGCAAGTCCTCACCGGACACGGCTGTTTCGGGAGGTTCCTGCACAGGATAAGGCGGGAGGAAACGCCCGGGTGTCACCATTGTGTGGATCGCCCGATCGCCCGGAGGACACGGTGGAGCATACGGTGGAGGTCTGCCCAGCTTGAGTGGAGCATCGCCGTGTCCTCGTGGAGGCGATTAGCGGCGGTGATCTCTCGCGTCCGGCCCTGGTTCAGGCCATGGTACGGAGCGAGAGGAAATGGGAGGCCGTCACCTCCTTCTGCGAAGCGGTATTGCTCGCGAAGGAGGAGGCGGAGCGCGTGAGGGAGAGGCAAATTTCGCGCCCTCACGCCCCTAACCGCCGCAGGAAGAGACGCCCAGAGCGGCGGGAATCGCAAGCCGATTTCCGATCACCGAGGGCGCGGGCTTGCGGACGGTGAGCAATGGGTAGCTCACCGTCCGATAAGGACCAGGCCCGGGTCGACGGCGCGTTGTGTTCCACACGCGCCTCAAAGAGATTTCAGCAAAATTGATGGGGTCCGCTAGGGCCGATGCCTGCCGGGGTTGCGAAGAAAACTGAGAGGGAGATCGTGGCCCCCGGCAACAGGGCAACCGAAGGAACACGGGTGGGTTTTAGTCAGTAAGAGTCTGACACTGAGAAGTTATTTGATGATTTCCCACCCAAAAAAAAAAAAAGACTATGTAAACAACGTTCTGGAAATTTGGAAATACTTGCCGTTCAATAATGTGTTTAATGACGACATTATGAAAGAATTGTGAAGGTTCAGGCACACGTAGTCTCACATCGCACTACACAAACGACCACGACGCGACCTATGCCACGCGAGCGATTTGGTGGTTAAAATTGATAATTGCGTCCTACAAGTTAGTAAAGTTAAAATAATTACAGTCCCGTGAAATTCAGCTCGTAAAGTATTTTGTTGAGAGTATACTAAAAAATATTTTAATTTTTTTTAGTTTACTCCTAACTGCTACTTTTTAGATGAGACCTTAAATTCTGCAGTATCTAACTAAATAGAATAATAGTATCTTATTTTACAAAAAAATGCTGTGCTATACTTTTAGGATAAATAAATAAACAAAATTAATCACGTTAGCATCGCTCCCATTTCGGGCGTTTGTTAAATAATATTCAGTATTCATTTAAGAAGGATTTCAAAGATAGCATGCTCCTTGAAAATGTAAAAAACACGAATGAGAGCAAATCCCGTGGATACGGTAGCAGACGCACCTGCCCCTAATTAATTATTGAAGTTACAAATAGGCCCGCTTCACGCCGCTCTCACCCCGCATCCCGCACCCCGCCCCGCGCCCTTTTGGGCGAAGATCCCACATTACACCTGAATAATAATATAACTATTAGTATGACAGGAGTTTTACTTTGATCTTAGATCATCGGTAAATCAAATGTTCAAGAATTATATGAAACGTGACAGTTAATCCTGATTGCTTTTTGTTTTTCCCCGACAATAGAACAGATCACAAGTTGTGGTGGTTTAAAACTACCTGCCAACCACGACAAAATCGAAATACAGAAACTATAGCTGTTCTACGAACTTCCTTGTACGTGTATCACCCGCGTCATAAGTAGCAACCGAAAATAATAAAACTTAATAATGTTATTGTTCGCAAATAATTCTGCCATGACGCCAATTTGATATAATACATACCTACCTAAATGGTATTAATTAAGGCAAACACATGAAGTAATTTGGTTTGTCAGAGCCGATAACACCCGGGTGGCTTTATTCGTTATTATACATTAACGCAAAATTAGGATAATAACGCAAAAATAAGTTTTAATATAATTTGAAAACAGGTAAATATATTTTTAAAGTTATAATTACAAAGTAAACAACTAATAATAACTATAATGTAACTATCGAATTTCGCTCAATTATTATTTCTCTTGACCAATCCGACCACGTCAGGATGGTTACTTCCTTATAGTTGTTAACGTAATATTTGAGCTTCATAATTTGCTATCAACGTTGATAGAAAATATTATTACAGCAACTCCTCCAAACTGCTGGAAGGTTTTAACGTAAAATTGGTCCTTTGTAAACGAACACTGATTTAAGGAACGAGGAAAATAAGCAATGCGATAATGATTTCAAAGTGGAGTTTCTTTCCGGCTCTTCTCCATTGGAACCGTGCACCTAGCTTCTGATGTTTTATAAGTGCTCTTGTAGGTTTATGTGAAATAAAATATTTTGTATTTGAATTTAAAAACAAAATCTCGGAGGCTATTCCACGTTGATACTTTCATGGACACAACTATTAATAATACCTTTCGGAGCGATCTGCGAACGAAAACTAGAAGTAATTTTAAAAGCGAAGACCAAGGTCGACGAGTCAACGCCGACGCCGGTCGTTACTAAGTGCGCGGCGCAACGAGGAAGTTCAGCTTTGAGTTGCAGCAAGCAATACGAGGTAAACAGGGGAGAAGGCCATTCTTGTGCCCCATTCCGTATAATTAGGTGCTTGGTAATTATGTTTCGACTGCTGAGGCATTCCGCACGGAGTTACGAATACTCTCGAATTACCGTGTCTTGAAGCGCACGACGACCAAATAAGGCCCGGTTTGAATCGACTCCCGATCGCAATTTGACAAACGTCCTTGTAGACTGACTTCTCCATGGGCACGCCACAATTGCGGCGATAAGACCCCTCTTTGAGGAGTGGCTAGAGAGGCGCCACGGCGTCCTCACCTTCCGCCTGACGCAGGTCCTCACCGGACACGGCTGTTTCGGGAGGTTCCTGCACAGGATAAGGCGGGAGGAAACGCCCGGGTGTCACCATTGTGTGGATCGCCCGGAGGACACGGTGGAGCATACGGTGGAGGTCTGCCCAGCTTGGGCGGAGCATCGCCGTGTCCTCGTGGAGGCGATCGGCGGCGGTGATCTCTCGCGTCCGGCCCTGGTTCAGGCCATGGTACGGAGCGAGAGGAAATGGGAGGCCGTCATCTCCTTCTGCGAAGCTGTAATGCTCGCGAAAGAGGAGGCGGAACGCGTGAGGGAAAGGCAAATTTCGCGCCCTCACGCCCCTAACCGCCGCTGGAGGAGACGCCCAGGGCGTCGGGAATCGCGGGGCGATTTCCGGCCACCGTAGGCGCGGGCTTGCGGGCGGTGGGCAATGGGTGGCTCACCGTCCGATAAGGACCAGGCCCGGGTCGACGGCGCGTTGTGTTCCACGAGCGCCTCAAAGAGATGTCAGCAGATTTGAAGGGGTCCACTAGGGCCGATGCCTGCCGGGGTTGCGAAGAAAACCGAAAGGGAGATCGTGGCCCCCGGCAACAGGGCTACCGAAGGAACATGGGTGGGTTTTAGTCAGTAAGAGTCTGACACGCCCTCCCGCTCCGCCCAGAGCGGGAGAAGTTATTTGATGATTTCCCACCCTCAAAAAAAAAAAAAAAAAGACTGACTTCTCCATAGATGTAGGTATTATTAAAACGTATAACATATCTGTTGATTTCACGATTTATCTGTTAACGTCTTGTGAATGTAATAGAATAGTACAAGCCGGTTTTATCCATAATAATTTAGGTAAAAAACATGTAAACAAAACCCTTTCCGATCCGTGAGAGTGTTGTTAAGTATCGTACTGAGAGTCTATTTAGGTGGAAATTTTCAGAAAAAAAATTGAAAACATTATTTTTCAATGGGGAATTTTACCGGGTTATTACATGGGCTGCGGGTGGTCGTCGTTTAGCGGGTGTCTACAAGTCATAATTTATGACCCCTGTTGAAAATTTGCAAATTTTTAATGGATTTGGGGTAATTTTGGTACTAAAAATGTGATGTTTGGCAATAATAATAGATAAGTTTTTTTATTACCTTTTTGTAATGTTATTCCAGGACCTATGTGCCCCTTTCGGCTCGGACAGGATTATTTTTACATATTGTATAGCAAGACAAGTATTTAGATAATAGCCTCAGACCAAATATTTATTTGGTCTGAGGTAACAGCTAATATTACACCGCCTACACTAGCCAAGGACACTTTCAATTAAGTGATGAAGGTAACGACGAATGGAAGGTCTCTTTATTCAAAATTCCATCTGGACGCCGGCGCCGGTGCCAGCTGCTTGCGATTGGAGATCGACTTGCACTTTTAATTCGAAAGGACGGGGAAAAACCATACCGAGCTATCTATATTCAAATAACGGCTGTGCAAAGTAAATAATGGTACCCGATATTGACTTTATTCATATAACAGACTCAAATGTAAAGGCGAAATGAATTCAGTTATAAAATGAACCTGTTTATTTGAAGTTGAAGTTGCTTATTATTAATTGACTCCTGATTGATTCGTAGGTATACCTACGAATCAGGAGTCAATTAATAATAAGCAACTTCCTGAAAACATGGCTACACAATGTGTATTTTTAATTTAGACACGCAATACATGCCTATAAAATGTACAAATCCACAATATATAGAGGTCATTAAACTCAATGGCGCTACGATAGAAAAACCTGAAGAAATAGCGGAAGCTTTTAATAATCACTTCATTGATGCTACAAATATAGACATAACCAACAAGAAAAAGAAAAACAATATTACAAAAAACACTAGCAATGTAAGTAATAGTTTATATCTCGAACCTTGCGAACCCAATGAAATCAATAAAATATTTGAATCACAAATAACACCAACGCAGTGGGATATGATGACATTTCCACCCACATAATAAAATCATGCGCCGATATATTGTATCCTATAATAGCTCATCTTGTTAATTTACTTCAACTGAATAAGACGAAATTCAAATCTTGTATAAAACGCACATTATGTAGGCAGGCATATTAGGGTGTTCATGATCCTTGCAATGCGCCACCGTTGGGTTCCTAGGTAATGGCGGGAGGGGTTCACATCAGCGTAGAGTCGACGATGAAGTATCTGGGACTCATCCTCGACAGCCGGTGGAATTTCGACAAACATTTTCAACGTTTGGCTCCCAGGCTGGAGTGGGTCGGGGCTGCGTTGAAGCGGCTCCTGCCCAAGCTAGGGGGTCCAAACGCCAGCCGGGGACGTAGGTGTGCCTACTCCCCGCCGGGTACACCCATGCCCCTAGCCGTACCCGCTGCTCCCCCTCAAGTGCCGAGTCAAAGGAAGAATGACCTCGATGCTATACCGACGACAGAAGTTCAAAACTGGATGAGTAATATCGGACAGAACCTGAAGAAGGTGTGCGCTATTGCAGCAAAAGGCAAGCTGAACACGGACCAGAAATTACGCATCAATGTCCTTTGCCGGAAGGTTGGCCATGGGACATTGCAAATGGCTGTCCAGTACTAGTCCATTAAAGAAAAAGCCGTCCAATTTCACCATGCCATTATAAATCTGGAAAACAAACTTGAGTTTTCGCAGCATCTACAGGAGCTTAAGTCGAGAATCGGAGATTCATTTAAACCTGCCCTAGGACCTTCCTTTTCTGATATGATAAATAAAGGTGCCCACAACTACATCCAGCCAATTAAGTTCAGTGGCTATCTATCCGAACGACAAATTGAAGACCAGTGATGAGACAAAATCTCTGGTCAAAAAATTATTTGCCAGGAAAAAATGCAACTTCACGTGAGGGGCTTGCGCAATACTAAAAACGGCGGAATGATTATCAGCACCGAGACGAAGGACGACATTGAAAAGCTCAGACAATCGGTGCAGCTCACAAGGTCGGGTCCAACTGTCGACGAGCCTCATAAAAGAAAACTTAGAGTAGTGATCATAGGAGTGCCGACATCCAGGACAGAAAATGAAGTATTTACATGTCTATACCATCAAAACTTGGCCGAAAAACTTCAGGGCTGCAGTCTTGAGTCATTTATGACCTCCATCAAGCTAAGCTATAAGTCAGGTAAGAAGGACACCGAGACCTGCAATTATATATTAGAAGTATCTCCGGTCATTCGAAAAGCTCTTATGTCAAAAGAACGTGTTTTTGTGAATTGGCCCTGTCAGAGACTTCACTTTAGTCACACGCTGCTATAAGTGTCAGCAGTATGGACACGCTGCCCAGTCATATTGACAGATATCTTAAACTTGCGGCCACTGTGGTGATCAAGGTCACTCGATCAAAGATTGTCCAAAGAAGGCAAATGAACCAAAATGCGCCACTTGCTCGCATTTCAACAGGCCAGACAAATATAACAGGTGCTACTGACTGCCCGGCGAAAATAATGACTGAGAAAAGAAACATTAATTCTATTAATTATGGAGGTGCCTAAGAGCACCGTTTATAAGTTATTTTTAGACCTTTTACTTATTTTCTATTTCTATTCTTTTATTTAATATGATTAACACGCTAATTAATGACTTAGACAATTTCTCTGTTTCCGAGTCAAAAGTTTGTAAAGCGGAACATTGCAAACAATATCTCTCCCGCTATAAAACTCCGTTAACCGTACTAACACAAAATATTCGTAGCATATTTAAGAATTTTGATAGTTTTTGTACTTTTCAATAACAGATTAACATAAATTGTGACATAATTGTTTTGACCGAATGTTGGCTTGCCAAGCAGTATAACATACTTTAATCATGGGATATAATATGTACAAAAGTAGTATAAATTACAATCAAAATGATGGGGTGATAGTTTACGTCAGAAATCATCTGAATGTCTCCGTTGAGGAATCTAATATGGTCGACTGTAACAGTTTGTTAGTAAAAATTGGATCAGAATTTGCGATATTAGCAATATATCGACCTCATTCCTTTAAAAATATCAGCAATTTTACTAACTCTCTGAATGACGCCTGGCATAACCTGTCATCCTTCAAAAACACGATTTTAATTGGTTATATTAACGTTGATATACTTCCAGGAAGTACTGATGCATCTGAGGATTACCTGAACCTATGCGCCTTTCATGGCTTGCTCCCCGCACACAATTTTCCTACACATAAAAGTGGCTCCTGCTTGTACCATATCATGCTTAAATAAAATTCTCTTAACTTGCACTTGTCGTTAACTCAACAATAACTGATCACAATGCTGTCCTATTAGTCATAAATTGTAAATTACTTAAACAAAACATTCGCACAATTTCTAAATTAAACATAAATAAACTTGACGAAGATTTACGCGTCATCAACTTTGATCCAGTCTACAATTCTCCTGATCCGCAGTTTTGTATTTGTATGCAATAGAAAATATACGACATGCAATTCAGAAAAATACAGACATATTAAGATTGAGCCGTAAAAAATGTAACATTAAACCCTCGATCACGACAGGTCTTATTCGTTGCATGAAACATAGAGATAAACTGCACATGAAGGCTAAATCTCATCCAGATAATGCAATACTACAACTGTCGTGCAACATTTTTGTTTTACCGGCACCTCCCCAAGTTGTTACACAATATGTCAGTATATATTGAACAAGGGAAAAATATACCATGTTAAGGGTTTCACCATTTGCTACCTGTCTAAGCTGTTTGGAAAAATATACCATGTTAAGGGTTTCACCATTTGCTACCTGTCTAAGCTGTTTAAAAATATAAGTTAGTTTCCGTACTCTTTTACATAAGTTGTGAATGTGTTCATCAAAGGACAACCTTTTATCAATGGTTACACCCTTATAACGAATACTTTGTGTCAGCTGTATAGTTGAGCAGCTACATCGATTCAAAGGGGGAAATGAACACTGATGAACAAATATGGGAGGCTTATCTTGTAAGAAGTTTTCTACGCTCCTTATTGCAAAAGGAATATATTTTGTTTTATCTGCGTTAAGAGCCAGTGGCAGACCGTGTTGAGGCCTGATTGAGCTAAAGAATATACTTCTTCCCAATAATCGCCCTTCAAAGTAAGAGTTGTGTCGTCTGCGTAAGATATTATTTTGCAGTTTTCAAGATTAAGTTGACACATCTCATTTATATAACATAGAAACAAAGTAGGGCCTAGAACACTTCCCTGAGGAACTCCGCACTCGATAAGAAGTTCATCACTTAAGTGGTCCCCGATCCTTACACGCTGCATACGATAGGATAAATAATCAGCTATTAATATCAGTTCATTATCCCGTATTCCCATATTATTTAATTTATGAATTAGGGTTTAGACTGTGTCAAAAGCTTTGGCAAGATCGAGAAAGATGGTTAGGCATTTCTTGTTTTGGTCTATGTTCCTTACCACAAAATCAGAAAAAGTGTGAACAGCCTCATCAGTGGATTTGCGTGCTCGAAATCCATATTGTGTTTCAGCCAGAATTTTATTTAACTCTAAGAATTTTATTAGTCTATAATTAATAGTACGCTCGAGCACTTTCGATAGTGAAGAAAGGATAGAGATGGGCCTATAGTTGTTGCCTATAGTTGTTTGGGCTTAACTTTTTGTCCTCTAGAGGGCGCTAGGTTAAATTGAATTTAACATTACATAGCCTTAAACTAGCGGATGATCAAGACGCTTCTAACGATGCCTCATTTGTCAAATTATGATGAGCAGTTTAGAAGATTTGAGGGAACATACATACCCACATACATAGGTACCGGTCAAAATCATAACCCTCCGCCGCACTATGGAAAATTTAGGTCTGTTTCGGATCAAAATGGATAACTTTTTAATTCTAAACATTATGTTGTGAAATTTTACACAAATATTGAGTAGTGTATAAGGCTTCAAATGGCATGTATTTTAATATGATTTGATTTAATACAATACATAAAAAAATAAAACATATTCAAACGTATCAAAAATGACCTTTTTTTTAACTGTCCATATAAATTACAATGTCTAGAAAAAACAATCATCATAAACTTATTCCCAAAATACAAATCAATATATAATAAAAACATAAAATATGAAGTTCTTTTTTTTTTAAATATTATGTTAAAAAATTGTACATACTTAGATTAATTAATTATTTGTATACAGATTAATGTTAACAATCAATGCAATAGTAATGCAATGGTATTATACTTGGCGATCTTCGGAATTCTGAAATTAATTCGTTCACTTTCAAAGATCTAAGGTGTCTTCATCAAGTTCTTTCACGTTTTTACTATAGGGTTTATCATTATTGGTTATGTACGGATCTGAAGTATAAAGAAGAGTATGAAATACATCCTTATTTTTAGCTGATCGAAAGCATTTTCTGGCATGATGTAGATTTTTTTTTTTTATAATCCTTATTACGGGATTCTTGTACATCTTTCGAAAGTTGACCAATAGGAACCACTGCAAAATACTTTATGACTCTTTCTGCATGAATTAAAATTTTGTGAACTGATGATGGCAGTTAGTACCATTCGTAATTACTAACATAGATCCTGGCAGTCTCCACAGCATAAATACCAAATTTTTCAGCATCAATCATTACACCTGCTGAAAGGGCTTGCAGAGTCATGTAAAGTCGTTTAATCAAATTTATATCCACTCCTGTAATTTCAGCAGAGCAGCTTGCACTGTAAAAAAATCTTCTGGCAGTATAACCATAATTAGTATTACCCGTTCCTTGTCGTGGTTGGTCGATGATCAATCGTAGCTCGTCACGAAATCGTTTTTGTACCAAGGTTTTCTTTTCTTGCTTTAGTCGTTTCTTTCCTTCGCTTGTGGCTGACCATGTTTGGAACGAAAGATTGTGGGAAATATGTAAAATCATTTCCATACAACGAATCCAGGCATGTAAAGTAGATAGTGCGTATCGCTAAGAATCTTCATGTTCAGGCCTTTTTTTTTTGGGTGGGAAATTATCAAATAACTTCACCCGCTCTGGCCGGAACGGGAGGGCGTGTCAGACTCTTTCTGACTAAAACTCACCCGTGTTCCTTCGGTTGCCCTGTTGCCGGGGGCCACGATCTCCCTTTCGGTTTTCTTCGCAACCCCGGCAGGCATCGGCCCTAGCGGACTCCGTCAATTCTGCTGACATCTCTTTGAGGCGCGCGTGGAACACAACGCGCAGTCGACCCGGGACTGGTCCTTATCGGACGGTGAGCTACCCATTGCTCACCGTCCGCAAAGCCCGCGCCTGCGGCGGCCGGAAACCAGCTTGCGATTCCCGACGCCCTGGGCGTCTCCTCCTGCGGCGGTTAGGGCCGTGAGGGCGCGAAATTTGCCTCCCTCACGCGTTCCGCCTCCTTCTTCGCGAGCATTACCGCTTCGCAGAAGGAAGTGACGGTTTCCCATTTCCTCTCTCTCCATACCATGGCCTGAACCAGGGTTGGACGCGAGAGATCACCGCCGCCGATCGCCTCCACGAGGACACGGCGATGCTCCAACCAAGCTGGGCAGACCTCCACCGTATGCCCCACCGTGTCCCCCGGGCGATCTACACAATGATGACACCCGGGCGTTTCCTCCCGCCTTATCCTGTGCAGAAACCTTCCGAAACAGCCGTGCCTGGTGAGGACCTGAGTCAGGCGGAAGGTGAGGACGCCGTGGCGCCTCTCTAGCCACTTCTCAAATCTAAACCTCAAGTCTTATCGCCGCAATTGTGGCGTGCCCAGCGCTGGGTTGCGACAATCGCACTCTCCATGACGCCATGAGACCCCGCCGGAGCTCTGTCCGCTGTGGCGAGATTTCTCTCGTGATGTTCAGGCCTAGCAGTTACTTTAGTCAACTCGTTCATTTGGCGTGGAGTAGCTCTATATATTGTACATGTGGAACCAGAAGGTGTATCCATTAATACCTGAGCTAATTTACCATCTATCATTGTAAGAAAAAGTTTATGCTTCACTTGCACTCCCTCACCTTCTTTGTTAATTAATGATGCCACTACAACTTTCGTTTCCTCGGGAGTTTCTTTGCAAAATTCTATAATTATAGGTCGACAAACATGAACAGATGGAGGTACCGGATTTTGTCAAAAAACATCACCTGCTAGCTCGTTAATTTATTTGATAGGCACCAAAGAAGTTTTTAACCAATTTTGCATTAGAAATCAGTTCAGACTCTTCTGGAAGTTTTTGTTTCTACTGATTTTGACCAGATGAGTCATCACAGCCCCATTTACTGTATAGAAGTAAATTTTTTAATCCGTTCTTATACATGAAATCTCTTGTCATGATTGTAGCTCAAATTCAAATTCAAAAGTCATTTATTCAAACTAGGCTGAGAAACAGCACTTTTCGAACGTCAAAATTACATAACACAGTCCCCAAAACGCCCACCCTTCACCACTTCCTAGTTCTTTAGATGGGAAAAAGAAGTTGCGCAACAAACTCCCCAGCGGCACAGCCGTCTGTTCAGTTAGAAAAATAAATAAAATTGATTCTATACAATAATATGCAAAATAATTTACATTACGCAACACAAAACATAATTTAAATTATAAATTATTAGCCTTATGTCAGCTAGCACACGCCAATATACCTTACCAACCAAAAAATATCGAGAACTTTGCTCAATCAGAAATAAAAAATAAAAACTATACGTAAACAGTACTTTAAGCCTCCAGGCAAGGTGTAACTAGAAGTTATAAATGATAAACCAGGACCATCCAGATTAAATAAATAAACAGTTAATTACTAGTAACAATAACAAAACCATGATCCGCAAAACGACCAGTCACTACAAGCAGCACCCGTTCACGAGCATAACGTTAAGATCAGCCATTACCCCTCGCCATATTTGACGGAAGGAGGCAACCCGACCCCTGACGCTACCGCAAGCAGTGACATCTAAGGGAGCATGACGCACTTGCTCAGGCAAAAAATAATATGATCAATTGTCGAGATCGCTAGCTAACCACATATTACTCATAAAAAAACATTGTAATGAGTTGATTATGTCAACAATAAATCAAATTAAAATAAGTTGACTTATAAAGTCAAATGCAGTAAACAATTATATAAACTCATATAACCTGTCAGTAGGTAAGCTAATTCTGGAGAAAGAACATAAACATAGTCTTGAGTTAATCACAACGACCAACCATTCTTATCATTTCGTTAATTGTTTGGATTTTACTTTAGTTTTAAACGCATTTAAAGGCAAATTTGGCAAAGAAGAGGGTAGCTTATTATAAAAGGTTATATCAAGCCCAACAAATGAGTTATGAACCTTATGAAGCCGTTGAAAGGGAGCTCGTAGTTTATCCTTATTTGTAGTGTTAACATTGTGAATATCTCGCTTTTAGTATAAGTGTATATTTTGCCTAATATATAAGATGTTAGCGAAGATGAATTGTGATGGGTGGTCATAATTTCAACATTATATTACGAGTTATGATGACCTAGCGGTTAATTAGTGCAGATAGATGTGTGATACAGTGAGCCGTGAGTTCAAATCTCACGCAGTGCTAGACTTTTTGTAAGTTTTTACTCAATTGGAAGAACAGAACAGAAATATAATATTCTTTATCTTGTTCGCTTTGTTCACAAATTTCGTAAAGTTAGGAAGGTAGATCATAGAAAAAAAAAAGAATTTAGATTACTCTCACAGTAATCTAAATTCTTTTTTTTTGTAGACATGATTTTCATAAAAATTTGACTTGATCGGAATGAACGTTGTCAATTTGTTGTAGTTGCTGGTTAGTAACTTGTGGTTAAATAGATACTGGTATTATGGCGCTGCATAAAAATGGTCTTAATAGGACACAAATATCTGATGAAACCAGACTGAATGTGAGTATTTTATTTATGAATTGTAACTTAAACTTTTTTTTTGAAAATTATACCAACGATTATTTGGTGACATAAGTATTCATTCTTTTTATTGCTTTTTTTATCCATCATGAGGTCTAAAAGATACATCATTAGTGTTTGTTATTGCATTTATAAATGCAGAGTTTTAATATTATATTGTAATTTTAAATAAATATTATTTTAGATTATTATAAAAATGAAGTCACTTTAGTATTTTGTTATAGCTGCCTCATATCACTTTTTTTGTTTTAGAGGAATACTGTAAGTTTCTGGATTAAAAGATATGAGGAAGAGGGTAGCCTTGCTAGTCCAAGACGAAGTGGAAGACCGTCGCTTATTAGCGAGGCGCAGCGACGATATATGGTGAGCGAGTATGAATCAAATGGTTTTACACCAACAGGATTCTTTGCGGAATTATTCAACACCTCATTACAAACTGTTCGCCGTGCCCTCCACACTGAAGGCTTGCATCACAGAAGACCAGCTAAAACGCCTTTCTTGACAGAAAAACATAAACAAGAACGATTACATTTCGCACGGGATCAATTAGATTTTGACTGGAATACTACCATATTTTCAGACGAAAAAACATTCAAATCTAGTCAAAAGGGTAGGCTTCATTTATGGCGTAAGGATAACACTCGCTGGTGTGATAAAAACGTAATCCCTAATACAGAGTCAGGTCGAATTACGATTAATATGTGGGGATGGATGAGTGCAGCAGGGCCAGGAGAACTGGCTTTTATACCTCCACGCGCCAACAGTTCTACTTATGTAGAAGTATTAGACGATGACATGCTACCTACTGTGCGCAACATTTACCCAGCTGATGAGTTGACAAAATTGACATTTGTCCAGGACAATTGTCCTATTCACCGGGCGAGCACTGTGCGTGAGTGGTTTCAGAATCACCCGGAGATAATTGTTGTTTCATGGCCAGCGCGATCACCCGACCTCAACCCCATAGAAAATCTATGGGCTTTGATGGTGCAAAGGTGGGAGTCACGGGATGAGAGGTGTATACAACAATTAAAAACCCATTGCTTGGAGGTGTGTTTAAACTTTAGAACTTTAAACTTTGGAACCGAAATATGTGGTAATATTGTGAAGTCTATGCGCAAACGTCTACTTGACTGCATTGAAAATAATGGGGGTTATACAAAATATTAATACCTAGATGTTTTGATTTTAATAATTAGACGGTGTAAGTAACTAAATATTTAATATTAATTAACATATCCGTAATTTTTAATGATCTTAAATTGAGGTTTAGTTTCAATATTCTTTTCGTCAAGAAAATGAACACTTAAGCTATTACCTCAATATTACATTCATTGTGATGTTACATTAAAAATAACATGCATAAAGTCTAAATCATATATTAGTTTTCAATAAACTCTATTGAATTCCGATACCTATAATAAGTGGGTACCCACTTATATTTGTGTTTTAGTATATCCTTTCCTTGTTATGTTATTATGAATTAAACTAAAAATCTTATGAACGGTTACAAGAGAACTCCTTTTATTTAAGTAGGAATGTGGCGTCACAATTCTCATAAAAGTTTGTTGACTTTATAAATAAATAAAACAAATAAACAAGTTTATTATCATTCCACACGACTTTTTATTTCCACCTTCCAACACCGAAAAGTTAAATTTAAAATCACATAAATAATTAAACAATAATACAATAACTAATATTTGACTTCTAATAAAAGCTGAAGTAATGACAAATAATTGTAGCAATTTCTTATCTATAATAAAACGAATAAATATTTTTTAATTTTGTTATCACATATTTTTAATTCTAAACCCTTTATTGTAATAACAGCATTAATAAAAAAGGCAGCAATAGTTAAAATATATTATTATTGCAAACAAACAATAATATTTGCAAAAATCCGCGTTGTGCTTTACGAGATCGGAACCTAAGCCAGTTAGAATCACAGACCAACGCTTAACGCGTTGTGCTATCTACACACGTAGATTTAGTTTGAATTTTAGCAATGCTATAAACTGGCCAAGGTCAAGCGCATGATGCGTGTGTGTTACCGTGTCTAACAAAAGCGACGGAAATATATATTTGTTTCAGTAGTGCGGCGCAAGTATACGTGACGATACGATAGTGTGTAAAGCGTAAAACTGCGTTCCCTGTGGTGTGTGTGCCGTGTTGCTTACACATACAGATATACGGACTATACCGCGTGTTCACAGCAATACAACTCTTAACGTGCCTATGCACTTTTGAACGCTTATTGTACATTGAACTTCAAAAAAAAAAAAAAACCTTTACTAAACATCTATACATCATGTACCAAAACATTATCCGGCCTGCTAGCAAAATGTGATACTCTTACAGTCTGTCTCAATGAATTAATTGATAGAAAAATAAGCGCGGATGTCTTATGCATTACGGAGCACTTTATGATGGAAACTTATGAAAGACACTTGAATTTAAACAATTACTGCTTAGCGACCTGTTTCAGTCGAAAAGAAACCATAAGAGGTGGGGCATGCATATTAGTAAGGTTCGATCATCAGTGGAGAGAGCTGCCAAAAAAAAGCAAAAATATCTACAAGTGGCGTCTTTGAATGTTGCGCCATTGAACTACTGACCCACAAAATTGTATATGTTTGTAGTACCGAATGCCAGTAATTTCAATGAATGTATTAGTAAATTAGAACGGTTATTACATATTTTGCTGAAAATTGATTGTAAAAATATTGTTTTGGCGGGAGAATTTAATTTAGATGTACTTAAAAGAAGTAATCAATCAATAGAATTCGAAAATATCAACATCGAAGTATCAAATTAACGTAAGGGACATTTTGGCGAAAATGGATGTATATATAATATATATCATTGGATTCAAAATTTTGCGCTCTATCGATTAGTATCATTAAAAAAATCTACCGTAAAAACGATTTATGACAAAATAAATGATTTAACAGTCATTAACATTTTTTCTTCTCAGAAAAAGAACGTACGTACGTACCTGTTCTCGTAACTGTAATTATCTTTAGTTTTCATTTATTTTTGTTGCTTATATATTTTGTAAGTATGTATGTATTTATGTATCTATTATTTAGGATATGTATTTATCTGTGTATTTATTCTAGTTTATTGTTTACTTTTATGTCCAGGCAAATCACTGTCCATTCCAAGGTTGCCTGGAAGAGATCGCGGAAAGCTATAAGGCCGCCCATTGTATATTTTGTAGTGTTTGATTTATTTTTTGTTATGTATTTTTGTGGTGTACAATAAAGAATATATAAATAAATAATAAATAAATAAAAATGAAGTAAGTCATCGTATTAAATCATTTACATCCTTATCTTAAACCTCATTTTTTATTTATTTAAGTAACAAACCGATATAGTTAATTGATTTAGTTAGGTTTGAGAGTTAGAAAAAGTTGTTCCAACTATATCTATTTATTCTTCTTCTCTTCTATCTTCTTCCCTTACATCCATTCGTCCCTTCTATTCGTCATTTCAACTTTCACTGCCATCATACTAATCATCTTTCACACAATTCATATTCCATTTTTTCATCGGTCTTTCGTTTTGGGTATATTCATTTAATTAATATAACTTAATAAATAAGACTGTTGATTAAGTCTGAGATTTTTTTTCATTCAGTTGGTAATTATAAAGCCAAATAAACATAATTGTTCAAAATACAGAGTTTTTTAAGACTGTTAATTAATAAAAGAGATTATGGAGTCAATTTAACATAACTATTTCTACATTGATAACCACATGGTTTGTAAGACTGTTAATTATAACACTGTTACTCTTTAGAACTTTTAAACTTAACACAAAGTTTAATAGACTGTTAAGTGCGTTGAATTTATAATAATTACGCAGACATAAAAGGCGAAAATAAAAAAATAACATATACAATTGTTTTATTTTTGTTTCCCTAAATTTCATTTAGATCTGTGATAGCTATGCTGTAAAACCTGAAACTAACTTATAGATTTGTTGTAATGTTTGTTCATATCAACATAAATCATGCAAAGAACTTATTTCCATGGTGTTAAAATACTATCAATTTTAGTAGATAATCTATAGTTACATCGAATTCAACATTGTAAAAGTTCTTTACAATAGAATTACGTATAATTTTCTACCTCTCTTGATGCTTACACTATGTTCGACGGTTTATATTGGGTCTTTACCTATGAAATTGCCGTTTTTCATTAAATAAGTTAACGCCCTTGTTTTTCTATATTTTTTATATTTATTAATCAAAGTAATAACCCATGCAAACAATGCATTTTTGCCAACGTAGTGGTAGCTTATTGATGCCCTTTTTGAAAAAGTCTGCTGGACGGGAGGCAACAAATTCTTCAAAGGCTGAACTGCCTCTCGGTTAATGAATTTTTTTCCCCGCCAAGAAGTTATCCATATTCTGAAAAAATTGAAGACTGTAGGGGCAAGGTCTGGTGAGTACGGTGGATGACGGAGAACTTCCAACCCCAGCTCTTGTAACTTGGAGACCGTTTGTTGTGCAGTTTGAGGTCGCGCGTTGTCGTGCAGGAGCAGCGGAGCCGAACGATTGACCAAATCTGGATGGAGATGTGCAAGCTTCTCCACCATTATGTTCAGTTCTTCACAGTACACATCTGCAGTAATGCTCATCCCGTTTGGTAAGAAGCTTTGATTAATGACACCGGCGCTAAACCACCAAACTGTGTCCGTCTCTTTTTTAGGGGTCAGTTTTCGTTTGGGGCATTCTTTAGGTGCTGAACCAGGATCTAACCAACTTGCTGAGCACTTGCGATTGTCGAACAGAATCCATTTTTCGTCGCAAGTAACAATGCGATTCAATATGCCTTCGTTTGTGTGCCTGTTGAGCAGTGCAAGGCTCAACTCGACGCGTGCTTCGCGCTGGCGATCATTCAATTCGTAGGGCACCCATTTTTCAAGGTTTTTTACCTTGCCAATTTGACGCAAATGGACCAATATTTTTTTGATGATAACATTGAAAGCTGCTGCTAATTCAGCTGTATATTGAGAATCATGAGCTCCACAATCGCCTTTAATTCGTCATTGTCGACTTAGGTTTTCGGTGACCACGGGGTTCATTTCTTAGGTCGAAATTTCCAGAACGGAAGCAGACAAACCAATAACGGGTGGTGCGATCGTCGATCGTTAGTAATGTTTGCTCCGTATACGTTATTGATGTTGCGTGCCGCTTCTGCCGCTTTGCCGCCACGACGGTACTCATACTCCATAATCACTCGATTTTTTTAACGTATCCATGATGACGAAAAACGTACAAATGCGATGAAAACAGAACGCTAACCTTTAATCAAATGACTAATTTTCAAAAAGAATTCCATATTTTAAAAATAAAAATAATTTGAACTTAGATTTCTTAGCGAAAAAACAAAAAAATGGACTTGAAATAGCCAGTACGTTTCATAGGTAAATACCTATTACATGAAATGTTAGTAACGTAAGGCAAACATATTTTTTTTAATTTAAGGGACATGCTATATTTTAAACCACTGGGCATTCCTACATTTTTCGTTTATAGTATGAAAGAAGAGGAAATTCTAAGTAACTTTCTCTAGACACAATTAAAATTGGAGCAGGCACTAAAAAGTTATAGATAGATTAAAAAAAAAAACGTTTTTTTGGCTCTCCTGAAAAACCGTGGTTTTTCCCTTACATTAATTGATACTTCTGGTGTCAATATGTTACTAAGCTTTAACTTGAAACTGGCAATATCAACCGACTCGTCTTCAGAGCAAAACATGCATTGACAATTTTGCGCATAACTTTAACAGATTCTGTAAGGCTTCAACAGCTTGTCGGATCACACGGCCCAGTTACTGAAATGCCCAATTAACACAGTAAGTACTTAAAAAAATAAATACAATAGACGCGTCGCGCGTCTATTGTTATTTATAATGGATTTCCGCAAGGTCACGTCTGAATCAATTAACTATCCGTATGTACTTTGAATCGGTGGAATAGAAGAAGACGTAACTATCATAACGATAACATTATTAAAAGCCTATCTGCGGAGTCTGACGTTTTCAGTAGTGTATGCAACACATGACCCAAATTTAGCATTTAACGCGTTTTCAGTGATTTTTTCTTTACTTTACAGACAGTGCTTCCCAGTAACAATCTTTTTTTTTTTATTCGGTAAAAGTTAATAAAAAAACCAAAAATGGGTATCACGTGATATCAAAAATGTAACGACAATTACTGTGGCAATTCCGATTGAAGCCTATTCATCAGAATAAAACGAGATTTAAAAATGACACAAAACTGTTTAAAAATATTATTAATTTAACCCAGCGAGCTCAAAATAACCATAAAATAAAGACATAAAAAAATTAATCCAAAACAACAAGGCAAATTATAAATAAAAAACAAAGTTAAATATACCAAAGATTAATATTAATAAATAATGAAATTAACACTGATCCAAAATGTATTTCTAATGTATTATATAATTATTAAAAAAAAAAAAAAAAAAAAAAAATTCAGCCCATTATTAATTCGGGAGACAGAGTCACAAGACATATTTTAAACAGAAATGATTTTATTTTCATGGCTCCAAGTCTGCCAAATGATGTATTCAAAATTACTTTACACATAACATAACATCACGCCTTGTTTCCCCGAAGGGTTGGGCAGAGGTGTCCCTGTAACAGGTTCACCCACATTTCGCCAGTTATGTTTTAAGTCCCATGTAATAGGGGTACTTTATTCCTTAACAATACAAATAGTGTAGGTTACGATGGCTTTAGTACGAAAATACTCAAAGCAGTAGCCGAGGAAATTTGTTGGCCTTTAAGTTATATTATAAATTTGTGTACAAGCGAAGATATCTTTCCAGATGCCCTTAAAAATCTGTGATAAAACCATTGTTCAAAAAACAAGATAAAGAGTTACTGGAATACTACAGGCCGATTTCAATGATACCAATATTTTCTAAAATTATTGAAAACTATATTTATAAAGAACTCAATTCATATTTAGAAGCGAATAATATTCTTTACAACGAACACAACGGATTTAGGAAAAACAAGACAATAAACATTGCTATTTATGACTTTTTACATACTGTTATGACAAATATGGATAAAAACACGCCAGCGTGTGCCATATTTTGTGACATGACCCAGGCATTTGATTATGTGCAACATAATATTTTACTAAAAAACTTGATGCTTACGGTGTAAGTGGAAATGTCCTGGAGCTCTTAAAATCGTACTTACACAATAGAAAACAAATGACGGAAATAAGCAGAATTAATATAAGCACTAAAAGAGAAGAAATTTTTCTATCGGAGGAACGTAGCGTTATCTACGGAGTTCCACAAGGAAGTATACTAGGACCACCGCTTTTAATACTTTACATTATTGACTTTCCAGTGGCAATCAAAAATCCTATGATACGGCTCGCGGATGACAGCACAATAACTATATCCAGTAATCAAAGGGATTTTTATAAAGAGGACATGAATGGTTAGACAATAATAATTTAAATAAGACTGTAATTATGCATTTTAGTTAGAGCGCATTGAGTCTTTCCAATCTTGATATCACATATAATGACACTACAATTGACACAGTTAATACAACTATGTTTCTAGGACTTACAATAGATCGCAATTTAAATTGGAAGGCACGTGTAGAGACCCTGATTAAAAGAATAAGCAGTAGTGCGCACGCCTTGTACATTCTGTCACGCATTGTTAACATAGATGCGTTACTTACTGCTTACTACGAGCTGACTGAATCTGTTCTCAGATACGGTGTTATCTTTTGGGGTAACTCAACTCACAAAGAAGTTGCATTTAAAGCACAAAAGAGATGCTTTAGAGCCATGTTTAAGATAAAAACTACCGGTAGTTGTAAGCCCTATTTCATACACTATAAAATATTGACATCGCCATCTCTTTATATTCTGGAATCAGTAATGTTTGTTAGATATGATAGTAATTTATTTTCGCGTATGGCAGATACATTTCCCAGAAACAGGCGTGATAAAAGTCATCTCTGTCTGCATAGTAGTACGACTGCCCTTATGCGCAAGAGTGTTTTTTGTATGGCCCCAATCATTTATAATAAGTTACCGAAAAGTTGGAGAGAGCTTTTGAGAGCTGAGAAATATCTGATAGAACCATTTATTATGACATAGTTGTTTTTAAATTATTTTTATTTACTGTTGACATTTGTAATTTATTCATGTTGGCTAAATTTAAGGTACATTAATGTTATTGACTTGAATACCTAAATTATTAACAAGCATAATTATTAATATTTGCACGCCTTAATATGTGGCAAACATGTCTGAGCCTGTACATTTTAATGTTATGCTTTTTTTTGGGTGAGAAATTATTATATTATCCTGCATGCACGTTTTTATTTATGTATGTGTACACATGTTTGAGCAAATAAATATATCTTATCTTTTCTGACTTTTATCACATTAAAAAAAAATGTAAAGCGTGGAGAAGCATGGGTAACTGTCAAAAGTCTTGATGAAGTTAAAAAAAAAAACTTTTTTTCACCTTAATTTATTTTGCGATTATTTTAACGTAAACGTTAACATAACAGAATAAACATATTGTTGTTCTAAAATCTTCAGAAGATGATCTTTTCAGAAATATATTAGTTATTCATGCAGCTGTTGTAAAATAAGGGGTATTAAAACACGAATGTGAGTTTATCACACGAGGCGAAGCAGAGTGTGATAATAGTATCATATGAGTGTTTTAATACCTAATTATAAACAGTTGCATACAAGACTTTATCTACACCCATGATATGAATCCTCCATAAAAGGTTCTGAAACCATTGGATGTTTGTAATTCAAGATCAAGAATAAATAAAATCCTTCGAAATTCAGTACAAGTGCACGTATGAATGTCGCCTGCACCAGCACATCCTCGCGCATGCGTACAACGGGTGCTACTGTCCCCCGCATCAACGTTCCATTACAAAAGTTGATGGAAACGAGGAGTTGCATACATGACAATGTTCTTTTTTTAAATTCGATTTGCATAATGAAATTTAGTACAACATTATAACACTCATTTGGATGATATTATCGTTACTATGACACTGGCTGTTTTAATGTTGGCAATAAGCTAACTGTTTCAGAAACTTATACAGAGGTAATATAGCATGGCTTTAGATAAAATACTTTATATCTATTCCTACAAAGTTTTACATTAAAATCACTTTGAAATCGATGAAGTGAACAGGCTTGACATGGACGTTCGTCGAAACTATAAAGATTGTGGCTCTATAAAAAATCATTTTATTTTTAACATACAAAATTATTACATTATAATTTTGTTTGATTCTTAAACTATTAAATAAAATGTAAGTATTTCATATAAAGTATTTCATTAGCAACATTGCTAAAAACTATTTTTGATATGACGTTGTTCTACCACTTTCGATAGTGCGCCGTAGTCGGGTAAATCATTCATTCTATCTGCATAGCCTTTTTCCAACTATGTTTATAATATCGGCTTCCAGTCTAAACGGATGCAGCTGAATCCTAGTATTTTACATGGAGCGACTGCCTATCTGATCTCCACTCCCTAGTTACTGGGTAATACGATACCCCTTTGGTAAAACTGATTGACAGACTTTTAAGCTTCTGACTATTCGAAATGACTGTCCAAGATCTACGAATGACAGTCGGGACCAACGGCTTAACTTGCTTTCCGAAGCATGGAGGGGTCTCCATATGTAATGGATGATCACCCATCTACAAGCCGATCACGGGAAGCGTAGCTTAATCTTCGATTGACCAGTGCAGCTGTTATCATTTAGACACGAGCCCCTGCCTGAGATTTTAAAAACCATTTTCACAATATTCACCAATCACTGATGAGTTGTGTGCTATTTTTTTTATTCCTCAGCGCCTCCTTCGCAGCTGGGCGTGAGCGGCGTGGTGGGCGCGATGGGCGCAGGCGCGGGCGCCGTGTGCGCGCTGGTGGCGGGCGCGTGCGCGCTAGCGCTGCGTCGGCGCCGCCGCCCGCGCCTCGCCAAGCCGCCGCCCGCACCCACGCCGCAAGCCAAGCAGGAGCACGACGACGCCGAGCCCGACCTCATACCTAACAACTATTGTGAGTTACTTTACCGTTTACTAGCTGTTGCCCGCGGTTTCTCGCATTTCAGAGCAGAGTTGGGCAAATGGTCATTATTCGAATAACTTGTTATCTGGATAATTATTCGAATAAAATTTTATTCGCAATATAATTATTCGCGAATAATTCATTCACGAATAAATTATTCGTAAATAAATATCCTACGAATAAATTATTTGTGATTTTATTCGTTATTTTAAATATTAAAGCGATAAGACGAATTGGTGCCAATCGTATATCGTCAACTGCCTGCCTGATTTCCGAAATTTAATGAATAATAGCGGCACAAGAAAGGGATCATTACAATACGAGAGAGCGTGACTTGTATTTAAGTGTGAGAGAGAGAGCGCACTTTCTTATCAGTTGTGGTCACAAAAGAATCATTTTGTTTTGGTAAATTGCTAATATTCTGGGTCCTCTCCCCAGTCATTCGGAATCTGTTTACCAGAGCGGTGCGGCTAATCAAATCAAAAGCATTATATTATGGTATTTTTGGATTTTGAAAGTGTGTGATTTATTCATCGAAATTATGGAGTTAGAGAGTTTGGACTCTCAAGATAATTCTCAGTCAAATCAAAGAAGTTCAATCAATGTGGAAAGTTCTAATGAAAATGTTGCCAATATTTCGGTGAATCAAAATAATGTTAAAACGACATTAAATTTGTTAGATGGCAAGTTTTTTAAGTATGACTCTTCATCTTCGAATGGAAAAAGCATTCTGATGACCTGTGTGAGGTGTGAACCTAAAGTTGTAAAAATTAAAGGTTGTCCAAACTCGTCGTCAAACTTTTTGAGCCATTTAAAAAGAAAACATGGGGATGAAGCCGTTACTGAATATCACGAGTATGCCATACAGACGAATATACCGATGTAAAACAACATAGCGCTATTATAGTTTAAATCTTAAGCTATGGTCCGAACAGATTTTACAAGACGGTAAGAGGATGGTAAGAGGGCGGTAGCGTAATTATTAATAACTTAGTCCAAAATTAACTTAAGTCTGAATCAGTTATGTTACAACGTTTCAAAAATTATCTGCAATACATAAAATAATACAGCTTGCGTATATGTCGGAATAAAATAGATACCGTCGTAAAAAAGGGGGCTGGAATGCGTAGCAGCGCGTTAACCTATCACTCGATTTTTTAAAAATAATTTGAACATTAGAAATCGTCATATAATAGAACGCTGTAGTACGCTAGGTAGGTGTAGTCAAAAGCAAAACTGAGAAGCAACTGCTCTCTTCACCACCCGTCTATTCTCCTGACACCCACATAACTATTGGAAAATTACGTTCTAATAAGTTCAAGTAACGTCAAGCTGTAGCTTCAAATTGATAAAACATGCATAGTGTACAAAAAACATGACGAGAGGCAAATAATGGCGTTTAAAGATTAACATTGGGGACAGTGCTCATGCAACATGCATGCGAGATGACGAGGAACGTCCCAACCCGCGCCCGCAATCCACAGCTACAGTTCTAAGGCATTCACTTTGAACGCAATACATTTTTAAGTCTAGCAAAGTCAAAGTCAAATCATTTATTTCAAATAGGCCCATGTATGGCACTTTTGAACGTCAAAATTTACAGACTAATATAATTGATTCTAGTCGCCCCTTTCAAAAGGTAGTTTTCGTATGGAGAAGAATGGGCAAGAAACTCCACCGTTACTCTTTTAAAACGTTTTACAATAGTTTGTATTAGTACGTACATTAGTTAAATAATTATATGTGAAGACGATGCACATAGAATAAAATTACTATACAAAATAGGTAAAAACAATTAAAAATGAAGCAACGACAGATAATTTAATTATGTGATAGATACATGGTGCTCACATATTTACAAACATTGTAAAAGTAGACGATTTTCCTAATGTTTTTAAAATTAATAAGTCAGTGTGTGAGGAAGTAATCACAGAATTTAAAATCAATGTCATATAACACAAAATTATAAATTTTACAATTAAATTAGCAACCTGTTTGATTTTGTCTTGATTCTAAATTGTCCTATGGAACAGGACCAGCATGTTTCCAAGCACTCTTATCCTCTAATTTGTAATGTGCTTGTTTACAAAGCGTACTTTTAATATGAGTTTTAAATTTTCTTTCATTTAATTGCAATATGTCACAAGGTATTTTGTTGTAACATTTAACACAGTACCCCATAAAAGATGTATGTACTGCAGATAATCTGGAAAATGGTTGATCTAGTTTATCTTTATTTCTAGTATTAAAATTATGTCTATCACTTATTTTATTAAACAGATGTGGATTTTTCCTTACGTACATAATATTTTCATAAATGAATTGGCAAGGTACCGTCATAATATTAATCCTTTTAAATAGTTTCCTGAGAGATACGCGGCGACGTAGATTATAAATGGCTCTGACAGCTCTCTTTTGTAAAAGCTTTAGCAGATGGATACAATTATAGTAGAAGCAACGCTCCGGTTCAGAAACTATCTGTGTTCCTTTTCTTAATTGTAAACACCTGGATCTACTGTACAAGACATAAGAAGTTTTAATATTATTCTACATCACCGTGGCAAACTGATTCTGCCAAGAATGGCGACCCTGAAATCAATGTAAGGCTCGGCTTCAGTATTTTTATAGTTTATATGCAGGTGTAAACTTTTTTACACACACTGCGAGTCTGTGAAATAAATACATTGACAGCAGGATACTCGTATCAAAAAAGAGTACAGAGCACAGAGAGTACCGGTCGACTGAACTCTGCTCGGGTGAAAATAGACAATGTATATTTAATATTTTAGGATATTTCATGTACACGCTGAAATTTTAATGGTTGTTTTCCCGCGGCAGAACGATTTGCTCTTAGTAGTATTATTAAATTATAGAGTTAAACTTAAAAAAATAAAATGTTTTTGTTTTCAAATAATTCAAAAAAAAAATGCATAAACTTGAAAGCGTGAGAAACAATAGTAGCCACTAGACATAATGTAGGTTCTTCTCGAACCACATGCGTGGCTGCCGACAAAGCGAAGAGCGGTTCATAAATGTTCAGACCAAAATAAGCTGTCACGCGTAGTGATACGAGGTAAACTAGTCCACACGCACGCAGGCGGTGGCGGCGAGCCTCTCACCACGCACCTCCGCCCCGCGCCGCCGGCGCCGGCTCTCTCAGTTGACCGATGATCCGCAATCGTCGTATGACGCGTAAAGGGTCTTTCAAACAGGCGCGACACGCGACGCGACACAAAGACACCGCTCGTCGCGCGACGAGCGGTGTCTTTGTGTCGCGTCGCGTGTCGCGTCTGTTTGAAAGAGCCTTAATGCGATAATGTGATTTGCAAAAATGGATCAACATTACAGTTATTCCAATTTGAAGTACGTCGCTATGGTACAACCTGTACGCTAGGGCTAGTTATAACTTTACGCGGAGCCGCAAATCTTGGAGTCGCTACGTCTTCGCGGGGTTCTGAACCACAATGTCCCACAGGCCCGGATGATCATAACGGTGACATAGCGGCTACTCGATAATGGGCATTTCAAAACACTAGCGCATGCACAGGACAGAGGTCGATCAGCCGTTCATTCGACGGAACTCGATGAGGAGATAATCGAGTACTTCAAACGGGATCCTCGTCGAATTACGCGTATGGCTGCGGCTATGTTTGACGCAAGCCAAGACGGCACACTCAAGAACTGTGAAGTGTGTGTGACTATGAACTGTGTATCCCTATCATTTTGGAAGTGTAAGTACGTACTCGTACTTTTGTAAATAGCGAACAGTGAACCGTAGTTTAGTTATTAAAATCATTGTAAATAAGTTGGTTAAATATTTTTTTAATAGTTCTTAAATACTTAATTTTTATTGTACCATAGTAACGTACTTCAATTTTTTATTTTTTTATTCTCTTTATTTAATTTAGGGACTTTTATATAAAATACATGACAGTCCCATTACTTCAAATTGTAATAACTGTAATCTCGATCCATTTTAAGGGTCTTTCAAACAGGTGCGACACGCGACGCGACACAAAGACACCGCTCGTCGCACGACGAGCGGTGTCTTTATTTATGAAGCCTTTATTTATGAAATTCAGAAAATAATTTTATGTAAGATAATAAACTTGTTTTTCAGTTTTGGTTCAGTAAGTTGTAAGTAAAAAAGTATTTATGGCGGTTCTAAGCCCGTAGTATGAAGAGAAAATTGGAATAACTTTTAGGTACCTAAGTATTGTGTTTTGTGGAGTAGGAATATATCAGCACGCGTAGCATGACCACCGTAGAAATGAGTTGTGTCGACAGAAGAATAGACAAAAATGACGTTCCGTGTAGACAGGACGGCAGTAAAGTAGAAAGACACAACTGCACTTTTTACGCAATTCACTCTTTTCATAATTCGACTCAGAATTGTTTATTTTGTCATAGGATTTTTTTTCTTTGTTTGATTCTCAATTTTTATTGATATTAAGAGTGTCGAAGTATCGTATTTTGGAAGAAAACAATATTACAATAATATTGGATTTAACCATTTCCTTGGTAATGGTGCCGATTCTCTTGTACACCGAACTAAATTATCTAAACTATCACTAAAACCCCTTTATTTTTGGCTATGAAAATCTTAAAATTATTCTGAAACAAAAACTCCCTAAATTTAAATATAATTTTGACACAACTTAAATCGTATTTGACAATCGCGAGTCCACGTGGTACTCGTTTGTCCTACCCCGTGATTTTTTTTAGAGCCGGAGACGCGAAGGCTCGACGTATTTTATATGGAATTTTTCACTTTTTGTATGGAAAATAAGAAAAATTATTACCTACATTTTCAGTCTTAGGGGTTTGGGTGTTTTATAAAGGGGGCCGAAATTTTCATTATTTTTGCGATTAGACACACCATTTTCGAGATATAAGCAAAAGAAAAAAAAGATACAGTACTATTTTTGCACATGAATTCGAGGTGTTGGTGTGAATTTTAATTATGATAATTATTACTTATCACAGTTTTGCGTTTCATGATTTTGTAGATAACCGTATGTACTTTGTGGCCGTCGAGTAAAAAGTTTTCTACCGTCTTTAGCATGGCGATTACAAAATCAAATTGTCTTCACTATCTTAGTGATTTTGACAGTTTGGATAGAAAACTTTCTTCTGAAATAGTCTACATGTAAAAGGACCTCGACAAAGATCGTTAGAAGCGGAAGACAAAATGACAGATTGTAGAATGATTTCTACGGTGCGATGTCAAAAATGGAGAGACGAAATGTCAATTTGTATAGAAAGAGCTATGTCTATTCTTCGTAGAAATAGAAAGCGTCATGCTACGCGTGCAGCTGTAGCGGGAGGGTCAACGACCGCGCGTCGCTCGCGCCAGTCTCGTTCGCGCTGTAACTACAGCACTGAGAGACTGAACCTGACTGACCGAGACTGTTCCTTCTACAGGTTCTAGGTTGCTTTCAAGTTTTGTTTATCACAATTCTAAACCCGCCATTTTTGAACATTTCTTTTTTATTCTTTTATAAATCTATTGTACTACCAAGACAAAATCATTTTGCTGCGGAAAAACAACCATTAAAAATTCAGATTGTATAATACATGATAAGTCATCCAAAGGGGGAAAAGTGGAATTTATAAAAAACGTCTGGGATTCCCCTCTTTTGGGTGGGAAATTAGTAAATAGCTTCTCCCGCTCTGGGCGAAGCTGGAGGTCGTGTCAGACTCTTAGTGACCCACCCGTATTCCTTCAGTTGCCATGTTGCTGGGGGCCACGATACCTCTTTCTTACTTTATGGTGACCGGAAATCGGCCTGCGATTCCCGACCGTCAGGGCGCCTCCTCCTATGGCGGTTAGGGGCATGAGGGTGCGAAATTTGCCTCTCCCTCACGCGTTCCGCTTCCTCCTTCGCGAGCATTACTGCTTTGCAGAAGCAGGTGACGGCCTCCCATTTCCTCTCGCTCCGTATCTCAACCAGGGCCGGATTCGAGAGATCACCACCGCCGATCGCCTCCACGAGAACACGGCGATGTTTCGCCCAAGCCGAGCAGACCTCCACCGTATGCTCCACCGTGTCCTCCGGGCGATCCACACAATGGTGACACCCAGGCGTTTCTTCCCGCCTTATCCTGAACAGGAACCCCCAAAACAGCCGTGTCCGGTGAGGACCTGCGTCAGGCGAAAGGTGAGGATGCCGGTGCGCCTCTCTAGCTACTCCTCAAAGAGTGGACTTATAGCCGCAATTGTGGCGTGCCCAATTATGATAATCCTATGTTGTCCCACTGCAAAGCAAATGCCTCCCTTCCGTCTTTTCACTTTTACAAGTGATTGTTTTATATTATATTTTCTCTTAATTAAACTTAATTTTTATAGTTAATTGATTCAGGCGTGACCGCAAGGAAATCCATAATAAAATGATGATGTGGATATATTTAGTAACCTGTTCCGCTTAGCTATTTCTAAAGAGTCTTGAAAAGACCCTGGAAGAAATCGACACGTGTTTCACCTCTCGTGTTTCACGACAAATTAATCGTCATCTTGAGGATGCCTTGTTGAAACTTCATAATTGTGTAAGTGATGTTATTAAAGGAAACTTTCAGAGTGCATATGCTAAATAATTAAGTTTTTCTAGTTTTAATTTGACTAAAGTCAACCGATTTCCCTCATCGCTGTTTGTTTGTGATTGTTTTTACTCTACATCACATTTAATTATAGCAAAATTATGTGAAAAAAAAGACTGATTATATATTACTTTGACGTTTTATTTTGTTTATTGCATTGTATCTAATCACTATTTTTTAAGGTTAAAAAATCAAAAGAAAAAACACGGAACCCTTATATTACAGGATCACTCGTGTGTCTGTTTGTCGGTCTGTCACAGTCTATTTTCTTCGAATCTAATAAACCGATTAAGTTGAAATTTGGTACACATTTGTATTTCTGTGACCCAAACATGGACGTGTAACGTAAATAAATTAATTTTGAACATGGAGGTCACTTATGGGGGCAAATAAAAAAAAATTGCAAACTTTATCGTGTGCCATACCAAAAAAAGGGGTTGTTGCGAGGATCTAAAACATATTTTATATGTAATTTTAAAATAAATATATTTAAAGATATTTAAGAAAAACGTTTTTACAAAAAAAAAAAAACAACCGACTTCCAAAAAAACACTACAAAATAGAAAATAACTTAAATTTCGAAATTTCGGTGTCTTTGGTTTTGTGTTTTAGTTATTTGCCACCGACTTTCGAAAAAGTTATTATTTTACTTTGTAGTGTTTTTTTGGAAATCGGTTGTTTTTTTTTAGTTTTTTTTTCTCGCTTTTTAGAGGGTAGTTTGTAATTTATCTAAGTTACAATAGCTTAATCTCAACGCCTCATCACCTTTTACAAAATATTGCTTTTCCCGATTCAGGTACGTTAATCGTTGAGGACTTCTCCTGGTACTTAACCATCAGCTCCACTTCTCCATGTACACTGGACGAGCATAAATTGCATCGCAACCACATTGCATTGAAGTAATCGAATCGCAACCCGTGAAATACCTATTATTGAGTAATTTCATGATCATTTGTGGTTTTCATCATCAGTACCACTTCACCAAATGGTGGTTTCCAAGAACAACTGCACAAGTTACTATAAAAAAACAATAATCGAAAACGGTTGGCGTAATATTGAGTTATTCGTCCATTCGTCGCGCACATACTTAATGCAAATTTAAGACTTATATGGTTTTCTCATAGATGCCATTGTCAGAACTAGACCAAATGAGACCACACGGGAAGCACCAGCTTTCAAATAAAAAAAGAATCATCAAAATCGGTTCACCCAGTCGAAAGTTCTGAGGTAACAAACATAAAAAAATAAATACAGTGGGATTGAGAACCTCCTCCTTTTTTTTGAAGTAGGTTAAAAATAGATAAAAATTGACTATTCCCTTATCTCCGAAGCTACTGAGCCTAAAATTAAAAAAAAAAAATAGAGAAATTTTGAGAATACAGATAATGGTTCTTTACCCATAGATTACAGGAAAATCGATAAGAAGTCTTAAAATAACATGGTAAATCTCTCAATAATGTACGTAAAAACTTATATTGCAGTTGGAGGGTATAGGGGAACATGTTTTTCAAATACAATGTTAAGTTTGTATTCGGGACGAGTTCTTTCCAACTATGGAACCCTTCATTATGCATGGTCCGACACGTATTTGCCTGTTTTTTTTATTTACTTTAAGAGCGTAGAAATCAAAAGTAAATATAAGGGGGAAAAGTGAAATAATCCAAAGTGAAAAGGGGAATTTCTGGATTTTTTTTTACATTAAGGTCGAGTTTTTCCCCCCGAGGGGGATTCTCTCAGGAAGGAATAGTGGAATAAGCCTACTAATTCCATGCTGCCATGATAGTAGGTACTAAGTGAAAGTGAAGTCACTTATACTGCGGTAAATCCTTTTAATTAACAACAATATACGCTATGAACAATATACATAGTCTTACACTTAATCACTTAGTCTTTTTCGTATATCCTGCTCGATAGTCCAAAATATACTAACTCGAAAAACAGTATTCGATTTACTTAACAGCTCTGTGTTCATGTTACAAAAGTGGGGCAAAGCGCGCGAGTTTTAAGTCAATAGATGGACGTTTAATTTATATCAAATGGCAACTGTTTATTATATTAATCATTAATGCTTTGTATTTGGATTCAAGTTAATTATTACGTATTTAAACATAACATAATGTTTAAATACAGTATCATGTTTTATCGAACTAAATTACCGTTACTAGTCAAGTTGCGTACTAATAAAATGTTAAATTCACATTGAAATATCTTGATTTATTTTGTAATAGCTTACATTCGTCACAGATAATATAATAGTCATTCGTCCATCCTGACCTATGAGTCGCGCCCTCGCGAAGTATAAATAAAAAATAAGTCCAAACAACTTAGTATAGGAAATCAAAATATACACACAAAAAAAAACAACTTTGCTTATATAATGTAATACATTTCTTTCTTTAAGTACTAAATGAGTACTAAATAAACAAAGAAAAAAAAATAATAACAATAATACTTTTTCCAATGATTTATGGCTTATCTGAATTAGGTTAAAAATTAAGTGCCAACAAATTTAATAATAGTTAATATTATCATTAAAAATTCATTTACAAACAATCTGTCAATAACAATCAACTAAGTACATTAACATCATGTTTTTTAACAAAATAGAACCAAAAAATGATGATGTGGATATATTTAGTAACCTTTTCCGCTTAGCTATTTCTAAAGAGTCTTGTAAAAACCCTGGAAGAAATCGACACGTGTTTCACCTCTCAACGAGGCATCCTCAGGATGACGATTAACTTGTCGTGAACTCGAACACGGCGTGTTGCCACACCAAGCACCGAGCGTAGACGCCGCGTGTCTACGCTCGGTGCTTACTACCATACTAGCCATACTAGCCATAAAAACACATTGTAGCCTCTTAAAGGCGTTTACCTCTACTACTATACTATCCGATTAACTAAGCTATACTATTCGCAACTACTAATAACGAAACTGACCGCCTATAAGAAATTCACTTAAATTCATAAAGTGTTCAACATAACTAATTTATTGAAATACTGCCACAATTTAGTGGTCTGTATCCATATCCGAATGATTACCATCATCGCCTTCATTACTCTCGTCAACCGACTGGTACACAAGCCAAGGGTAAATTTTATCAACCGAAAAAATTCCTACATATTTTTGTTTACCCTTTTTCTTTGTAATAGGCGTGTCCTCTACTTCGTATCTGTCATTCTGTAAGACTTTGGTAATGCGGTAAGGGCCTAGACATTTTGGAACTAATTTCTTACTCTTGCCTTTCTGATCTACTTCTTTTTCTACCCTAACCAGCTGTCCTACATCAAACTGACGTGGGGGAATTCTAGCCTTATCAAAAACTTGCTTTTGTTTTTCCTGAGTACGTACTATTCTGTCTAGTGCTTCGTTTCTAATATCTTTTAGGTTACTGATATTAGTATCATCATTTTCCTGAACTGGTAAAGCCAGTCTACTCTCACTCAACCCTTTTAGCCGCAACCCGAATAACAATTGAGCTGGGGTTTTACCTACTGCTTTATTGGTGGTATTATTTAAACCCCATTGTACTTGTAGCAAATACTCATCCCATAGTCTTTCGTCTTTTCCGAAGGTCATGGCCGTTAATGAATCTAATACCGTCCGATTATAACGTTCTACCTGACCGTTTGCGCGAGGAGTAGCGACAGCATTTAGAATATGTTTCACACTCTTTTCTGACAAAAACTGCCTAAGCTTTGAGCTCGTGAAAGTAGTACCTCTGTCTGTAATTATTCGAGAAGGTACCATGAACAAACTAAAATATTCTTTAAAAACTGAAATAGTTGTGTGAGTTTTCGTATTTTTAACAGGCTTAAGGATAATAAATTTCGTGAAAGCGTCAATAATGGCTAATATGTACTTATTCTTTCTTTTGCTCTCATTGAACGGACCTAGGTGGTCTGCATGTATGGTGTGGAAAGGTTCAGATATCTTCGGTATTGGATGTAAAAACCCGGACCTCTTTCCAGCCGGTACCTTTTCATGAGCGCATTGAATACACGCTTGACAATACTTTTTAACAATTTTGTTTATTTTTGGGAACCAGTAAGTTGTTCTAATTTTGTCTAGTCTTTTCATAAGAAAAATGACCTATATCATCATGGCAAGCACGTAACACTTGCCATCTGACACCTTTTGGCACATACCATCTAAGTCCATCGTCCGTTATTTTGTAAACTACTCCACGTTTTAAAATAAAATTTTGTTTTGTGTAATTAATTTTGATTAAATCTTTATCATCTAGAACCCGTTTAATCCTTTGCGTCTCATCATCATTCATTTGAACTGTGGCTAACCAATCTACAGTAATATGGAAAACTTGTAAATCAATAGGGTCGGTACTGGAAGCATTTTCTTGCCAAGGGTTCCTACTTAATGCATCTACGTGCATCATAGAAGTTCCTGGTTTATAAATTATATTAAAATCAAATTTCTGGATGATACTCCACCAGCGAGCAACACGCGGAATCATATCCCTTTTAGTAAAAGTGGCACGTAAAGAGTTACAATCAGTAACAATAGTGAATTCTAAACCTATTAAGTAACATCGAAATTTAGTTAAACTATTTACAACCGCCAAGGTTTCTAATTCATATGATGAAAAGTGTTGCTCTTCTGGTGAGGTACGCCTACTAAAATAAGCGACTGGTTTCATAATTTGATCACCTGTTTCTGTAAGAGCATACCACCTACACCGTGTTTACTGGCATCCGTATGCAACTCAGTAGCGGCACTAGGATTGTACAAAGTCAAGATTGGTCGAGATACTAACTTTGCTTTTAACTGATTAAATGCGGTCTCTTCTTCTTTGCCCCAAGTCTACGAAACACCTCCTTTAAGTAACTGTGTCAATGGTCGAGCTATTATCGCTAAGTTTTTAATAAAGCGCCTAAAAAAACTAGCCAGGCCTAGGAATTGCCTAACATTATGGACATCTTTAGGGGTAGGAAATTTATCAACTGCGTCTATTTTACACTTCCCCGGTTTTATACCATTTCCCGAGACTTCAAAACCAAGAAATTCAATTTTTGAATGAAAAAAGTTGCATTTCGAGAGTTTTAATGTAAGACCTGCATTTTTAATTTTATCAAATACCGATTTTAGTTTTTTCAGACCATCCTCAAACGAAACCGAAGGTACAAGGACGTCGTCCATGTATACGACGACCGTGTCAAATCTTAAGTTATCAAGAACTTTATTGATAGTTCTTTGAAATACCGCTGGTGCATTTGTCAGACCAAAAGGCATTCTATTAAATTCGAATTGCCCTTCTGGTGTGACAAAAGCAGTTTTTTGTTTGTCGCTTTCAGCTAACTCTATTTGGTAATACCCTGACGCTAGGTCTAAAGTTGTATATAGACTATACCCCACTAACCTTTCCATCTGATCCTCTATGTGTGTGCTGTTTCACAGTTTTCCGATTTAAAGCCCTGTAATCTATACAGAGGCGCTTCTCACCGTTTTTTTTTTTACTAAAATAATCGGACTTGCAAACGGCGAACAAGATTCTCTTATG
The DNA here is from genome assembly GCA_916610215.1 of Omphaloscelis lunosa. Taxonomy (NCBI): domain Eukaryota; kingdom Metazoa; phylum Arthropoda; class Insecta; order Lepidoptera; family Noctuidae; genus Omphaloscelis; species Omphaloscelis lunosa. The sequence continues at coordinate 23,065,456 of OU744249.1, forward strand.
ATACCACATTGTAGTAATTCATCGGTCATACCCCTAACCTCTTGTTTTTCCTTATGCGACAACCTATAAGGCCTGTAAACTACAGGCTGGGGGTCCATTAGATCAATGTTCATCGTCTCTACATTAGTACAGCCTCACTCGGTCAATTTAGTAGCAAAACAAGTTCGGTAACGATTTACAACATCCAATAATTGCAATTTCTGATCCTGGTTTAAGCTATCGTCCAGAGACAAGTCACCCAAACGAAATGGTTCCATAGGACTTGCAACATTAATCTTATTTATAGTAGGACAACTTATAATTTTTATTTGTAAAAATTGCCCTCTAGCTATCAGCTGGTCTTTTTTAAAGGTTTACATTTGAGGAAATATTATCGACTAATAGTACACCTTTGCCATTTTCAATTGAGTAAACACCCTCTTCTATATTATGGTCTAAATTAGGGATGGACCTATAACTACCGTATACCAATATGGAACCTGTTACGTTCGGAGACGAGTCAACCTCTATATAGGAACATCCGGGCAGAATTGAACAAGATTCTTTTGAAAATAGTTTAACCACGCCAATAGTTTCTGGAAATTCACGAGATATTATTAATTCATAATCGGTTTTTAAGATTTTAACCCCCAATGCTTCGGTAAATGACTGACCAACCAATAATGGATACTTCAAAAAATGATCAGGTACAACAATAACATCTAATTCGACAATGACTCCTTGAATTTCCAAAACTACTGGACACCGACCTATCGCATGAACTACCGCTCCACCAAAACCCGTCATTGCCACTGAATAAGTCCTATCCCATTTACCTAATACTCCTACAGCATCGGCGTTTCTAATGAGCGTACATTCGCTACCCGAATCTAAATAACCTACTTTTTTGTGACCTTTGATAAAAACCGTTTGTAACATGTGTTCACCCTTAGCGAGCGTTCACCTAGCTTTTTAGCTTAGTTTTGTATGCCCCTGGCTGGAGGCTTTGAGTGTAGCAGCTTAAGGCAACCACAGGATTGACCGGTTAAATAGTCATGACCTCAGAGGTCAGCTATGAGATGCCCTACAGAAAAAAAAAAACCGTCGGGCGCCTCCCCGTAGGTGCGCCGAGTCGGCATCCCCGTCGCTGGTCGTCCTCTGCTGGGCCTCCCCTAGGAAACTGGGGGTTTCACCCGGCAGGGATAGACCGCCGGGGTGTCGTGAAGAAAGCGACGCTTCAATAAGCGTCGCGGCGCTCCTACGGAACTATTCAATGCAACCAAACACACGAGTGCGACCGAAACCCCGCACTCACTACCATGGCCGCTAGAGGCAGACAAAATGACAATGACAATGATTAGCGGGTCACAGTATAGCCTCCGCGGGCGAGGGGCTACGCTCTGACCCCGCTCGCCACGCCGCCTTACGGGGGCGTCGCGACACCTCGACAACCGTCGGGCAGTTGCCCACCAGACACAACACCCGTCTGGTCGGCGGATCCTCCTTTTTCTATGGTGGTTGAGTGAACTTTACAACCTGTTCCTCATACCGCTAAAGGTACATGTGTATTGTGTTGTAATTAAGGAGAACTTGAAATAAATTTAAAATAAATATACCCAATATCTGTGTATTACCTACATTAAAATAATAAATCTATCATCTATAAATAGAAAGTACCTTCAATGCAAAATTGTGTGAGTGCGATCTTCTAAAACTATGAAATGGAGATTGATGCGGTTTTTATTATCATTTAGTGTAATTATGACAATAATAATTGACAAATAAAATATAAAACTGATAATATTTAAAATGAATTGATAAAAATTATAAACATCATTATTTTTTTATATGGCAGATATATAGGCTCGAACATATTCAACATTCTTTTGATGGCTTAATAAAAATTATTTTAGTTTTATGCCTTCACCGATTCTGTGTCTTCTTGGCCATGATAGTTTGTTATATAATTATAAGAAGGGGAATGAGCCTTAATAACACCAAAGAGTAGAGTCACCAAATGGAGTTTAAGTCAAGCTTTCATTTTTAAAATGTTGTGCTCATTGAAGAAAAGTGTAACATGTTCCCTAAACGGAACTTTAAAACAGAAGCGTGTACAGGCATTTTGAAGTTTTTGGACCATTCTTTCAGTTTTTGACAGTAGTCGTTGGCCATACACTGTGTCCGCAGAATTCAACTTTGATAAAACCAAAGACTCCACAAGCAAGACTCGCAATTTTTCACTAAGATAGGGACGGGCTTTATAAACTCAAACTCAAACTCAAAGCATTTATTTCAAATAAACCAATTACAGGCACTTTTGAATTGTCAAGGGGTCGGTCAGTCAGAAAGATGAAGCTAGTCGCCTATTTCAAAGCGTAGTAGGTACCTATGGAGAAGAACGGGCAAGAAACTCCATGGACACTCTTTCAAATCACAATATGTTTACAAAATATTGGTTACATCATTCATGTTAAAGTTATAAATGTGAGAACGATGCAGAACGATAAAAGCGTCCGTAATAAAAAATAAAACAAATAAAACAATTAAAAAATCAGATTAAAATAAGCCATGGCAGCTAGAAGATGACCAGTCCCTACTGACAGCGCCCGTTCACGAACATGACGCATGGATTAGCACCATTCAGCTCAACCATTTTGAAGGGAGCTAAATGATCCAACACACACGCCGCCGTCAGCGAGACATTAGAGTGACCATGACATATTCTCAGCCGCAAGGGCACATTCAAGTCAATGAAAGACGTACCTAGTAAATGGTAGCTTTAAAGTAGGTACATAGTACTCACACGTGTTATGAAATTATACAATGCTAAGGGATCGAATTTATACAATGCAAAGATGAGTAGTTTTTAAATCTTTAGCAACTCGAACAATATTTTCAAATGCTAATCAATTAGTTTATGCGCCCTTGTGGAGCAGGACCAGCGTTTAGCAAGGCATTTATATCAGCGATGTAATCCCCCAACTTATAATATGCTTGGCTGCATAGTGTGCGTTTTATATAAGATTTAGATTTCGTTTCATTCAGTTGAAGTATGTGGGGAGGTATTTTATTGTAACATTTTAAACAGTACCCCATGAAAGATGAGTCCACTTTAGCCAATCTGAAACCTGGTTGAACTAATTGGTCCCTATTTCTAGTGATATAATTGTGTCTTGCACCTCTTTTACTAAAAAGATGTAGATTTTTCCTTACGTACATAATGTTTTCATAGATATATTGACAAGGTACCGTCATGATGTTAATATCTTTAAACAGTTAGAGAGTCGCACCTGCGGAGGCCATATATGGCTCTGATGGCTCTTTTCTGCAGAATAAAAATAGACTCGATGTCTGCAGCCCGACCCCATAGTAAAATACCATACGACATAATACTATGAAAGTAACTGAAATAGACTAGCCTCGCGGTATCTACATCAGTAAATTGACGTATTTTTCTCACAGCATATGCTGCTGAACTTAGCCGTCCTAAAAGGGATGTTAAATGAGGACCCCACTGAAGCCTTGAGTCGAGCGTGATCCCCAGGAAAACAGTTTTATCGACAAATTCTAGTTTCTCTTGATTCAATACTTTCTCACAATTACTACTTTTGACATTTGGTAAAGAAAATCTTATGCATTTAGTTTTTTTACCATTTAATACTAAATTATTAGCAGTGAACCAATTTTGGACTTGCAGCAGGGCGTTATTTACGTCGTCAAGATTTGATGCACGTCTATTAATTTTAAAAATTAAGGAAGTATCATCAGCAAATAACACCATTTGTGGTTGGGTTTTTAACAAATGGGGCAGATCGTTAATATATACTAAAAAGAGGAATGGACCTAATAACGATCCTTGTGGTACACCCATTTTTACTTTTAAAGCAATTGACACCATTTATTTGAACTGCTGTCTACCATTTAAATAAGATTTTACTAAACTAAGCGCAAGTTTTCCAAGTCCGTAATGCTCAAGTTTCGAGATTAAGGTTTCGTGGACGACGCAATCAAATGCCTTGGAGAGGTCACAAAAACATCCTCTGGCGTCTTGGGCCTCTTCCCACGCCGTAAATATGTGCTTTAATAAGGTGAAACCATACTGTTGATCATGTAAGATTTTATTGGTGTTAAAATGAGCACCAATAAAATGAGCATTTGATTAAGCATTACTTTTTCAAACAACTTGCTGAAAACCGGCAATACGGATACGGGTCTATAATTATTGGTGTATTTACTGTCCCCGGATTTAAAAAGTGGTATTACCTTACTATATTTCATTAGATCAGGGAAGACTCCTTGATCCACACACAAGTTAAATATTAAGGCTAAGTACGGCGCTATAGTCTCAATAATGGAGGTACAAACTTTGATAGACATTCCCCATAGATCTTCGGTTAATTTGATCTTTATTTGCTTCAAAGCTTTTATTACTGTTATGGGGTTTATATGTTTGAATTTAAATTCAATCGGACAGGATGAAACGTTTGCTCTTAATAAATCAATAGAACGCGAGGGCGAGGAATTTAAGGTTTCAGTAGTTATAAGTGGTATACTGGTAAAGAAATTTAAGAATTCTTGAGCAACTTCTTTGTTAGTGCTTATGAGACCACTTGAAGTTTCTAGTGTGAAATCATTTTTATGTCTTTTATTCCTGTTAGTCTCGTCATTGATTATTTTCCAAACAGTCTTTATTTTATTATCGGCTGATTTGATCTTGTTGCTAATGTACAAGGCTTAAGCTACCTTGCAGGTATTTTTAAAAGTTTTAGAGTAAGTAGCAACATATTATTACGAGCTGGGTATGGGATAAATTAATTACTACCAATCAAACAATAAAATAACTTTATTAAACACAAAACACTTAAAACTTAATCACAAATACACTACTGATCACTATTCGCTTAGATATCGCACTTCTAGTTCACTTCGTTGTATCGCCTGAATCAGACTACCACATCGTTGAGTCGTCGCGACGTCCCCGCAAGGGGACGTGGCGAGCGGGGTCGGAGCATCGCCCCTCGCCCGCGGGAGCCATACAGTGGCCCATTAATATGGGCCCCTCAATTCGATGCGCCTCGGACGGCGTCGTAGAATTCGACGCATCTTGCGAGCAAGATGCGTCTGTGTGTTTGGTTGCTATGAATATTATTGTAGGCGCGCCACGGCGCTAGCTCTTGTAGCGCCGCTTTCTTCACGACATCCCGGCGGTCAGTTACCACATCGTGTGTCGGCGCTCTGCTTTTATACCGCCAATATTCACGAACATTCCGGCGATGTGTAGAACGGTTCCATAAAAACATCAACAACAAACATTACCAAGAAATACAAAAGTAGTAGGTATAAAAAAATAATAACCTACTTGTACCGAATAAAGAAGTATGTACTTTATGCCCTCGGCGTACGGTCGAAATTACAATGACAATTCCTAATATATTTTTATAAGTAGTTACCTACTTAACTTCAAACTAATAATAATGGCATGCTTCTCGAAGTTTTTAGCGCAAACACACTGTAATCCGTGCTTTCTCAAAAGATCCCGTACGTACGACGTAACAATATTTATTAAAAGTTTCAGAGTTAATATAAGGCTTAAGGCCATACAGCTCAAACAATTTTTCCCAACTTTTCCTAATACCCTTGGTTGCCCAATCACTGAACAAAAAATTTGGGCAAATAGTTTTAGTTTTCTTTTTTAAAGTATTATTGAACTCGGTGCGCACTACCGAAAATAATTCCTCATATATAATTCATTTGCATTTTTTATAATATGACCCGGTATACTTAACTTACTAATTAAGTTATTATTAAATCTACTTAGATTGCTGGTTGTTATTTGTCTAGATTGTATCTGAATTCTTTGTAATGGTGTATTGGAGTTGAAAGTAACCGTTTGACCACTATGATCAGAAGGGAGATAATTTACAATGGCTTTATGTAAGTAGTCACAGCAACAATAAACATTATCAATACATGTAGCAGTATTTGTAGTTATGCGGGTTGGTTCTTAAAACACATTTGATAAATTAAAGAGACTTAATAATCGACTACTATTTGAACTATTTTCAAAGATATTAATATTGAAGTCACCACAGATAATTAGTGATTTTTTTCCCGATGCAAGTTTTGCTAGAACATCTTCCATTACTGACTCAAATATGGAGTCGTTTTGATAATTTGGAGGTCTGTAAACGCATGCATATACAATCTTAAGTCTATAACAGCAATTACGGATAGACTCAGATACGTATTTGTGGAAACTAAGTTCTGTGTCCATGATAAGACCCAAATTACGTACTTCGTAGACCCGTTCGATAGGCGCTCCCATAACAGTCACACAGTCCGCACAGTGTTTAATTTTAACTAACTTGTTTTTAGTTCCAAAATGCATATACTTCGTTTTTGTAGGGTTCAAGGCAAGCGTGTTGGCATCCATTGCATTATGTTTTCAAGATCCTTGTTCATAGTCTTCCGACTTAAATGATATATAAACTTGTGTATCATCGGCATAAATATGGTATTTACATTTATTTATATTTCTAATTATATCGGCACAATACAAAATAAACAATACTGGCCCAAGAATCGAGGCCTGTGGAACCTCCCTTCCTACTGAGCGATGTCTAGAGACATCTGTTGAGCCGTCCGTCCGGCGTATTTCAACAAATTGCATACGGTCGCCAAGATACCTATCAAACCATTGTATTGTGTCATCGTCAAGTCCATAAAAACAATCTTTGATAATAATAGAGGAATGTTAATACGGTCAAACACGCGTGAAAAATCAAGCAACACCAAAAAAGTGCACATCCCATTATCTTGAGCAGACAAAATATTGTCTGACACATCCAACAAACCCGTGGCTGTACTACGGCCTTTACTAAACCCTGATTGAACATCTGGGAGGATTTTATTTGTCTCTAAAAATTCAACCAATTGCGCACATACTACTGTCTCTAAAACTTTGAAAGTACCGGCAGTATACTAATAGGTCCAAGATCCTTCATGTCCACTACGTTAAGAGTCTTCGGCAATGGGTGCACTTTGGAAATTTTCCATAGCTCAGGGAAAGATGAGGACGTGACAGATGTTTTTACTAAAGCCGTCACGGATAGATATTGTTTTATACTTTGAAGGATTAATTTAATATGGAAAAACATGCAGCATTCATACTCCGCAATGATGCATAGCATTCATGGAAATGCACCACGACTTTGAACAGAAACTAGTGATGTATTTAAGTACAAACCAACTGTTTTTTCCTACAGTGTTTGTATCATTTGTATAGGTACATAATTATAACTAGTTGTGAGTATAATGCGCCTACTGTTTCTCAATACATTTCCATTAAATTTTTTCACTCCGTGATCGTGATCAAGGTTTGCTCACAAGCGCGCAGATTATGCGGAGGGCATTCAAATATTCATATTAAAGGGACGATGACAGACTTTTAATGATTTTATACTGAAGATGACGCGAGTCGCGATGATGATTTTATACTAAGCGAGTAGTGTTAATGATTTGGAAAAAATATATATTAAAGTAGAGCTTTTTTTTTAAATATTTTACATAGTGAAATTAATTTGTAAAGTTAGGTCTAACGCGAATAAAAAAACCGAGAATTGCGCAAAATCTATTAAGCGTATTTTTCTGAAACTTTCACCATTTTAAAGATAATTTAACTATTGATCTTTTAGTATTACAGTTTTATTAAAATACCTTTTTTTTATGTATAATAAATCAATAATGCGTTTAATTTAGGACAGCGCTCCTTGATGGGTGAGTCCTATTACTGGCTGGAGGTACGACGCGTTGCGTGAGCTCAGTACAGAACATGCAAGCTAACCACTCAAGGTCATTGTCCTATATCTGCGTGTTAAGTGCATAACAAGTAAAAAGCGTAGGGCGGGGGTGAGGCAGCCGGGTTAGCGGGCGAGAGGCGGAGGGGCGGAAGAAGGTCGCTGGTACTCGGCGCGATTTAAAAGGTAGTCCTCATAAAAGCTTAATATACGGCTGGAAGTATCCGCGATAGAGTGCCGGACACAAACACCTCCACAACACACTGCGGGCGGGCACTCGCGTGACGTCACTGCTCTCTATCTGAATGTTGTAAAGGCGGCTCCCACCGCTCCTTTGTCCTCGTAACGTAATTAGTCGTCAGGAGCCGCCATTAACAGCATACTCATATCTGTAGCACACTCGCGGGACACTCCACTCTGCTTGTCTTAGTTTTGCGGAATTCTCGTGGCAGTATGTCTAGTGTTACGTAAGTAAGAATTATCTCGATACGATCGTCGAAATGTTTAGAATAGTTTAAGTAGAGTGTTAGAAGTTTCTTGCTGACGATGTCGCACCATTGAGATGTAAAATCAACAGGCTTATCAGAGTATAAGTAAAATGGGTTTACAATAGACTGCACTAAATAAACTCCATTCAAAAATACTCTCGCAGAAGGATATTGGCGGCCACTCCACGTTAATATTTAATTTTCGTTAGAACGCACCTTCGTGTGAGGTTACTCGCACAGATAATATTTACTCACATTTACATTCAATGAGCAGCTTACATAAAAATCCTTCTCCGCTGAGCGCGTGACGTCAGCTATTTGTAACCATTTAAAACCTGTTCGCAGCCAATCGCGGTACGATAGATGTTCATTTTATTAAACTACTGTTTAAGAAACCGTAGGAGAGAATGAAGGAACTTTGAAAAGGTTATAAATAATAAATAAGAGGAAATATAATAGATGCTGTCTCTTCACAGTCAACAACTCTCTTGGATGTAACATTTACCAATATTCACCCCTAGCTTCCTCTAATCATTTTCATTTGATTTGTAAATAGGTATGTCTGGTTTAATCGTTCATTGACGCAAATCGTCAGCACGTGGATAAAGGTAATTCAGAGCCACTAATTAAAATTGTTTCAACTCGACGATTGACCTCTTGATCTATCGCGATCAATGAAGCCTATCATTAGATAAACCTGAAACATTATCTTGTTCAGAATTGATCGGCAGAAGTGCATTAGTCGCGTAGTATTCAAACAGTCGCTTATGAACCTAGTCGAAGATCGCAGCAGGCGCTCACGAATCAGGAAAGTCCAGCTACACGATTAGGGAGGAACTCATACAGCGGCCGCGGCGGCGCACTATAGAAAATAAAGGTCTGTTTCTGATTAAAAAACAATATTTTTTTTTATTTCTGAATATTATGTTCTAAAATTTTGCACAAATATAGAATAGTGTATATAGCTTCAAATGGAATGTAATTTATTATGACTGAATTTAAAACCATACATTAAAAAATAAAACAAATTCAAAATTATCAAAAATGTCCAATATTTATTTTCTAACAATGAATACTATTATTTTAATATTTACAAAAACCAAATATCATATAGTACATCAAAATAAAAATCAATTTAAATAATAAAACCATTAAAAAAAATGTGATTAAAATCGAACACAGATTAATTAATTAATTGCAATGTTTACTAAATTGTATGTCATTTATACTTTATGAACATCGGGATCTAAAATTAATTCGTTCACTTTCAAGAGATCTAAAATGTCTTCATCAAGTTCCTTCACGTTTTTAGTATACGGTTTTCTATTGCTGGTTATGTAAGGATTTGAAGTATAAAGAAGAGTATGACATACATCCTCGTTTGTAGCGGATCTTGAGAATTTTTTAGCACGATGTAGACGAATTTTTTTATAATCCTTTTTACGAGATTCTTGCGCATCTTCCGAAAGTTGACCAATAGGAAGTATGCAAAATGGTTTATGACATATTCTTCATGAATCTAAATTTTGTGAACTGTTTGTCTATGATCAATCCTAGCTCTTCACGAAAACGCCTTTGTACCAGGGTTTTCTTCTCTTGCTTTAGTCGTTTCTTTTCTTCGCTTGTGGCTGACCATGTTTGGAAAGACAGATTATAGGAAATATGTAAAATCATTTCCATACAACGAATCCAGGCGTGCAAAGTAGTCCGTATTGATAAGAATCTTCATTTTCAGGCCTAGCAGTCACTTTAGTCAAATCGTTAATTTGGCGTGGAGTAGCTCCACATATGTACATGTGAAACCCGAAGGTGTATCTGTTAATACCTGAGCTACTTTGCCATCTATCATTGTAAGAAAGAGATCATGCTTCACTTGCACTCCCTCACCTTCTTTGTTAATTAATGATGGACCCAAAGAATGTAATTGACCTTTTATTTCATCCACAACAGCTTTAGTTTTCTCGGGAGTTTCTTTGCAAAATTCTATTAATATAGGCCGGCAAAAACGAATACATGAAGGTACCGGATTTTGCCAGACAACATCACCTGTTAGCTCGTTAATTAACTTTATAGGCACCAAAGAAGTGATAAATAAATTTGCATCAGAAATTAGTTCAGACTCTTCTGGCAGTTTCTGTTTGTACTGGCTTTGACCGGATGAGCCATCAAAGCCCCATTTACTGTATAGAAGTAAGTTTTTCAATCCATTCCTATACACTGAATCTATTGTCAATATTCTAGCTGCAGTGTGATCTAATAAATCTTGAAGGCTTACTATTTTTGCACTTGTGTCTGTAATTTCTATAGCTGAAGATGGTGGATAGCAAGTAGTTTTAACTTCTAGCACTTTGTAATATGGTGGAAACACAAAACATTTTCGTTCGTTCGTTAAATTTCTCAAGTACAAATATTGTGCTTTAGTTAAATCCAGTCAATAAATACGCTCAATGCTTCTTCATCCGTTAACATTTTTGTCTGCCTTGCGTCTTCTATGAGAATAAGGTCTTATTTTCACTGTCAGCAAACCTTAATGTTTCCACAAGTTTAGCTTCTGTTCCTTCTCCTATCGAACGTAACCCTTGAAGATATGCATTATAGACGTGTTCAAATCCATATTCATTAAGTAACATTGTATTTTTTTTCTTTTACTGGATTCTGACAAGTCTGGATAAGATACACACGGTCTTCCACGTTTTCCAGAAGAAGTAGATGGTGTGGAGACGGTTTTAACGTCTTCAGAGTTCGGTAAAGTTACTGAATATTCTGATTCCAACCAATTACTGTTTTTCATTAAAAATATATCCTTTTTCAGTGAAGCTTCTGTCCTTCGTTCACTAAAAGCGGGAATAATATGTCTTTGAAAATCACTGAGGATGAAACATAAGTTGTCTACATATCTGTAATTTTCTTTTAAAACTGTTGATAATGCCTCCAATGATTTTCCTCCTTCGATATACGAAAGTATTATTTCACGTTTAAAACACTTCTGTTAATTCACCACTATTCTTTTATTTACAATGAAATGAAACAACTGTTTATATACTATATGAAATATGAGGGTAGTGTGCATCTTGTTGATTCATATTTTCATACACAACATGAGTGCAAAAAAGATAAACGCCCTAATATCAACGATAAATTACAAAACTTACCGCAAACTATTGATGCAAACAGCAACATTTCAAACCGCAATAGATAGCAAGTGGTTTTCCGTTTTCTGACTTTTATCACATTTTTACTAATTACTTCGAAAACCGCAAATATCCGCAGCTTTTTTTATTTGATTATATTTATGGATAGCTAGGCTACAAATGAACATTAAATGTAAAGCAGGGGTAAACGTGGGCAACTGTCAAAAGTCTCGATGAACTTTAAAAAAACCTTTTTTTCACCATATTTTATTTTGCAATTATTTTAAGGTAAACGTTAACATAATATTAAATACATATTAGTTGTTTCATATTCTTGAAAAGACGAGGTTTCTCAGAAATATATATACATTATACCTTTTCCTGTAACGTATAACATATCAATTTGACAGTGATGAAGTGAACGGGCTGAACATGGACATCCGTCAAAACTATAAAGTTTGTGGTGTTGTGAAAAAATCATTTCATATAATATGTATAATTTTTTGATATTATAGTCTAGTTTGGTCCTTAAACTATTGAGTAAAATAAAAAAAAGCCTGCCAGTAGTAACGATTTTCCACAGTGCGGCGCCGCTAGTCGGATTAAGCCTCCTTTTGCATTAAACTCGTGTGTAGCCGACTTTAAGGCGCTCTGGGGGTTTGTTCCTACAGTATTACGTATAATTACAATCAATGACCTCCATTTTGCTATCGAGGTCTGTATCTGTGAACTTGATATTGTACCTAAATTAAAAAAAAAAACAAATTTACAAATATCTATCCGAAAATTTAGAAGCGTATTATTATTACTTATATCACGCTTAATGCAAATATCTAATTACTGGAAATAGTTATACTGGAAATGGTTAAAGTGAACTGAACTCGCTCGTCGATCACTGGCGTATTAGCGTGAGTGGGCGCGAATCAATCGACATCACGCCGACGATTAATTCCGAAGAAGCGGCGATGTCGTGCGGCTCGGTGCGAGTCCGTGCAAAGCGACGCGACCCGTTAACGACGGCCCTAATTAAAAGCTAATGTGGATTCGACTTCGCAAGTAAGTTACCGCGCAACCACGCCACTTCCGCGGTAACTATCGATCGCAAATTAACTCGGCACGCGCCAAACATTCTGACGTCACATTAACGACTTTCAGAACGTCGCGCCACCAGTTCTTGTCAGAGTTGGCACATAGTTCCGTGATGAGTGGCAACTAACCTGCAACTGATTTGCTTTGGAAGTTCTTGGGAATTTGCGAGAGTTGGGAGTCGAAGCAGAAGTCCAGACTCAAATCAGGGTTTTTGTATTAATGGGCGTCACTGAACTCGGCGTTTTCTTTTACAATGCCAATGGCAAGTCTTGCATATACATATAATGAGTACCTTTGATGCTAAATTCAGTAATATATTGGGAATCGAAATAAACAAAAAACCCGTCGCCGACGCAATCAAACGCGTGTACTCGCTGCGCCGACAATCGCCACGTGCGCAAAGTTGTTAACAATTAAAAAGGCTTGTAAGTCAGTTGAATGGCCGGCGGCGAATGAGCCCCTCTTATTATAATAATACGTTATAGTGGAATTATTGCTGTCATAACTCTAACGGCGTGTCACGCCCAGTCCGCGCCGCCGACGATCAACAAAAGCTCGAAATGTACGATAAAAACGCATTTCAGTCGCGTGTTGTTCTTGACAAGGGAATAGTAAGCGGTGAGCTGCAGCTTTGTGTGAATATTTGTACAAACACCTACAAATGCGTGGCTTTACGTGGAGCTCACTGAGTCAGCTCAGTACTCACAGTAGCACTCAGTGACAGCAGTCAGGACCCTAGTCTCTCCTGACAGTTACACCGAGCAAGTCTACGTTGCACTGTCTATGCATTGTGTTATTTCTGAAAATCACTGTTTGATTTGTTTATATCGTTAACTTGGAACTGCATGCCAGTTATGAATCCTCTCTGACATGATCGACAAAGGTCGATAGTAAATAAAGTCATCTGGTATTCATGAACGTGTCATGGAGTTTGCCGCGGGTTGCGGGCGATGGGCAGAGGTGCGGGGGTCAGGAGAGTAGGGGGATGTCCCGTGGCCAGACGCCATAAATCGTGACGTAATGAATGCCGTTCTCGCTTCAATAAAAACTCTCCCACATATATGATACAGGATTTATGCGCGAGCCGCCGCCGCCCGTGACGAACCGTGCCATACGAAGCTGTGATATATTGTACTGTACTGTGAAAAATACAACAATATTAAAGTCGGTATTCACACAGTCATAATAAACTTAGAATTCCTTTATCCTCAATTAAACAAGGTGTAACACTTCCCTAGTAAGTTGCCCAACACCTCTTCTCGCTCACTGTCCAGAGTGAAGGCGCCATTAGCTACATTTTCTTCAAATCTTTAATATATTGGGCACTCACACTATGCCAGCCTTATCAATGCATGGGCAGAGAACCAGCTCTCCTCGTAGCTAAGCAACCTAGAATATAAAAAATTGAATATTTTGTTGAATATGTTGCATTAAAACATGGTACTTTAAGTTCTTATAAGTAAAATTATGATGTTACATGTTTCGCTATGGGCGTAGCGTTACTGTCACGTTTCACGCAATATTTTTCTTTTCTACAATCGTGTTTATTTACCTATCTATCGGTCTCTATCTATCGTAAAAAAAATAGTAACCTATCTTTCGTAAAAAAAACTTTGTATGTTTTGCAAAAACGTATCTTATAACTTATCTAATTGTAAGAAAGCTTGAAATAATTGAAACAATAAGTCTGTGTGAGTATAAAAGTACAGCTTTCGTGGTGCTAAACCATTCGTGTCAGTCACAGCACCTGTTGTTGTATAGTTGAATAGTTGCATCACTTTTATGCACTCGAAAATATGGTTTATTTCGCCTTAGATTTACTTTATGAAGATATAGGTAGTATAATCATAAAATAAAATTATGCTTATATTTTAAAGATAGCTGAAGACTAATGTGTGATTTTTAAATTTCGTGATATGGTTTGCTAAAAAATAGAAAAAAATACATTACTGACAGGGTTTAAAACAAAATGGTTGTTTCAACTTTTTTTTCTGCTATATTTTGTATGGAAGTTGAAAAAAGTGGTTCCCCTATGTACAAGTAGACCATATAATTAAATTAAATTAAAATTCATTTATTTCAGACAACAGTGATCCATATAGTGTTAGTATAACAAAATAACTTATAATTTAGTGTTAGTAGTATTGATGTAAAATATTTAAAATAATAAACATTCAATGCAGAGGACGACCAGACAAGAAAGCATGTTTCCTACCTGAGCAGCCTCCGCACAAAATGTTTCAAATTTGGAGTATAGCTCTCCGCCACAGCTCTCAGGATATAGTTGCGACTGCCCCGCACTCTGCTCAACAGCGATGCTGTTTTTTTGCGTATTATGGCATGAAAGCCATCTGTGTGGGTCTCAGCGAACATTTCTGAGGCGCTGCAGAAACGGGGCAGTCGCAACAACATCCTGAAAGCATAATTATATTGCACGCGCCGGGTATCCAGCGATCTCTTGGTATAGCTGACCCATAGATTGCTCGTGTAAAAGCTCTGACAGTAGGTCTTAAAAAGAGTAATTTTTACTTGGTCAGAGCACCGAGCAAATCTACGGGCCAACATGTTCCCTCTGACCGCTAGTGCCCTACGCTCCCTCTCGATGTCTATATCATCTCTAAGGTCGTCGGTAATGAAATGCCCAAGATACTTAAATTTAGACACTCGGTTTAACGGGAGTCCATTCAGCCTAATTATTTCCGTAGCAGAGTCCGGACACCTACCGGCGGCCTTAAAGATCATATATTCACTCTTGGTAACATGATGATGGTGATTTTTTTCTTTTTTATTTGCAAAATAAAAAGTATTTTCTTCTAACGAAACGATCAAACGTTAGTCTCGCGTAAATTAACGTTAACCTTAAAATATGGTGAAAAAAAGGTTTTTTAAAGTTCATCGAAACTGTTGACAGTTGCCCACGTTTACCCTGCTTTACATTTAATGTTGATTTTTAGCCTAGCTATCCAAAAACATAATCAAATAAAAAAAGCTGCGGATATTTGCGGTTTTCGGAGTAATTAGTAAAAATGTGATAAAAGTCAGAAAACGGAAAACCGCTCGCTATCTATTGCGGTTTGAAATGTTGCTGTTTCCATCAATAGTTTGCGGTAAGTTATGTAATTTATCATTGATATTAGGGCGTTTATCTTTTTTGCACTCATGTTGTGTATGAAAATATGAATCAACAAGATGCACACTACTCTCATATTTCATATACATAGTATATAAACAGTTGTTTCATTTCATTGTAAATAAAAGAATAGTGGTGAATTAACAGAAGTGTTTTAAACGTGAAATAATACTTTCGTATATCGAAGAAGGAAAATCATTATCAACAGTTTTAAAAGAAAATTATCAAGTATCTGTAGACAACTTATGTTTAATCCTCAGTGATTTTCAAAGACATATTATTCCCGCTTTTAATAAACGAAGGACAGAAGTTTCACGGAAAAAGGATATATTTTTAATGAAAAACAGTAATTGGTTGGAATCAGAATATTCAGTAACTTTACCGAACTCTGAAGACGTTAAAACCGTCTCCACACCCTCTACTTCTTCTGGAAGACGTGGAAGACCGTGTGTATCTTATCCAGACTTGTCAGAATACTACGAGTGTAGTGCTGATACATGACACTCATGGCATTCGTTGTGCTTACTAGAATCTATGGTCATTATTATGTTGTTACTGGTTATCCGGAAAAATGCAGAAGTGTGATATCCATCAAATTATAAGTACATAGGTGTATATATTATTATCTAAGAAAGTAATATCAGGAGTTCACTCAATTTGTCGGCTTAAAATGATAAATAGTTTAAAATTTAATTTAATAATATCTTAAATCAAGAGCAGTGGTGGCCCAGTGATAACGGCCCCAACTTACGAGTTGTAGGTTGTGGGTTCGAACCCAGGCGGGCGATTTACTTTGTGTAAATAATTTCCTACTCTCAAAACAGTGAAGAAAAACATCGTGAAGAAACCGGCATGTCCTAAAAATTAAAATTCAAAGACATGTAACATCTACCAACCCGCACGGGCCCGCGTGGTAGATTACAGCCCACTCCCTCTCGAAGAGAGGAGGCCTGTATCCCAGCAGTGGGAACATTATAGGCTGATTATGCTATGCTAATATCTAGACAGCCGCGAAATCAAAACGATTATAAATACTTACAATCATAATTTATAGCAGCTTACAGGCGGCCAGGGTTGGCATAAAACAAACAAATTGTTTTAAAACCCATATTTTAAACAGTGTTTAAAACAGTTTGAAATAAAACAATGACTTTTTATTAAGTTTTGTTTAAAATCACAGTATAAAACAAGTTTCAAATAATGTTTTAAACATTAAGAAAAAAAAACATAGTTTTAAATCGCGAATGAATGGAAACAAATTAAAGTTATAAATTTTTATGACTTGAAATATGTCGAAAAGAAATTAAAAAGGGTTATACCCTTCGTCGCCGGTCAAAATGAAGTAGTTTCCCACAATTATTTTTGGGGATCCCCTTTAGTTGAATATAGTCCATCCTACTTCTATGTATATCTTAGATACTTCGTTACTTGTTGAAAAGAGGTAATTCCCCGCAATAATTATAGGAACTTCCCCATATTTAAACATACTTTTAGGCAAGGTATATCAAAGAACAAAAATCGGAATTTGCAATTCTGAACTTACAAAGTGTACTGGGTGGGTGGTTCAGTACGCAACACTGATAGTGTTGCGTACTTATGTACTTAGATTGATTAGAAAAAAAAAAGTATGTTCACAGATTTGATCTACTAACTTTTGATTTTTGATTTTGTTATACTAAATAACTATAACTAGAACGTTGTTGGATTATTTATTACGTTAATTTGTTCGTTTTTTGTAAATGTTTCCTCAGGTAAATTTTAAAATTGTCTAGAAATGAATTATATCAGGCCTGATCGATTTGTGTTGATAATAAATTTGATAAATTACTCAACGAAAAAATAAAAAAAAACCTCTTGTTTAAAACATTTTGAACTGTTTGTTTTATACAATTGAAACAAAAAAAAACAGTTTTTTTTTCAACCCTGCATGCGGCTCACCCAGAGTAGCGTCACTCCGGAAGGCGACACAATCACGTGACAACCATTCAACAACTATCTATATTGAAAACTAGCTTCTGCGCGAAAGTTCCTTCGCGTGGGTTTCGATAAAAATGCAGCCCATGTTATCGCTGATAATGTTGCTTTCTATAGGTGAAATTTTTTTTTAAATCGGTTAAGTATTTTTTTGAGTTTATCTTTTACAAAAAAAACAAACAAAAAATCAAATTTGCTCTCTTTATAATATTAGTTTAGATATCCCGAACAGTGAGCAGGTGGGGGGACTGCAGGGATACGGGGGGACGGTGGTGCATGGACTAGGTATATTCATGAATATTGATGCAGCATCGTGAATATTCAGCGCGGCGACACTCGCAATTGAAAACATGCCGCAAAGTGCGCGCCGATACCGCGCCAACACCGCGTGAACACCGCGCCGTAACAGCTTCACTCATAATAGTATGACTATACTCAGCTGTAGCCAATACTAATCGTCCATTTATTACACGACTGCCCAAAAATGAGTGTAATGTTTTCAGGGTTCATTTTCATTTTATAACATAACTTATATAGTTATTTATATTATACACTAATTTATATGAATCATTTTATACATTAATTTACATGGTGTAGGTACAATTAATTGTTGGGTGAATTGCTACTCTCATAGCTAGATCACTGAGTAATCTGTATTTAGGAGAGACGGTTTCGACTCCCAATTTGAGTGTCACAAAAAATCATGTTTTTATGCTTTTTAGAGATTTCAGTATCAAAACACAAAATATAAAATCTTACAATTAAAATTAAATAAAACAAAGTAGAATAAGGAGTGTAAATGTGCTGAGTCGAGTGAGTGCGTGTATGTATGTGTATGAGTGTGTGAGAGCGAGTGTGGGTTATCTTTATGTAAGTGACAATAAATACTTTTCAGTCTCGTCGTAGGTTTAATTCAGGAGAAATGCACGGAGGGTGAGTTTGCATTTGCTGTGTGGTAAATTATGGATATATAAGGACGCGTTAATTTTATTATACTAGCAAGGGCCAAGATAGTAGAAAAATCTCTTAGTGTATTTAAACTGAGTTTGTGGAACAGTACAAATCATGTCTTTTCGTCGTTTCGCTATAGTAGTAAGAGGGGTTTTTAAGTGTTGGAGAAAAATGTTTTGTAGGATGAAATGTTGTCTTACGTTAGGTTCGTGTATGTATGTATGTGAGTTTATTTGTGCCACCATAACTTTCAAATGCCTTAACAGATTTCAATTTATCGTTAGAATCCTTACATCATCCCGAGTGACATAGGCTATATTTTTTCAAATTAAAATTACGGCAGTATGGCTCCATATTCAAATGTGTAAATAAAATAATTTCTTCATTTATTACAATATGGGTATCCAATTGAAAGCCTTGATGAGCACTTCCCAAAACTATATAATTTATTGGCATACATGTTACATAGGTAGGGTATACATGCAAAACAAAAAGCTCATCCCCACGCCATCCATCCCTCGCCTCACTTCGTCTTGAGAGTATAAAAACACCTTTGGTGCTACCTAGCATGACATGTTTTAAAATTAAAACAAAACATTTCACTAAAATGTATAAAATAAATAATTTAAAAACACAACTGCCCTGCCAAAAAATAAACTAAAAAGTAATAAGCAAGTTGTATTAGTTGATCTGTTATTGTTATTGCAGTCGGGGGACCGTTGTGTGGATCACTTTTTAATCTAAGAGGTCCCCAGACTGCAATGACAATTACAGATCAACTAATACAACTTGTTTATTACTTTTGAGTTAGTTTTTTGGCAGGGCAGTTGTGTTTTTTATTTTATTTTTTAATTAATTTATTTCTAAATATTAAAGCACGAGGAGTGCGGTAATACTGAATTCGCTGAACAGACTTTCGTGAAAGAAAATTCAAACCTTCGGCTTAACACGATAATAGGGTATGATCCGATTTCAAGAGCTTCATCGCAAACGCCAGCGCTTTGAAACGCTCGATACGTTGATGACATTGAACGACGTCCTAATCCACATCGCTTCTAACATACCGTTACAAATTCAAAGACTACAAAGACATAATAAACAAAATATGTTACATTTATAAGTATCGATATCGGCAGCAGTAAGTCGACAGGCGTCAATCAAGCAGGCCCTTCTGCCGCTTGCCTGTAATTAGCGACGTGTACCGTAGTGGTACTAGCGAATATTCATACAGTCCCTTTCTGAAAACCTTCCCCGCACGGTAACACCCGCAACCCGCAACGGAACAACATACGCATCGCTCAGGTGTTGTAGTAGTGGTACAGTGCGGAGCGCGCCACCTCCACCTATTAATGAAGCCAATTTGAATAAACTCGGGCACATTAGACGGGTGCTCGGGACACGGGGGCGCGGGGTGCGGGGTGCGGGGCGGCAGGACGCAGGCGAGGGGAGTTTGCTCGATGCGCGCACCAATTAATTATTTCTTGTGTCCTGACTTACGCTCGCCTCCGTCTTTGAATGTAGTGATTAATCTGGTTTTTTCCCTTTACGGATAAATCTCGGGCGGATCAGTGCGGCTGCGGGCACACGCGCCGCGCCGTTATTTATGTGCGACGTCGTCAGTGCAGGCTCGCCCTTACACACACCACGCTAGTAAGAGGAGCGAGGGCTATTAGTAATCGAAGCTGGCCCGAAGTCGCAGGCAACCGGAGCCACTTCCTTTATTTTGTCTGTCTGTATCTGTAGGTTCTGGGACACTAGCCAGAGTTTCGGTTTACTCTATATTTTATTATTATTCATGCCACTTCAATATTATTTCAAGAACATATTAACCATATAGATCACATCAATAAATTGATCTAATGCTATCGATAGCAATCACACGAGCAAGATCGTGCGACGATCAATCTCAGTCGTGTATGAGCGCTCGGAAGTCACGCGGCGATCTATTTCGGTAATAACTGCTCCTGAGTCACCACGCGGGTAACAGTTCGATTAGCGGTCGGCAGCAAGTTATACAGTGTATATTAGTAGTGCGTATTTGCCGTTTAGCCAGCCGTATCGCCCTAGCCGTTGTCAGAATATTTCTGTCATTCTGGAGGTCAGAATGTCAAAAAAGTGCCATGTGATTTGTTACCCTAAGCGGTAGCAGTAAACGGCATCTATTAACTGTCACTTTGACTTGCCCTGCACTTAAACTGCCCAGCAAATGATTATGATGCGGGCTCTGTTCGGAGTTGGCTTTCCATGCGTCCCGCGTCCCTGCGGGGTGCCTCTGATGACGGCGGTGACGGTGCTCTAGCTAGAGGGTCCAATTAACAAGAGGTCAGGATTATCAGTGGCCACGCTCGGAGCTGCACTACTGGCTCGCGTGACCGATCGCGACATCAGCGACTTATTATGGCTAACACTATTTTAAACCAAAGAATATCCACCCAAGGCTAATGAAGTAATAAATATTATTAACTAGCTGACCCAGCATGCATTTTCGTATCCCAATAAACCATAAAAATGTAGCTTTCTGTTTTTACATGTTTTCCGGGAAACTTTTCCAATGTTTCTTTCCGACCGACATTACTACATTGTTCGGGCAGACATACCATGTGTGTAGCCAGCCATATGGTGGTCTAGCACAGCGATTGATTGCCAGCAGCCGTCGCTGAAAATCTTATTCGGAGTGTTATCGAACATTAAAAAAAAACAAATGGGTCCAGCCGTTCTTAAGTGATGTGCTTATCAACGAACACCGTTTATTTAACTAAATAGATTTCGTTAAACGTCTGCCGCTGTTTAAAAAGATCATGTGCAGGAGAGACTTCTAAGCTCCCGTCGTCCATTCTGCTTCATTACAGTCACTGGTTGATATTAATGTTGTGTTGTGTCTAGCGTGTGACAGTTTGTGGTTGCATGCATTTTTTTAATTTAATTTTTGTTTGGTCCTTTATGAACCGTTGCCAAATAAACGTAATTGTTTGTTGCAGGCGAGGCGGCGGCGGCATGCGCGCCCAGTCTGGCGGCGTCGTCGCCTGGCCGCACGGCGCCCGCGCCGCTGTCCACGCCGGTATGTACGCACTGAATCATCTCACATATTTGTCATTTCTTAGCTAGCCCGCAAAATTCAATTTTTCTTTCAATTCTCATTGCATTTTTGCAATGACCTGCAAAGGTCAGCATTAGGTTGTATGTTGATCAAAATATGATTCGCGACCGTAACAAAGATATGTATTCACAGATCTGTACATATGTATAATCATTAAAATCATCAATACAATTCTCCAAGTTCAAATTACCCTATTTCATGAAATCATGACATTCGAGTCCGTATGAAACTGGCATGTCTTGAATCTGAACCGGAAATTCCAACCAACCAGCATTGGGCCCACGTGGTAGATAACAGCTCCCAGCACTCTTACAGCGGAGGCCTATGTCTTTAGCAGTGTGAGCATTATAGACCGATCATGGTTTTACTTGCCACTGTCTTGGTGACACAAGAAATACTCAGCAACGCCCATACATTTCATTATTTCTTTAAATAAATGAATCAAGAAAATGTACTTTTAGAAACGAAAAAATAAATAAAGCACAAACACGCTTCCTTCGGGCAGTCTACGCCAAATGATATATAAATAAGTTGGTAGGCTCAGTCCGCCACTCCATCAACAACAAACCGTTCTCGATCGTCGTTACGAGCGACGCCATCAATCCGTACCTACGGTTTCATCTGGTAAAAGCGTAGCTCCTAGCCATCTCGTAGCCTCGTAGGCGCGCACCGCGTAGCTATTTGCTACATGTGTGCTACGTACAAGTGCGTTCTCAAATTCTTAACTTCTAGAAAGAAAGAAGAACGAGAGAAAGAAAAATATTTTATTTGGGACACGCACAGGAAACACAAAACAGTAATGAAAAAAAAAAATATTAACAAAAATAAAAAAGGAGCATTTTAAACTAACTAACAAAAATAATTACGACCTGTGCGAAGCCAAAAAGGCTCCTATCTCAGCATAATGCTGCAATATTTAAAAATAAATAAATACCGCAGCGCTGGTATTCTGATAGGGCCCGCTGTAATGCCACGGACATACCTATGGACATATAAATCCCACTAGGGGATTACTTCTAAAGGAATATAAAAACAAAAATTAAAACGTGTAGAAATCTCAATAAATTCCAAATGAATATTTTAAAGTCAAATCAATTGGATTTTGCCCCGGGAAGATTGTTTTTCGTGAAAAATTCTGTACAAATAAAAATAAATGTTTAACATAAATTGAATCTATTGCTATATTCGTATAAATACTTGACAAAAATAAGAATCGAAAGCTTAATATAATTTTATTCACTAGCTGAAGTCTCCCCCTTCCTTGCTACTACTTCTAACACACACACGGCCTCTCATAAAGCGCAGATGGATGGGCAGCGCTAAGTATTTTTTCATTAACTTTTCCTCCTTTAATCGCACATCAGTAAAGTGCGAACCGCTCGTAAAAGTAGCCGCCGCCATATAAAGTTAACACGTCCGCGCCGGACAAGTGCGACTTAGCGCAATTTTATCTACTTAAAGTTGTCCTTTATTTTATGTGAGCGCTGAGTCGGACTGCGAGCCGCGGACTGTGGAAGGCGTATCTTTACGACGGTCGATGTCGACAGTCTTCTCATCATAATCCTGCGGGCGATATATTCCTCGTCAGTTACCGCATGGTAGCAGCGTAGCAATCGCTCGGGACAGCGGGACACGTCATCTAGTCTCGCCAGTCACAGCACATCATCGCTCATAACATAACCAGAGACCGTCACTAAACTTGAAGCAAAAAAACTATGAAAAGATATTCACACAGATAGGCTTGTTTTTTAGGTTTCCGTACCAAAATGGTAAGGACAGACAGAATGAGTCGCACCATAAGGGTTCCTCCTCACACCTCTCACAGCTGTATATCTCAAGAACTACTAATGCTATCAACTTGAAATAGTTTTAGATGACGTTTGCCCAACTATTTTGCAATTAAGAAAGATTTTTTTATTTTGCAACAGGGATAGAACGGGGTTCTTAAAAATTTGAAGTGGGTAGCCCCACTTAGAGCCACATGCCCCCTAGGGCATGTGGGATATCATATGAAAGAGCGCTATTTGCACATTCCCAAACATTTCTTTTTTTTTTGGCCACATTTATTTCGACTTTTGACGAAAAATGTTAAAAAAATACCGTTCCCCCCTTACATCCGAAGTTTGCATAAAGAAAAATCTGAAATTATTTTATGTGATAGAAGTTTATGTAAAGATTACAGGAAAAATAAAACGATTACTCTAAATAGCACACTTTTGCAGAAATCATCAACCTAATTTCATTAACCTAGATCGGGCGGGTCGCTACCTAATATTGTAATTCCGAAACATCATTAAGTACTTACTTGCACTTGTAATTAACATATTTTAGTTTTAGTTTATTTTTAGACATTATAACTGTTTGGGAAATCTTACTGTTGCCTAAATGTACACTTTTTGTAAACGTTTTTATATTCAATATTTTTTTTTTATTAGTTCCACTATCGGTCAAGAGATGGCGCTGACCTAAACTGCAATATTCTACATGGCAGTGTGCAGTGTTAAAATTCTCTGACGAATAAAGGCCTCACCGATGAAAAATTAAAATGGTATGGAACCCTCGGTGCGAGAGTCCAACTCGCTCTTGACTGGTTTTTTAAATATCTTTCGGAAATACATATATGTAGTTCAATTAATCAAAAGCAAATAGTAGATAACTAGGTACATACTTCGTCGGTTTCATAAAGTAAGATTTAGGAGTAATCTCCTTACATGTTATTAGTGTAGAGGTGATGTAGAACAGCTGCAGTACTCGGCATCGCCTATAAGAGGTAAGGTATTGAATGATAAAACTTTTCTGCCTTTGAGGGTATGTACTTAGCTTCTGAACATAGTACCCACTCTCGAGTGGTACTGTACGGTCCATTACGGTGCGTTGCGGTAGCGCGCTAATTTAAACATATTTGATGTGACCGACCCGACCCCCGCACTTCAGATTCAAAGCGCGGTCTCCACGGCATTCAAATTCATCATATTTATACAAAACTTTCATCGAGAATTTACTTAGCCGACTCCTTCATCAAACAGAAACACGGTACTTCATCTAACTGAGTTACAAACCGATAAAGTAACGAACGAGTTGAATTTTAATACTGACGAAAGTCGACGAGTGTTGGCAGAAGTCGAGTTAAAGGGTAATGTTAACGAATCGGTGTTGCAACGAGATGAAATCTAATTAAACAAACACGGCCTCGGTGCCGGCAGCCTACTCGTATTCTGTTCATGTGTGTATGTGTGTGTTCGCTGGAGCGACTTCTCGCCGAATGAGATATAAGTTTGATTTGTGCGTCCAATTTTCATGTGTACGCGCCTAAGGCACCGCTCTGGTGGGCGGTCGCCAGCTTGCGGCGCTTCTCCAGTAAAAACTCATTTTTCAATCGGTCTCTCATAGTTCACGCATCGGACCACACTTAAATGCATCTGCTCCTCGAATATTTCTACTTTTCGATTACGGTTTCTCTCATATCTCAGCGGCGACGACTACATTTCCACAGTCCCTGTGAGGGATATTACGATCGTCGCGCATCAATAAGTTACGCTGCCGCCCCTGACGGACGCAGGATAATCAGTCGGCTGCAGACGGCGACACGTGGCTTAGCACGTCAGCGAGATGAGAGAAACGCTGAAACACACGTGTATATAAATAAAATAAATAAAAAATAAATAAAATAAAATATCTACGCAGCAGCTATCACCGAACTTCATCAACATAATTAATAGTGTCGCGTGACACAAGTGTCAAGCGTAAGATATAAGAGTGAGAACTTCAACAGGTCTGCGTTGCCGTCCTACAAAAACCGAGTGGGGAAAGGTGTCCGGGTCGGAGCCGGGCCGGGATCGGGCCCCGCCGGGATACGCTGCTAACAAGGGACGTTTTAATTAAGTCGCGATAGTTCTATCACCGCATTCTCTTGTCACGTCAACTCGCGGTGCACCTGCTGACGTCGCTCGCACCCCTTTAGTGCGTGTCGCAGTTTCGAATTAGTTTTAATTTAGCGTATCACGTAGGTGCAGTATGGCGCGGTGCGGTGCGGTGCGAATGATAATGGCACGGCTAGCTCGGCGGAGATGCGTAGCGCGATAGCGGTGATTACAGCGGCTAATGTAATGTAATTCATCGCAGAGGGACACAGCGCCATGCTCGCGTAATTACTACACGCTGATTGGATGGACACTGCCGGCGCATATACAGATGTTCCAGAACGAAATGACACTATGCAGCAATCGTGATTTATGACCGCATCTTTTACAAGTCTAGTGTCTTGCGCTCCAGCAAAAATGTAGCCAGATCAGTAGATTGATGAGATTTCATGTTTTATGAACTACTTATATACTGTGCTGCCCCTCGCGACTTCGCACCTCAAAAAGAAAAAAAACCGGCCAAGTGCGTGTCTGACTACGCACAATGAAAGGTTCCGTAGTTGGAATGAATTTATCCCAAATACAAACTTAAAATACTTAGTAGTCAAAAAACATGTTCTCCCATACATTCCAACTGCAAAGTTTGTACGCACAATATTGAATGATTTACCATGTTAATTTAAGATCATAGACTTCTTATAGGTTTTCCTGTAATCTATGGGTAAAGAACAATACCTACTCTGTATTTTTTTCAAAATTTTAGGCTCGGTAGTTTCGGAAATAAGGAGGGAACGGTCAACTTTAATCTCTTTTCTTAAATATCTTTAAATGTATTTGTTTAAAAATTAAAAAAAAAAATATATATTTGAAAGTCTCGCAACAATTCTTTTCATTTGATATATCGCACGGTATAGTTTGCAAAAAAAAAAATCTTGTTTGCCCCCAAAAGTGACCCCTATATTCAAAATTTATTTACTTTACACGTCCATGTTTGGGTCACAGAAATACATACGTGTACCAAATTTCAACTTCAAATCGGTCCATTCGATTCGGAGCAAATTGGCTGTGACAGATGGACAGACAGACACACGAGTGATCCTATAAGGGTTCCGTTTTTCCTTTTGAAGTACAGAACCCTAAAAACTGAACCCTGAGGCCCGGACTACATCAAAGCGGATATGTCCGAAGCGGAGACGAGAAGAGATGTTTTTCAGCTAGGGTGTATCCACCGAAGCTGTGCGGTGATGCGTACTGGCTAGACTGAAGCGTAGATGTGTGCTGGATAGAGCGGACATGTGTGCTGGTTAGGTTACCGAGCGCTGAATGCAGACCAAAATGCATTCAGCGCTTGGTGTAGCAACACGCCGTGATCGAGTTCGCGACAAGTCAATCGTCATCCTGAGGATGCCTCATTTAGAGGTGAAACACGTGTCGATTTCTTTCAGGGTTTTTTTATGACTCTTTAGAAATAGCTAAGTGGAACAAGTTACTAAATAATATATTCACGTCTATTGTATTCTATTTTTTTTATTCTTAGCATAAATTCATCGTAATTACGGAACCCTTCATTGCGCGTGGTCCGACACGCACTTGGCCGGTTTTTTATGCTATAAAAAGTATCTCGTATATGTTACTCGGCAATAATACAGCTTTCTATCAGTAACACAATATTTGTAAGCGGATCAGTATTAGGTACCGGAGATTACGTTTTAACTTTGTTAGGTACCTATTTAAAAATAATGAATAATGGTGCTGAATGTATCGTATCGCTCATCCACAGGCATGCAACGGGCCGGGCGCGTCGTGGACGTGGGGCGCGCGCTCTGGCGCGGAGACGGGCGCGCGCTCATTGGGCCGCGGGGAGCCGGGCGCGCGTGCGCTGGGCCGCTCGGCGTCCGCGACGCTGCGCGCGGCGCCACCCGACCTCAACGTGGACGCCATCAAGGAAAAGCTGCTGGACCAGCGCATCCCCGAGAGCTGCGTGTAGTGGCCCACGAGGTGCCACGCGCCGCCGTTACCTGACCGACGTCACGTGCTAAACTAAATTATTGACATTTCTATCTAAATGCTAAATGTGACATTTCGCTCAGTGTACATCAGGAAATAGTACATATAGGTAGGTAGTTTCCGACGTTTCCAATAACTGGAGCCACTGGAATCTTTGTGTTAGTGGAACCTTCGCGCCTCACGGCCCAGCGGAGCGGACACGGCGGCACTCACCCGCGCGAGTGTCACAATGTGCGGCGCGTGTGTCCGGTGTGGCGATGGCGGGGCAGCTCGTACAGACGTGTGAACTGAGCGTCGCCGTGTACATGTTGTAGCTAGAGTTATTACTTCGATGTCATCTTTGCCGTTATTATGTGATGATAGGTTCTGATACCCGATGGTTTCTTTCAGCGCAGTGTTTGGAATGTCCGATTTCAAAGTGATAATGCGTCAGTGTATTAAAAGATCAGAAAATGATAAAGCAATGTATCTAAGTTATTACCACGACTTCGGGTTTAGTTCAGCGTCACACAACAGGATCTTCGACTATTTATTATTTAAAATATACTTGTACAGTTAAAATGATAAACTCGGAATATTTCGGAAGCTTATGTGCAAGCATTAAGAAACTTACTTATTTTACTTTATTATTGTATTATTCCAGAATCTCATTTCGTTTAATAGTTGAACTTTTTCTTTTGTTCGTTTCATAAAAGTTCTAACATTATTATTATAGTTTCGTTTTAGTTAGTTATATTCGCGGTTGAAATCTGATATTCTGAGCGTATCTTCAGGGAGTTCTGTACTCTAAATAGTGAAATCTGTAATTTTATTTGATATGTAATTGTACATAGTAGTGTTTAAGCGACTGAGTCTTTGCCACTTTTTTACATGTCTACGAAATTAGATAATAAATTTACCAGTTAATAAGTACTACGATAGGTAAATCTATTCATCGTTATCTGTATAAAATCTGATTTTATGTAAATAATGTTTGTACTCACTCTTAAGGTTTCACCGTGTCGCGTGTCTCGTGGCCCCGTGACGTCACACCTCTGTACAGATCACCGCGTGACGTCACGCCTCACTCCGATTATCACGATATAATATACATTCTAATGAATATTATTACAGTTAAACGAGTTGGACTCTATGGTCAGTGACTGATGCGACTACTGCCATACCTTGTGTTATAATTTGATCGCATCTGTGTATCATCACCATCAGTCATCACTATGTGCTTTACATTTTCGTCAAACAAATTTTTAAACTTTACATATTAGCCAACCTAGATTACCAACATAAAATAGTTACTTAGACTATCAGAATTTACTTTTTTTTAATATACAGGAAAACATGAAATAAATACTTCCTAATAAGCAACGATCGTACAGTTTCCAAACGAAGTAACAAGCTCGCTGTTTCTGTTTAATACATACAGGTAGTAGGTGCGATTTAGTCATGCGCCATTTAGGGGTGCCAACTTTTTTATATCAACTTTAGTATTTTCGAAGCCATTGCCTGTAAAAATATATTATATGGCGAAAAAATATAGTAGGTATGTTTCAAAAACATTTTTATTCTCTATAAGCATATTTTTTGCTACTATAAACCTTTATTACAGGGTTTTTTTTTAAATGTCTCATAACTATAAATTAAGGTTGCAAAAAAACCATTAATTCAGCTTTTATGAGATTAATACTGGCCCTATTGCGAATACTTAGCAATGTTGTATTGAAATAAAAATGTAATCGTTTCGCGTACTATATTTTTTCTTTAAAAATATAGTATTTAGGCCTCTAATATATCAGGATACTATATTATATAGTAGGGTTGGCAACCCTAGCGCCATTATACGATTCTATCGCGAAAGAGACGTTTCGTCCCACGCACCGCAGTCGTGCCGACGTCGCGTCGTCACGTCGTGTCGTCGTCTCGTCACTTCCCGTCGTCGCGACGCTCATGCTATCCTAATTGTTATTTGATGACAACAACATTAGCGTTTCGTTATCCGTAGTTTAAAACGCGCGGTCATATGTACACTAATTAGTTATCACGCACGACATTAATCAGACGTGTTTACGTTGTTGCATTTACTTTAGTATGTTCTGTCTTCAACAAACTGTAGTCTAAAACTGTAAATAGAGACATGTCACTTCTAGACTCTTATGACTCCCAGCCCTGGACC
This sequence comes from Omphaloscelis lunosa, assembly GCA_916610215.1. Taxonomy (NCBI): domain Eukaryota; kingdom Metazoa; phylum Arthropoda; class Insecta; order Lepidoptera; family Noctuidae; genus Omphaloscelis; species Omphaloscelis lunosa. The sequence continues at coordinate 23,095,125 of OU744249.1, forward strand.
TAGATTTTTTTTGAGGCGGGGCAAAAACTGCTATCTGTCGCCCCCCGCCAATCTTTTATGGGGATGCGCTAAGTTAGCCCGTGAAATTCAAATTTTCTCAAAATGAAAATTTTGCCAGCAACATATTAATAAAATTTTAATCGATCGATAATGATCCAACAGTCCAACAGGGGCGCCATAACGGTTGTAGGCAAAAAAGAAAAAAATAGAAAGGTTAAATGTGCCGCGCGTCTCATTTATTGCAAAGTTGCGATGTGCTGGGTGGTGCACTTGTCTGCTACATTTGAATTTGTCGCCCCCTGAACTTGGCGCCCGGGGCACGCGCCCCGGTTTGCCCCCCCCCCCCTAGATCCGGGGCTGATGACTCCATAAGTTTGAGCTGCATAAAGAGCCTCTGCCATATTTTTCCCCTTCTGAACTAGCTTGACTTTCTAAAAAAAGTGAAGATTTTCTTCAAAGTTCGTTCAAGAGCTTCAGTACAGTAGATACCTGCAGTTTGTAATTTTATATGGAAAGTAGTACGATGCTAGGACATTCTTTCACTCAAGTTTCCTAAAAATAACTCTTTTTTTTAAAGAGCATGAATTATTGAGCTTAAATATTGACATATCATTATCCCAAAATCGAAATAATATTTTAAAAACACTTTTGTATTTATTGGAAAAATATAAATGAGACAAAACGGCTATTATGGTGACTCCTTTCCATATTAAACTATGATAAGCGATTTAATGAAGATAAAAAAAACCTTTAAAAAATCATGATTTTTTTTTTCTCGTGAACGGCCATTTTAATCAAAAAATAGTTAGAGACATTTCTTTCTTAGAATTTTGAGTAAAATACGGTAGTAGGTATTTAAAAAAAAATAAAATCCGTGGATTTTTAATCTTTTGCCCGTCATCTTTGAATTTTTTGACACCTGACCTTGGATTCGCAATTATGGACCTCAAACACCAATGTATTTCACATTTTTTTTTTCTAATAGGGCGATCTCCGTTTGTATGAGACCAAAATATGCGATAGTATCAGGCGAGAAGAAGTTGAAAAATTTATGATTTTTTTTCTCGTGAACGGCAATTTTACTCAAAAAAAAACAAGAGACATTTCTTTCTTAGAATTTAGATTAAAATACGGTAGTATTTAAAAAAAACAAAAATTCGTTGATTTTTAATCTTTTGGCCACCATCTTGGATCCGCCATTTTGAATTTCACTTTCTGCCGCTCGAATTTTAAAAGCTTATGCTTCAGCCCAAAATGAATTTTCTACGTTATGTCAAATTTTGGCGATTTAGATGGCCCGGTTGACGCGTTTTGTCCGATATATATAAGTTTGTGCATATCATAGTGTTTGACGAGAATGTGAGCTCCAACCAACAATAATAATGTACGGAGCTGGGCAAGCCGCTACAACGGAATGTATCAGTGTAATATCAGTAACTACGATAGTTATCAAGCTGTCACGTTCAGTTACAACAGACTGACATCCTCAACCTGTAGATAGTAATCACTAGGTAATTTATTTGTAAGTAACGAGGCGGGGCCACACCGCGGGCGGCGCGACTCGCGTGTGCTGTGGCCCCCACACTCACACGTGATTTGTTATTATAAAGGTTAAAAACAACTCAAAGAGTTCGCCCTACTGTTGATATTATTTATTTTGAACGAGATTAAAGGTTGTCTTGGAAGTAATATTGTTTTTCATTACCACTCTTATTCCGTCATCGTTTATGATAACCATTACTCTAGTGTTTGCACCAAAAGGACTTCAGTTACAGATAGTAGCGAACTATCTTGTAGTTTTTTTTTTTGTGTACTTAACAAATTCAAACTATATTTCAAAAATTTATTTCCGTGGTATTTTCACCAAAACTTAACAGGACATCGAAAATTAATCATTACCCGACTGCCCCAGAAGGAAAGTAATGTTTTTCAAGAGTATTTATATATGTATGTATGAATATGTCACGGCTAAAACCGGCTACACCTAGTTTTAGCCGGCTACAACTAGATGCGGCCGTTAGCAGTTGGTTAAATTTAGTTAGAAAGAAAGAAGAAAGAAAAAGTATTTATTGGGACTCGCACAGGACATTACAAATTAAACTAAAACACACTCATTAAAACATTATAAAAAATTTAAAAAAATAAAATAACAGAAAGTCCTGTACAAGACCAAAAGGCTCCTATCTCAGCATAAGCTGCGACATTTAAAAAAAAAATGTCGCAGCGCTGGTATTCTGATAGGGCTGGTATTCTGATTCTAGTTGTAGTAAATGAAAATGGCTAAAAGGTAGGTTAGGTTAGAACTGTGACCACATAACACACCGCACGAGTCGAGCGAGCGGTGCCGCGGCAACGGCCGACGAGTGCCAGGGTCCATTTAGGCAAGTTTAACCAACTGCTACCGGCCGCACCTATCTTTGGCACGCTTCGTAGCCTAAAGGGCTTGATGGATTTTAACATATGAGTTGTCATTACATCCGTCTTAATTGTGGGAGTGACATAAGCTATTTAATTCAAAATTCAAAATATTTTATTTCACATAAACCTACATGGGCACTTATGAAACGTCAGAAGCTAGGTGCACGGTTCCGATTGGTCGTTTCCTATGGAGAAGAGCCGGCAAGAAACTCTACGATTACTCTTTTAAGAATAATTGGCTTTTACAATACTTTCAAATGTTTTACTAGGTATGGGAGGAAAGTGTAGGTCTTTCAACAAGTACCAGGTAATTAACAAAATAGAAAATGGTCAACAGATCTACAGTCCACTAAGCCTGCTAATATTTACATATTGCATCTGCAAATACAAAAAAGGAAGGGGAAGGTTTTTAAAAAAATAAATTACAACAATAATTACATCAAATAAAAGCTAGTAATGAATCATTTCTAAATATGATTGACTTGATCATTATAACCAAAAAGCTGGTGGTAATGATCAATGCACACGCGTTTCATACGACGTTTTTCAACACACTTGCGAGGGAAAAAACAGACTTTTTCTAAGAACTTATACTACAATAACGTAACTATAGAGATTATACATTTAGATTTATTCAACTTGTTGCCAGGTACCGACTATCCAGAGCTTCTTTTAAAAACTTTTGTATGTCGGTTGGTGACAATACTTAGGATTTCGTATTTTTGCTAATAAAAAAACGAAAACTATAACAAATATTTATGGAAAATGGTGCGCTGGTATTGTTTTTTACGCTAGCGATGCGCGCGCTGGTGTAAATAAAGGCACGGGCAAAACCGCTGAACAGCCTATATAAAAAAATAAATAAACCAAAATAATATTTTGAATACGCAAATTAAGATTAATATGTAGTGAAATATATATAATTTGATGAAATATTATGTTATTTTATTTATTAAAACAGTAGGCACAAAAAGGCAAGAAGTTCACACGCACAATGGTCCACCTGAAGGACTAATGTGTGAAAACCAAACCCCATAACATAGGAGGCAAGATATCTCTGATGAGATTAAAAAAGCGCAAATCTCTGCTCGGGTGAAAATAGAGAATGCTCATTTAAATAGTATAAGATAGTTCAGTTATCGACATAGCTCACAGAATAAGCAAGCTGAAGTGGCAGTGGGCCGGCTATATCAGCCGTAGAACCGATGACTGCTGGGGTACACGTGTTCTTGAGTGGGGACCGCGAATCGGCGACGTAAAATAAGATGCCCTCAGGCTAGGTGGAGCGACGATTTTCGCAGGGTCGCTGGTAACAGCTAGATGAGAGTTGCTGAGAATCGAGCTGAATAGCGTGTGTCCAGCAGCAGTCATATTAGTTCCATTTTTTCAAAGTCCATTTCTATTAAATACAAATTCCATGCTGCCATGATAGTGCTTGCTAATTCCACACAGCCATGTCGCTTTTAAAAATTTGCCAAACAACAATGGCCGCTAAAAATCGTCTATGGTTTAGTGATGCGGTAGTATGATCTTTAAGTTTTGGTGCTATCGATGTTACGATTTTTTTAGAAGTGTTTCATCAGTATTTTTGAAATTGAGTACCTTACTTTCAAATAAAAAACAAATCCATTGAAATATGTTCCTATATTAAAAACGAACGTGAAACGAATGTGGTATGATTACAATCAAATTTTGCACTCGTTGCAAAACGTGTAGGTAATTACAAAATAAAATCCAAATAAATTTGATAAAAATATGAAACTTAAAAAACATTAGCACGCACGGATATTACGTACGTTTGGTTTGTCAAAGATTATAAAAAAATTGCTTATGTTAACCAAATACCTGCCTGACAAATAATACAAGACGAACTTACAGTTGGTGTAGCTCAGGAGTCGCCAAATGGCGGACCGCGGTCCGGATCCGGACCGCCGACCTATTGCCGACGACCCACCGCGACGGACCACGAGTCATATTATTTTTTTATATAAACCCTAAATAAAACTTATTGGTGATCCCTGGTGTAGCTCATATTTTCTGCTCGTAGTTCTTCTCTCGGACATGTTGAATGTCAAGGGCAAACATTTTATAACAAGTATTTCGACAAGTCGGTAACGATATATTGTATTCGTCTAAACTCCATTTCAAATAAAAAAAAAAACCTTTCTCACAGTCCGTTCAAACCTATTTTATTTTATATTTTATATAACCTTCCATACCGTAGACATAAGGATGGCGTTAAAAGCAAAAAAGTGGTTATAATACCAACTGTTTACTGCAGCTGCCATTTGTCATGCCACCTACGTAATAAAAGTCAAAGTCAGTTGAACGGACTATAAAAAAGGTTTATTTAAATGTCTAATCTTTTTTCAAATGGAGTATAGTTAGCTCGGCGGATTTAAGATCACTTGAAGCGGATATGATTGGAGTTTCAATTTCAGAAACAGTCTTCCTTTTGACATTCGGTATTGAATGACGACGTTGGGCAATATGTTGGTTCGAATTCACGCCAACTCGTGCTGCTCGTCCGGTTATGAGTCGTAAAAAAATGAGTGTTAAAGTAGTATAATATTCTAAATCTTGAGGCGTCCCCATGTTACCTGTTTAATAAGGAAAAACAGACCGCATCTTTAAACGCGGGCTAGCTCCAATAGCATCTTGAAAATCCTAACCAAAAAACACGATTGTTGTCAGCATAATAATTATAAATACATTAAATTGGTTTCTTTTTCATTAAAGCAGTATTAAATACTTTTTGAACAAATAGTCGATATTTACTATGTCAATCACTGGCATTTCAATGACAAGATAAATATTAAGACAAAATAAAAAACGATGTCGGTCGCCTATGGTTGGTTATTTGACGTTTGTAAAAATTCATAATCCATCTCAGTTTTCGCTTTTATTGTTAAATATATTAGTTGAAATGAAAGTTAAGAAGCACGCTAAGGATTTAAAAGAGAGTGATAATACGTATATCCTATTTAGTGAGTATTTAATCAGTGACACTTAGATATCGCGTTCAATTCCCAGGCAAGTTCAATGTTATACCTTTTGGCGAGTCGCGACCAAATCCAGATTTGTTAGAGGTATGTGGCGTACATTACCACACTAATGCGATAATATAAAGTAAAAAGCACGTGTGTTTAATATACTGCATTATGAAACTAAAAGCGGTTCAATAAGCGCCCCTTTACGAGCAAGTGTATTGAAAATAAAATTATTAAAAAAAAAAAAAACCCGACTGCAAAAACATATAACTGAAAATAGAAAAACCGAAAAATATGGTGTAAATATAGTTTGTGGGGACAAACAAAAGTTATACCATATTTTTCGGTTTTTCTCTTTTCAGTTACTTATATGTTTTTGCATTCGGATTTTTTTTGCTGTACCTTTTAAAGTTTTCCAAGGTTAACTTGGTATTATGTAAGATGCCTTCATTATATTATTATCTACATTAATATTATAAAAGGGAAAAGATTTGATTTTTTGTAGGTTTGTATGTTTGTTTGTAATGAGGAACTCAAAAACTACTAGCCCAATTTAAAATTTCCTTCACCAGTAGAAAGCTATATTATCACTGAGTAACATAAGCTATTGTAACGGAGTAATGTGTGAGGCGATAAACTAAACGCGTAAACAATCAGTAACAATGGTTTATTGATAATATTTAACTGATTCTAATTATAATAAAAAGATCCTAAGCGAAATCCCTAACAGCGACGTATATTATAAGTCGATTGTGCGGTTTCGCTAACGACGTCAACATAATCAACAAATAATATACGCTGCTTAGCCAGTATCCGATAAGATGCGGAGGCAGGAGGTAACTGACCTAAGGCGATGCAGAGTAGTGCACCCGTACCGTATCGAACGCTGACTGCGTGAACTGTTTTTTTTTACTGTAGGGCATCTCATAGCTGACCTCTGAGGTCATGACTATTTAACCGGTCAATCCTGTGGTTGCCTTAAACTGCTACACTCAAAGCCTCCAGCCAGGGGCATACAAACTAAGCAAAAAAAAACTAGGTGAACGCTCGCTACTCGGCTTAGGGCGTCACCGGAGGGATGACATCAAAGATGGGACGGGCTGGATCAAAGTTTTGATCATCATTATTAATCGGGGAATTTAAAGCTACGTGCACTGCTGCAACAACTGCTGGCACCTCGTATTCGAGCAAGGCTCGGGGTGCTTGAACTGGCTGGCGCTCGGGCTTTTAAAGGCGCCGAGGGACTATGCGGCGGCGAATGCGGCAGGACGGAGAGGACGCGCACGGTCGTACAGCCCGCGCACGAGTCTTATCGATACGGCGCTGTTGTTGTGGTGATACACTATAATTTATAAAGATATCACGCGGGTGAAGCCACTGACGGGAGCTCGTCAGCCGACATGATGATGATGATGATGATGATGGCATCCTATTTCTTAGTAAGATAATTTTAGGAAGCTTTGTGGGGTAAAATAGGATGGGAGTTTTAAGGAATAAAAAAAGTGTATTGAGACAGTTTGGACACACAGGATTGACTCTCTTAAGATAACTTAGTCGTTATAGTATTGATATTTATAATGAGTTTGCCGACCACTGGTGTAGGCCAAGCTACTGTACACCTACACCACATTTCGCTAGTAAAGTTGAAAACTTATGTCTTTAATACGTAGCGAACTTATTGCCATCAACAGGTCACAACTATGTACAGACTCCGGGTTGCTACTAAAAAATTCCTAACAGAAAAATAAAAGCCCTTGAACATTGCTCGCCTTGGAGATCCAGCCCAGGCAGGCCCCGGCTACCAACGATAACATTTTATGCTGTTCCTAATTATAAACATTACGTTTGTTTATTTTATACGAAGCACTTTTAAAGCTGAATTTCATACGGTGTGATTCAATGAGTCATGAAACTTGTTCATAAGGTTGCGGTGAATATTCTCAGCGCCTTCTAGCGGCGCCCGTGGGCACTAGTAGTAAATAGCGATAGAGCTGTCCTCTAGCGCATCACTGCCGTACCTATTAATAAATTGTAACGTTCCCAATCACGCCGCTAGATAGCGTTTGTAAATTGGTCTCATAATCAGTTCAGTTAAAGTTCGTTGTAGGGTTCCGTACCTGAAGGGTGCCACACGGAACCCTATTATCAAGCCTCTTCTGTTCTTCCGTCTGTCTGTTTGTCTATATGTCATGAACCGTAATAGGTAGACAGTTGACATTTTTACAGATTGTGTATTTTATTGCCGCTAAAACAACAAATAATAAAAATTAAATAAAGTTAAAGATTAAAGGGAGTCTGGACCCATACAACAAACAATAGATTATGAAAAAAAAACTTACTCTAAATATGTGGGATGTCAGTATCTAGAGTTTATCGAGTAGATAGAGTACAAATATAACCAAGATAATGTTATAAGGTGGTCCAATGCTCTCTCCGGAACATACAAATTGGAATGCGGTGTGAGGCAGGGTGGTCTGACATCTCCAAGGCTTTTTAGTGCTTATATAAATGACCTAATCGTGAACCTCAGCAATATGCGGGTGGGATGTAGCGTCCATGGGGTTAAAATAAACACTATCAGTTACGCGGATGACATGGCGTTGCTGGCGCCGACGGCTGGTGCGGTAAATGAAATGCTGCGGGTTTGTCAGACATATGCTGCCTCGCACGGACTTGTGTATAATGTAAAGAAATGCGAATACATTGTCTTTAAGGCCGGCGGTAAATGTCCAGATACTATACCTGACATTACCCTAAATGGCTTGAACGTCAAAAGAGTGACAACATTTAAATATCTAGGGCATATTCTCACCGACGACCTTAAGGACAGTGTTGATATTGAAAGGGAGCGTAGGGCTCTGGCGGTCCGAGGTAACATGTTGGCCCGAAGATTCGCCCGGTGTAGCACCTTAGTGAAGATAACCCTGTTTAAGGCATATTGCCAGTGCTTTTACGCGGGGAATCTTTGGGTCAACTATACCAAAAGAACGCTGGATGACCTACGCATACAGTATAATAATATTTTTAGGATGCTGTTGGGACTGCCGCGTTGGTGCAGCGCTTCTGCTATGTTTGCGCAAAACCGAACTGACGGATTCCATGCCGTTATTCGGAAGAAAACCGCGTCGCTGCTGTCACGGTTGCGGGCGAATGACAACAGCATTCTAAAAACTGTGGTGGAGAGTGTCGACTCTCCGATAATTAAAAGTTTTGTGAGAAGGATAATCACTGAACATTAGTTTGGGGAGGTCCTTTTCACAATACTATTTACCTACTCTGTCTTCCATATAATATATTAGTTACTAACACTAGGAATAAGTAATTTTTTTTTTTTTTTACTAACACTATGGATCATTGTTGTCTGCAAAATAAAGAATATTATTATTATTATTATATTTTTGTCTTAACATATCTCGGGACCATGGGGTCCCGGTCCTTTTGAAGGCGTACGAGGGGCCGAAGCCAACTCGCAGAGGCCTGTTAAACGTTTTGATTTAAATGGGGCACCAACCGACGATTATCCCTGTTCGCGCTATGCAAGTGCACCCAAGGACAACCCCCGGTTGGTGTAGGACTATTGCAGGATATGGTAACAAAGATATTGGACTATGGGTTTGGGTGGCTAAAGTGGACTGTTTAACTGGAACTATGGAAGGACTATAGCCCCTGCCTGATCAATGTTTTATATTTACACGGATAAAATGGCAGGGGGTGACTGGCACACTCAATAATGGGCCCCCGGAAACGGTCGCTAGCACATAGTGACGTAGCGACAAGGAGGCAACATGTCCTGGGGTGCTTGAGGAGTGGAGAGGTATTTCACGGCTTTCAGAACAATCCCAGAGCCCGGAAGATGGTCAAGATCCCTACGAGCGATCCTTACTGGAATACTTCCTTCCTCCGAGCACGTTTGCTCTTGCGAATCTCCACTCAAGCCGGCCAATTAAGGCAAGAATGAGGTGGGAGCTCCGTTCCTCGTCAGTGTTCACTCCAGCCAGCCAATAAAGGCAAGCCAGAGGTGAGGAACAAGACTTCTCCCGGGAGATAGGGTCCGTGGGGTCGCTACTGCCCAACAGCTCGCCACATGCTGCCCTGCGGGTTTTTGTATCTCTCTTGGTCTGGCTCCTCATCCCAGACCCGTTCCGGCAAAGTAAACTCTACCGGCACAGACCTAGAGTTCGGAGCGCGCAAGCCCCACCACGACGTCAACGTAGAGATATGGCGGTTCAAAAATGAAGAAATAGAGGGTCATAAAAGTTGTCAGTCTGAAGAGTTCAATGGAGTCAACTCTGATGATTTTATTTCTGAGACCCAGCTGTAACTAGTGTATCGCTACAAGAAAGTAATAATATGTCACCACCAAATGTTCCAGCAATTGAACTTTTAGATATTTCTCATAATCATGTTATTGAACCATTAATACCGAAGATAGAAAATCCTATATCGCAATCTTTGAATCGTAATGAGGTACAGACTAATGATAATCCAATGTTAATGACGCCGTCAAATCAGCAAAAAAATAATTTTATAGCTTCGCCAAGTGTTTTATACGTAAATGGGGATTATGATTTGAGAAGTATTTCCGTTTTACAAGTCTGTGTGATTCAAGAGTAATACCAAACCATTATCAAAGTTTTTATAAAAATCTACTGCCATTGGAAAACTCCATCTCGGTGTCCAATGACAGTGAGGAGGAGGATTAGTGTTTCTAATATTACAATTCGTTTTTTTTTTTAATCAAGAAGACTAGTTCTTTGTGTTCACGTAGATAAATACATAATTATATTTTTTAATTCTATATACCTACATCTGTATTTTATTTCATCTTTTTACAAAATTATTTATATTATTATACCATGCATTAACAAAGATGTATTACATAAATGAAAACTGATCTTATTAAGGCGGGCCGAGCCCGAGCGCAGTAGGCATACAACGCTTACCCCAGCCCCCGCAACGAGTAGCGATACGTAACAAATTACGATGCGCGGGAAACGCGAGCGCCAAGCGCACCGCTCATGAGTTCACGACCTCGCGTAGGTAGTAAGTTGGGTCACATAACAGAGCAATGCAGTAGATCAACTTGAATTGATTAATATAAGTTTATTTTATTTTATTTTTCTATTATGTATTTTTGAAGGTTATAGATAGATTAGGTAGGTATTGATTAACTTGAACCTAATGAATAATAATTAAAAATAAATATAATAATAATAATAATTTCATTCAAAACGTCTAACGGGCCTCTGCGAGTTGGCTTCGGCCCCTCGTACGCCTTCCAAAGGTCCGGGACCCTAAGGTCCCGAGAAATGTCATAGACCCTATAGTAATAATAATAAATATATTACAATAATAATATATTTATTTACTCAAAAACGATTAAAAACAGTCTGATAAATGTAATTTACAATTTCTAAATACTTTTCCTCTTGCCAATAAACACTGAATAAAGTTATGCCTTGGATAACGTGTGTATAGCCAAACTAGCTAAATATATGTAGTTTTTATTTATTTATTTGTCATAATTTGATACAGTGTTTTTAGTAAGTAGTGTACTGCGCATAAACGAGCTTGTGCCTAAACGTTACCGAAAATAATAAATAATATTTTTGTAGGAAATGGTCATACTGTACATTTCTACACTATGGCACGAGTGTAAAAAAGTGTAAATATTATTATTTGTTGTGTTGTGGTGGCTGTGGGATACATAGCTTACTTCTAAATGAACGCCTAAATATTATTGCACTGTTGAATTTTCAACTCTCACGTAGGAAATACGCGCTTTTATTTAGGCATTTACCTATTTAGATGTACGATAAGTGAAACCGGACATATCAGCAGTAAATAACAAATATTATAAGACTAGGCAAAGGCTCTTATTATACATATTGAGATTTTATTAGGACTTTGTAACCTTGTTGAAGGCGCTCGGTACCTTTTTATTACCTATCAAATTCGTTTATTTATGCAGTTTGTCCTGCGAGTCGCGTAAACACGTACAGTAGGCCGCACGTCATGTCAGTGGAAACAAAACCAGTGTAAACTGGTCTCTTATTCTAATGAAACTCCGTACGTTGGGCCAGCTCAAGATTATAGTGTTATTTATCACTTACCACAGACGCGCGACGTGTGGTCGACTGTACAGTACCTACCTACGCTAATAAACATTATAAAAACCACCCGGACCAACTCAGCGCGAGATGAACTAACTACCTATTTGACATTTGAAAATAGTAAACAATTACAACATTAGTGCGCGTGGCGGCTTTATGCACTGCGATATAGGTTTCAAATTCACCTATTTACACACCTTGATGCGGATGGTAAATCTATTCAGCGAGTAAAATATACCATTATAAATTTTGCGCGCGTGGCGTCTTTATTCACATTGTCATAGGGTTGAAATTCAACTGATTTACACACATATTTGCGTTTTGTAAATCTATTCGTTAGTAAAGTAAAATATAATACCTTTATATAATGTAGTGTATAATAATATTTTCAATTACCTTTTTTGTTTATTCAGCCTTCGTAGACCCAGCGATGACAACTATTTATTTTTTTTAGTTTTGCCCATTTTGTTTAAAAAATATAACTAAAAGTATCTAATAAAAACTAACTATTTACAACTATTAAAAATTTGAACTATAATAATTACCTATCCTAATACCTAACCCAATTCCTTATCCAGATATCCTAATCCTAGTTACCTATTATAATTTACAATATGTTTTTTGGCTCAGCCGGTAATAAAACTTAGCGGGGGTGGCGGTCTTGCAAAAATTGGCATACGTCCGACCTCCAACACGTTCCGCTCGGGACTAAATGGCACGGGGCGAGCGCATGAAAAGATGAAAACGCTTGATTTTGGAATTAGTGGTATTGGTATTCTCATATTACACATTATTTTGGCCAGTTTATTATTATTATTTAATTATTAAATTATTATTATTATTATTATATTTATTTTTAATTATTATTCATTAGGTTCAAGTTAATCAATACCTACCTAATCTATCTATAACCTTCAAAAATATATAATAGAAAAATAAAATAAAATAAACTTATATTAATCAATTCAAGTTGATCTACTGCATTGCTCTGTTATGTGACCCAACTTACTACCTACGCGAGGTCGTGAACTCATGAGCGGTGCGCTTGGCGCTCGCGTTTCCCGCGCATCGTAATTTGTTACGTATCGCTACTCGTTGCGGGGGCTGGAGTAAGCGTTGTATGCCTACTGCGCTCGGGCTCGGCCCGCCTTAAACGTCAGCAGCTAGTTACTGACGATGTAAATACCGCAATCTCAAAAGTAGTTCACTGGTTCAATGTTAACAATTTACTACTGAATGAAAAAAAAAAAACCAAATGCATTAAGTTTACCCTACCTCATGTTAGGCAGGTGAAAACTAAAGTGTTGATAAAGGGCGAAGAATTGAATCCTGAAAATAGCACAGTATTCTTGGGCTTAACTTTGGATGCTAAGCTTCAGTGGGGCCCACATATAGATAAATTGACAAAAAAGCTAAGCTCCGCAGCATATGCTGTTAAAAAAAATCGTAATTTAACTTACATAGAGACAGCCCGTTTAGTGTACTTTAGCTATTTTCATAGTGTAATGTCGTACGGTATTCTGTTGTGGGGAAATGCCGCCGACATTCAAACTATCTTTGTTTTGCAGAAAAGAGCTGTTCGATCAATTTATAAATTAAGTCCGAGACACTCTCTCGGAGATAAATTTAAGGAGATTAATGTAATGACTGTGCCTTCTCAGTATATTTTTGATAATCTTTTATATGCCCATAAAAACAAAATTGTTTAAAAAATACAGTGATATCCATAACATAAATACTAGGAACAAACACCTTGTCAAACAATTTGTTGTACCTACAACAAGGCTCAAGAAAATAGGTGGCTCCTTCAGATGTCAATGTATACGCTTTTATAATAAACTTCGAAGCCACGTACAAGATCTAAGCCTTAATACATTCAAATTATTCATTAAACGCAAGTTGTGCCAGAAGGCTTTTTATGCCGTTAAAGATTACATTGAGGACAAAAAGGATTGGGATTGAGCTGCTCCAATTTTATTTTTATTTTTTTACTTTCCGAACTTTGTTTATTTTATTTTTTATTTTATCTTTGCCAACTTTAAAATTATATCAACAATGACATGAATATTTACTTTGTGAAGTATAATATTTTTTTTTTTGTTTTAGTTATTGTGAATGTGAGGACTATGTGGGTCATTTATATATATATTTATTTATTTTTCTCAGTTACTTTTAATGATAATCTGGCAGTTGTGAGTACTTTATGCGACCTACCCAAATGTCCTTTCTTTGGTATTATTCGTCGAATCATTGAGCTCCTTTTAAGTTCTGAGTTGAGCTACACGATTACTGGCAAATGCGTGCATGGAATGGACAGGTCCACTCAAATCTGTATGGTTCTTTCCTCAAAATACCATTTCAGACACAAATCTACATGGTCCTCTAATGAAATGCTCTGACCAAGATTATTTCCTGGTTTTTATATACAAATTGACTTTAATGAATTTTATATATACAATGACATGAATATTTACTTTTAAAGTATTATATTATTTAAATTATTGTGAATGTGAAGACTATGTTGGTCATTCCTTTTTCTTTTTGTTTTGTTTTTAATTTTTTCTCAGTTAGTTGTAATTATAGTCTGACAGTTTGAGTAATTTATGCGGCCCACCCGAATGTACTTTTTTTGGTATTGTTCGTCGAATCGTTGAGCTCTTTAAATTCTGAGTTGAGCTGCATGATAACTGACAAATGCGTTCACTGACTGGACAGGCCCTCTCAATCTGTGTGATGCTTTCCTCAAAAGACCACTTCAGACACCAATCTACATGGTCTTCACATGATCTGACCAAGTTTATGTCTGGACTTTAAAAGAGACTGTGACCTCTGAGTTTGTTTCGGCCTTTCTTCTCAGAGTAGTCAGATAGGAAACGCCGACCTCATCTAGTTTTTAAAATATGATTGACGTGTAAACGTGTTTGTACAAACCTATTTACAGAAATAAAATCATTTATCATTTATTTCAGACCCTACATTAAACAAATCGTAATTAACGGTCTCACTAAAGAGGAAAAAGTCGATCTCCAAAAACAGTATCTACCTGCTGAAAATTGTATATACATGAAAGCACCTATGCTAAATCCTGAGTTAAAATCGGCACTATCCGATACCAACATTAAAAAATATTCATAGAGTAAGCAGAAACAAAATCAAATGGCCAACTGTATCTTAGCAATCGGCAAAGCATTGAATGTAACTTTGTCACAAACCGAAAATACTCCATAAGAGAAGGTTATAAAAACAGTCAGTGATGTAGGGCGGCTGATGTGCGATACGCACTACAAGAATCTCTGTTTAGAAGATTCACTATTTAATTCAATCAACAGCGTAATCAGCCGAATACTTCTACATATCGTCAAACCGGTGCTTTAGACGCACGGGGGCACCGCGGGCACCAGCCGCTGAGTCACGAGTGAACCCCAACCAGACTCGGCGCCAGCCACCACCGCCGCCACAGGACCATCGCCGCCCGCAGACTGCCGCACGCGCCCGGACGGCCAACTACTCAGCCCGTTTCGTTACAGGTAGATTACAATAATGTACCTATAGCTGGCAGATTACATTACTTTTATGAATGGCATCATATTACTAAAGATAAAACTATCCTATCTTGGATTAAAGGATATCAAATACCATTCCGTTGTGAACCACACAGACAAGCATACCTAAAATGTCATACAAGCTCACAGATACTAACTAAATTAATAATTGCATTTCTGAGCTATTAGGATTAGGTTTTATTTCTCAATGTATCCCTTGTGAAAAACAATTCATTTCACCTATATTTACAGTACTTACCTAAACCTAATGGAAAACATCGTTTCATTCTTAATTTTAAAAACTTAAATAAATTCATTCATGTTGACCATTTTAAAATGGAAGACTATCGTGCAGCTATAAAATTAATTGTTAAAAATTCTTACAAGGCAAGCATAGACTTCAAAGACGCGTAGTTTTTGGTCGCAATTGCCGAAAGCAACAGGTCGTTTACGATTACCGTCGTTTTAGTTGGAACTCAAAAAGTTTAAGAATCAACTATTCGAATTTAACTTTTTGCCATTTGGACTCTGTATTGCACCCTACGTGTTTACAAAATTACTAAAACCTGCATTGCATTATTTACGTTCATTAGGTCATTTATCAGTAAATTACATAGATGATTTATTTATGCATCGGTAATTCCTATAAAAGCTGTCTCATTAACGTTGAAGAGACAAAATCATTACTATTTAAATTAGGATTTTTAATATTAATGATGTCAAAAGTAAAATTTACCCAATAAAAAATGCCTTTTCATGGATTTTATACTTTTTGAATCAAGGAACATGTCTCTAACATTACCCATCGAAAAGAAAAACCGCATAAAATTAATGTCAAACAAGTTGCTACATACAAACAAATGCACAATTAGAGAACTTGCAAGATTTTTAGGTCTGTTGACATCAGCATGTCCCGCCGTTAAATACGACTTTATGTATATACGTTATACACAAAGCTTCTAGAAAGAGAAAAGTTTCTAGCACTAAATTATTCTGAAAATTACAATAAACACATGATATTACGAAATTACATAAAAACTGATTTAATTTGGTGAAAATAACACATTGACTCCTCATCTTTTTCCTTTCAAACAAATGATTATACCCATGTAATATTCAGCGACGCTTCAACCACCGGTTGGTGCGTAGTTTGCAACAACCAAACTGCTCATGGACATTGGAATCATTCCCAATTATCATTACACATAAATACTCTTGAATTACTCGCAGCTTTTTATGGTCTGAAAGTCTTTGCATCACACCTTAAATTTTGCAATTTCTCACTCAGAATAGACAATACTACAGCAATTGCTTATATCAATAAAATGGGAGGTATACAATTCACACATCTCAATAACATTTGCACGCGATATATGGCCATGGTGTGCGCGATAAATGCAATATACATGTTTTTGCATCTTATATCCAATCCAGAGATAATTTAATAGCAGATTTTGAATCTCGTCAGGCATATAATCTAGACACGGAGTGGGAACTAGCAGATTACGCATTTAATAAAATAATGTTTTCATTCGGTATTCCACAATTTGATTTAATTGCAAGTATTCAGAATCATAAATGTTACAGATATGCTTCGTGCTTAGATCCAAATTCCGAAATTATCGATGCATTCACATTTAACTGAAAAAAAAGTACAATTTTATGCTTCCCATAATTTTATGCAGGACTTTTGAGATAACACTAAGGGGAATAAGCCCTTAGTGTTATCTCAAAAGTCCTACATAAAATTAAAACTGACCAAGCATATTGACCAACCCAACCGTGATACCCAGTCTGGTTAAAATTACTTATTTCGAAAGTACTGTACTTTAAGCCTGACAAATCACCTGAAAAGTAACGTTTGTATAAAAAGGTTCTTTAAAGGGGTTTTCATTTTATAAAACCACCCGCACCTAAATACCACACCACTCGGAACACTAGCATCTGCACAGAGAAAGACCAAAAAAAAAACTTTTGATTCAGAAAAAAATCGAATAAAAATTGAAGATTTAATAAAAACTTCAAGGCCAGGCGCTTACCAACCATTGATTATACTACTATATATTATAGTGTCGTGATGTCTTCGATTTAATTTAAAAATATACAATATATTTTTTATTATCGCAACTGAATGTATCGTTTTACTTTGGCAACACATAGAAATAACGGTTATGATAATAAAATCTACATACGGTAAAGCGACTTATCGCTTTCTGTTTAGCTATGAGATTTCTAATTAGTATTTTTGTTTTAGTTTCGTTTATTTAGAAGCCGACACTAGCTAGTAGATGTTTAATGTGGTATACTATTCCTTCTAACCCTTTTAGATCATCTATAATAAAGATGATGTCGTCCGCGAATGATAACACCAGGGGGAGTGAGATCTCACGATCTTGTTCTAGTTTGATTAATTGAGTTTCCTCTTCGAGGGTTCTAAGGACCTCATCCATGACCAGTGTAAAAAAGCGAGGGGACAACGGGCAACCTTCTTCTACCTGCGCGCCATTATTCATGCAATACCCTTTTTAACGTAAATATGTGATCATCTGTAGATCTATTGTTTAAAAAGGCCGCTTGGTAGCTGCCTAGTTCTTTTATTATTGCATCTAATTTTTTTAATACGTTGGAAGCTTAGATTCTGTAACCCGTATTGCAAACCGATATTCGTCGAAAGTCATTTGAATCTTTAGGGTTGCTTTTCTTCGGAATTGGTACCTGCACTGTTTCTAGCCACGTGTCTGGTGTTTCATTCTGTGTCCAGGCTTTGTTAATATGCTTGGTAACAGCTTCCTGTAATATTTGGGGTATCGCTTTGTAGAGCTCAATTACTACTTGGTCTGTTCCGCATTTTGATAATAATATCCATTACCTTATCCACCGTGGGTCCTTCATTCTGTGTAACGTTAACAGCTTTGTTATATTAACCGTTGGTATAAGTGGGCCCTCGGATTTATTTAAAATTTTTCTCCCATTTGGACATTGGTATATAAGCGCTTCTTTTCCGGCGTTTTTTTGTTTGCTTGTTTTTTCTGTAAAATAAATAAAGTACCTGCATGCGTTTTGAAGGATGTTTTTTCCCCAGTCCAGTAAAGATGGCACTGCACTCTTTGTTTTCTTCTTGGTGTTTAATCTTTTGAAGTATTGCCTGACATTTTTTTACACGATTACGTCGCGTGGGTATACTCTTTACACGATTACGTCGATACTCTCTACCTCCCGAAACAGCCATGTCCGATGAGGACCTGCGTCAGGCGGAAGGTGAGGACGCCGTGGCGCCTCTCTAGCCACTCCTCAAAGAGAGGACTTATCGCCGCAATTGTGGCGTGCCCAGCACTGGGTTGCGACAATCGCACTCTCCATGACGCCATGAGATCCCGCCGGAGCTCTGTGTGCTGTGCCGTGATTTCTCGCGGCAGCGGAGTTAAGCCCCGGCGTTTTGCCTCCTCGCGCCACTCCCAGATGTGTGCGAGGACCTTTGCCTCCAGATCCCGTGGCGGTTATCCGGCAAGGAGGCTCGCAGCCTCACAGGAGATCGTACGGTATCCTCGGGCCAGCCGGATGGCCATGACCCTCTGGGACGCGTACAACTGGCGGGCTGGCCGCAGCCTCAATGAACGCGCCCACACCGGCGCCCCTTAGAGGGCCATGGACCGCACGACCTCCGCATAGAGCCTCCGGCAGGAGGCGTTTGGACCCCCTAGATTGGGCAGGAGCCGCTTCAAAGCAGCCCCGGCCCGCTCCAGTCTGGGAGCCAGACGTCGGAAATGCTCCACGAAGTTCCACCGGCTGTCGAGGACGAGTCCCAGATACTTCATCGTCGACACCGATGTGAACCCCTCCCGCCATTACCTGGGAACCCGATGGTGACGCTTTCCGAGGACCATGAAAACCCATGGCCTCGGACTTGTGCAGGGCCACCTCGACTCCCAACTGCCGGATCCCGTCGACGATTGTCGCAACCCCGCGTGTCGCTAAGTCAGCCGCCGCCTGGTACGACCTCCCCTGCGCCAGGACCAACGTGTCGTCAGCGTAACAAACGACGCTGACGCCGCTAGGGAGGTTGTTGCGCAGCACCCAGTCGTATCCGATGTCCCACAGATGCGGCCCCAGGACCGATCCCTGCGGAACACAGCACGACATCTCTCGCCAGTTCCACTCTTCTTGGTGACCGGGGTAGGTGACGGCTCTGTCCGTCAAATAGGCCTGGACCCCACGACAGAGGTAGGTCGGCATCCGGTGATACCGGAGTGCCTCCCTGATGCAACTCCAGGGCAGGGTGTTGAAGGCATTGGCGATGTCTAGAGACACCGCCAAGGCGACCCCACCCCGGGCCACAGCATCCCCAGTGTAATGTTGCATGTTTTTACTTACGGTTTAGTTATTAAAATGTTGGTCTTTTATCATACGTTCTCTCTAGATAAATGCATGACCATTGCCGGTGTGTTAAATATTCCTGAGGCTCTGTATTTCATTGTTATTGATATTTTCTGTAGATTTTCTTGTTGTGACACTTACCTATGTCAAATGTTAAACTGTCAGTTTCTTTTTATTTTTCTGTTTGGCTTAGTCTATGATGTTACTTTTTGGTTTATATAGTTTTAATTATTTTTATTGATATCGCTAAAACATTGTATTAATTATAATTTATTTTTTATATTATGATTGTACGAAATAACTACAAATTATTAACTATTGTTCTAAATTTTATTTATGAAATTTACGCACTCCAAGGAGGTCCGATTATATTTGAAGAAACCATTGTTTGAAAATGGAAAAGAATATTGATTTTGGACACGAGCTGAAGGTTATAAAAGCAGAGGCCGTCAGAAGGAACATCCCATTCTATCTCAGATTCTATCTCCGACTTTACTATAATAAAAGGGTCTGACTCTCTTCCAGTCCATCTTGGCCTGCCCTGGCCATCCCGGGGCTCACCCACTCCCTGCCGGAGCCAACTCTTCCTTCCCGCGGAGTCATCGACCCTCTGAGGCCACCACTAGCCGTGAATCACTCCCTGCCGGAGCCTCCATCTCCCGAAGACCACCTCCCGCTGCAGGCCACCTCTGAGGCCTAACCTCCTAAGCGTGCAGTGCCGATCAGTAGTGTTAAACTGTGTTTTTTTGTATTCTTCTTGTATTTTTAATTATATTATTATATTTAATTATACTATTATATTTTCCCTTAAATTTTTTCCCTCCTGGGAAAATGTAACGTGACAATTTGGCGCCCAATTCAGCTTACCCACCCCCCTCTTCCCTCTCTAAATTCTAAAACTAAACTTTCACAAGTTTTTCAATTATATTTTGGCGAACCTTTATTCATCATCTCATCCATTACAACCTTTACTCAACACTTCTTATACTGAACATACTCTAATACTAGAACCCCACACACACTACAATTACCATTGTAATTGTCATCCATTCTTCGCTTGTAAGTGTTAAAACCATCGTTCGTTCGTTGGTCATTTGCAAGTTGGGGTTTGGCTTACTTTACGACGTTCTATAGGAGAATATCCTATAGACGTTACCACCTATTCTTTACCCTTTTCTTTACCTCACTACATTGCATCCCACACACTTGCACACCACTGCGGTTACCATTCATTGGTACAGATGTTCTATGTCACGAAGTCCGTTTGGCTATGAATGTTGTCAAGCGTGCACATGCACATTGTTTTTGTGTGCGTAACCTCGAGAGCGCTCAGTGTCGATCGAGACACGGTCCGGATCAGTAGTGGTTTTTAGTTCGCGCCAAATTGTTTCACGGAGTAAGGTCAGCATGGCAACAAAACGAAGAAGAGTTGTCCATAGTGAGGTAATATTTATTTATACGTTTTCAATTAAAATGTTATACAAAGATACTTAATATTGCAATAGAAGTATTTATAAAATGAATGTTTTTTTGTGTTATAAAATGTTTATAAAACTTAATTATTTTGATTACATTTTGTTTTAGGGTCGAAACATGATAGCTAGTGTTTATCATTTTCTGCGAGAAGAATATGAATTTACAAAATCATTAATGGAACTCAACTGTGATTTGTCTCATTTACGAGACATTACACGCCGTACAGCTGAAGCTACGGGTGTGAGCCAAAAAACAGTTCAAAGAATATTAAAAGAAGAGAAGGAATTGCCATCCACTTCATCAAAATTCACTTCACCTATGAAGAAAAGGAGAAAGCGAGATAATAAAGTGGATATAGATAATTTTAGAGCCGATGTGGTTCGCAGTACTGTACAAGATTTCCATATTGTCCATAAAGAAATTCCAACATTAGCTAAGTTAAGAACAGCATTGAATGAAAAAATCGGATTCGAAGGTTGTTTAGAAACTGTTCGCAAGTTACTGTTGAAATTAGGTTACAAGTGGCGCAAAACAGAGAACAACCGTAGTCTTGACGGAGTGTCATGATATACAAATGTGGCGTTTAAAATATTTAAAAAAATAACAGAGTACCGCTCTCAAAGTCGGCCCATTGTCTACACCGATGAGAGCTACGTCCTTTCGACACACGTGCGAAACAACACCTGGGCAAAAAAAAAGGAAAGAACTCCGTTTAAAAAAAAAAATGGCACAGGCACTCGCTTTATTTTAGTGCACGCGGGAACCAAGGATGGTTTTATTGAAAATGCTTCCTTGGTTTATAAGGCCAACTCAACAGCTGGTGATTATCATTCAAATATGAGCTATGATAACTATGTAAAATGGCTAAATGAAAAGTTGCTACCCAATTTACTTCCGCGCTCTGTCATTGTCTTAGACAATGCATCTTATCACAACACACGGGCTGAACGACTACCGACGCAATCTACAAAGAAAGCCGATATGCAGCAATGGCTCAGGGATAAGGGTATAGCATTTGATGAACCTCTTCTTAAATTGGAATTGTACGATACAATAAAGAAGTACAAAGCGCAACACGTAATCTACAAGATTGACGATTTTATAAAAAGCAAAGGTTTTGATGTCTTACGCCTTCCCCCTTATCACCCAGAATTAAATGCGATTGAAAATATTTGGGGGATCGTTAAAAATTATGTCGCATCTAAAAATATCGAGCAAAACATGACGAATACGGAAAGACTGATCAATGAAAGTTTGGGCCAAGTTAGCAGTGAAACGTGGCTAAAAAATTTTGCTCATGTTGAAAAAATTTAAAAAGACTACTTGAAATATTTTGATCTCGATTTTGAATTTATAATCAATGTACAAGATGATTCTGACGACAGCAAAATGGAATCGGAAATCGAAAAGGAGAATGACCACGACAATATGGAACACGGTACAGAGTTGCGTCAATTCCAAAGTTGTTTTAGATGGTTTATAAATTAACCAAATAACCATCTACAATTGCCATTTTGGAATCAAAACCCGCATTTCCAAGTTTTTTTAGAAAACGTAACTTAACCTCAAAATAGAAATATCCGTCGTATATAGAGGTAAGTTTATAGGTCGTAGTTTGGAGAGCAGATTAATTAGCATATCTGATGGGATAGAGACTTAAATAAATCAGTACCTTGCCTTTATATTTCCTGTTAAAACAGTTACAAATACAAAAAAAGGAGAGCTGTAAAAAAAAAACAATAGAATTCAAAGAGATTTTTAATTTGATCCAGTGTCACTGGTAGCACTTTAAACATGTAGGTAGGTATATAATCAATCATAGTATATCTAACCCTTACAGTAAGTAGGTAGGTACCTATACATATAGGAACAGCGAATGACTTCATTCATCATTTTCATTAAAAAAATCATCTAAATAAGATGCTGGAGCAGTGATATCATTGTATCGAGCCCAACTCAAAAACCACACCACTGTCATTATGTGAGCACAGCAGCCAACATTTCATACAAAAAAAAAATATTTATATAATTGTTGTATACACAACAAAAAAAACTGTAATATTTAAATCGCAATGAACAAACTTAGCATGCAATGCATGCGCAATTGACTTTGGACTTTTTGACAATGACAATTCAATTTGAGACACCAACACCAATGTTGCCACTTTAGATTTTAAATAAAAATCGATTACTCGAATAAATACACTCGACACATAATTATTTCAAATGACTGATTTAGTTCTATAATCATTAATTTATTAAAAAGGTTCGATTTATATCAAACCGAAGCTTGATAATTAAAAAAAAAATCTATGCAATCATTCATATGTATCGTTAGCCAACAAAGTGAAATTGCTTTAAAAAGTTTTGAAAGCAAAATAATACGACTACTGTGTGTGTGAAATACTAATTATTTCACACCACAGTAGTATTATCTCGCTTTATTATTTATAAAAAACCCGCGATTTACCTTTCCAATGACTTTACATTTATATTAATTTGTAATCGTATACAAAAAAATCGATTAGAGTTGTCAATATATTTACTTATTTTGATTATGGCAACACTTTAACGTAAGAATAGCCGGCAGTAGGTAATTCATTTTATCAAAACAATTTCATAACTTATTAAGTTTACAAAATAAACCCCTATACAAAATTGGCATTCTAATTGCAGAATGACTTCAAAAATAAAGAAAATAATTGTAATATAATTTTTATCTTGATGCATGAGAAAAACCAGTACCGTTGATGGTCATGATTCTTTATCTGATAGTGATTGAAAATACTGAATAGTCCTACTTGTTTCGTTTCCATTCTGTAACACCAATGCTTAATTAAATGCCTACATATTCTTAATATTTTTGTATTTATTGCAACCTAATCTAATTTATTTACAAAATGTATATACTTTTAAAACCAAAATTTTATTTAGATTATTAAATCTCGACTTGAATATATATGAGATTTTTTTGCTAACGTTACCTACTTTTACACACACAAGCGCGCTTGTCGGGATACGTCACTACTACAATCAAAGCCGAACGGACTTCGTGAAATAGAATATCTGTAATCGTACCCAGTTTTCGCTTGTGTGTGTTAACTTGTCACTAGCAAGTTGGGGACTGGGACACTCCACGACGCCTGCAGGACAATATCCTGTGGACGTTTGTACAATACTGAACATTAATTTACTTTAATCATTACTCCATTTAGTTTGATTTGTTACCACGGCTAGTGAAACTTGTAAATTACTTAAAAACTTATTTAAACCTAGACTGATATTTTTAAATCTTAAACATGGATAGACCAATAAGATAATCGTACCTCAACAAACTTTTTTTATTCTGTATCGTATTTTGATCTATAATTATGTTTAATTTTAATTTATTTTGGAATGTTATGTCTAAATTTTTCTTCTAATCTTACTGTTGTTCTCATAAACTGTTTAAATTTAGTGTCCTTCTCCTTGATGTCTCTAAGAACTTTCATTTATATTCATTTTCGTAAGTCTGTAAATACTTCATAGGGATAAAACTTTTGGCATTGTTAATTATATTTATTTTTTATGGAGCGGTGCATAACTCGTTAAATAAGCCATTGTGTCGAGCGGTACTTAACTCGTTAAATAAGCCTTAGTGTATCTATACCTTTATCTTATTTTTAAATACTTAATTGAACTTAAACTTAGATTTTAATTTACTTGTACTTGAACTTGAAACTCGCAAGGTTTTTCTTAAGCACTTAAGACTATTTTTCTGAAACAGGAAAGTTTTGTAAATATTTAGTTTAGTTTTTTTTTGGGTTTTAAAAAAGGTGCGGGTTACGACACCTAATTAAAATAAATAAGCCTTCGTAACCTTAAAAAATAATTCCTTGTGGAGTATGCGTCATAGAATGTGAACCATATCCCCTAAGAATGCTGGCGATGTATGATTGAGGGAGCACGAAAGGCGAGTTGTTGAAAGGTGTATGAAAGAGCAAGGTCTTATTTACAACATCTAAATCTTCTCAGTTGATAATTTTCTTGGGTTATGGGGAATCATAATTGTAAGATACTACACACCAGATGTTAGTGTTTTCTTTCTTTTTAATTCTTAGTACCACTGTAAATAGTCATACAGGTTAGTTCATTGCTAGATTTGCTAGGTCATGCCCTAAAAATTTTTTCATGGGATTCAAAAATTTTCCGGGGTTGTCGGGGAAATATAATGTTACGTGTTTTTACTTACGGTTTAGTTATTAAAATGTTGGTCTTTTATCATACGTTCTCTCTAAATAAATGCATGACCATTACCGGTGTGTTAAATATTCCTGAGGCTCTGTATTTCATTGTTATTGATATTTTCTGTAGATTTTCTTGTTGTGACACTTACCTATTTCAAATGTTAAACTGTCAGTTTCTTTTTATTTTTCTGTTTGGCTTAGTCTATGATGTTACTTTTTGGTTTATATAGTTTTAATTATTTTTATTGATATCGCTAAAACATTGTATTAATTATAATTTATTTTTTATATTATGATTGTACGAAATAACTACAAATTATTAACTATTGTTCTAAATTTTATTTATGAAATTTACGCATTCCAAGGAGGTCCGATTATATTTGAAGAAACCATTGTTTGAAAATGGAAAAGAATATTGATTTTGGAAACTAGCTGAAGGTTATAAAAGCAGAGGCCGTCAGAAGGAACATCCCATTCTATCTCCGACTTTACTATAATAAAAGGGTGATTCTCTTCCAGTACATCTTGGCCTGCCCTGGCCATCCCGGGGCTCACCCACTCCCTGCCGGAGCCTCCATCTCCCGAAGACCACCTCCCGCTGCAGGCCACCTCTGAGGCCTAACCTCCTAAGCGTGCAGTGCCGATCAGTAGTGTTAAACTGTGTTTTTTTTGTACTCCTCTTGTATTTTTAATTATATTATAAGCTGATGCTCTCATACTATCTCCCTCGCGCACGGGTTAGTTTATAAAAAGCGCTGCAGTGCGCCGTAGACGTCATTTTGCTCGTGGCGCTCGGGACGCACGGTCGTGAGAACATCAGTTTTGGTCGACTCCAGGAGTATTGCGTGAGCCATCTTATTT
Organism: Omphaloscelis lunosa; assembly: GCA_916610215.1. Taxonomy (NCBI): domain Eukaryota; kingdom Metazoa; phylum Arthropoda; class Insecta; order Lepidoptera; family Noctuidae; genus Omphaloscelis; species Omphaloscelis lunosa. The sequence goes on from OU744249.1 coordinate 23,121,125, forward strand.
TTCCTAAATCCTAATTGTTTTTTGTATCAATTTGTGTTTCAAGTGCTCTTTTGATTTTTGTGTAGTTTTTGGTGAATTTCTTTTTGTTTAAAATGTGTGATTAAAGTTCTAGGTTAAGACTGATTGTTTTTTTAAGAATATTCCCACTCTGACTCTAAAATCAGAAGTGGGATAAAGAAACACGGCCCACAATTTCCAAAAACAAAAAAGCACTTGCATTTGTTTAAAATCAACCGCCATTTTCGAATATTTTTTTTCGTTTACGAAGTGTTACACTTTAACGGTTGCCGTTTACGTTTGAAATGGCGCGAAATAAGTCGCGTGGTAGAACTCGAACTTGTTCGCGGGATGGCTCGCGTAATCGGAGACGCAAATCTCATTCCCGTATTCGCTCGCGTTCACGTTTACGTAGTGTAGTGCGTGACGAGCGTGGCCGCAGGCATTCTCGCGTTAGATCTCGTGACAGATCACGTTCACGTTCGAAAAGGTCGGTAGATGACAGGTCGGTGCGTGAATACTCTCGTGTGCGTCATCGTAGCAAGTCTGATAGTGAACGTTCTCGTTCACGCATCCGTAGGTATACGCGTAGGGAATATCGCCGAAGTTCACGTTCCCCGTCACGCCGACGGTCACGCAGTATTCATGATCGTAAGAAAACGACGAATAAAGATAAAAACAAGGTTTCTCCGCGACGTTCACGTAGCGCCACGAGACGATCAAGCGGTCGTAGACGTCACCGTCGGTCACTTACGCCTAGGACTCTGAGTCCCTTGCCCCCGTGCAATAATCGTACTCGTAAAGATGACACTTTGCCGAAAGTTCGTGAACCAAGTCGAATCAGTGTTTATGCAAGCAATCCTGAAGGATCTGTGCAATCCACGGGTCAAAATTCTGAGGCGTCTACTCTTGCACACGCTTTGTTGGAAGCAATTAAATCAGTTCAGCCTATGAAGTCCCAAAATTACTTTATCTCGAATTTTGATCCCTCTATACACAATATAGAGGTATGGTGTGCAGAAGTAGACCGCGCCAGAGACTCCAACGGATGGAGTGATCAGGAATGTTTGTCACGCGTGGGGTCATGCTTAAAAGGTGACGCGAAAGTATGGCTGAACCAATGGGTTACGAACGATCGTACTTGGTCAAACTTTAAACGTGAAATTAAATCACTTTGTCCCTCTAAATTGGATTATGCCAATATTTTGCTGAATACTATGAACACTACTTCTGATAAATTCACCACTTACGCTGAGTATGCCCGCCGTACTCTTTTACGTTTAAAAATGATTCAGGGACTTAGTGACGAATTAAGGACGCTCATCGTGATTCGTGGAATTGATAGCCCGCAGATTCGTGCGGCGGCTTTCAATGCAAATTTGTCCGTAGACAATCTCGATCCTATCGTTTCGTTCCTGTCGATATATGTCAAACCTAATCGCACGAAACACGATAACCGCCCTTCAACAACAGAGAAAAAATCTCATTTCCTAAAGCGTAACCTTAATTCAGATATCAAATGTTTCTTGTGTGATCAACGGGGTCATACACGGCGTGCTTGTCCTAAAGCTCGAAAATCTAATATTCCACCGAAGTCAGTTCCAAACACGACTTCTATAAATAAAAATAACACGTGTTCATTTTGTAAAAAACCCGGGCACGATGATAGCAAGTGCTTCTTAAAAGCGCGTTCAGAGATTCTTTCTCAACAATCGAAAGTCAACTTTTGCTCAGAGTACCCACCCGAGTTTATGAAAAATAATGACATTACTACGGCTGTAGTAAATGGAGTTCCGGTAGATGTTCTTATAGACAGCGGTGCTATCGGAGTGTCCCTGGTTTCATCAAACGTTCTAAAATACCTATCTTGCCAACCAAAACATAGGGTTTGCGCCTTAAAAGGTTTAAGTGATAAAGAGATTATCGCTCCTACCTACATTACGGTAACAATTGTGTTTAGTGAGTTATCCATCGAGGCGGATTTAGTTGTCGTACCAGCTGAGTATATGAATGCCCCAGTTATCATCTGTACTGGCATTCTCCACCGCGATGGGATAGTGTTTATCAGGACTAAAGACGCACAATTTCTTGTACCAACGCGTTCAGTTATGTCAATGCATTATCCCGACGTGGTTCAGGTTGACGGTCACGAAATTAATACGCAACTTCAAGGCAAAGAGCGCGACGATTTGATGTCAGTCATAAATGAGTTTTCGGGTTCTCTAATAACTGGTACGGCAGCTACAACTGTCAAAACCGGGGAGATGGAAATAAAACTTACAAGTAATACGCCAGTGGTTTATAGACCTTACAAGCTTTCCTACCAAGAAAAGATTAAAGTGCGTGAAATTACTAAAGATCTACATGAAAAAGGCGTGATTAGGCGATCTAAGTCCGAATACGCAAGTCCTATCATTTTAGTCAAGAAACGTGACGGATCTGATAGGCTTTGTGTCGATTTCCGCGCTCTCAACCGTATTACCGTCAAGGATCGGTACCCAATGCTCCTGATCGATGATCACATCGATAGCTTAGGTTAGGTTAGTTCTTTTCGAGCCTTGATATGGCAACGGGTTTTCACCAAATTCCTATTAAAGAAGAGTGCATTCATTTAACGGGATTTGTTACAACCGAAGATCATTTTGAGTACGTTAAAATGCCTTTTGGCTTAGCTAATTCACCGATAATTTATCAACGGATTATCAATGACACGTTGCGCGACCTGATCGATGAGGGAAAAGTTTTGGTGTACGTTGATGACGTACTCCTTTTGAGTAATACGGTATCGGAGGGCATTAGTTTACTGCGAAGAGTGTTACTGACACTGATAGAGGCCGGATTTTCAATTAACCTCAAAAAGTGTACTTTTCTTTCTACGGAAATTGAATATTTAGGAAGGGTGATTAGTCAGGGTCAGGTGAGGCCGAGCCCTCGAAAGGTGGAAGCGCTCATCAATACCGCAGCTCCAGAGAGCGTTAAACAGGTACGTCAACTGCTTGGTCTCGCGGGATACTTCCGCCGCTACATAAAAGGGTATGCAACAAAGACTGCTCCACTAGCGCAACTCACTAGAAAAGGAGTTGTTTTCCACTAGAGTCCTGAATGTGAAGCGGTTCGCCAGGATCTCATAAAACAACTAACCAGCGAACCTGTGCTCGCTATTTTTGTTCCCAAGCTCTCACTGAAGTCCATACGGATGCGAGCAGAGCAGGATACGGAGCTGTCTTGCTACAAACTCACACTGACGGTAAGAAGCACGTAGTTGCATATTTCAGTAAAGCCACTCAAGGTGCCGAGAGGAAATACCACTCCTACGAACTGGAGACCCTCGCCGTGGTGAAAGCTCTCCAACACTTCCGGCATTACCTCGTCGGACTTTCCTTTGTAGTGGTTACTGACTGCAACGCCCTAAAATCAACGGAAAAGAAGAAGGACCTCATACCTCGAGTCACGCGCTGGTGGATATATTTCCAGGATTTTAACTTTTCCATCGAATACCGCAAAGGTGTGATGCTGCCACACGCTGACTATCTGAGCCGAAATCCGACGGTAAGTGTGAATCAAATCACCAGACCTCGCAACTGGGCCCAAATCGCTCAGGCAGCCGACAATGAGACACAAGAACTGATGCAAAGACTACAGGATGGTACCCTAGACGCCAATCGGTATGTGGTACGAAATGACATCCTCTATTATAAATACACACCAGCGGGAGAGGAGCCTCGATTGCTGTGCTACATACCCAAGGGACACCGCCTCAGTCTGCTTCGTGTGTTCCATGATGAGCACGAGCACATTGGCCCGGAGAAGACTCTCGACCTTATTCTTCGCCACTTTTGGTTTCCTGGTCTCAGCCAATTTGTAAAAAAGTATATTGCCCATTGTTTGGTATGTGTATCCAAGAAACGCGTTCCTCGAGCCCCACTGCAGAACATCACGTCATGGGAGAAGCCGGATGTACCGTTCCACACGGTGCACGTTGACGCCCTGGGACCACTACCGGTATCAGAGGGCAACAAGTTCGTCCTTATTATAGTTGACGCCTTCTCTAAGTTTGTCCTACTTTACCCTATAGCGCGACAAGATGTGGTTGAGCTGAAGCGAGTTGTCACGCAGGCAGTTTCTCTGTTCGGTGTTCCCAAACTCATGGTCGCCGATAAAGGAAGGATGTTTGAGTCGAACGAGTTTGTGACATGGATCAACGACCTGGGTTGTGCACTGCACCACATAACGCCGGAGATGCATCATGCAAATGGTCAAGTAGAGAGGTACGTTCGAACGGTTCTTAACATGATTCGCATCGAGGTCAACCACAAAAATGCAGCGTGGTCGGAAACCCTGTGGAGGCTCCAGTTGGTGTTAAATATCACTAAGCAGAAGACAATCAAAGCTTCACCGTTACACGTTCTTATTGGGACAGAAGTAAGTACTCCTGTCATTCAGGCACTGGTGCGTGACTTGGCTCATGAAACTTCCGCACCAAACCGAGAGGCATTACGTGAGATGTCCCGAGGAAGAGTTCGCCAGATGCTGAGAGATAATCAGGTTCAGCAAGATGAACGTGTGAACCGGAACAGAAGGCCACCACGCGAGTTTAATTTAAATGACCTTGTTTTTGTGATAAAGTTTTCACAGGCCACGGGAAAACTCGACCCAGGTATGAGAGGCCCGTACAAAGTGGTGGACATCTTGCCCAGCAGACGTTATGGTCTGAAACTTCTGGCTGGAAGCTACGGCAAGACGACTCAGGCTGCAGCTCAACATATGGCGTTGTGGCGTGGCGAATGGTGTCCGGAGTCATGCGCTGCTTTCTTTGCAAGTAAGCATCGAAAATGAGTTTCGACAACGTTGCATGTTTGTTCGTTGTAATCCATAGGTACACATTTTTTTTTAAATTTTATATTTACCACACACATATAGATTTGGGGTCACTTTTACACATATACAATCACACACTGTAGACTCTAAAAATATTTATATGATTGCAACGAGCACGGATGTATACGGTTGTCAACTATGAAAGTAAAAACTGTGGATGTGTGGTTACTAATGTTACGTGTGTTGACGTTGGCTGCAAGTCAAGGCGTCGTGGTATGTTTGAAAGATGCGTTGGCATTTACTTGTCAAGTCACATCTAGCGTTGGCATATATTTGTCAAGTCGCACTAGCGTTGGTATTTGTTACCAAGTCGCACTAGCGTTGGCATTCGTTGCCAAGTTGCACTAGCGTTGGCATTCATTGCCAGGTCGCACTAGCGTTGGTATTTGTTACCAAGTCGCTCTGTACTGGCGTTGGCGCACTTGCGTCAAGTCGTCAGTTGTTACAGGTTTGGTGTTCCTGCCTTGCAGTGAGCTGACTACAGCGGGAGTCTGCTGCTGCAGTCATGTAGAGAAGACTGAAAAAATTATCAGTCTGGTTTAGAGACGTCTCAGTAGGGCTGTATACAAGGAAGTTGTATAAAAGGAATTTGATTGAAATAACTGGAGATGAATGAATTAAATGAAAGGAATTTGAAAGAGTATGTTTGATGTATGGAATGATGGAGATTGGACGACGGTTTCTAATACTTTGTTGCTTTCAGGTGACGATCATGATGACACTGAGGTTGATCTTGCTAGACAGCAAGTGAGGTTGCTCCTGAACCTGACCCTGTGAGGCCACCCCTGGATCAAGAGGAGGAGCCAACACCCGGTCCTAGCAGAGCATCTGAACAAATTGGAGAGGTCCCTGAAGCTGGTCTCTCAATGCCTCTTCTGGATGAAGACTCGGATAGTTAGTTAGGCTTAGGTCGAGGACGACCTGACGTCAGGAGAGGCCGTATAAGCTGATGCTCTCATACTATCTCCCTCGCGCACGGGTTAGTTTATAAAAAGCGCTGCAGTGCGCCGTAAACGTTATTTTGCTCGTGGCGCTCGGGACGGATGGTCGTGAGAACATCAGTTTTGGTCGACTCCAGGAGTATTGCGTGAGCCATCTTATTTTTCCTAAATCCTAATTGTTTTTTTGTATCAATTTGTGTTTCAAGTGGTCTTTGATTTTTGTGTAGTTTTTGGTGAATTTCTTTTTGTTTAAAATCTGTGATTAAAGTTTTAGGTTAAGACTGATTGTTTTTTTAAGAATATTCCCACTCTGACTCTAAAAATATTATAATATTTAATTATATTATTATATTTTCCCTTAAATTTTTTCCCTCCTGGGAAAATGTAACGTGACACCAGTCGTGACGGCCCGCATGCGCATGATGGCGTCCACCGTACAGCGCCCCCTGCGGAAACCATACTGGCTCTCCGCCAGATCCGGCCCCACCCACACCAGCTGCCCGACAAGGCGGTCTGCATTTACTCTTTCAAAGAGCTTGCCCACCTCGTCGAGCAGCACAATGGGCTGATAGGCGGACGGAGAGTCCGCTGGGCGCCCCGGCTTCCTGATGAGGACTAGTTTCCCCGTCTTCCAATGAAGTGGGAACTGGCCCCTCTCCATGCATGCGCTTAGGAGCCCTCTTAGTCGAGGCCCGAGAGCCCCCAAGGCCAGGATCCAGGTTTTTCCAGCTTTTCCGCCGCAATACGATGCTCCCTAGTGTGAATTATTCTAAACTAGTTTATTCCAGATTATTCCTTCATTTTGCCTATATAAGTGGGTGGATGGCCCGAACGTTAGTTCAGTTCTATTTGAGCTAACGATGTGATAACTTGGACAAGCGATATCCTAGCGAACTGCTCGAGCCTTCAACATGCTTTGTGACTTTGTGTGCATCTTGAGTGGTTACTAACTATAGTTTTTTATTAAGTTTATTGAACGAAAAGTAAACAAAAATGATGTCTGGTGGAAAGAAACGAAAAGTAAATACAGAGGGTCGCCAGTTTCAAGAAAAATGGACTGAAGAATTCTTTTTTATCTTGCACAATGGTAAGCCTATTTGTTTGCTGTGTAATGAATCCATTTCAGTAATGAAAGAATTCAATATAAAGAGGCATTACTCAACTAAGCATGCTACGCTGCACTCACTGACAGGACAATAAAGAACAGACAAAATCCAGAAGCTTACCGCAAATTTGGAAAAACAGCAACAAATGTTTCATACACAAAGAACACAACTTGATAATGTTGTGAAAGCTAGTTTTATAGTTAGCTCAAAATTGGCAAAGGCATTAAAACCATTTGCCGAAGGAGAATTTATCAAGGAGTGTATGTTAGAAGTTTGTAGTATTTTGTGTCCCGAAAAGAAAAATGAATTTGAAAAAATTAGTTTGTCAAGACGAACTGTTGTTCGACGTATAGAAATGATGGCTAATGATATAAAAACAACATTGACTGACCGAATGGCTGGTTTTGAATCATTTTCCATAGCATTAGAAGACAGCACCGATTTGTCTGACACAGCTCAACTGGCTATATTTATTCGAGGTGTTGATAAGGAGTTCACTGTTACTGAGGAATTGCTTGCTTTACAGCCGCTTAAAGGAACCACTACAGGAGAGGATATTTTTATTGAAGTTCAAAAGGCATTCACAAGTTTTGACTTGCCATGGTCAAAATTAATTGGAGTATGCACTGATGGTGCACCTTCTATGGTCGGCTTTCGTAATGGTTTCATCGGAATTTTGAATGAAACAGCAACAGAATTAAATGTGCAAATAGATGATTTGATAGTCCTTCATTGCATTGTTCTTACAGAACTTGTGTTCTAAGTGCATTCAACTCCAGAATGTTATGAATGTGGTAGTAAAAACCATCAACTTTATTCGATCCCGAGGTCTTAACCATCGTCAGTTCAGGGCGTTTTTGGATGAAATATCAGCTGAATATAACGACGTAACATATTATTGTGAAGTCAGATGGCTGAGCAAAGGAAAAATGTTGAAACGGTTTTACAAGCTTAGAAATGAGATAGCAGACTTTATGAAAATAAAAGATAAACCACTATCTGAATTAAGTGACCCAAAATGGATATGTGACTTAGCATTTCTGGTCGATCTTACAGGCTATTTGAATGATTTAAATTTCAAACTTGAAAAACAAGGACAGTTAGTAAATGATTAGTACAGCCATTTGAAAGCGTTTCAGATCAAACTACGCTTGTGGGAGTCACAGATGCTGTCTGGTAATAGTTACCATTTCAACACGCTCTCTGCGTATGAAAATATTGCTTATGCTCAATATGCTGAAGAACTTAAGTTACTGTCGGAAAGTAGATTGTATTTGGGGTTTCTGGATCAGGTCAGATCCAGAAACACCCAATTACAACCATCATTCATTATTTTTTCAATCATTCATTCGTAAACTTATGATTCAATTTGTAATGTTCGGACTGGTCTGATCTCAAGAGCAACTATGTTTTAATTCGTTTAAAAACTGGCACATATTCTGACCTGATCTAATCTAGTATATGGGTGTGTATTCATAATTCTAACCTGATCTGATCTGTTATCTGAGTGTGTATTTATATTTGTTACCTGATCTTATCTGTTTCCTGAGCTTAATATTTAGCAGGAGAGGAGGTCAGATGTGCATGCATTTTTGTGCTAACTTTTTTATTCAAAAGGATGATCTAGTGACTCCTATATTTATTTATATATTCATTCAATATGCATTTTTATGTGCATTCTATTTTTTATATTGTTAAATTAGTACGTTAATTCAACAACATTTGACACTCGTATCAAATTCGAGCATATACTCAATTCGATACGATAGCCTAACGAAAATGGAATGCGCTCGCTATTGTCAATTGCGCTGCCTTATATAGGTACCCACGTAGAGCAGTAGCTATAAAGTACATTTATAAGAATGAGGAAGCAAGAAAATAAAAATACGTATGTTAATTTCAATTATTTTATTTTAAAGTACAATATACAAGTTTTAATATTTTCATAGTCGATGCCTATTCATTAATATGCCAGATACATAAACTTATATTTTAAAAGATTAAACATTTATACATACATAGTTATTACACAGTTGATTTTATTGTGTCTATACAATCTATACACAAATCTCTACTCTTACTTACAATCTTATACTCTTGGTTCGATGTCATCCTGAATTTTGGTAATTAATTCTCTCGTACCGGTGTATATATCATCGTATAACATAGTTTTTACGACATGTTGAACGCACACATCAGCCTCACAATTACACATCGGCTGTTCGGATTTTTGAAAACTGTCTATGTCATAGATTTCTATTTTGATTATTTTTACCCCGCGAGTTACAGGCTTCTTTATATATTGAAAGAATGTTTGATCTGTTTTTGATCTCTTGCGAGCAAGACCCAGCGTCTTCTGTCCGGTGGTTTGTTGAACTGGTTGATTCATGGGTACGAAATTGAATAGATCCCCCGAGTCCTGAAATAACAATACAATATATAATTAATTATAAGTAGATACACTACAAATGTTAAGATTGGAATAAGGGATTGGGTGGAAATACGTTATGCAGTAATGCTAATAATATCTACAATATTTAAATTGTTAGAGAATAATTATTATATTAAAGTAACACTTACCGACATTCCACAATTATAACACTTCACAATCCGATGCAAAAAATGAAATGAATTTCAATTTGTTATACTCCCCTTATATATTTTTTAATTTAATTTTTTTTAATACATAGAGTTCAAAATCGTATATTTTATGTCAGATGTTAATATCTACACAAATATGGTGTGGTGAAACTGAAACCTCAGACATTCCAACGCCCATGATTTTAATTGTTTATCATAAATATATATCGATAAGATAATACTACTGTCCGTGTGTTCATGGTGATCGTTTTCATACATTTTATTCAGTTGATTTGACGGGCAAAATCATGGTATGTTAATAGTATATCAACGTTAACGAATTCGCAACGTAAGTTGAATTCTTTTTAAGGAGACGGATCAAAACAATAATCAATATTGACATACAACTATTTTGGCCTGGTTTTACCTACAATATTTTTTTTGTTATAGACTATTTTTTTTTAAATAGCTCTATGCTGGAATGAAACACAAGATTTACTTTAATTTAATGTACCTAAGTGAGCATCAGCATGTTTTATGTTTTCAAGCAATATCGTATTGGCTCGGTTAGAAAAAAATGTGTGAAAATGGTTTCATAAAATAACATTATAGAACACATCACCATCCTTTGTTTGATGCAGTCGGGTAAAAAATATCATAGTAAGCTAAATTAGTGTTAGATTACAATATTGAAGACAATGTAAACTATCGTATTTGGGTTGAGTTATCTGACACAACATTTTTTACACGTGCCCTTTTCTATATTTGGTATACTATGACGTAGATTTATCACTATTTAAGAGGATAGCTGCTGAAGTAAGACCACAAAGCATTTCTTCAAGAGCTACAAGCAAGAGCTGCCCTCATCAGTACCTGGAAGCTTACCAGACCTTCTCTAAGATGTAAGTTATTTTGGTTTACATGTTTATCTAATTCTAATATTCATTCATTCAACTATTCAGTAACTGTTCTATTCAATCATTAAACTTTTCAATAACTCTACTATTCAATCATTCTATTTTTCAACAATTAAGTTTTTATAAGCAATCTGTTATTTATCTATTATGATATTACTAGTTGCACTTCCATGTCAAACATTCCACTTAAATGTTTTCAACCAATATGTAGCTAGCTTTATCGTTAAGTTACTACTATCACTTACTTATTAACCTTTATTTTCAGGTCCAAGCAAATGGCTGACCAATTGTTCCCGTCGTCTGATGAATCGATGGTTGACACTTCAATAAAATCGAGCAAGAAGAAGCGAAAGATTCCTGAGAAGACAACAGACAACCAGCCTTCTACTTCAAAGAAGACGAAGGTGAAATCTACGGCGCGAGATCTCTTCGGCACCGATAGCGACGATGATGAACTGGATCATGGCACTGCTGCTGGTAAAAAAATTGCACCTATTTACTCCTACATAACAAGGAGATTAGCGAATGGCTTCTCGCGACAAATAGATGAAGATAAAACTGGGGGTTATTATATTGAATTGAAAATATATAATACCAATGAAATTGAGCGGGTGCCCCCAGTCAATCGATGGCGGCATTCCGTTATAACTATTAAAAATAAAACTAATACGGATACTGAGTCCTGGAAGCTTCTAAATACATTCATAAAGGAAACGAGAAAAGAATTAAAAAATCGCACTCCTACTTTTATAAGCTCGTACCAGTAGAGTCTGTACCTAATACTATCTGATGTATTCCCAGTAAATGTATAATCATTCTTTTTTATTTTTTTCCTTTTTATAAAACTAATCTGTATTGAATTAAACCTATATTATCATTTAACTGTATTGATTAAGTACTTAGTTGTGTATGTTAAATGTAGATTATTTTGTTTAATTAAATGTATGCATATTATATCTACTCTTTTTTAAATTTTTTTTCTTTTCAGTAAAATCGTCTTCTACCGTTTCACCGTCAACATCTTATATAAATTGTGATAAATGTAAAATTGAGATACCTAGACATGAATACAGATATCATAAACGAACCAATATCCATAAATCGAATTGTTTGATAAAATCAGAGTTTGAACATATTGATATAATAGCTACAGCATTTAAAAACAGAATAATGACTTATCGCTTAAACCCATCCATAGAAGACGAGTACCTCCTACCAGAGGCGTTCTTGGACGGTAAGCGAGATGATGTTTTTAAACTAGTTGAGCTATCATTAATAAAGAATACATGTATTAAAGTTAACTTTGAGCTGTTTGCTTATTTCATTTTACCTAAATCAGGTGAGCAACAGCTTAAGTCTTTTAATACAAAATATGAAGTTATTTATAAAAGTACTGATTTTGATGAAATTTATTTGAATGTAAGAGAGACTTTCAAAATGAAATTAACTGAATTTGAGCACTGTGAATCTGGGTGGTCATTAACATCATTGAGTCATTTAGAAATAAATATAAATAAGTATTCTCCTATGAGAGGTGGATCTTACATAGAATTACCAGAAGTTATTAAGAATACAAAGAGCTGTATTAATATACAAAATAACGATGAATATTGTTTTTATGGAGCATATTAGCAGCATTATTTCCAGTCAAAAATAATGTCTGTAGGACAAGCTCTTATCCTCATTTTAGTACGATATTTAATATAACAAGGATGTCATTCCCGCCATCACCAAAAGATATCAGATTATTTGAAAGTAATAACAGTGATTTAAGTATTAATATTTACGGATTGGATAAACATTACAATGTAACTGGCCCCTTATATGTGACAAATTTTAGGAGAGATAAACATATTAATTTATTGTTTTACGAAAAAGAGAACAGAGCTCATTATTGTTTAATAAAAAACCTATTACGCTTAGTGAGACGTCAAGTTTCAAAACATAAAGGTCGAATGTATTTATGTGAGACTTGTTTGCAATTTTTTACTAGTGAAACAAAATTCCATTCTCATGCATGTTCTAAAATTATAACTTTATTACCAGATAAAAACAGTACGCTGCAGTTTAAACATTTTGAAAGACAACAAAAAATTAACTTTGTTATATATGCTGATTTTGAAAGCCTATTATGCAATTTTAATGAAGTGAATACTGATAAAAATACTATAAAAAATAAGTTACACCAGCCTTCATGTTTTGCATACTATGTGTGTTGCTCGCATGACAGTAATTTAAATAAATTTGTTTCTTACCGAGGGCCAGACTGTGTACAAGTTTTTGTTAAAAAAATCATTGAAGAAACTAAATCGATACATGAGATCTTGACTACTGAAAAAACCATGAAACCAATGACTCTAGAACAAATTGATAATTATCGCAGTGCAAGTACATGTCATATTTGTAAAAAAATATTGTTTGATGACAAAGTTCGAGATCATGATCATATTACGTCAGAGTATAGAGGCGCAGCACATTCACACTGTAATTTAATTTATAGAGTTTGTTCATTTATACAGTCGTTTTTCATAATCTATCCGGTTATGATTCCCATTTGTTTATCAGAGAATTAGCGAAATATGATGGCGAAATAAAAATAATTCCTAAGACAAAAGAAAAATATTTAAGTATTACAAAAATTATTGACACCAGTAAATATAATAAACCGTTGCAGATTAAATTCATAGATTCCTTTCAGTTTCTTAACACAAGTCTTGATAATTTGAGTAAAAGTTTAGAAAGCAGTGGTTTCTTGAATTTGAGATCAGTTTTCCCCGATGACGAAAAATTTGATTTAATTCGAAGGAAAGGTATATATCCATACGAATATATTGATTCATGGCAGAAATATAATGAGACACAACTTCCCCCGAAACATTGTTTTTATAGTAGTATGCAAAAGAAACATATAATAGATAGCGAGTATGAACATGCACAAACTATTTGGAGTTGCTTTAATATTAAAAGTCTTGGTGAATATACTGATTTATATTTAAAGTGTGATGTTTTATTATTATGTGATATTTTTGAAAATTTTAGAAATATATGTCTACAGCATTATAATCTTGATCCTGCATACTATGTAAGTTCTCCTGGTTTAAGTTGGGACGCTATGCTTCTTTACACGGGTATTCAACTGGAATTGATTCATGATTTAGATATGTATAATATGATAGAAAAAGGAATTCGCGGTGGATTAGCACAATGCTCTCATCGATATGCTAAAGCCAACAATATTTACCTCCCTCATTTTGATGATTTAAAGCCGTCAACATATTTAGTATATCTTGATTGCAACAATCTTTATGGACATGCAATGACTAGAAAATTACCTATATCAGATTTTAAATTTATGACAAACCAGGAAATAGTAAGTTTCCATCTGTTCGATATTCCTGACGATGCTGAGTACGGTTATATTTTGGAAGTAGATCTAATGTATCCTGAATATTTACATAATTTACATAGTGACCTGCCTTTCGCTCCAGAAAAATTCATACCCATAGGAGGAAAGACAGAAAAGTTAATTGCGAATTTGTATGACAAGTATAACTATGTTATACATTACATTCATTTGAAAGAATGTGTTAAAAATGGCCTTGTGTTGAAAAAAATCCATCGCATACTTCAATTTAAACAAGAAAACTTTTTAAAAAAGTATATAGACTTAAATACTCAATTGCGTCAATCAGCAAATACCTCTTTTGAAAAGGATTTCTTTAAACTTTTGAACAATTCAATATTTGGGAAAACTATAGAAAATAAACGAAAGCAAATTCATGTTAGATTGGTGACTAAATGGAATGATAATAAAAATAGAACAAATAAAACAATAGGCGCAGAGAAACTAATTGCAAAACCAAACTTAAAAAGTATTTGTATTTTTAGTGAAGATTTTCTTGCAATTCAATTGAATCCTGACAAACTTGTTTTAGATAGACCCATCTATGTTGGATTCTCTGTACTAGAATATGCTAAACAACATATGTATAATTTTCATTACGATTTCATTAAGAATAAGTACGGTGAAAATGTTAAACTGTGTTACACTGACACTGACAGTTTATTATACTTAATACATACACAAAACTTTTATAAGGATTTGAATGAAAATATTGTAAAATTTGATACCAGCAATTTTGATTTTAATAATCCTTACAGTATTCCAAAGATAAATAATAAAATTCCTGGCTTGTTTAAAGATGAATTAGGTGGCGATGTAATAAGCGAATTTACAGGTTTAAGAGCAAAACTTTATTGTATTAAATCAATAAAAACACAGATTAACAAAGCTAAAGGAGTATCAAGGCCCATTACAAAAAAATTGAAAATATCTAACTATAAGAGAGTTTTATTTAAGAATATTACTTTACAATGTAAGATGAATATGATAAAGTCAAGCAAACATGTTCTGTATTCACAGGAAGTAAATAAAGTAATTTTAAATAGAGTAGATGATAAAAGAATTGTTCAAACTAATCAAATAGACACATTACCATGGGGTCATTTTGACCACATATATTAGAACGTTAGTATTAAGCTATGATATTTAAACTGCTATATTTTTAAGATATACTATTAGTGTTAGTTTAGTTGTACAATTTATAATTATATTACTTATTTTTATAAGCATAATAAAATACATAATATTTTACTCAGAATTTCGCTTTTATTTATAGTCTTATCTGTATCGCCTTTCCTGTTTTTAAAGTAAAATGTAAGACTTTGCGTAGGTATATATTGGTATGTTCAATGGCAATAATATTAATACGTAAGATGAAGTTGATCAAGCAGCCCATAACCTTGAATGTTAATAATATAAATTTTAGTGACTCTCCTCACTATATCAGGCATAGCCCTTTATTACCGAATAAAATTCGTTGTATAATATGTGGGCCATCCAACTGTGGTAAAACAAATGTTGTCATCAGTTTACTGCTACATGAAAATGGACTGAAATTTAAAAATTTATATCTTTACTCTAAAACTTCTTTTCAACCAAAATATCGCTTTTTGAGCGAAGTGATAAAAAGGGTGCCACAGATAAAATTCTATGAGTTTAAGAATGATAAAGATGTCATGGCTCCGAGTGAAGCTTTAACAAATTCTGTTTTTATTTTTGATGACGTTGCAACTGAGAATCAAACAAATATCCGTAATTATTTCTGTATGGGGCGACATAAACAAATCGATTGTTTTTATTTATCTCAAACCTATTCAAAAATTCCGAAGCAATTGTTACGTGATAACGCTAATTTTCTTATAATATTTAAACAAGATGATGTGAACTTAAAACATATTTATGTGGAACATGTCAGCCCTGATTTAAACTGGAACCAATTTAAAGATATTTGTGTAACAGTTTGGAGTAATCCTTACAGTTTCGTGCTTATTAACAAAGAATGTTCATTAAGTAATGGGAGGTACAGAAAAAATTTCGATATATTTTTTAAATTTAATGAAAGTTGATGATATAATTATGAATAACATACAAAAAAATTAGTATTCATTCCTCTTTAAGCGAATACGGTCGTTGAACATAAGATGGAGAAAAATATTAAAATTGAATTAATGAAGTCTGTAGACTCCATAAAGAATAAAATAAAACAAATGAAAAACCAGGAACACTCAATGAATTTGTCACTTGATAAAATGTTTAAACCTATCACAGATCCCCTTAAAACCCTAGTTGATTCGAATAAAACAATAGAAAAAATACAAAATTTTGAAAATACACGCTCTAACTTTGAAGACATGGAATTGGATGGCATTGATACCAGCTCATCTACAAAGTTTGAAGAATGCTGCGATCCAGAACTGAATTCTGCAAAAGACTTGGAAGTGTCTTCTAAAAAAGAAAAACCGGATGATCTAGAAATTTCGCTAGAGGGCTGTGATATCCATGATATTTATGATGGTGCAAATCTAAATATACCGTTTGGAATAAGAAGTGTAAACAAAATATTGCTAATGGGTAATTCAGTAGTCTCGTTTTCTAAAATCGATAGTTTGAATGACGACAGTGTCATTTTAATTAAAATCGGTGACAAATCCTATAATTTAACCCCTGGCCTGAAAGAACTTTTACTTCGAAAAAAACCAGATTTAAAATTAATTTCGAGTAAAGATAAACTTGTATATAAAGATATGCTGCACTATACCAATGCTCATAAGAGAGATTTTAATCCTAATGGACAAATAAGAGGTGATAAAGGAATAAAATACCGTGAAATAATCAAATCAATGTTTTCTGAATCTTCAAACGACAATAAACTTGCTTACACTAAGCTTGGAGGAAACTTACCAACGCTAAAAAAATACAAAAACAACACTGACTTGGTATATTGGGATGACCCTAATGAATTAGTTGAGAGATTGAAACTATTAGTTGCGTCAAGAGATGCTGGCAATACAAACCATGACAATGAAATTTTATCTATAATCGAAGAATTAAAAGAAGCTCACATTATTAAAGAATAAATAGTTGTAAAATATGCTTTTCATTCAGTATTATAGATGAATTCAAGACAAATATACTGAATTCTAAAAATGAGCAAAGTTGATGTGGTAAACGAAATACATAAAAATGTGAGAGTGAACTTTCCGCGAAGACGTGTTATTATGAAAGATGTAGATGACCTGTGGCAAGCAGATTTAATTGATATGCAATCAATTTCAAAAGAAAATCAAAATTACAGATTTATTCTTACCGTTATTGATACATTTTCGAAATATGCTTGGGCCTTCCCTCTGAAAAGTAAAACCAGAGATGATGTATGCAAATCTTTCAAAATATTGCTGGCTATGGGGCGTATACCGAAAAATCTTCAAACGGATAATGGAACAGAATTTTATAATGATAAGTTTCAGAAGCTTATGAAATCTAATCATATCAACCACTACTCTACTTACTCAACAAAAAAGGCCTCAATAGTTGAACGATTTATCAGAACATTGAAATCTAAACTGTATAAAGAATTTAGTTTAAAAGGCAACTATAATTGGATAGACAATACCCTTAACGATGTTATTCGAAAATATAATCACACTTACCATCGGACAATTCAAGAAATCCCTGCTAATGTAGATAAGATTAATAAAAAACGTATATTAGAAAGGTATTTAAGTTTGGTAAAAAACGAAAGAATAAGAAGCAAGTATAAAGTTGGCGATTATGTTCGTATCAGTAAGTACAAAGGAACATTTGAAAAAGGATATACCCCCAACTGGTCGACGGAAATATTTAAAATTCGAAAAATACAAAATACAACTCCTATCACCTACCTAATTGAAGATACAATCAGAGGTCAACCTATTTTAGGAGCATTTTACTTACAAGAGCTTCAAAAAACAAAACATCCCGACGTATATCTAGTCGAGAAAGTTCTTAGAAGAAAAGGTAACAGGGTTTTAGTAAAATGGTTAGGTTTGCCTTCAGCTGAATGCAGTTGGATTGATAAAACGAACGTAATTTTATGAATAAAATAACATTAACTTAATAACCACTCCCATCACATAACTATTTATTAAAGTATTCAACTGGAATCATCAGTCTTATAATGTGTTTCGGAGAGAGTAGTCTTCTCAATTGGTTTATTAATAATTTACCATTTGAATTACACTTACCAGGATATAATTACTGTGGTCCTGGTACTAAATTAATAAACAGACTTACACAAGGAGATAAGGGTGTTAATAAGTTGGACGAATATTGTAAAGATCACGATATTGCATATCACAAGTCATCGAACTTAAAGGATCGACATAAGGCTGATTTAATTTTGTTAAAAATGGCAAAAAGGCGAGCGGTTGCTTCCGATGCCAGTGTAGGTGAAAAACTCGCGGCACGCTTAGTAAGTAAGGCTATGTCGGCAAAAATTAAAACTGGATCTGGTTTGAACAAGCATTCTCCAAAAATTACACCTGGAAAAGGTTTAAAAAGTAAATTGAAATCTGTTATTACAAAAGCAAAAAGACACATAAAAAAATTAAAACCTAAGAGCAAGAAAATGGCTATAGAATTAGCTATTGCCGCTACCAGAGAATTAGCTGATGATTCATCGATTAAGCTCCCTCGTGTCATTCCTATTCCAAAAACTGGAGGAGTACTACCTTTGATTTCTATTTTTGCTGGATTGTCAGCGGCGGGGGCTTTAGCAGGCGGTGCAGCTGGTATTGCTAAAACCATAAATGAATTCAAAATGGCTAAAAAGCTGTATGAGGAATCGAAAAGACATGATGAAAAAATGGAAGCTCTATGTATTGGGAAAGGACTACATCTTAAACCACATAAGGGCGGTCTTGGAATTTTCGTATCAAAAGAAAAAAACTAAGATATCGGCTACCCAAACGGGCCTTAACTAACTTTGACATTTTAAAGTACGGAAATAGAATTCCTTATTTTAGAGGTGTCTATATGAGAGATGAGCTCCCTAAATATCCTAATAAAAAAGAATGTGGAGTTATTAATTTAGATAGTTCTAAAAATTCTGGTTCTCATTGGGTAGCCTATGCAAAATATAATGATTATGTTGAGTATTTCGACAGTTATGGAAATCTTAAACCTCCAAAGGAATTTATAAAATATGTAGGTTCTAACATTCAATATAATTATAAAAATATTCAACGTGATCACCCCTTCAACTGTGGACATCTATGTTTAAATTTCTTAAAGAATTTCTGGCATAATCAAGAAATAAAATAAACAGGATCATTTAAAAGAGTTCAGTATGCAAGTATGTCTGCTACGGTTACCATCTCTGGAAATAAATCAGAACTGGTCTCTTATTTTCAACCACCTCTTCATTTGTCTGATCAATACGAGTGCGGATTACTATACTTTTCAGTATTAAAATCAAGACCGAATGTACCAGTTCATAACAGCAGTTTAACAGCTATCAGAATCGAATGTGATC
The DNA here is from genome assembly GCA_916610215.1 of Omphaloscelis lunosa. NCBI lineage: Eukaryota > Metazoa > Arthropoda > Insecta > Lepidoptera > Noctuidae > Omphaloscelis > Omphaloscelis lunosa. Next base: position 23,140,459 of record OU744249.1, read on the forward strand.
TTGTGCACGGTTCATATTACAACGGATTACCGACTCATTTTATTCATGAATTTATATGTGATACCACTGCTTCAAGTCACGGGTACACAGAAATACCGCAGAACGTTATTTACTTCCCGGTGAACAAAAATATAATTTCATCCATATCTGTCAGGATTGTAGATCAGTTTGGTTCCTGTATTGACTTTGGTGAAGAACATATTCAATTACGTCTTCATTTAAGAAAAGCAAAATGATAGTATATAATAAAAACCCTCCAGTGAAAATAAAACGTCCTATTCCATCAACAACCATTAAGGTGCGCAGACGTAAGAAAAACGTGAAGAAATTGACTAAATCAAATAGAGATTTTCTTAAAGCCTTAGGGTTTAAAGTATGAATATACTACAGATCACTGATTTACCACACTTTGATAGTTCAATCGAAAGCTATGAAGTCCATTCATACAATCCCTACAATAACAGCTTTAGAGAAAACGATGAAATCAGAATCCCCATACACCAACAAGATATTTACGTGCTACCATCAACCAGTTCAATATACATCGAAGGTCAGGCAAAGCTGTTCGGTAAGGATGGGCATCCGATCAAGAAAACTGTTACGTTCACTAATAACCCTGTTATGTCTTTGTTTCAAGACATCAGATACGAAATGAATGGTATCGAAATAGACCGTATTAAAAATTCAGGAATTACGTCAACAATAAAATCATACATTTCATTAAATGGGGCAGAAAATAAAGTTGCGGGCTTATGGGGCTGGAACTTAGCAGGATTCCAAAGTGATGGACATTTTAGTGCTGTGATACCATTGAATAAGATTTTAGGGTTTGCAGAAGATTACAATAAAATTATCTTAAATTGTAAACACGAACTTATTTTGAGTAGAAGTAACTCTAACTTAAATAGTGTTATTCTTACTGATGATGTTGTTAATTTTCAAATAGAAATAGAAAGAGTTCAATGGAGGGTGCCACATATAAAAGTGTCAGATCGAGAACGACTAACACTTTTGAAACATTTAGAAAGAGACAAACCTATTCAGATGGCTTTTAGAAATTGGGATTTATATGAGTATCCCTTGCTACCTAAAACTACAAAGCATTCTTGGTCGGTTAAAACAGCTTCACAATTGGAAAAGCCTAGATATGTTATATTTTGCTTGCAAACTAATAGGAGAAATAATCGGACTAAAGACAGTTCACTATTCGATCATTGTGAAGTAACCAATGTAGCACTCTATTTAAATTCGCAATATTATCCCTACGAACCTTTGAGTTTAAAGTTTTCTGAGAACAAGTACAGTATATTATATGAAATGTATGTGAAATTTCGTCAGTCGTATTACAACAGTCCTGTAGACCCATTGCTGGATCTAACAGATTTTAAAGAAAAGGCCCCCCTTTTCATCTTAGATTGTTCCAGACAAAACGATAGTTTAAAAACCGGTCCAGTGGACGTGCGGTTAGAAGTTGAATGTTCCACACCAATACCAGATAAGACAACTGCGTATTGTTTGATTATAAACGATCGACTTGTTGAATACAAACCTCTCAGCAACATTGTACGCAGGTTATCATGATTGCTGTTGTTGATATTCAAGGATTTAGAACAGAAGCAGGTGAATTTATATTAAAAGAAATCGCTATATTGTGTAACAAAAAATTACAATTGTTTTTAGTTAAGCCACCATTTCCATTTAAAAATTTAACGGAATCTGAAAAGAAGGTAGTTCTTTGGATTCAACGTAACAAAAAAATATACTGGAGTGAAGGATTTGTACCTTATTCCAATTACCAGACTTTGGTTTCCGATATATTAAGAGATAAATGTATTTATGTTAAAGGTTCAGAAAAAGTTTTATGGTTAAAGCATATTTTAGAAAATAGTAATAGTAATATATTTAATTTAGAAGATAAGGGTTGTTCTAGTTTAGTACATTTATACGATCAATATAAACAATCTGAAGATTTATATAATTGTATTTATCATAATTCTGTATGTGCTTTAAAAAATGTATTATGTTTAAATAAATGGTGCCATGATAATAAATTTTTTATGAAATAAAAAAAAGGAACTTGTTTCATTTTTTATAATACCTATCCATACTATCTTTCCCAATCCTGTTCAATCACGTTTATAAATTGCTTGCATCATTAAAGCAATGTCATTCTATGTTAATAATCATTAGCATCAAGAACTAGCAAATAAATACCTAAATAAAATATGTATCAAACTGAATATAAACCTCGATATGATATGTATAATACATACAAAATACGTGAATTATCCTTTAATTATTATTGGGGGACGAATAATTCGAAGAAAAGATTGGTGATGGAAATGGCTGATGCCGGATTCTTTTATTGCGGGAGTAATCCGTATGATAAAGCGGCATGTTTTTCATGTGGAGGTGTTATAGAAGATTGGGAAATTTATGATGATCCTTGGATGCAGCATGCTATAAATTTTCCACAGTGTTTTTACCTAAACGCCGTGAAAGGGAAGGAATATATCAATAAGTGGCAAAACATCGTCAAGAATTGTGTTAGTGAGAAATCTTTCATGTTGCAATGAAAAACGCATATGAATACACACTCAGATAACAGATCAGATCAGGTTAGAATTATGAATACACACCCATATACTAGATTAGATCAGGCCAGAATATGTGTTAGTTTTTAAACGAATTAAGATCAAAGCTCTTGAGATCAAACCAGTCCGAACATTACAAATTGAATCATAAGTTTACGAATGAATGATTGAAAAAATAATGAATGATGGTTGTAATTGGGTGTTTCTGGATCTGACCTGATCCAGAAACCCCAATTACAATCTACTTCGGAACAATTTTTGAACAGATTTAGCGACTTCAAAAACATGGAAGACTGTAATTTATTCATCCACGGTACCAGCATAAAACGGTCAGGTCAATCATCATTCTTCATCCTTATCCCTTTACCTATATTCAGTGCTTCATTTGTGTTAATATTGTGTGAAATCGTAGTGTTTTATTCCCGTTAAATAGTTAAAAACGCGTAAACAATTTTGTTTTGTCACTACCCTCAACTTCGTTTAAAAGGAAAAAATCTTTTGCAAATCTTTACAAATAAGTATTTTCCACTGTCTTCCACAAACTCCAAAATGACTAAAACTCCGACAAAAGAGGGTCGTATTATTGGTGAGGATATATTTAGAGATTTAAATAAAAGAAGAGGTGTTGTTCGCGGTAAACTTCGACTATTCATGAAGTATGTAGACTCTGTAGAAATAATGCCTGTTACTGAAACCATTAAACCAGAATTACAAACACTTTTACAAAAGGCAGATTTATTGTTACAGCAGTTTTCAGAAATTCAGGATGAAATAGACTTAAAAATCCCTGATGGTCAAATAGAAAAGGAATTATCGGAGAGGGAAACTTTTGAAACCCATTATTATGGTTATGTGACTAAAGCTAAGTGTATTATTAACGCAGATAACGCTCAAAATTCTTAAAAAGTTTCTAGTAAAGTTCAATTACCTACAATTTCACTTCCTACCTTTGATGGCTCTTATGATCATTGGTTAGAGTACCGCGATACTTACCTATCTCTCATCCATAGTTCTAAAGAAATAGATAATGTGCAAAAATTCCATTATTTACGGTCTTCTCTTACTGGCAGTGCATTATCAGTGATTAAGTCATTAGAATTCTCCTCTAATAATTACAACATAGCATAGGAGTTAATGGAAAACAGATTCAATAATAACCGTTTACTTGTGCAAAACCATGTAAAGGCTTTGTTTTCTATTACGTCACTTAATAAGGAATCATCCAATCAAATTCGTAAACTTATAGATACCGTTCTCAAAGATCTACGTTCCCTCAAAAGCCTCGGCGAACCGACTGAGTCTTGGGACACTTTGATCATTTATTTAATTACATCTAAACTTGATTCAGTTACCGAAAGAGAATGGGAGACCCATAAAAGTTCAATCATAAATAGTCATAACCAGTCAAATTCACGTTTATCTCTTGATTATTTGATTACTTTTCTTAAAAATAGGGCTGACGTACTAGAAACTATTCATTTGGTACATGGTAAATCTACCACAGACAATAACGTAAAGAAACCATCACATTCACAACAACCAAACAAATCGCATAGTTACACATCAACACAAAATAAACAATCGAATCAGAAACATTCTAAACGTTCTCGTATTTGCACTATGTGTCAAGCTAACCATCCACTTTATTTTTGCGATTCATTCTTAAAATTATCTGTTAACGATAAAATTAAATTCATTAATGAAAATAAGTTATGTTGTAATTGTTTACGCGCTAGTCATTCAGTAGATGAGTGCTGGTTCGGTCCTTGTAGGCAGTGCAATAAGAAACACAACAATTTAATTCATGATAAATGTGACGATACTGCTAATGCATCCACATCGTCAGCTGTTAGGTTTACTTCACAGGCATCGCCGCAGGACACAACTAGTGCTAATTCTTCAAACACTACCACATTACATTCTGCGTCTCACACAACACATCACAGTACTACTCATTCATTATTAGAGACGGTACTACTGTCTACTGCTTTAGTTGAGGTTGCAGATAAAAGCAATAATTTTCACACTACCCGCGCTTTATTAGATAACGGCAGTCAGCATTGCTTTATTGCAGAATCTTTATGCAAACGACTAAATCTTAATTTAATACAGTCCACTGTACAAGTCTCCGGGGTAGGTAACTCGGTGACTAATTCTACACAATCATGCGAAATTCATTTGAGATCTAAAGCTACAATATATATTACACGCTTTAAATGTTTAGTTTTAAATCAAATCACAGCTCAGTTGCCATCTTTAGGTACAAAATCACACATAAATATCCCTGAGCATGTACAGTTAGCAGATCCCAACTTTTATTCGCTATCAGGAATCGAATTATTAATTGGGGCAGATAAGTTCTGGGAACTTTTAAATGACGGACTAATCCGACTAAGTAGTGGTCCATATCTTCAGAATACTAAGTTGGGATGGATAATATCTGGTTCATTGTTGAATAATAAAACTTCACGCAACAATCGAGTTCAATGCAATTACTCACAATCATTAGATACTCAACTTAGAAAATTCTGGGAGTTAGAAGAAATAGTTCCGCAAAATAAATTAACTAAGGATGAGTCTTTATGTGAAAACTTGTTTACGCAAACTACGTACCGCGATAACACAGGTCGATTTTTTGTGCGCATTCCATTAGCCGAGTCTAGTGACACACTAGGAGATACGTACACACTCGCGCTAAATCGCTTTCACGCACTTGAACTTAGATTAGGTAAATCTACACCTGAATATAAAAAATTATATTGCGATTTTATGAATGAATATTTAAGTTTAGGACACATGAGTCGAGTCAATCACTGTCCATCAAATTATTTTCTATCGCATCACGGTGTTTTAAGAATTCAGAGTAGTACTACCAAACTTAGGGTGGTTTTTGATGGAAGTGCAAAATCAACATCGGGCAAATCGCTTAACGATATCCAGTATATTGGCCCTAGTTTACATAATGACGTTTTCTCAATTTTATTACGTTTTCGGCAATTTAGATTTGTTGCATGCGCTGAAGTCGAAAAAATGTATCGACAAATTAATATTCAACCAGATCAAAGAAACCTCCAGTTAATTCTTTGGCGTGAAAATAAATCGGACGAACTCGGTGTGTACCAGCTTAAAGGCTCTTTCAAACAGGCGCGACACGCGACGCGACACAAAGACACCGCTCGTCGCGCGACGAGCGGTGTCTTTGTGTCGCGTCGCGTGTCGCGCCTATTTGAAAGAGCCTTAATACTGTGACATAATACGGTACCGCGTCCGCTCCTTACCTAAGTATTCGATGCATCAAACAGCTGGCATCTGAGTGCGAGGACGACGTTATAAAGCAAATAATAGACGGAGATCTGTTTGTAGATGATTTGATTACTGGTCATGATAATAAACAATGTTTATTAGACATTTGTACCAAAGTAAATGATGTTTTAAAATCTGGTTGCTTCCATTTACGTAAATGGTTGTTTAATTTGGAGACTTCTACAATAGATCAATCAAAGGAATTAGCTTTAGGCGAAAATTGTTTAACTAAAACTCTCAGTCTTGGTTGGTTGAATCATTTAGATTTGTTATACTTTACAACAAAGATTGATCAAACTTTCACTCATGTGACACTCATCTTGTCTGTTGTCTCACAGGTGTACGACCCATTAGGCTTGTTATCACCCTCAATTATTATTGCAAAAATACTTTTACAAAAACTATGGCTTTGTAAGTTAAGTTGGGATGAACCAGTACCTAACAATATTTTGTTAATGTGGAAAAACTTTATCAACACGCTTCAACACCTACAAAACATAAAAATTCCTCGTCACGTTAGACAAGTGAATACAAACTACACAGATTTACATATTTTTACGGATGCATCACAGGATGCATATGGTGCATGTGCATACATAAGTACATACAACGACAATTCATCAGCCACTGTTAGGTTACTTTGTGCTAAGAGCAAAGTCGCACCATTTAAACCAGTTACAATACCGCGACTTGAACTGTGCGGAGCTTTAGTTGGTGCTAAGTTAGGTACCTATATAAAAAAATAATTCAGTCATGGAGATTAACTTTTGATAACGCATACTTTTGGTCTGACTCCACGATTGTCATAAATTGGATTAAAATTTCACCTAATTTGTTGAAACCATTCGTTCAGAACAGAGTAGTGCAAATCAATGAGTTGACTGGTGAGTTACCGTGGTTACATGTTGCTGGTAAAACCAACCCGGCTGATCTTTTATCCCGCGGGCTCACGCTCGACGCGCTTCAAAATTCAGATATTTGGTGGCACGGGCCAGCATTTTTAACCGAAATTAACATTAATTTTAAACAAAATAAGCACGATGAAATAATTAAATTGCACGATTTACCAGAAATTAAATCAAATGTTAATTCTTTATTTACACAATCAACTTTTACTGGTATTTTTACGTTTGAACGTTTTTCAAACTTTAATCGCATGAGACGTGCAGCCGCTTACTTGTTACGATTCACTCATAATGCACGAATCAAGGTCAAAACAGAACGTAGCAGTGGCCCGATGAATTAAGTAAATCAACTTTAGTTTTAGTACGCTTAGCACAACAAACGTCATTTCCAGTAATTTTTAATTCATTAATAAAAAACTTACCTGTTAAATCGATGAGAAATATATCTAGTCTTGATGTATTCCTAGATTCTGACTGCATTATTAGAGTGGGAGGCAGATTAGTAAATTCACATACCTTCTCATACAGTAAAAAACATCCCATATTGTTGTGTTCCAAACATACTTTCACACGACTTCTTTTCCAATTTGAACATAAACGTCTACTCCATGCTGGGCCACAGTTGCTCTTGGCTACTATTAGAGAAAGTTGGTGGCCACTCAAGGGTCGTGATTTAGCCAAGCAGACAGTGCATAAATGCATTACATGTACTCGCCAGAAAGGGAAGGCACTATCAGTAAAAATGGGTAACTTGCCTTCTGAACGATTAGAAACGGGGTATCCTTTCTTGCGCTGCGGTGTAGATTATGCGGGACCCATGTTCATATTGAATCGCAAAGGAAGGGATTCAAAATTGGAAAAATGTTATGTTTGCCTATTCAAATGCTTTACTACTCGTGCAATACACTTAGAATTAGTCACCAGTCTAAGTTCTGAAGCATACTTATTGGCTTTGAAAAGGTTCTTATCTCGTCGTGGAAAACCCGCACAAATATTTTCCGACAGCGGAAAAACGTTTGGGAAAAACGTTCGCGCACTAAAGGAATTTTCAAATTTTTTAACTACTAATAAAAATGATATTTTTGCTGCAGGCGAAAATATTAAGTTTAGCTTTATTCCTCCCTACTCACCACATTTTGGGGGTTTGTGGGAGGCAGGGGTTAAATCCTTTAAACATCATCTCCGTCGTGTAGGAAACGTAAACCTCACTCATGAGGAATTTTCCACTTTATTGACACAAATAGAAGCCCTCCTAAACTCCAGACCTATGTATCCCATGTCTTCAGACCCAAACGACCTACTCCCTCTTACACCAGCCCATTTCCTGATTAGCCGGCCGCTCGTTGCTCCTACCTACGAAGACCTCACAGCTGCAAACACTTCACGCTTGTTCCGCTACGAGCGCATCGAACAGATGAGGCAGAACTTCTGGAAGCGTTGGTCGCAGGAGTAGGTTTCGGAGCTGCAGACGAGGAGTAAATGGCAGTCCAACACCGACACAATAGTACCTAATACCCTGGTGCTCATTAAAGACGACAATCTGCCACCCTTGAAATGGCGACTTGGACGAGTCATAAGCACTTCACCTGGCAAGGATGGTCCAGCACGTGTAGCTGACATTAAGACAGCTAACGGAGTGATACGAAGATCATACCCCAGATTGTGACCGCTGCTTAAGGAAGAAGAATCCTAATTTCACTTAACGTGTACCTGTTTCTACTTTTTCTTCGTTGGAGGCTGTTACTCCAAGGCGGGGGGCATGTCTATGCATCGTCATCATGAGCGAGCCCACCACTATTGGACGGCAGAGGAGAGGAGTGCGGGGCATGGTACCGAATTCCCCCACGAGCGGCGCGGCCATCGCATTCATTAATCGCACGACATACACGCATAAGGATCATCACGCTAACATTTGTAAAAATCAAAAATCATTAATTATACGCCTAATTACTATCGAAGAAGATTTTCATTCATCTCCACAACAGACTCTTTTAACTACTTTGTGTGATCTGCTACCGTTGATGTAATGAGTGAATCTGCCACAGTCTGCTCTTAATTTTCAATGTCTTTTTCAGCCTCAGTTGCCATGGTGATTTGACAGTGTCTCTTTGTATTGTGTTTCTTGCATGTTTAGTGATTTGATAGTTGAGTCCTTCAGAAATAACAACTGTTGTGTAATAAATAAGGGTGTTTATGTCAATCAGTTGTGTCAGATAAAAACTGTTTTAGTATATCTTCATTAAATAAATTAACTAAACGGAAAAGGTTAGGGCTATATTTGAGTTTAAGTAGGTTTGGTCGAGCTGCGGGGTCCTTTTCAGAGTACTGTGTTAATAGTTCTAAATTTATCATTTTTTTCTTGAATATATATAAGATATTTGTTTTCGTATCAGAGGTGTAACAATTAAACCAAAATGTGTTGCTGTAATTAAAGAAATGTATTTATAAGCTAAGTATTACTATGTACATAAAATATAAACTAAAAAGATGTAAGTATTTATAAACAAAAACAAACCTGTAATTAAAGAAACGACATTTTAAGCGTTTTATTACACCAGTCGATTCTTGTTATCATAAAATTATTAAAATATTTAACAACGAAAAAATCTATTTTACAATCTGCTATGTCATCTTGACATCTCTCTCTGCACACGTACAACTATCATAATAAACTCTTTGGTGTTACTGACCAAAGAGTATTAAATCAAATAATAAGAAATATATTTTCTTTACATATATATATCTGCTATCGGGTTTTGATTCACGGCGGCAACTGTCTCAATATTATTTTCTAAAGTAAGGGTTATAGATTCGGTTTGTAGATATGTGTGATGTTTGTGATTGATTATATGGTTGAGATTCATAATTAGGTTGTGATTGAGTGAGCGATTGTGGTTGATCTTATAACTTATTTTCATTTTTGTGTTTTGTGTTATTATGATAGAGTTAGTGTCTGCATAGTTTCTAATTCTTGTTGTAATTGTGTGTATATTTCTTCTTTTAACTGATCTAAGTCGACTTGTGACAAGAGTTTATTCCTAACTATAGTTCTACGTTCATCTGAAATCCGTTGTTCTGAAATGGAAATCTCGCCTTCTCTTCTTAAGTTCGCATATTGAATAGGTTAACTTCTTTGCTCCATCTCATGCAAACTCTTGCTTTTCCAACCTTGGTAGACGCGTGTAAGAAGGTAAATACCTCCCGCTCAATATTCAAGGCCGAAGAGGGTAAAACTGTATTAAATTGGTTATGGGATGTGACGATGGTATGGGTGAAGATGATATTGATGGTGACGTTTTTGAAGGTGCGTACGATACTGTACTTGGACTATAAGGCTCTACAGGGGTGTCTGTCCTGTTTGTCAGTCTATCACCATCGGCAATGGCTTCGGCTGTAGCATCTATGTTGGTGGAAGCCCGCCTGTTCAACTCCTCACCGCTGACGGTTCGCATACTGAGACATCCAGCGTCAGCTACAGGTGTGCCCCGGTGATTGCCCCCGAGCAGCAGTCTTATACGTTTTCTTTTTGAACGAGTCTCCATTTTGAATAGGTTTCCAGAGCCACGTTAGCCACGCCAGTAATTTTTCATTCGTGTGTCCGCACCCCACGTGATTAGATGGTCAATTAGGACGCAACCTTGGAATGGACCGTGATTTGCCTGGACATAAAATGGGGCTGTCGTTGGTACAAATAATAAGTACACAATACTAGTATATTGTATACTATAATAGATACACAGATTATACATATTAGATACATAAATACACACATACTTACTAAATATATTGTATAAGCAACAAAAATAAATGAAAACTATTAATATTTACAGTTACGAGAACAAGATCACTACGATAAGTAATGTTATTTTTTTTAATATGGCAACTCACAGTTTTGACCACTAATGTCTTGGCTGCTTAACCGGACTTTCCTGTGGGTGCCTTAAGCTGCTACACTTAGCGCTAGGCGAACGCTCGCTAAGGGCACCCCCTGTGGGGTACGAACCTCGGCTTAGGGCGTCGCTGGGGGGAGGACAGCAAGAAGGGATAGGCTGGATCAAAATTAATATCATGATTATTAGGCGGGGTATTTAAATCTACGTGCTCAGCTTAATTCCCTCATTCATAACAGCAGATTCCCTCATTCGCAGTGTACAGACGTGCTCGTTAGCAATATTTAATAATTACCTACTTTAATAATAGTGACCTCCTTTAGTGCATTACTGTAATGCAACTGTAATTTTGCTTAGTGTATAGTTTTAGTGAATAATGGACACGAAATAGAAAACTCGTATAAATACAAAATGGATAACAGCCCCTTCAATCCAAGGGGGCCTGTGCACCCCTCCGTCTCGCCGTCGAAGACGACGACGCAAAACCCAGCCCTTGAGTCGGTCACGGTTGATGTTGCTTAAACACCCGAGATCCAAAAATGGATGTCAGCCATCGGACAGCAATTAAATGAAGTTTGCTCTATTGCCGCGGATGGCAAACTCAACTCTGACCATAAAATGAAAATATCTACCATATGCCGTAAAATAGGATCTGGAACCTCACAAATGGCCGTCCTTTATCAGTCGCTCAAGCAGAAAGTCATTCACGCGTATAACGCCGTTGATGCCCTCTCTAAACTCATCACCTTCTGTTGCTGAGTCTTTGCTAAAGGAAAATGTTAATGTTTGCGATTCGGAATTTCTTTTTGAACATATTACCTGTAGAGACATAATTAAAACTTTTCACACTTTAAATGTAAAAAAGACTGCAGATCTGTGGGGTAACTCTGTAGAAGTTGCCAAGTCTATAATTGACATTGTAGCACCTACTTTAGCTCTTATCTTTAATAATTGTATAGACTGTGGGGAGTTTCCTGACCTAATGAAAAATAGTAAAATTATACCTTTGTTTAAATCAGGTAGTACATCAGACCCCACAAATTAAAGACCTATTTCAGTACTACCTACCTTTAGTAATTTTTTTGAGAAATTAATTTTAGAGCAATTGCAAAGATTTTTTAATAGACATTACACATTATTACACAGCAAACAGTTCGGTTTTACAAGAGGTCGTTCAACTACTGACGCCGGTGTTGAACTTTTAGGTCACATTTGTAATGCATGGGAAGATAAATGTGATGCCTTGGGCATCTTTTGTGATTTGTCCAAGGCATTTGATTGCGTTCTTCATGACACGTTAATCAGGAAACTCCGCCACTATGGAATCCGGAACAGCGCTCTGGATCTTCTTACTTCATACTTGAGTAATAGGATTCAGAGCGTTGAGGTTAATAGAAAAAGATCTCCCGGATCTTTGGTAACAATGGGAGTCCCCCAGGGCTCAATTCTTGGTCCTTTCTTGTTTCTTATTTATATTAATGACTTGCCTTACCTCATAAAGGATAACCATGATATAGTGTTGTTTGCGGATGACACTTCATTTTTGTTTAAACTTAAACGTCAGCAACTAGTTACTGACGATGTAAATACCGCAATCTCAAAAGTAGTTCACTGGTCCAATGTTAACAATTTACTTCTGAATGAAAAAAAAAGTAAGTGCATTAAGTTTACCCTACTTCATGTTAGGCAGGTGAAAATTAAAGTGTTGATAAAGGGCGAAGAATTGAATCCTGAAGATAGCACAGTATTCTTGGGCTTAACTTTGGATGCTAAGCTTCAGTGCGGCCCACATATAGATAAATTGTCAAAAAAGCTAAGCTCCGCAGCATATGCTGTTAGAAAAATTCGTAATTTAACTAACATAGAGACAGCCCGTTTAGTGTACTTTAGTTATTTTCATAGTGTAATGTCGTACGGTATTCTGATGTGGGGAAATGCCGCCGACATTCAAACTATCTAATCTTTTATATGCCCATAAAAACATAAAATTGTTTTAAAAATACAGTGATATCCATAATATAAATACTAGGAACAAACACAAATTTGTTGTACCTACAACAAGGCTCAAGAAAATAGGTAGCTCCTTTAGATGTTAATGTATACGCTTTTATAATAAACTTCCAAGCCACGTACAAGATCTAAGCCTTCATAAATTCAAATCACTTACTAAACGCAAGTTGTGCCAGAAGGCTTTTTATGCCGTTAAAGATTACATTGAGGACAAAAAGGCATGGGATTGAGCTGCTCCAATTTTATTATTTTTTATGTTTTACTTTCGGAACTTTATTTTGCTAACTTTAAAATTATATACACAATGTCATGAATATTTACTTTGTGAAGTATAATATATATATATTTTTTTTTTTGTTTTAATTATTGTGAATGTGAGGACTATGTGGGTCATATATATATATATATTTATTTATTTTTCTCAGTTACTTTTAATGATAATCTGGCAGTTGTGAGTACTTTATGCGACCTACCCAAATGTCCTTTCTTTGGTATTGTTCGTCGAATCATTGAGCTCCTTTTAAGTTCTGAGTTGAGCTACACGATCACTGACAAATGCGTGCATGGAATAATAATAATAATAATAATAACCCCACCGCCGTATCTCTACGTTGACGTCGTGGTGGGGCTTGCGCGCTCCGAACTGTAGGTCTGTGCCGGTAGAGTTTACTTTGCCGGCACAGGTCTGGGATAAGGAGTCAGACCAAGAGAGATACAAAAACCCGCAGGGCAGCATGTGGCGAGCTGTTGGGCAGTAGTGACCCCACGGACCCTATCTCCCGGGAGAAGTCTTGTTCCTCACCTCTGGCTTGCCTTTATTGGCTGGCTGGAGTGAACACTGACGAGGAACAGAGCTCCCACCTCATTCTTGCCTTTATTGGCTGGCTTGAGTGGAGACTCGCAAGAGCAAACGTGCTCGGAGGAAGGAAGTATTCCAGTAAGATGCTGGTAGGGATCTTGACCGTACTTCCGGGATTGTCCTGATAGCCGTGGAATACCTCTCCACTCCTCAAGCACCTCAGGAAGTGTTGCCCCCTTGTCGCTACGACACTATGTGCTAGCGACCGTTTTCGGGGGCCCATTATTGAGTGTGCAAGTCACCCCCTGCCATTTTATCCGTGTATTACATAACATTGATCAGGCAGGGGACATAGTACTTCCATAGTTCCAGGTAACTAATCCATAGCCACCCAAATCCATAGCCCATTATGTTTTGTTTCCATGTTCTGCAATAGTCCTACACCAACCGGGGGTTGTCCTTGGGTGCAAATGTATAGTGCATACAGGGATAATCGTCGGTTGGTAGCTCAACACTTAAAAATATCTAACAGGCCTCTGCGCGTTGGCTTCGGCTCCTCGTACGCCTTCCAAAGGTCCGGGACCTCAGGGTCCCGAGAAATGTCAAAGATAATAATAATAATAATAATCTGTGGCCCGACTGTCAAGATGACGGTCAAAATAAAATTTCTCCGTGGAATTTTCTATAATTGTTAAGAAATAAACATACAAAAATACTGTGGATAAAATAAAAAATAACTGGAAAATGCATAAAACCACCACCAAAATATAAAGAAATGGACTCATAACATCCCACGGAGAATACCAATGAAATGCTGACACGAAGTCGGGCACGGAAACTGATAAACACACACCCAACATCTTCGGGTTCGTCGCTCAGCTCCGCCTCGCAGTTGCCGGATCCTGCTCCAAACGTGAGTCCAGTGATACCGGTCGCTGCAGTTGCGTCGAGCTCGAGCGACGAATACTTCTCGCCGCCGACGACACCACCACCAACACGTCAGCGTGGAAGAGGCCGACCACCGGCCAGCTTAGGACTCCGAGGCCCACCGGCCTCTGATAGGGTCCCCGCTCCCGGTGGAAGTGTGCAGCGCATGAGGTGGACACAAACTGTCAATGAAAATGTCATGCGCGCATACTTTGGGGCTACAGAGGGGGGAAGTAACCTGACTGCGTACCGTTGTCGGATGCTCTCTCTGTTTCAGGTGCTTGAACCAGCTGTCAACGTGTCGGCGCAACGACTGTCGGATCAGGTACGGGTTATCCAGCGTAACCATATGCTGGATGACGTTGTCCTTGATCGACTACGCCTCGAATCACGGAATAACCATGTTACACCTGCTTCGCCACTGGTCACGGTGCAAGTACAAAACTTACCCAGTTCTTCACCGCGACCCGACCGCGTTGGTGAAGAGGATGATGACGGAGTTATATCCGTGAGTTCCCAATGCAATGCACGACTGAGGAGCGCTTTGGAGGATGCTTTCCGGGAGTACCGTTCCATTCCGCCTGGACTCAGACCACATTTACCTCGTTTGCCCATGCACAAGAAAAATAAGGCGCTGATGTGTAATCTAGACTCGCTGCTGTCAAATTATTTTGACGGCAGTAAAGACCTCGCCGATACCCACTCGATCTTGTACTGTGCAGCTGTAGCGGCATGTCGTGTAGCTCATGTCAAATTCCCCAACAGTGACAGAGCTCCCCGACCAAAATCAGCTGTACCAGCTTGGCAGTGCAGGATTGAGCGTCGTATCGGTGAGGCTAGAGTACTCATCGGCAAGCTAATCTGCTTCAGGGAGGGCAATACTCGCCCTAGAGTGATGCGCTTTGTGAAGCGGGCGTTCTCGGGGACTGATATTAGTTCTCAAGATTTATTGACCCGCGTCACAGAGCGTATCGACTTCCTGAAGCAGAAGATCTATGCATGGGCAAACCGTATTCGACGATACAGACGGAGAGTAGAGCGGTACACTCAGAATCGCACATTCCAGAGCGATGAAAGGTGGGTTTACAGGGCCTGGGAGCGAACGGACCAAGGTGTGATTGACACGCGCCTGCCGGATGATGACGCCATGAGTTCATTTTGGCGAAGCGTCTGGTCGGCGCCTGTCAATCACACCGAAGGAGATTGGACCAGGGAAATCGAACGAGCGTGCGAGCAAATACCAGAAATGGAGGCACTCAACATCAGCCCCCAAGATGTAGCTCGTGCAGTCCGTCCGTTACCTAACTGGAAATCACAACTTTTGGATAAAGTGGTTCCAAAGGTCGCACGCCCGTTTGGCATCCCAGTTCCAGTCAGCTTTAGGGTCAGGATCGCTGCCCCAGTTCCTAACAACAGGAATAACCCACCTGCTCCATAAATCAGGTAGTACTGCGGAACCCAAAAATTATAGACCGATAACTTGTCTACCGACGGTCTATAAAGTTCTTACTTCCATTTTGAGAACTAAAATTAACAAACATATTGACACCAACTCCATCATGTCCGCCTCTCAAAATGGATGTAGGAACGGGTCCCGCGGTACTAAGGAGCTACTCCTCATCGATATGGCCATTAACCAGCAGGTTCATCGTTCTCGAAGAGATCTGTCGACATGTTGGATAGATTATAAGAAGGCCTATGACTCGGTGCCACATACATGGCTCATGAGGGTGCTGGAGCTGTATAAAGTAGATGCAACTCTACGCACCTTCCTGATGTCATGTATGAGGCAATGGAGGACGGTGCTTCGCTATCCAGGATGTCGACAAATCCTGAGGAATAGCGAACCAATAAGGATCGAGCGAGGTATATTCCAGGGTGATAGTTTGAGTCCACTTTGGTTCTGCCTAGCCTTGAATCCTTTAAGCACGCTGCTGGAGGATTCAGGGCTAGGTTATCGATTGAGGAGAGGTGGTCAGGTTATATCTCACCTCCTTTACATGGATGACCTGAAACTCTTTGCCCCCAACAATTTGCAACTGCTGGAGCTACTGAAGGTAACCGAAACTTTCAGTAGCGCCATCAGGATGGAATTTGGTGTGGACAAATGTGCGGTCATGCATGTTAAACGAGGGAAGATCGTGGAATCCGTGGGAACCCACCTCTCGGATTCCATACAACTAAGATCCCTCTCCTCAATCGAAACCTACAAGTATTTGGGTATGTCGGAAGCGTTAGGTGTCAACGCTGCTGACATGAAGCAATCGCTGAAGGAGCGCTTCTTTAACCGCCTGAATAAAGTATTAAATAGTCTTTTATCAGGTGGAAACAAGGTGCGCGCCTTCAACGGTTGGGTCATGCCGGTTTTGATGTACTCTTTCGGCATACTCAAATGGACTCAGACGGAACTTGACACCCTGGATAGGAGGATCCGCATACTGCTGACTGCAAATCGCATGCATCACCCACGTTCATCGGTGATGAGACTGTATATTCACGACTTCCATTTCTCATGCCTTCCTGTTTCCGAAGCTCCATATCTCTTTAAAAAGTGTTTGGCATATCGGGTCACCCTCCAGTTTACCAAGGTTTTGTCTTTTATTGGGTCCATCTCATTTCACAATCCCTCACAAACGCATTTAACAAAAACACTGACACGTAACTTTTGCATAATAATAACACAACATATTATGTGATATTACATCATTGGCCATTTTGTAATTTCTTACATCACAATTTAGTACATGTTGGGTGCACGCCAAATAAGACGCGACGAAATGTTGCCAATATATGAAACGTAAAACCTTTTTGAGGATGATATTCTCGTAAATTAAAAAAATGTATGTATATTTCTTTTTGTTTTTTTACATCTATTTAATATATTGAATCACAATTTAATTTTAATAAATTATTTTTCTTTAAGTACGCTGGACTGGTACACCGTCTAAATATTTGTTTGCTGCACCGGTCGACGTCATTACGTCGGCGCCGGCTGTCGCTGAAAACCAGCGCTGGGGCTCTGTCTTGCATAGGGTCGTAGCATAATGCTGAGCGATAGCCGATTTGCGTGGATGTGACGCATGCTTCCCCAACTTTTTTTTTAACTTTTTTATGTATTTAAAACTTTTTTTTTTGCGTCATGTTTACCGCAAATAAACGTTTTTTCTTTCTTTCTTTCTTTCTTTCTTTCTATATCCCGCGGAAATGTGGAGGTCGAGGCTTCTCAAATGCTAAGACCCTGCACAACCGTGAGGTATGCAGTCTCAGGGAATACTTCCTAGAGCCGACGTGGGGATGCACCGAGATGTGGTCACAGTGGACAAAGACCTCACCCCGCTATCCTTAGCTAACGAGAACTGGCGCAAACCTATAGTATTAGATACTAATAACCGCAGGGAGGTATGGCAGAGCAAAGAGCTTCACGGGCGCTTTTACCGGGCCTTACATGGGCCCGATGTAGACTTGTTAGCGTCCGTGTCCTGGTTGCGATTCGGTGACCTATTTGGGGAAACCGAAGGTTTTGTCTTTGCGATTATGGACGAAGTTATGATGACGAACAACTACCGGAAATATATTGTGAAGGACGGCACGGTTGACATCTGTCGGGCATGCCACCGTCCCGGGGAATCAATCCGACACATTATCTCTGGCTGTTCTCGTCTGGCTAACGGAGACTACTTGCATAGGCACAACCTTGTAGCCAGGATTATCCACCAGCAACTTGCTCTGAAATACAGTCTTGTGGAATTGGAAGTACCGTACTATAGATATGTGCCTGACCCAGTCCTCGAAAATGGCAATATCACGTTGTATTGGGATCGATCTATCATCACTGACGGGACTATTGTTGCTAATAAGCCAGACATAGTGGTGATAGATCGATTAGAGCGTCGCACAATGATTATTGATATAGCGGTCCCACATGACGAGAATCTCGTGAAAGCTGAAAAAGATAAACAGATAAAGTATCTTGACCTGGCTCGCGAGGTTGTCGACATGTGGGATGTGGATACAGCAATCATTGTGCCGATAGTCGTGACGGCTAATGGCATAATAGCCAAGAGCCTCGACCAACACCTGAAGAGGCTCTCGTTAGGCAGCTGGATCAAGGGCTTGATCTAGAAAGCGGTACTCCTCGACACGGCGCGTATTGTCAGGAGGTTCCTCTCTCAGGAGCCCAGACCACCGGTAGCTTGGACCCTGTTCCCGACACCGGTGGGATACTATTTTTTATATTTTTAAATGTTTATTTTTTTGTTGTTTTTATATGAATGTGGGCCTATTTTCTTAGAAAATAGATTAATTAAAGTTAACCGTGTAACGAAACATTAAATTCATTGGTGGAATGGAACGTAAGATGAGTGAATGAGTGGTGGGAGGGTATGAAGGAGAGAATGAGAATGAGGTAAAAGACAAATAAGTCGTAACGAAGATTAAGAATATAATTATTAAGATTTTGTGTTTAATGAGCCTAAATAAACGAAGAAAACGAAGAAAATTGTTTCTCTGGTCAAGCCCAACTCCTACAATTGGGGACTCGTCCGGGATTGACTGGAAACATTGGTCTGCAACAGATCGCTGGCGCGGGTGCCACGCGGTACGCGACACAGGAAAAAGTAGAAAGACGAACGACGAAGTAGCTGGGTAATAAGCGGCGAGGTGGCTGCTACAAACGAAGATTTCAACAAGAAGATGCCTGTGGACAAGGAGATGAGGGGTGTCGACATCGGAATAGCTACCGGTTCGGCCGCGGCGGCGGGGGCGTCGGCCATGATGTCGCTGGATGCGTACGCCACGTACGGCATAAGCAAATTTAGTGGCGAGGACAAAACCTATTCTTCGTCACAATGGGCTGCCGACATCGAGGATAATGCTGAAATATTTAGTTGGACAAACCAGCAGAAGCTTATCATCGCTCGACGGTCGCTCGTGGGTACAGCGGAATTGTGGCTAAAATCTGAAAAAACGTTTAAGTCATTCGATGATTTGAAGACAGCAGTTTTCAAAGAGTTTCCAGACGCACTAAATTCAAAAGAAATGCATGAATTCATGGCAAGCCGCAAGAAAAGGAAAGACGAAACTGTGTATCAGTACATGCTCATTATGAAAGAGTTGGGTAAAAGGGCAAAATTTCCCGATTATATTGCTATACAATACATAATAGACGGCATATCTGATTACGAAAGCAATAAAGCGATATTATACGGAATCACATCGTACAGCGTACTTAAAGAAAAACTTTCTATTTACGAGGCAATGAAGTCAAAGATGAAAAGAGGCAACGAAAGCAAGCATAGTACGACCAGTGCGAGTAAACAAAGCGGGGACAGTAAGCAGAAAACATCAAGCGAAAAGCGGTCATCACCATCCGGTCGTGTGTGTTTTAAGTGTGGCGATAAGGGTCATGTGGCCAGTCAGTGTCCGAATGGCGTGAAATGTTTTCGATGCAATAAGTTCGGTCACCTAAGTAAAGATTGCAGCGGCCATGTTGTTCCAATCGTTCATATCGCATCAAGATCGAATGGAAGAAACGCAAGCGGAACCGGACATTCAATGTGTATGACCGATAATGTTCGTAGCAGTGACAACACCGAACGAGTGAAGGAGATTAACGACGACGGACCGAATGAATCAAGCAGAGACACTTGTGACGTTGGTATGTCATCTGTTGGTACTTGTCAAAGAAGCCGTAGCTGTCAAAATCACTTTGACGTTTTGAACGTAAACAACAACAAGTCGAACAAGTCTGTGAAAAGTGTTAAAATCTGCGGTATTACTGTTGATACGTTGATAGATACAGGCTGTGACTTTAATTTAATAACGTCTGAATTGTTTTTCGAGTTAAACGACGTCGCATACGTCAAAGATAAAGTTATACTAACAGGACTAGGATCGGCGAAGGTGTGTACTCTGGGTAAGTTCACAACATTATTAGAAGTTGATAATAAAAGTTTTGAAACTTATTTTTATATTGTTCCATCAGGTGTTATTCCCTATCAGGTCATATTGGGTCAATCTTTCTTGGTAAATCTTATTAGACAGGGGTGCAGTCAAGCTTATGCCACAAGATGATTACAGTCTGTGTTTGTTAAGTTTACCTAGTGAAACTGAGGAGCCTATTTCTCAGATCCCTGCGGTTCAAGAACTCATTGACAACTATAGGCCATCAAAGATTAAGGAGGCACCTATCAAATTAAAGATCATTATGAAAGACGATACCCCAGTTGCTCAACGTCCAAGAAGATTAGCTATTAAAGAAGAAGAAATAGTTAAGCAACAGGTTGAGGAGTGGTTAGAGAAGGGAATAATAAGACCTAGCTATTCGGAGTATGCAAGCCCATTAGTATTAGTCAAGAAGAAAGATGGTAGCTTTAGAGTGTGCGTAGATTTCAGAAAAGTAAATCAAAAGATGGTTAAAGATGAGTTTCCCTTGCCAGTCATAGAGGACCATATTGATAAATTGAGTAAATCAAAAGTTTTTAGTACACTAGATTTGAAAAATGGTTTTTTTCATTTGCCTGTGGATGAGGACTCGGTGAAGTACACTTCATTTGTGACTAGCAGTCCGGAAGGGCAATATGAGTTTTTACGGGCACCTTTTGGTCTGTCTATTTGTCCAAAATACTTCAGTAGATTCATTAATATTATGTTTAGAGATTTAGTTTCTCAGGGAATAGTTCTAGGCCCTCACGACTGGGGATGCTGTGGCCCGGGGTGGGGTCGTCTTGGCGGTGTCTCTAGACATCGCCAATGCCTTCAACACCCTGCCCTGGAGTTGCATCAGGGAGGCACTCCGGTATCACCGGATGCCGACCTACCTCTGTCGTGTGGTCGAGGCCTATTTGACGGACAGGGCCGTCATCTACCCCGGTCACCAAGGAGAGTGGAACCGGCGAGAGATGTCGTGCGGTGTCCCACAGGGATCGGTCCTGGGGCCGCATCTGTGGGACATCGGATACGACTGGGTGCTGCGCGCCGATCTCCCTAGCGGCGTCAGCGTCATCTGCTACGCTGACGACACGTTGGTCCTGGCACAGGGGGGGTCGTACCAGGCGGCGGCCGAACTAGCGACACGCGGGGTTGCGACAATCGTCGACAGGATCCGGCAGCTGGGACTCGAGGTGGCCCTGCACAAGTCCGAGGCCATGGGTTTTCATGGTCCTCGGAATGCGCCACCGTCGAGTTCCCAGGTAATGGCGGGAGGGGTTCACATCGGTGTCGAGTCGACGATGAAGTATCTGGGACTCGTCCTCGACAGCCGGTGGAACTTCGTGGAGCATTTCCGACGTTTGGCTCCCAGACTGGAGCGGGCCGGGGCTGCTTTGAAGCGGCTCCTGCCCAATCTAGGGGGTCCAAACGCCTCCTGCCGGAGGCTCTACGCGGGGGTCGTGCGGTCCATGGCCCTCTACGGGGCGCCGGTGTGGGCGCGTTCATTGAGGCTGCGGCCAGCCCGCCGGTTGAACGCGTCCCAGAGGGTCATGGCCATCCGGCTGGCCCGAGGATACCGCACGGTCTCCTGTGAGGCTGCGAGCCTCCTTGCCGGATTATCGCCATGGGATCTGGAGGCAAAGGTCCTCGCGCACATCTGGGAGTGGCGCGAGGAGGCAAAACGCCGGGGCTTAACTCCGCTGCCGCGAGAAATCGCGGCACAGCGGACGGAGCTCCGGCGGGATCTCATGGCGTCATGGAGAGTGCGATTGTCGCAACCCAGTGCTGGGCACGCCACAATTGCGGCGATAAGTCCCCTCTTTGAGGAGTGGCTAGAGAGGCGCCACGGCGTCCTCACCTTCCGCCTGACACAGGTCCTCACCGGACATGGCTGTTTCGGGAGGTTCCTGTTCAGGATAAGGCGGGAGGAAACGCCCGGGTGTCACCATTGTGTGGATCGCCCGGAGGACACGGTGGAGCATACGGTGGAGGTCTGCCCGGCTTGGGCGGAGCATCGCCGTGTCCTCGTGGAGGCGATCGGCGGCGGTGATCTCTCGCGTCCGGCCCTGATTAGGGCCATGGTAGGGAGCGAGAGGAAATGGGAGGCCGTCACCTCCTTCTGCGAAGCAGTAATGCTCGCGAAGGAGGAGGCGGAACGCGTGAGGGAGAGGCAAATTTCGCGCCCTCACGCCCCTAACCCTAACCGCCGCAGGAGGAGACGCCCAGGGCGTCGGGAATCGCAGGCCGATTTCCGGCCACCGTAGGCGCGGGCTTGCGGGCGGTGAGCAATGGGTAGCTCGCCGTCCGATAAGGACCAGGCCCGGGTCGACGGCGCGTTGTGTTCCACGCGCGCCTCAAAGAGATGTCAGCAGAATTGACGGGGTCCGTTAGGGCCGATGCCTGCCGGGGGTGCGAAGAAAACCGAAAGGGAGATCGTGGCCCCCGGCAACAGGGCAACCGAAGGAACACGGGTGGGTTTTAGTCAGTAAGAGTCTGACACGCCCTCCCGCTCCGCCCAGAGCCGGAGAAGTTATTTGATGATTTCCCACCCAAAAAAAAAAAAAAGGGAATAGTTCTAATTTTCATAGATGATATTGTAGTCCTCGCTAAAGACGAAAAAGAGGCTCTGGATCATCTCAGTCTAGTTTTAAATGTTGCTTCTGAATACGGGTTAGAAATTAATTGGAAAAAGTGTCAGATATTACAAAGAAAAGTAGAATATTTAGGTCATGTCATTGAAAATGGTACTGTCAAGCCATCACCTGGTAAGACTGATGCCATTGCTCATTTTCCAGAACCAAAGTCAACCAAGCAGGTTCATAGTTTTGTGGGGTTAACATCATACTTTCGCAAGTATATTGAAAGTTATGCAATAATAGCTAGACCACTAACTGAATTAATAAAGAAAGATAAGGCATTTTACTTTGGAGAAGAAGAGAGCATTTGAAATATTGAAAACTAAACTTTGTAGTGAACCTGTGTTGAAAATATTCGAAGTTGGTTTGGATACCGAAGTGCATACAGATGCGTCAAAGTATGGATTTGGAGCAATTCTTATGCAGAAAGATAGTCAAGATGGAAAATTACACCCTATTCATTACATGAGTAAGAAGACCAGTGTTACTGAACAAAATTATCACAGCTATGAGCTGGAAGCCTTAGCAGTGGTTGAAGGCGTTAAGAAGTTTAGAAAGTATTTATTTGGGATTCACTTTAAAATTGTGACTGACTGTTCAGCATTTCAGAAGACACTATATAAGAATGAAGTATCTACCAAGGTGGCTAGATGGGTCTTGTTCCTTCAAGATTTTGATTATGAAATAGTCCATCGGTCAGGAAAGGAGATGTCACATGCAGATGCACTAAGCAGAAACCCATATGTTTACCTTATTCAATCAGAATTGCACGCAAGAATATGTAAAGCTCAGAAGGAAGACGAAAATTTGAATTTAATAAGAGATATTTTGAAGGAGAAAGAATACAAAGATTTTTTCATTGAAAATGATTTAATTTACAAAGGAGTAGAGAAGAAATTAGTTATACCAGAAGTTATGGACACGGAAATTATAAGAAGAGCTCATGAAGTAGGACATTTTGGCAAGAAGAAGACCATTGATATGATAGAAAAAGATTATTACATAAAAGATTTAAGTAAGAAGGTAGATAAAATAATATTGGGATGTGTTCCATGTATTTTGGCCTGTAAGAAGGAGGGAAAACAGGAAGGTTTTCTCAACCCTATAGAAAAAGGAGAACTTCCATTGGAAACGCTGCACTGTGATCATCTTGGTCCATTGGATGTTACGAAGAAATTATATAACTACATTTTGACTGTCATTGATGCTTATACTAAATTTGTTTGGATATATCCTACAAAGAGTTTAACAGCTAAAGAGACAGTAGACAAATTAAAAATTCATCAAAAAGATTATGGAAATCCATCAAGAATTATCACTGATAAAGGGACCGCCTTTACAGGAAAGGAATTTCAAGATTACTGTAACCAAGAAGGTATTCAGCATCACACAGTCACTACAGGCATTCCAAGAGGCAACGGACAGGTTGAGCGCGTCCATAGGGTAATTATCTCTGTGTTGACTAAGATGTGTATACAGGAACCAACTCATTGGTATAAG
The DNA here is from genome assembly GCA_916610215.1 of Omphaloscelis lunosa. NCBI lineage: Eukaryota > Metazoa > Arthropoda > Insecta > Lepidoptera > Noctuidae > Omphaloscelis > Omphaloscelis lunosa. The sequence continues at coordinate 23,164,951 of OU744249.1, forward strand.
TATGTTAGTCATGTTCAAAGGGCTATCAATAGTACTTATCAGAGATCAATAAATACCTCACCTTTTTATTTGTTTATTGAAACAAAAATGAAGCAGAAAGAAGATATTCTGATTTTGGAATTAATAGAAGAAGAATGTAGGCAAGATTTTATTGAAAAACGACATAACTTAAGACAGGAAGCTAAAGCACAGATTCTAAAAGTACAAGAGGAAAATATCAAGTCATTTAATAAAAGGAGGAAAGAAGAACAAGAATATAAAGAAGGGGACATAGTTGCCATTCGCAGAACACAATTTGGAAGCGTAATGAAATTAAAACCAAAATTTTTAGGGCCGTATAAATATGTAGACCTCAAAGCAGAAGGACCTGTTAAGACTTCAACGGGTGCAGACTGTATGAAATTGTGGCCATGAGTTTGTACTGCAATCACTGTCAAACTAGTTTATCTCTTACTCATCCTTTTTTGTCTAAAAGAATGTGATAGGTGGTTGCTAGGAATATTAGGTGGCATAACCTTCACCAAATCTTTTCTTAATGATGTGGTATAACTTATCTTTGATGTGTCAGTATGTCTTGATTAAAACTAAATTTTGTTGCTATATCAGGTATGTACTTATCTAACTTGGAGTCACTATAAAAATTTAAGTTAAGATGCGTAAGATTAATCAGTTACTTAGATGAAGTAACTCATCATTGTTGTAGTAATAAACTTAATTTTATTGTAGTTCTGTATCAATGACTAATGTCACACAAACAAATGTTAACATAAAATCTGTTGTCTAAACAAGATAATATTTTCCCATAATGAGATGTAACAAATTGTGATGTTGCATAACAAAGTAGCAGTACTTATTAATTTTCCTTTAAAAGTGCATGTTATTATAAGCTTAAATTCATAAGTTTCTAAGTAGTGCTGTATAATTAATTAATTAATTAAGTTCAAGGTAAGATGATGAATTATGTAAGGTAGTAAGGATAATAGAAGATAGGAGTTTAATAAAATTCATCATTAAATTTAGGAGAATAAGTTTATTTTGTTTCTTTTCATAAACTAAGTTGTATTATTATTACCAATTTCCACATAATGTTTTGTTGTAGACTTAGAATCTAAACAGTAATTGTTGTGTAAGAGAGTTCTCAGTAGTTAAATTATTATAAGCAGAAACAAAGTAGTTTAGTTTAATGTAGCATAGTCTGAGGTCAGACTATAGGGCAGAATGGCCGAGCTGTGGGCCTATTTTCTTAGAAAATAGATTAATTAAAGTTAACCGTGTAACGAAACATTAAATTCATTGGTGGAATGGAACGTAAGATGAGTGAATGAGTGGTGGGAGGGTATGAAGGAGAGAATGAGAATGAGGTAAAAGACAAATAAGTCGTAACGAAGATTAAGAATATAATTATTAAGATTTTGTGTTTAATGAGCCTAAATAAACGAAGAAAACGAAGAAAATTGTTTCTCTGGTCAAGCCCAACTCCTACATGAATATTTAAAAATGTAATAAATATGTTAAAAAATTAAATAAAGGAAATAATAATAAATAATTTATTTCCAAAAGTAAATTACAAAGTAGTTAAGTGCAGTATTTACAGCTTAGGACTTACAAGTGCACAGAAATTTGAGGAATGGACAGGTCCACTCACATCTGTATGGTTCTTTCCTCAAAAGACCATTTCAGACACAAATCTACATGGTCCTCAAATGAAATGCTCTGACCAAGATTATTTCCTGGTTTTTATATACACATTGACATTAATGAATTTTATATACTTTTAAAGTATTATATTATTTAAATTATTGTGAATGTGAAGACTATGTGGGTCATTCCTTTTTCTTTTTGTTTTTAATTTTTTCTCACTTAGTTCTAATTACAGTTTGAGTAATTTATTCGACCATTATACGACCGATCCATTCTACCCAAATGTCCTTTCTTTGATATAAATAATAATAATAATAGTTTATTGTTTCAACCAGATATTGCTTTACATGTGAATGTGTTTGGAGCCCTCATTTAGGCAAACAATGCCTGTGTTAGAAGGCTCCGCTCTTTCAATATCATTTTCGTACACTTATAGTAACACTAGTTGATACATACTATTCTTAAGAAAATAATTAATAACAGTAAAATACAATAAAACTTATTCCCAATCAGTGCAAGTAATGTAAGGTGTGGTGTGGTAAGAGAGCGGTGTTATGTGTTGTGTGGTGAGGGGCAAGATGTGGTGTGATGTGTAGCGAGGTGCGTGGAATGTTGTGAGGTGTGTGATGTGTGGTATGGTTTCTGGTGTGTTGTGTTGTGTTGCGTTGCGTTGCGTTGTGGTGTGGTGTGATGTGCTTTGGTGTGGTGTGGCGTGTGTGAGTGGTGTGTGTGATGGGGTGCGTGGTGTGGCATGGTGTGTAGTTAAAAGATAATTATGGTAGTTATAATAGAAAATGCCCAAGGCATTAAGTCCGCCTTTGTACAGTTTTTACTTGTGCATAAAGTTTTAATAAATAAATAAATAATACATATGTGGTATATTTCGGCTACCCAACATGTTCCAGGAGTGCCTCGGTTTCCTCATAGGTAAGTGGTTTTATCCAGTCTATTATACTCTTTTTACAGTCGTAGTAACTTTTTTATATATATAAACGTGTTTGTTGATTTTGTTATACAGCTGAGTAGAGCGTTTATTAAATTGATTGCATGCAAATCTAGTTTTAGTTTGGGGAACTTGGAGTACTAAATCTTTTCTTCTTTTAGATTTTTCCTTATCATTAAATGGTAGGGTTTTATGTTTTTTTAGTATGGTTTGGGTTATGTACAGCTTCCTTACAGAGAGTAAATTACTTATTTGGTATAAGCTTGTGGTGGAGAACCTTTTATTTTTAAAATACATTATTTTTATTAATGCACGCTGCGCTCTTTCTATATTAATAAATTTTGTTTTTGCTGTACCGCCCCAAATTGGGATACAATATAATAGTACAGACTGGGCCAGTGCCACATATATTTCACTTAAGAGATTTATGGGACGGTTTCTACAGCTCTCTATTTTGGTTGGAACAATATGTCTGAGGGTTTTAAAGATCCAACTTAGTTTCCTTATCCTCCCAGAAATCTGCTCCAGTTCAGGGTACCAGGACAGTGATTGATCTACCACAACTCCAAGATATTTAGTTTTAGTCACTTTCTCAATGCATGGGCAATTACAGTTAACAGTAGACTTGTCTCCACATATGTGTACCTTGAGGTCTAACTCTTCAATAGGCTGTGTTCGGTTACTGATACTAAAACATATGTAATTAGTTTTATTAGTATTTAGGGAAAGTAAGTTACTCTTTAGCCATTCAGCTACCCGAGCCATTCCTGCCTCTGCTCTTAATTTAGCTTCGTGCCATGATGAACCAGAGAACACAATAGATGTATCATCTGCGTACGAGAATACTCTTGCATTTTCTATTTCCATACTACAGAGATCGTTAATGTACAGGAGGAAGAGGGTAGGCCCTAAAACACTACCCTGTGGGACGCCGTATGATACATCCACCTCGTCACTGGAGTACTGCCCTATTTTAACTCTTTGTTTCCTGTTTGAGAGGTAATTTTTGAGTAAACTGAGTGCATTCCCTCTTATTCCGGCTTTTTCTAGCTTGTTCACAAGGATTGGGACAGAGACGGTGTCGAATGCTTTTTTCAGGTCTAAGAAAACAGATAAGCATCTGTTTCCTTTGTCAAGGTGCTCAGCTACAAGAGAACTTAGCGCAGTTACTGCATCCTCAGTACATACACCTTGCCTAAATCCAAACTGTGATTTAGATAAGAGATTGAATTTTTTGAAATAATTAGTTAATCTAATATTTATAATTTTTTCAATCACTTTTGATATCGACGGTAAAACGGAGATAGGCCTGTAGTTGCTGACATCGTCACTGTCCCCACCCTTGTAAACTGGGGTTATAACGGACTGTTTTAGTGGAGTAGGGAAGACACCCTGTTGAAAACAGAGATTAGTAAGGTGAGTTATGATGGGTACTGCTTCCTTTCTTATGTATTTTATGAATTTAGTCGATATATTATCCCAGCCAGGGGCGCTGTCAGATTTCAGATTCATCAGAATACCATCTACTTCAGAGTCGTCCGTGTCTAATAGTACGAAAGTATTAAGTTGTGATCCCAATGCATTCGTTTGGTTATTAGGGATGTTATTTAATTCAGGGTTAATTTTATGGGCAAGTTGTTTTCCAATATTAGCAAAATAAGCATTAACATAGTTTATTGACTCTATGGGGGTTGTTTTTATTTTTAATAATTCTACGTTTTGACTTTTTAATCTATTTGAGTATGTGATGTTTTTTATATTTTTCCAGAGTAATTTGTTGTTAGATACTGATTGTGCGAGTAAATTTCTTTCATATTTTCTTTTTAATTTTTTTATTAGATTGTTGCAGTGGTTCCTGTACCTAGTATAAGTTATTTTTAGAATGTCGTTATGGGGGTCATTGCGATTTTGTTTTTGCAATTTATTTCGGTTTTTGATACAGCGAAGGATGCCTGAGGTAATCCACGGCTTAATGATTCGTTGATTGCTTGGGATATTTCTTATATTAGTGTTTTCATTTATAACGTTTGTTAGTAAATTAATAAAACTATTGATTAACAAATTTGGGTCATTACAAAATAGCAAGTCTGATAAATTCCTTTCCTGTAAATCTTTTAAAGCTTGTTCATAATTTAGTGTAGTGGAAATTCTATTTATGATTTGAATATTTTTTAGCTTCGATAGAGAGATAAATGTTGTATAGTGATCAGTCACCGTAGTCTGCAGGATAGCGATAGATGCCGAGAACCTTTTGTGTATTTTAAGCATGAAATGGTCAAGACAGCTTTGTTCCCTTGTGGGCAAAGTGTGCCCAGGAAGTATACCAAAAAACGATAACATATTTAGGTAGTTAACTCTACTCTTGTGCTCCTGTGATGATTCGGTATCTTTATGTTTGAGGTTAATGTTTATATCACCAGCTATTATAATGTTTTTTTGTGATGTTAATGTGTTCAACTGTGTGCTGAGGGAGTCAATGAAGCCATCGGTATTAGAGTTAGAGGGAGATCGGTAGATACAATAAACAATATTACCCAATATATCTAATCGTAGACACGATGCTTGAACCATCTGAATTTCCTCAACTTTAGGGTTTAAAGAGCCCTTAACATATACAACTACGCCGTCATTCTGGTTCAACTGGCGAGTCGTCATATACGAGTGATAGTTGTTTATTTGCGGAATTGTTTTATTAGCATGCAATCTACATTCTGATAGGATTACAATGTCTGGTTCAAATTTAAGGGTAGATAAAGTAATCAGAAAATTATCAAAATTACAGTAGATACTCCGTATGTTTTGAGATATTATGGTGAGATCGCTTTTATTTACACATATATGTTTATGGAGTTCTGTAGAGTCGCATTCCACTGTACGGGCAATTTCAATACTATCTATTTCAGAAACAGTATGTATTGTATTATCCATTTAAAATTAATGTCAATTGAATAACCGTCAAGCTTAGGTAAGTATTTATTTCAATGGGTTTAGACAATAAGTAGCCATGTACTGAGATTTTAGTTTGTGTTGTTTTAGTGCGCTGTGTTTTTATTTTACAGGTTTGTAAAACGTGTGTGTAGATGGGTAAAACTGTGTTATGTATTTGTGTGTTTTGCGTGTTGTAGCTTCGTGTAGGTACTTCTTCAGTAAGTAAGATAGATATGTATAGTATGTGTGTATGTATAGTGGACATTCGTTTTTTATCAAAATAGTTTAGCATTAGGGCTGGGAAGCCATAATAACCAATTAAGTAAATCTAAAACTGGTCTTCGGTGAGAAATAATTTCAGGTGATACAGTAATACAAACATTTTCAATGTTAAAAGGAGAAAATTTGTATGGTTAAAGGAAAATAGTCATTTGTTTAGCAATAGCTTATGTACCTGTTCTTCACTTCTTATGATTACAGTTGGCGAATTTTCATCCTTTTTAATGTAAACCTTGCCGTAGGCAGTCCAGCAAAACTTGTAGATATTGTTCGTCGAATCGTTGAGCTCCTTAATTCTGAGTTGAGCTGCACGATAACTGACAAATGCGTGCACTGACTGGACAGGCCCTCTCAATCTGTGTGATGCTTTCCTCAAAACACCACTTCAGACACCAATCTAAATGGTCTTCACATGATCTGACCAAGATTATGTCTGGACTTTAAAAGAGACTGTGACCTCTGAGTTTGTTTCGGCCTTTCTTCTCAGAGTAGTCAGATAGGAAACGCCGACCTCATCTAGTTTTTAAAATATGATTGACGTGTAAAAGTGTTTGTACAAACCTATTTACAGAAATAAAATCATTTATCATTTATCAAGAAAAACGAGACCTGTCGGAACATATTTCGGAGCTCAAACAGACGATTAAGGACTCTGGTTGGGGAAATGTTTCGTTTGCTGATATGGTGAAGAAGGGAGCAAATGATTTCATTCGACCGAACAATTTAACCTCTATAGCTATTTATCCCAACGATAAATTAAAGTCTTGTGACGAAACAAAAGACCAAAAGACCTTGTACAAAAAATCATTCGCCCTGATCAAATGAAGCTACATGTGCGTGGTGTCCGCAAGACCAAAAATGGAGGTGCTATTATTAGTACAGAGACGAAACACGACGCTGATAAACTCAAGGACGCAGTCCAGCTCTCTACATCCGGACTTACCGCCGACGAACCCAACAAGCGCAGACCTCGGATCGTGGTTGTAGGTATGCCGACTACTTTGGTTGAAACTGAAGTCTTCAGGTGCATTTACGAACAGAACGTAGCCGACAAGTTTCCAGCAATGCCTATGGAGTCCTTTTGGAGTATGGTTAAATTAAGCCACTAATCTGGGAAGAAAGATGCGTCGACCTGTAACTACGTCATTGAAGTTACAGCGAATATACGTAAAGCCCTATTATCCCAAACAAGGCTTTTTATAAATTGGACGTCCTGCCCTATCAGGGACTTCTCCCTTGTTACCAGATGCTACAAATGCCAACAGTGTGGTCATGCAGCAAAAACATGCAGAGAGCTGAAATCTACGTGTAGTCACTGCGGAGAAGAAGGACACTCATTGTCAGAATGCGCGAAAAAAGCTGACACACCGAAATGTGCAACTTGCTCACGCTTTAAATAGCCAAATAACCACAAAACAGGAGACGCTGATTGCCCTGCTAGGAAAATAGCGGAGTACAGGTACATCAACTCTATCAACTACGAAGGCGCCTAGACCTTCATACCATAAGTCCAGACTACCGTGTTTAATGCCTACTGCTGACTCAACAAAACACAGCACTGGCCCACAAATTCTTGATTTTATTGATGTCTAAGCACATTAATCGCCCGCAGTAAAATCGAATACACACATAGCCTCAAACGTTATTTAATTTTGCGCAACATTGTTTTTAACCCACTTACAAATTCTGCTGACGCAAAATCATATCATGTGTTTTAACTAGGTTATAAAGTGGAAGAAACTATTTTACGCAAACTAAATAATAATTTACGTATTTAAGATAAATATTGTGTATGTTATTTTTATATCTTTAAGGTAAATAGTATTTAAGTAAACCAGGTATAAAATATGAATTAGGTAATTAAATTTTGTCATTATTTCAAGACTTCTAATGTTAAATATTGTTAAGAATTTTATTGTCCTACAATTACCATTAAGAGCTCATGCCGCCTGTGATACAGGTTTATCCTAGTACAGGCATCTACCATTCTAATACCTTTGTAAATTATTTCTAAGATTTTATGTTAATATTTTACCAATTCTTAATACTGAATAAAGATTTTATTATTTATTAGCTGCAACAACTGCTGGCACCTCGTTTTCGAGCAAGGGTCGGGGAGAAGTATCATTTACTCGGGGACACGGTCGCGATCGCAAAGGACCTCGGCGGCGAGGTCGGAATGACGGGAGGCGTCTGTGTTTGTGTACTGTACTGGTGGCCCTATTCTTCTCCTGGAGGAGTGTAATGGGGTCATCTGGGTCGGAAAGAACATGCCTCGGACGGCGGATCTGACTTATTCTAGACGGGACATAGTTAGCTGCTTCGACAACCAGAGGGTTGCGATGTCTGGGAGCGGAGTGAAATGAAAGGGAAAGAATATGAACATTCCAGCGAAGGCGAATTGGTAACCACTCGAGCTTCACACGAAATTCGGAAACATGGTCATATTAGCGCAAACTGAACATGAACCTTATACAAACATTTTGAAGCCGCTCAAGTTTATCGAGTTGGTCTTGGGTAAGATCGAGATAGCTGGCATCAGGATAGTCAAGGATGGGTAGAAGTAGCGATTGTGCAAGCGCAATCTTGGTGGCAGTCAGTAGAAAATTACGTTATGTCTTCAAAGATGCAGCAGATGCAAATAGTTTACGGCTGTAGCTGGGTAGTACAAGAAAAGTTTTTATCGATGAGGATCCCCATTTTTTTAACTTTCTCACTGAAGGGAACAACTGAATTGTCAAAAGAAACTTGGGGAAGAGTCGTTCAGTCGATCCTTGAGACCATCCTATAACTGCCTACCACCACAACCTGCGTCTTTATGGGGTTGACCATAAATCCATATCTCTTACTCCAGTCGCATTACGGGCCAGATCACGATTAATCGTTGAGATAGCCTCGAATTGATTTCCAAGAAGAACTCGCGAGTAAATTTGTAAATCATCTGCATAAAGATGGTAGAAAGAAATTAGTTCGTCGGAGATTGAGTTAATAAAAACTGCGAAAAGTAAAATAGATAGAACACCACCCTGAGGTACACCGGCAGAAGTATTACGACGAAACCAGTCAATTACCGATGGAGATATTATGTTAAACGAGCATAAAATGCCAAGCAAAATATCAAAATCAACGGTATTAAAAGCATTACTAAAATCTAGCAAAGCTAAGACCGTTAGATTACCATTTTCCATGGCTGACCTTAAATCATTCGCTCATTATCATCAGCTTATTATTATAAATTTTTATTTATTTAGGCAACAATGGTCTATCTACAGGGTGGTAGCGACATCGACGCGAAAACTATTACCATGGTTTCAGTACATGATTCTGAACCCCCCCGTTAAATTTTACGTCGGCTATTAAAAAAAAAACTGGTGATTACCAATACAATACCTATGCAGTCAAAATGTATGGAACAGCTGATTGTGTGTGTTGGATTATTTTGCATTTATTTAGAACATGAGGCATGGATTAGCACCATTCAGCTCAACCATTTTGAAGGTTGAGCTGAATGGTGCTAATCCATGCCTCATGTTCGTGAACGGGTGCCGTCAGTTGAGACTGGTCACCTCTTAGTTGCCATGGATTATATTTAATTTATTTTATTTTCTTAATTGTTCTTTGTTTTATCTTTTTATTAGGGACGATTCTAACGTGCACGTCTTTCTACATTGTTCTCACATGTATAATTTCAATATAAATGATGTAACCAGTATTTTGTAACAATTTTTTGTTTAATAGAGTGTCCGTGGAGTTTCTCGCCCGTTCTTCTCCATAGATAGCTACTAAGCTTTGAAATCGGCAACTAGCTTCATATTTCTGACTGACCGACTCCTTGACAATTCAAAAGTAGCTCTAAATGGTTTAATTAAAATAAATGGTTTGAGTTTATATACCTTGTCAATCGAGTGACCTTCCATTAGGCGAGGAGGGACAGTAGTGGGACACCTGGTGCCAGACCTGAAGACCATGAATTCTGTCTTACTGCTATTATAAATGAAGATAGATCGATAGAATATTCTTAACATTACTGAATATTCTTCTTTTATTAACTCACGAGTCACAGCGTACGACTCGCACACATTGAGTAGCTTTCGGAGAACACCGATCGAGGGATCCAGTAGCACCATGTCTTTTGCGTAGCTAATGCTGTTAATACAAACTCCATCCACGTAGCAGCCGACACGTGTGCTGCTAAATCAAAGTCAAGTAAGTAAGAGAGTAAGTCGCTAAATCAAAGCATTTAGATACAGACCGAAGAGCAAAGGCAAGGACAGGCCCCTCTGCCTCACCCCGTACTCCGGCCGGCATGACTCCCACAGCTCTCCCGCCCACTGCACCTGAGTCTCTTGGTTCAGGTTCAGAGAATTTATTGAATATAAAATGTAACCATTGCATTGCCATGCAAACTTGCAAAAATGATAAGTTTAACGTAACGAAGTAAAACCGTCTTTGTTGAAAGTTTTCCGTTAGCCGAGGACAAAAATTAATGAAGTAAAATCATTCAAATATTTATGTTTCCTTTAATATTTATAATAGACAAACACGACAAAGACATTATTGACAAGGCACAGCATAAGCTTGATGTTGCTAATATTTTCTTAAATTAAGTATTTGGATAAGGACCGAACGAACCAAGGTTATTATTTAATTTTATAAACCCGATATGAATTGCGAATAAAGTTCTGAATTTAACGATTACATTGCCTTCCACTTTGAAAGCAGTCGAATGATAACGGCTGAAAACAATGTTTAAACCTCACGGTAGTTACGTTGAGCCCACGCTCCCCTGTCAGTAGTGTACTATAATTATGCATGATGATGGTGAGGTGTGTTGTATCTGGCGTCCACAGGCCGAGACGGGGGCGGTTTTCAGGGCGAGACGGGGGGTCTAGTACACCTCAACGCTCTCCTGGTGGTGCACGGTGTCCTGGCGGAACATCTCCACGTCCGCCTGGCTGTCCGCGTGGATCATCTTGACGCGACCCTCCTGTGTCGACACAACGTAGTGCATTATTAAATTACTCATTTATAAACATTAAGGTAATGTTCCATTGCTGTTCAAAACCGCACCTAAATTAAACTAAAGATTTAAACAAGCACAGGTACGCCGTATGACCCTAAGACAACACTTTATTACTACCCTTTTAATACTTGTAGTGCATCCTCGGCCGACGCTCACCATGCTCGGTGAGGGCAGAGAAGGTTACCTTGGGATGCATGAGGATGAAGGGCAGCTCGGCGACCAGCTCGCCGCTGATGGCGCCGAGATAAAGCTTAACCTTGGCGCTGTAGCTCACCACGATGCCGAACGCGTCGCGCTGGTCAGGATCCAGGAGCCTACAACCAGTCACGTCTTGACTATGCAATTATACTGCTGAACACGTTTCTGCCGAATTAAGCCTAAATGATAGCATGTGGCCTATTGCTATTATAAGGACCTTTCGCGCAAGTTGATATAGTGAAGTGAGTAAACCTGACGCAGTGCACGAGCCAATTTTCTAACAAAATATATTTATCAAAACATGTTATTTATACATGTTAGCAAAACAGCCCGTCCGCTGCGATTTTTGAGTAAAAAAAAACAATTTTTTTTTTTTTAATTATGAGTAATTAATGAGATTAATAATGAGGAAAACGTGTATGCTGTTCTATCATATTTAGACCTGCAAAGAAGAAATAGAAATAGATTATCATGCATTTTTAAAACATCACGGGAATGTGAAGTTACGATACGACACGATATGTTTTTTCTAACAAAACAGTTAGGCCACGCTCCCTTTTCGTTAGAAAACGATGTTATGTGTTTGTAAAACACGAAAATATGGCGCAGCGGACCCAGCTTTACTGATTACGATGATAGACGATCTTTGAGCTTAACAAATAAGTATGTTGCCGAAGTGTTTGTTAAGCCACTACTTCTTCCCAAATAATTACTATCATCAAGCAAGTGTTGTAGAGCGCTTTGGGGGTTGTCGTTTTTTAACCGACGAAAAAAAAAAGGAGGAGGTTCTCAAGTCGACATATTTTTTTTTTTTTGTATGTATGACCACGCATAACTTTTTACTAAGTAGACTGATTGGAACGATTCCGGTTGGTCCCATTTAAATTTGAAAACTTAAAAGGGTAAAAAAATGTGGTTGATTGATTTTTCATCTACCGAATTTTCAAATATGAACCGATTCTGTTGTAATTTCGCACACATAAGTAGTTCTGATGACAGCCGCATACTGGAGTTGATCTGATGATGGAAATGGAAGGCATTCGCACCTCAGCAGTTTATAGCAGCTACATCGTGTTTGTGCTTATTTAATTCACCTTGATGAGAATTTTAGACGTAGCTGGGTATGACTATCATCGAGGGTCTGACGATGGAGACGAAAGGCTGTTGAGGTAATTCCTTACTTGAGAAAAATAATAAATGGTAGGTAACTCAAAAGCAAAAAATAAATAAAAACATTTACACAAAAAAAAACAACCTACTTTAGATTTAAATTATTTTTCACTTTGTAGTGTTTTTTTGGAAGTCGGTTGTTTTTTTTTTTGTATAAATGTTTTTATTCCTCGCTTTTTAGTGGGTAGTTTGTAATTTACCTAAGTTACAACAGCCTAATCTCAACTGCTTATCACCTTTTACCAAATATTTCTTTTCCCGATACAGGGATGTTAATCGTTGAGGAGTTCTCCTGGTATTTAACCATCAGGTCCACTTCTCCATATGCATTGTGACGAGCATAAATTGCATTGCAGCCATATTAAAGTAATCGAATCGCAACCCGTGAAATACTTATTATTGAGTAATTCTGGTGGCCATTTGTGGTCTTCATCATCAGTTCCACTTCACCAAATGGTGCTTTCCAAGAAAAATTGCATGAGTTACTATAAAAAAAGAATCATCGAAATCGGTTGGCACGATATTGAGTTATTCGTCCACTTGTCGCGCACATACATAATGCAAATTTAAGACTTATATGGTTTTCTCATGGATGCCATTATCAGAACTAGACCAAATTGAAATAAGACCACACAGGAAGTACTAGCTTTCAAATAAAAAAAGAATCATCAAAATCGGTTCACCCAGTCGAAAGTTCTGAGGTAACAAACATAAAAAAATAAATTTAAAAAAATACAGTCGAATTAAGAACCTCCTCCTTTTTTGAAGTCGGTTAAAAAACTTTTTACAAAAAAATAAACCGACGAAAATAAAACTGAAAAGCGAAAAATAAAATAGCCTTTTAGTGTAACTAAGCTCATAAACGAAATTATGTAACAAATTTTGAGGCGGCGCCAAACACATATTCAGCGAAGATCAGCTAGCATTTTACGCTTTATTGGGTTACCTCAAATTTTTTTCGCTTTTCAGTTTTATTTTCGTCGGTTTAATATTAATTTTTTGTCTATCAATAAATGATGCTGCATTCTCATTAATCGGTTGAAGGACACTGTACGGGACACAATAGAAATTTTATTGTCATTACGTCTGGGGGCTTTTAGTAATCGCAGCGTTAAACAGTTTTTGATTTATTACTGATAACAAAAAAGAAACAATAAAATTATTGTGATAGGTATTAGCAGGTTACTAGCATGAGTGACTCACAGCGTGGTGGAGGCAAGCGTGGTGTCGGAGCGCTTGAGCTGTCCGTCGAGGGCGATGCCGCGCTTGTCACGGTTGTGCGCCAGCGTCGGCGTCAGGTGCAACACCTTTTGCAGGCTGGAGCCCGGCTGCAGTGGGCAGCCGTCCCTAGGGCACAGCACAAGTTTCAGCGTTCAAGAATATGGTCTGTTTAGCATGTCACTTTTCGCCCATAAAATAAAAACTTCGTCATATTATTTTTTTCGATTCTCTGCCTAGCCACGTTTTTGCTGTGGTTTTATAGTAAGTGTACTTACAGTATGTGTTACACAGTCTCTATTTTAAACATATTCGGAAAAATATTTGAAACATTAGTAACTAAACGCCTAAATGCACATGATAAACCATTTATTACTACCCATCAATATGGTTTTATCAATTCAAGATGAACCTCTACAAACCTTATGTGTTATATCACAGCCATATCAGTCTCTTGATAAAAGAATCCCGATAGACTCGATATACACAGACTTCAGTAAGGCATTTGGTAAGGTTGGCCATAAATAAACTACTAAAAAAATAAACCATTTGGGAATAGGAGGGTCATTACTTAAATAGTTCCATTCTTACCTTGTTGGCAGGAATTTAAAAGTGGACATCTTTCCTACAACATCGGGAGTCCAGCAAGGCTCGCACCTAAGCCCTATCCTCTTTAACGACATTACGTTATGTTTTAAGCTCTCAATTTTCTACCTGTTTGCAGATGACGTTAAAAATAATTATGAAACCAATAGTGACCGACTTAGATTCTACATTTTTACAGGCTGGTCTCGATAATCCGCCATTCTATGAGTGTAGAATCAACAAAATATCGCTCATGTCTCTAAATGTCACTGTATGCAAGTCTCCCGTAATAAAACAGTGTAAAACAACAAATACACATTGCATCAGCATACATACATGAAGTAAAAAACTGTTTGTTTTTTTTATTAATTTGCATAATTTTTATAATGTTGTACCCTTACTGTTTTGATTTTCATTTTGTTTTAAATAAAATATAAAAATCTTTATTGCTAAAAAATATATTACAAAGCGTTTACATTGTTGTACCTACTGTAAGGTTCCCCTGCAAAAACCTCTATGCTCTGGAGAAACCATAAGATTGGAAAGGATGGATAAAAGAACATCATGACTGACGGTATTAAATTCATTGGAGAAGTCAATTAGCATAAAGATTGTAACTTTAGTGTCTTCCATTCCGCGCCTTATATCGTCAGTCACTTTAAGGAGAGCAGAAACGGTACTATGTACTCCTGCAGTAAGGAAATTGTGTTCAAATCGCAAAAAAGATGCATCAGAGCTATTACCGGTATAAAAATAACTTGTAGCTGCAAACCTTATTTTGTATTGTTAAAAATAATGAATTTACCTTACTTGTACATATTTGAGACTGCTTTAATTGTTAAAAAGAACATGCATCTATTCAGAAAAGCATGTGAGCATCACTATAAAATAATTAGACAAGTATATAGACATGAATTATGCGTTTGACCATCAAACACCGCCTTGATGCACAAAAACATACTTTGCATGGCCCCAAAAATATTTAATAAATTGCCAAATGGAATTAAGGACTTAAATATTATTCAATTTAAAAACAAAGTAAGACATTTATTATTGGAAAAATGTTATTATACTATTGACGAATTCTTTAATGATAAATTGTAAGTTATTTGTAACTGATATTAATTTAAGTTTGATATTGTATTATTATCTTTATTTCCATTAATTATTTATATGTATACTTTGCTTGTTATGTCTGTCTTAAGTTATTGTGTTTCGTTGTAATGATTTAATTTTAATATGTTGATTATTCTTTTTAAAATATAAATAACTAATTATGTGAAAGAGTGTACGCCTTTTAGGTAGATTTTTGAGGAACTAATTATTTATTATTAAGATCTCATGTAAAATGTATCAAAAATCACACAAATAAATGAATTTGAATATTATGCCCGGGCCTGAAACCGGACTGAAAGGGATGAGAAGGATGAGGATGGGGGATGAGGGAGTTACGGTGAATAAAGTGGGAGAATTGTTTATGGACACTGGTCTCGAGCACCTTAGACAGAAAGGGAAGGATGGAAAATGGGCGGAAGTGACGAGGAAGAGAGGAGTTAGGTATCTTAGGAAGGGGCCGAATAAGGGCTTTACGCCACAGAGAAGGGAAAACACCGATGTATAGGGAGAAGTTTATGATGTGGGAGATTGCAGGAAGGAGTTGATCAAGAGCCGTTACGATCATATAGCGGCTGATACTTTAGCCACGGCTTTGGATTTAATGTGGAGTATAATCTTTCTGATCGCTCCTGGGTCGATTGGGGTGAAGACAAAGGGGTTAATATTGGGATGCGTCAGACTATTAAGGTAGTCGAGGGTTTGGCTTTTGGTTAGACTATCTAGAGTGGGAATAGTGGAGAAATGGCGATTTAGATCGTCCAAGCCAATTGTTTTGGGAAGGTCTGAATGTCGCGCTTTGCCGATGCCTAAAGTTCCAAGGAACTTCCAAATATCGGCAGGAGAAGAAGAAGTGATATTACTTAGAATGTGGCATTATGAAATAATAGACAGATGGAGATTTAGTTGACAATGCAATGGAGCTCAGGAGCTCAGGACCTCAGCTCAGGAGCCTCAGGCAATGACGGAGATTTTGAAACACTAATTTCTAGGCCGTAAAATCTCTCGTTTTGGTGACTTGATCTGACTGCCCAGATCGCCAGTTCTGATGGTGCCAGACTTCTTACTTTGGGACTTATCGCATTTACCAACATAAACCATAAACCTTGTTAGTCTTGAAAGCCAACATTGTACAATACATCACCAAAATGGAGCCAGATTAATTAAAAATGCCGTAAAACGAGGAGAAATGTGCATCAAATCAAAAGGTGGTAATTTAACCGATATTTTTTTTTTTTACTAAATGTCCTCAATTTTACACTCGTACCTCACACTTTAAATAATATTTCTGTGAAAAAAAGGTCAATTTATAATATTCTTTTGCAACTAAATGACACTCAATTCACATTATGACATTACTTTTGCCCCACCCTGTATGTATACTGAAGTTGGTGTTTAATTTTAATAGATAATGGATTCTTGCACGGTCGGTCCACTGAGACACATCTTGCAGCATGCTTAAATGACCTGTCACGCGATCGTGGTAACGGAAGACAAGTTTAGTGGACGCCAGATACAGATTTCACTAGCGCTTTTGATAAAGTAAACCATCATCTGCTTTTGAGGAAAATTGAACTTATTGGTATCGGTGGTCCCTTATAACGTTGACTTTTATCGTACTTATCTAAAAGATCTTAGTTAGTTGCAGTTCGTGGGTTCTAGTCCCGATCGTACTATGCAATCTGGAGGTCTGCAAAGGTTCCCACTTAGGCCCGCTACTCTTTATGATATTCATCAACGATTTCACTTTGAAAATTCTATTTTGTAATTATTCCTTATATGTACGCCGATGATCTTAAGATTTATAAAACAGTAAAATCCCGTTGATGATGATGATGCAACTCAAATACAAAATGATCTTGAAAATATTAACCGCTTGTGTACGGATAACTTAATCCTTAACTCCCTCCACTAAATGTCATCAAATCACTTTGACTACAAAGAAAAATCCTGTGATATTTAAATATACGTTTAAAAACACCAAACTAGAATCAGTAAGTGAAATCAAAGATCTAAGAGTTACAATAGATAGCAAACTATAATTCACATCCCACATTGGTGACGTAGTTAAAAAAATTGTACCGTATTTAAAAGGCTCAGTTGCTTGGTTTCCATAAACGTAGCGCCTACTGTTTCAAGGGACCCCAAACTAAGTTGCCTCTATTCAAGATGTAATAACTTAGAATACGCATGTACAGCGTGAAGCCCATCTTATACCTACTGTTCACTCTCAACGCATTGATCGTATACAACGTATGTTCACACGCTCCTTGGCATTTAGCACTCGCGGCATTTCTCATAGATGCCCATATAACCAGTGCCTTTCTTTCTTCAAAATGACTTCTCTCCTAGTAATGCTTAGTATTTCATTTTTAATCGACTTCCAAAATGGAGGAGGTTATATGTTCGTAGCGTGTTTGTTTTTTTTATTTTTTTTATGTGGTCTACCGATTTCTCCGTCAATTGTGGACCGATATTGATAATTATTAATATATATTTAGTGTTTTTTTTGGAAGTCAGTTAAAAAAAAAGAAGTTTTTTGCACAAAATGGTTAACGAAAAAAATAATTGTAATCACCTTCTAGCAGAGGTTCCCGTCACAGTTCAACATAAGAGACCCCGCGCTGTCCTAACTAACACATTTTGTCCTCCATTCTGTCGTATCAATATCGGTGCCCATGGTCCGCTAAGTAAGAACCATTACATTAATGTGCTCAACAAAAACTTAATTTCAAACCTGTACCCTAATTGCATAATACAATACAATTACAATCTGTTTCAATTTGTAACAGATTACTTATCCATTTCTTCATAAGTTGGAAAAAAAAATCTTCTCAACAAGGTAAATAACGCAATGAATGTTGTTGAACTGTCAAAATAAAACAAATTAAGCAAAATTGTTTACGAAAATAAGTTACGCAATTAGGGTACTGGACTCCTTGGGTGGTATTCGGGGAAAATACTTGACAATAATCATTTGGTTTTTTAAATTTATCTCAAAGTAGAATTATGTATTAATTTTTTTTTATGTGTGTTCATCTCCTTAATTAATTTGTATTAAGTTGTATTTTATTTGTTGAAGTTTAGTTAAAAAATAATAATTATATCCAATGTTTTTATTCCTTAAATGTTATGTACACCTATAATTTGTGTATACATTAGCAATAATACCTTTCCTAATTATTATTACTATGTTTATATATCTCGGTAACTTAGGGTCCCGGTCTTTAGGAAGGCGTACGAGAGGCGAACGAAGCCAACTCGCAGAGGCCCCTTAGACAATTTTATATGGAATGAGCACCAACCGACGATTATCCCTATATGGACTATGCAAGTGCACCCAAGGACGATCCCCTGCTATGGTGCAGGACTATTGCAGAACATGAAACAAAACATATTGGGCTATGGGTTTGGGTGGCTATAGTGGATTTGTCACCTTGAAATATGGAATAACTATGTCCCCTGCCAGACCAATGTTATATACTATACAAGGATAAAATGTCAGGGGGTGACTTGCACACTCAATAATGGGCTCCTGGAAACTGTCGCTAGCACATAGTAACGTAGCGACAACGGCGCAATATGTCCTGAGGTGCTTATGAGGAGTGGAGAGGTTTATTATTATTATTATTAAATCAATGTTAAATGTATATGCTGTTGGTGTCCCTTAATAAACAAATAATAATAAGTGTATGATGTGGTAGCCTTATTTGGAATCGCACACTTATATTTTGACCCTGTTTATTTTAAAATGCATGTAATTAATTGTGCAGCCTCAGTTGGCGATCCAATAAATAAATGTGTACAATACACGGTCAATAAAGCACATCGATTTTTAGAAAAAAAAAAAAACCATTCGATCGTCTCTGCAACCTGTGCGATTGTTCTTTTGTAAGACTCGATGTGACACATTAGTGATATAGAGTGACTTACTGTGTCTCGATGCTGGCGACGATGTTACGGTACTGCCCGTTCTGGAACAGTACCACGTCCACGCCCTGCTGGATGCACGCCTTGATCTTCTTCACCACTTTATTGCTGTGGTTGCGCACGCACATGTTTACCGCTACAGTCTCGCCGTGAATGTACAGCTGGACAGACAACCACAAATAAGCATATTACATCTAACACTTAGGTATTATCACCCTACGCTGTCCCATAGTGCTGTAATATAGGCTTCTTCTTTTAAGGACAATGATTGCAATGGCCCATGGGCGGTATAAAAACTCTGACACCAGGTTAGTTCACTAACCACAAGAAAAAGAAGAAGATGGCAAAATGCTCTTGAATTTATATCTGTAATAATGTAAATGATTTTTCCCAAATAAATAAATAAGCATGATGTATTATCTACGGCAAGATATCTTAAAACATAAAATATTATCGCGCTCACTACTCCGCCAAGACAAGTAATGTCAATATTTTTCAGTAAAGAAGTACTTACATTTTTTGGTGACTTATGACCAAAAGCTAGAGTGAATTGTAAAATGCTCTGTTTGCTATGTATGATCATAGTTAGTTTACCTGCTTGTCGAGCGTGAGCTCCAGCTCGAGCTGGCCGGGCGACAGCACGAAGTCCTTGCGCACCACGGTGCAGGGCTGCGGGCCTGGCTTGGCCGGCGCGTACTGCAACTTGCGGATGCCTAGTGCCACGGTGCTCCTATGTTGTTACATTATTTTATTACATAATATTATTAGACTTAATAAAATCTCAATACAAAGGTTACTGCCAATTTCGCACTGAGGAATGCAATAAATACCAATAAAACCCGTAACAATTACATACGTCAGGTAGGTTAGTAGTAGCTATCAGTAACCAAATATCCATCACCATAATTATAAACCCATGACTGATGAAAACCAACCTTCATTCATGCGAGTGTAGGGACGCGTACCTGCGGTGTGAGCGGTCAATCTCGGAGTCTCCCACAAAGATCTTGACGTAGTACTGTACGCCGCAGGGCTCGCCATCATCCTCGAGGCCAGGCTGCAGGGTTACGGAACCGGGCGCGCCGGCTGGCACAGTTAGCCGGAAGGGAACCGCTCCATCTCCCAGTTTCTTCATCAGACGCTCCTGTGACACAAGATTATGATGATCACTTGTCAGTTTCAACAAATCATTCAGAGTTTCAAAATATATTTTTAGCGAAAATCAGTAATATTTTGTACCTGAGTACGTGATAGTTCATAGTTCTGTTTCTCTTGCGGCGGGTAGATCTGCTCAGAGGCGAGGAACAGCTCTTTGTAGAAGTTGAGGCCCATTACCTCGTCCTCCTCGCGGCCGTAGCGGAACGTGCACACCATCTGGCCGAACACCTTACGCCCGCGCACGTACTCCTCGTCCAACAGGACCACGCCGTCTAAGTTGATACAAATATAATTATGTAAAGTGACAACTCGATGAGATTACGTACGACTCACGGCAGAGAGTGGACTTCTCGAGTCGTCGGGAAACGGTGTAAGGGAAGTTTTGCAAGGATATTGAACCACTGGTTACGCAAAAGTATAATTATTATTAATCAAGTACGTGAATCCTATATTCAGCTTTATGACAGACCCAGCAATTTGTTGGAACAAGGTAATAGTAGTCGTTGCACATGACTTAGCAAAAGCAGACTTTTACGCTTGCACTATAATTTACACAGTGTTCCGTAGGAGCAATAGTCAGCTCAACAAATGAGCGGTCAAATGTCGAATGCATTTTCTCTGGCCAAGGGGCTTATTCCGGGAGGAGCACCAGCTCCAACCACTGAAGCCCCAGGTATTCATGAGAATGGTGTAGAAACACCACACAAAAAGGACGACACAGTGTCTTAATCCAAACTGTTGCAATTCAACACCATTTTTTTGATTCGGTCACGCCACGAAATACCTAATAGACCTGAGGGTCTACTGGGGAACAATTTTCTGAAAATAAAATTGTTCGCTTATCAAACAGTCACTGCACGTCCTGTATTGATACCTATGGGCTCCACGGTCGATATGTGATCGATGAAATCCCTCTTCGCCATATACAACGTGATCTTGCCATTGGGCGCGCACTTCTTAAACACTTTGAAGTTGTACACCATCTTGCTGATCTGCTACCTGCTGGCAACTGGTGTCAGTGGTGATGTATGTCACAGGGGGTGTTCCTGTCAGACTGCGCCTGTAGACCCACGCTGAGTTTATATAAGGGATTATTAGTTTGCGAGGCTTCGCCCGCTGTAATCTCGTTACCCTTATTAGCGACTCGCGTGACGAGCGCGGGGGGCGAGGTGTTGCCGGGGTGGCGCTACCACAACCTGCAGTTTATGATTACTCATCTATAATGTGATTAATGAACTGGACAGTTTAAAAACAGCTAAAACTGTTTTCGTATATTACATAGCTTCCTGAATAAATAAAATATAGGTAAACTATAATTATAGGTACTATAATTATACTATAACTATAATTCATGTAATTAGAAGGATTTGAATTATTTATCAAAGATCAACTGCACCCTAATTGCGTAATGCACGATCAATCACAATTTGTTTCGATTTGAAACAGATTGCTTATCAACGCAAAAAAATCTAAATCTGCTCAACAACGTAAATAACGCAATGAATATTGTTGAACTGTCAAAATGAAACAAATTTGTCATCATCGGTTACGAAAATAAGTTACGCAGATATGGTACTGGTTGTCTGTCACGGCACGGTTCTATTATCTCAGCGTGAGCTACTCAGCAGATGTGGTCATGTGAATAGATTCTTTCACGCCCTGAACTATCAGCGAAATCATGTGAAACTGTAAATATAACAGCTAATGGTGCCAATTCTCTTGTCAAAAATGCCTCTAAACTAGACTAAAAATCACAAAAATTTAGTTTATTCCTGTCAAACGACGATTTCTCATTCTGAAATAGACTAAAGTGACACAACTTAACTATATTTTAGTTTGACAGCACTAAGACACACAGACATGACACTAAAATATTATTTTTTATGAAATAGGTAATTTTGCTATTCTGAATTTGACGATTTTCTCCTAAAATTTTGATTGTCTAACTAAATCTGACTATTTTTAATCGCGTTTTTAAACTTTAAATTCACATCAACCCTCGTCTTCAGGTACAAAAACAGTACTCAGGTATCTTTTGTTCTTTTGCTTAAATCTCGAATATGGTATGTCCAATCGCAAAAATAATGAAAATATCAACCCCTTTTGTAGACCCTAAAACTCAACATGTTGGTAATAATTTTCATATTTTCTACATAAAAATTAAAAAATTCTTTAAAAAACACGTCGAGGCTGCTTCCCCCTGCACGCCTCCGGCTCTATAAAAAAATCATGGGGTAGGGCAAACAACTACCTACCACGTGGAGATTGTCAAATTCGATTTACCTAGTTGTGTCAAAATTATTAAAAAAAAAAAGAGAATTTATTTTTAGAATAGCTTTAATATTCTCATAGCCAAAAGTAAGGAATTTTAGTGATAGTTTAGTTCAGTGTACAAAAGAATCGGCACCATTATAGTTTGTCTTGCCAAACGAAAGGTACTTATGTTATCAATTTAATGTCGTTGAGTTTGTCAACAAAAGCATTATCGTCACAGTTGCCATGCCAAACAAATGACTCATAAACAGTCATTTGTTTGGCATCTATTGCCAGCCTTTATGTCTTGACAAAATACCATGTAGGCATTTTGTAATGGTCTTCCAGCATTTTAGTTTCCAGTAAGTATATGAGAAATGAACTAGTTTAAGAAATCAGGCAACTGATATGCGTTGGCGGTACATTTCAATGAAAAGGTGGAATGTTTGTAAAACATACTGTTACTTTCATTAGCGTCTTGATCGATACGCATTCATAGTAACTAATCATGGCCGCGCGGTGACTCAAGCGCAGCGCGGTCGTTCACCTGTGTTGCGTCTCGCTCGCACGCAGCGTCAGGTCATGGCGATCGACTAAAACAATGTATGAATGAAAAGATTCCGGGGATAGGGGAGACTATCTACGCTTGTGCTGTGAAAAAAGTTATTGCAGTACACTGTAGCCCGTAGTGATCTACGCGGTGACCGAATCGCTGCGATGACGTCAGAGAGCGATTTTCTGCGGAGTGGTGGAGTCCCCCCTCCGGCGTCCTCCGGCCGGCAGCCGGCATCGGCAGTGAGTCGCGGGCTCGCGGATTCCATCGCACCGGCCACTCGCAAAGTCTTCGGCGCTGCCTTGGCACGCATCTTGTATTTCACTCACTTAAGGAATGCGCAAGCGTCGTTTGTGTTTTTCTTAGGTGTTTGTATGCAGTGTATCCCTACTGAGTGAAAGCATGAATGTCGTCTAGTGTCGTTGTGTGTCAACAGAGGAACACCTGTGAGGATCCGGCGCAAGCGGACAACGCCGTGCAACTGTAAACGCCGCAACGCGGCGCATTGCAACTGTGAATTGTAGAGTGTAGGTACCTATTATGACTGTGACCGATATTGAACCGCTGCTTTAGGTGTATAGATCTGAAGCTTTATTTTAACATGCACTAAGTTGACAGTCTATTTTTTTTAATGAAAACTTCTTTAGGCGCGTTGGGCATTTTTAAGATGGGACTAAACCATTGATTTCGCAACACTGTGGCGACACCTCGTTTTTGTAAAAGCGATTTTGCTCTTTATTTATATTATGTTACGGATCAATGTTCTATGCAAGTATTTTTACTTTAAGTCAAAGTCAAAGTCAAAGTATCTTTATTGTGGGCATATGTAAATTACAGGTCTTAAAAATATATTAAAGTAACAATATGTCCTGCCTTATAGGCATACAATAATTATGTAGGTAGGAAATAGCATTAAAATTTAGATTTATTATAAATGGTAAGTCATTATAAAATTTCAGTGAAACTATCTCATGGTCAGTACTAATGCATGTCAAATACAGTGAAACTAATACATGGTCAATACTAATACATGTCAAAATACAGTGGAACTAATAAAAGGTCAACAATTCAGGAAATCTAGGATCGTGTAGTACGCTTTATCAATTAAAAATGTTCGTAATTTATTTTTAAATACTGGAAGTTCCTTAGTTTCTAGAATGCCATTAGGTATTTTGTTGTATATTTTTGATGCAATGCCGAAGAAGCTTTTGTTAAATAGAGCCGTTTTATGTGGCTCATTAGAAATTTTTAACATATGCCTTTTCGATTTGAGTTTACCAAATAGATTTTCATTTGTTTTTATGAATACAGCTACTTCATAAATGTAAATTGCAGGGAAGGTCAATATTTTTAGTTCTTTGAAATATGGTTTACATGAATCTGGAACACGGATACCAACCATCGCACGTACACATCTTTTTTGCGCTTTGAACACTAAATCCCTGTTAGTTGCATTGCCCCAATAAATGACTGCATATCTCAGTGTCGCCGAGACATAAGCATGGTATGCGGTCAAAAGAACTGATTGATCAACTATTTTTGATAATTTATATAAAGCATATGAGTACTGGTTAATTTTATTGCATATTGTGTCTATGTGCGTTTGCCAAGACAGATCCTTATCAATCGAAAGCCCTAGAAATTTAACGCAGTTGACATGTTCAATTTTCGTCCCATTATGATTAATATTGATGTTGTTATTTTTAGTATTACGCCCAAAATTCACTAATTTAGTTTTTTCTAAATTGATAGTTAAATTATTATTTGTCAGCCAGTTAATTATATTACAAAGAGTGGAATTTATCTCGTTTTCAAAAGTATTAATATTTTGACCAGTAAATATAGCTGTGCTATCATCAGCGAAAAGGATCATTGGATGCTGTGAAACTTTAGGTAGATCATTTATGTAGGTCAAAAATAACAGGGGACCTAACACACTACCTTGAGGCACTCCATGTATTACTTTTTTGGGCATGGATCTATGGTTTTGTTCGGTATTATTTGAAATATTAATATTATTTATTTCAACTACCTGGTATCTTTCATTTAGATAAGATTCCAGAAGTTTGTGGACGTTACCCCTTATTCCATAACTATATAATTTATTTAAAAGTGTTCCATGGTGTACATAATCGAACGCTTTTGTCATATCCATAAACATTGCAGAGACAGGAACACGTTTATCAATATTGGTATAAACTGTTTTTAAAAGGTCATAAATTGCTAAATTAATTGTCTTATTCTTTCTGAAGCCTTTTTGTTCTTTCGCAAATAGATTGAACTTCTCGAAGTGTGTATTTAATGCATTATAGATAATTTTTTCTAATATTTTAGAGAAAATAGGAATAAGTGCTATTGGTCTATAACATGCCATGTCTTCCTTGTTATTTTTCTTAAAAAGTGGCTTCACTACGGATTTTTTAAGTTTAGTCGGAAACACACCATGCTCAATACATAAGTTAAATATATGACTGAGTACTGGGCTAATGATGGGAGCAACTTCCTTTATTGAGGATGTTGTAATGTCATCATATCCAGCACTCCTAGTGTTTTTAAGTTTTTTAATTATAATATTAATGTCATAAGGTATTACAGGGTTTAAAAACAAAGATTTATATGAGTTATTAGTTAATGTCAAATTGTTATTGAGAGATGTCAAATTCATATTAGGATTATTATTATTAAAATTGTCCGCAACTGATGAATTATTATTATTATTGAGTGAATTAATTGGTTTTATTAAATTACTATAATAGTTATTAAATTCTTCAGCAATTATTCGTGGGTCTGATATTACATGATTATTTACTTTTATTTTATTAATATTTTCTTTTGGAAGGTTTTATTTTATTAATATGTTCTTTTAAAGGTTTTGTAAACGCGATTATGCTCTTTATTTACGATAAGGTTACGGATCAATCTTTAATAAAGGTTTTTTTCTTCTACCAAGGCGATCGTGTTCAAGTTTCCACTTCTGTCGGCACTTCCGGAGTGCCAGTTTTTTTTTTTTTTTTACAGAATGTTCATATTATTAAAAAATCCTCCGCGTAAAGTTTTAAGATGTGGAGATAAATGGTTGTCAAGAAATAAAGAATCAAAATCGTAGAAATTTTGCAATATTTAATATTTTATTCTCTTTGACATTTTGTTCCGCCATTGACCGTTTCGTTGGACGTAAGCTCAACACACTAAAATGTTTTACTTCATATTAATGATGAAATAAATACGTACGTATATTTTGTAACTAGCCTCGGGGTTTCACCTGCATAAGTCTCGATCCCGTGGGAATAACGAGATAAAAAGTATCCTTTGTGTTAATCCAGGTTATAAACTGTTTATACAGAAGCGGCGTAAGGCTTCTGCCTCGTAAAAGCCCGGTTAAGTAGTCATGATCTCAGAGATCTACTACGAGCTGCGAGATGAGCTGCGAGATGCCGTATAAAAAAAAAAAAAACAGTGGCAGTGGTAACTTGAAAAAAAATCGACACCGCGGTAATCAACGCGTTGATGTTTTTTTAACCGTCTTACGAATTTTCGATCAGGTCACGTGTCCTGACGCGAGTTTAACATTTTTTACCCATTACAAAAAAAGTGCACAACGCCGCTAAAGAAGTTTTCACTTCAAAAAAAAAGCTTCTGCCTCGAATCTTGTGGGCACCGGGGCGGGGCGGCGACGGCGACACGGGAGCGGGGCGGGCAACGCAGACCCGTTCTCAAAACCAGCGGGCAGGGCAGATCGCGCGGCACTAATGCGGCGTAGTGTTGTGTTCGTGGTTGTGTCGTCGAGGTATTTGTTTTTATTCGCGAAAGAAATGTCTGAAGAACGGCGATAACATCTTTTTGATTGAAATTTATTCCTAACGCTACATTTATTGTGGGCAAAAGACGAAGTGAATCCCTACTATAGGGCAAGGAAAACGGTCACTGCTTGACGGGAGTACATCGCTCGTTGCCCGCCCCCGCGCCGCTGTTTTCGAGGGCCGGTCCATTTGATTTTACGCATTATAGATCCTGCCGCTCTCGCGCCGCCGCCGCCGCCTCTTTGCCCGCAAGATTTGAGGCAGAAGCCTAAGGCGTGGGCGACGTGGGTCACCGCCTACGCCGCACCTCGAAGGTTTATGCTGAAGTATTACATAAAAACTAAGAACGCGACGAAAAAATTTTTAGTCGTCATAAAATAATAAATATATTGACATACTATATACCATATTATTATTTGTTTGTAGTTAATCTAGCAACATTTGTTTGCTTTGCGTTGCTATCGCAGGGAAAACCCGGTTGCTAGAGCTGGGGATTTCCCATTATGTTGGTTTACGTTACTTTCACGCTTCTCAACGGTTAGAAATCTAATCAAAGTATCACTTCGCTCGCAGCACAAGACTAAATAAAAAAGGAACAGACTGCAAGCTTCATACTAGGATACTAGAAACACGAGGACACTACTACACGCACAGCTATGTGTGCGTGCAGTGTCAAAGACAAGGCGCGCGGGGGGTGCACCGGCGCCCGCAGAGGCCAAACCGGTTTGAGCCGGCTCAGTCAGAACCCAAAGTTAAGGGGTACGCCGCGCACCGTGTGCTAGCGGTACGAGCGACGCGGACATTTAGTTTTTAATAAAAATGCCAAATTGTTGTACTGTGTGTTTCAATAATAGTAGGAAAAGCAGAGTTTCTTTTTTTTAATATTCAAAGGATCTTGTCAGGTAATTATCTATATTTACCCATGCCTACTCATTTTTAATGTTTATTAAGTACAGAATTATTTAGTTACGAGGTAGGTAATATCCTAAATAACTAAGATGGTGGGTGATGGTTATTCTTATGGTTTACCGCTTAGTGGAAAGTTATTGTTGGTCTCCTATTTGTTTCGTATTTTTGTTTTAGTAGGTTTTTATGTACCAAAGTGTGTTTGTAGGCCGTCTTAGTACATGAATGTAAAGCTGTAGTTATCGGTAGTTACCGATCTGATTACGTGGACGTTACTTCTGGGGTGCCTCAGGGCTCATTGGTATCCCCCTTTCTTTATAACATTTATTTATTTGACATGACACAGTGTTTCCTTCACACAGTAGTTCAGTGTTTTCTAAACATCTTCTGTATGCCGACGACAAAAAATATTTTTGAAATTAATTAAATAAACCTAGTGACTGTCAATTAATCCAGTCAGACTTAGACTTAGTGATTATTATAATTGAAACAATATTAATGAAAATACTAAGAAATGCCAAATTATAACATTCTCAAAAAAACGCAACACTATTAGATACACTTGTCGTATCATTAATGATAACATACCGCGAGTTAGTTAGTCACAGGTTAGGGATTTGGGTGTGATTCTGGACGAAAATTTCACGTTCAAGGCACACATTGACCAAATCACTAGTAAAGCCTACGAGTCCCTTGGATTCGTAATACGTAACAGATTATAGTTCTATAACCCACTATCCTTAAAAACTTTATATTACTGTTATGTAAGGAGCATACTGGAATCCGCAAGTGTTATATGGCAAAAGCCTTTTTATAAAAAAATATATTGATAAAATTGAATCAACCCAACGAAAATTTATTAAGCACTTAAATTACAAAACCAAAGCGGATGTCCCAAATTACCCGGACTCCTGTCCATACCACAAATGTAATAATACTATGGAAGAGCGTCGACACTTAAATGATATGATGTTATTACATGACATACTTAACAATAAATTTCACTATCCACAACTGCTCAGCAAAATAAACTTTAACGTCCCACTCAGACGTAACAGACATACCACTTTGTTATCAGTACCATCGGCCTCCACTAATTATCTAAACATGTCACCATTCTTGCGTCTACCTGTATTATGTAATGATAAATTCCCAACATTAGATCTTTTCAATACCACACGGAACAGACTTAAAAAAGAAATTATCCACATCTTCCATCAAACGCCAGATACCCAGCGAACTCAGTAGTGCCAGTTTAGTCATACGTACACAAAAATACACACACCTCCACACATATTTACAACACCTACACTGCACACATACACGCCCGCACACACTATAAATATTAATAATTGAGTCACTCTCTATATTTCATATTTCTCTGTGTACTTCGTAATTGGTGTAATGTTTAGAATAATAATAATGTTATACTTACTGTCAGCTGTGAAGCTACCTTATAATAAATAAATGAATGTATCTCATTTTTTTATTGATGCGGTCTGTAGCAAGATAAGATTTGACCTTTTCTATTAGATTCTTAACTTACGTTCGTGAAATAGTAAAACAAGGAAGGAAACTTTATAGTTTCGCCATGTTCGTCTGTCCGTCCGTTCATAAGTCACATTAATTTTAAGAAGTAACCAATTTAAAAAAAAGCAAGCAATGTATCATGTATGTCTATTTCACAGTAGAAATAAATACATAATTACGTGTTTTATTAGCTTATAAGCTTAATCAGCCCAGGTATAATATTCCCACTGCTGGGATACACGCCTCCTCTTTCTGTGATAAGGACTGGGCCGTAATCCACCACGCGGTCCCAGTGCGTGTTGGTGGATGTCACATGTCTTCAAATTTTTGGTTCTAGGTCATGCCGGTTCCTTAATATGTTTTGAGAGCAGTGGTGATGAAATAATTTACACCAAGTAAAGTTGAGACCGTTACCACTGGGCCATTACTGCTCATTTTATTACTCGACTTCAAAAATGGGAGGCTGAGACCCTCCCATTTTTTCAACAACGATGGACGCATGTGTGTATAATTGTTTCCCAGAATGATTAATTAAATAGGTATTACTTGATTTTAAACAAACTGTTAAAATAATTAACCATTTCGCCTTCAAAGCTACACTATTTTTAATGTTTCGCACCGTAATTGGAGAACAGAAAACTTACGGGATCACCGGATCCATCCATCCATTCGTCCGCCCGTCTGTGCTCATCGCCGAATCTGGACTCGCATTTTCCCGGTTTTTTTATTTTTAATAACCGAGTGACAGCCCTGTGCAAGTAGGTAAGAATTTTGACTCTGTTAGGAAGCTTGCCTTCTACTCGTTTTTTATTTATTCCTGTGCACGTAGTGTTGTGCCGTACGTATGTGATATGATTTTATATTTATGACAGTTTTTGATGTGAGAATAAGTGTGGCGCATTGTTTGAAAACGATTATTAAATAAATAGGTAGTGTATTGATCGGTCCGGTACATTGAACTAAAATTAATAAAAAACCGGCTAGGTACGTGTCGGACCACACATAATGAAAGGTTCGTAGTACACACGACTCTAACACATAGACCTACATGGACACTTATGAAACGTCAGAAGCTAGGTGCACGGTTCCAATTGGTCGTTTCCTATGGAGAAGAGCCGGCAAGAAACTCCACGGTTACTCTTTTAAAAATAATTGGCTTTTACAATTTTTTCAAATAACAGTATGACTAGGTATGGGAGGACAGTGTAGGTATTTCAATAAGTACCAGGTACTTAAGAAAATAGAAAATGGTCAACAAATCTACAGTCCACTAAGCCTACAGTGTTCTCACATTCACAATAGAAAAAAAATCTATACAAAAGATATATAAATTAATAAAAATAAGAACCTCTTTTACACACATAACATAACATCACGCCTGTAATCCCCGAAGGGTTAGGCAGAGGTGTACCTATAGTACACCCACATTTCGCCAGTTATGTTTAAGTCCCATGTAATAGGGGGCGAGCCTAATAACCTAGCTCTTTTAATTAAACGCAATTAAATTATTGCTATTACAACTGTAATAAATCTGAATAATTATCATGTGCAAAAAAAGCCACTAATAAAGAGATGAAATTAACTCGTAGGTTTAATTAAATGTCAAATAATTGAATGAATATGTCAAGGACGAATGTAAATAAAAAAAACTAAGATAAAAATAAATATGGTAATTTGGGAGTAGTTAATAGACTCTTACATAATTATGCCGTTAATGAGATACCAGGGAAGCCACATGTGCAGAAGGAATTATTGCCAAATTTCCCTATCTTCAACATAGTCTTTAATTCTGTAATATGCTTTCTTGATAAGAACACGTTTGATATGGGTTTTGAACTTCCCAAATTCTTACTTCAGGTACATTTGGTAATGAAAACCTAATACATTTAGTTTTGTTAGCATTAAATAAAAGATTATTAGCTACGAACCATTTTGAAAGAACAGCCAGGCTATCATTGACATGTAAGACATCTGTATCTTTTCTGTCTATTTTAAAAATAAGAGAAGTATCGTCAGCAAATAGAATTATATCCGATAAGTTAGCCATCATGTAAGGAAGATCATTTATATAAACTAGAAATAAGAAAGGGCCGAGAATTGAACCTTGAGGCATGCCCATTTTAACTAGAGACCCCGTAGACGTCGCCCCATTAACGTTTACTTTTTGCTCCCTGTTGGATAGATAGGAAAGAACAAGATCAGCAGCTTGTCCACGAATTCCGTAGTGGTGTAATTTACAGATCAGTGTATTGTGGTCAACGCAGTCAAACGCTTTTGAGAGGTCACAGAAAATGCCAATTGCATCCTGGGACTTCTCCCAGGATTCCAAAATGTGAGTGATGAGTGTTACTCCTGCGTCAGTCGTCGACCTACCTTTCGTGAAACGAAACTGGTGACTATGTAAAATCCCATTTGAATTTAAATGTGACAACATCTGGTCTAGCATGATTTTTTCATATATTTTACTCAATGCTGGTAGCACAGATATTGGTCTATAATTTGAAGGATCACTCTTACTACCCGATTTGAAAATTGGTACCACTTTACTATGTTTCATTAAATCAGGAAACGTACCGCTATCTAAACATTGATTAAATATGCCAGTTAGGACAGGCGCAATTGTGTCAATGTTATCTTCAAGAACCTTAACGGAAATCCCCCATAAGTCTTCAGTGTTTTTTATGTTAAGACTTTGAATGCTTTTTAATTGTGAAAATAGAAATGGGCTTGAAATCAAAACTTGGAATGTTCTTACTGAAGTGTTCTTTTAGAAGAGATTCAGCTAGTATAGATAATGAGGGGAGAGATTTCGTAACCTCTGTTGGGATGTTGGTAAAGAATTTTTCTAGTGTCTCGGCAACTTTTAATTTATCTGAAATGGTTTCATTATCAATTTTTAAAGACAATTCATTCTGATCTCGCTGTTTTGTGTTTTTTGTAATACTTTAAAATACTATTTTTATTTATATTATATATATAAATTGTCCAAACGGATCTCTGAATCGAAAAATGTTTTTAAAGACCATTTGAAGCCTATCCCTATATATTGACCTATACTTATTTAACAGTCTCAACTGCTTTTTTTTTTTTAATTCGTCTTCTCGCTCCAGCAAGGCGCAGACTAGAGCACAAGAGGGCCTCGCAAAATGTACCTCGCCCACATCAAATTTAGGTCTTGCGCCGCCACCGTATTTATATGCCAAACAACCTAATCCGTTTAATAGTTTTTGCGTGACATAGTAACAAGCATCCCATCCATCCTCACAAACTTTCGCATTTATAATATTACTAGCGGACGTCACGCGGTTCCACCCTCGTAGTTCCCGTTCCCGTGGGAGTACGGGGATAAAATATAGCCCATGTTACTCACTGATAATATAGCTATCCATTGCTGAAATAATTTTTCAAATTGGTCCAGTAGTTTTTAAGTTTATTCGTTACATACAAAAATACAAATCTTTCCTCTTTATAATATTAGTAGGGATAAATATAGATTAGTAGGATAGTAGGATTTAAGTACTTTTTACGCATATTTCATATTTTTTTAACTGAAAACTTCTATAGGCGCGTTGGGCATTTTTGAGATGGGACTAAACCATTGATTTCGCGACACTGTGACATCAGCTTTTGACCATTAAAAAGACATCAACGCGTTGATTACCGCGGTGCGTTGAGTAAAAGACATCAACGCGTTTTTTCAAGTTTTCACTTCTGTCGGCACTCTCGGAGTGCCACCGTTTTTTTTTTTAAATATTTCGCTGATTTAAATGAATGCTATTAAATTAACACTTTTAATAATTTTGCCGTTATGTGAAACTAAACGAAAAATGACGCCATTTTGTGTTGTCACTGATACTTCACATAGGCCGCATTCCGAGTTACGCCTTAATCGCTCACAGCGCTCACATTGATACTTCGCGTTCCTATTTTTATCATGTTATGACAGCTCAGAGTTGTCAATGATTCGGAACGCTCGTGAACTCGCTCACATTGCTCACAGTGGTCGCTCAACGTCAAAACTTATAACATAACCCCAAAACTTACACAAGATGGTTGGATTACAGTATTTCTTTGAGCATAAACCACGAATTTCTTCTTCTTTGATTAGGTGGTGACTGTAGCCAGAATTATAATTTCGAACATGCCACGTTAGTTTCAACTAAAAAAATAACAGCACAACTGTCATTTTTGACATCGCTCACGGTTATATTAATTTAGGGCATAGTCGGTGCTATCGCAAGATGGCGCATATCATGACGTCATCTATGAAGATTCACGGGACATCGTTATCGCGGTCATGCTAATTCGGTACGGGTGTTCGCTTAAATCGATTACAGCGTTACTCGGAACGCAGCCACAGTCTGTCACTCTGTCAAGTGTCTGTCCTCGTTAATTAATACCATCCTACAAAATCCTTCTAGGGCGGATCCGACATGATTAGGTTAGAAGGCTAAGGCGGAAGCGAAACGAAGCGAACCTCTCGCCTAAAGGTGTACCGGCGCGGCGAGGAGTGAATGGGATGGGCGAGAATTGAAATCACGCTTACCCTTTTACAACGAAAGATGTCTAGCGCCGTCTCGCGATAGCCAGCGCTGCCTCGCGCCGGCTCGCGATGTCACACGCCGGCTCGCGCTATCAACCACCGCCCGACTAGCCGTGTCTGACGCGCCGGCCAGTCGAAAATATAGTATGCAAACTTATCTTGTGATGGTCGGAGCGAGCAGGCGCGTCCCAGCGCGTGCCAGCGCGAGACATCGCTAGACGTCGCAAGTCAGTGCTTGACGGATAGAGACCGTGTGTGTCCTTGATGGCCGGTGCGAAATTTGTACATCCGTTTTACAAAGTAAATAAATGCTCTATTCATACAGCTATAAAGTTCAATATTGTACTAACAAATATTTTAATTCTTGCCTCGCACATCCTCGCGCATCTAGACCCTTTACACCAAAGATAGGCAGGGTGTGAATAGAAATTTTGCCTTACAAATTTCAATTCTCGCCCATCCCATCCACGCCTCGCCTCGCTGGTGTAAAACCACCTTGAGCCTTTGTGGTTATTTTTTTTAAGCCTTGAAATTCCTTCTGAGGTGAACTCTACGGGGGTTCTACACCTCCCTCTCATCCCCCCACACCCCTAAATCAATGGATGTTAAAGTAAAGTCCTACCATAATCATTTTTCCATATAGGTACAAGGTCACGTTTTGGCCCTCTCAATTGGTATTCGTTGTGAATTTCTGATTGTATCACTTCATCGGCCTCACTTGACCATAAGGCTAGTTTATCGGTAGTAGATTTTATTGGTCATTATTGTATTAAAATTAAAGCAATTATTACATTGTGAACATTTACATTACGTTGTGAGTGTTGTGACTAATAATTTAGTCAGATCAAATTCTGATCTCTGCCTTAAAACGACTTACCCGTCATACTGTCATCGGCAAAATCGATAGCATACATCTGGCTTCCCCTCGAAAAGTTAGACGATACGACTTAATTACATTGATTGTCTCCAGTGTCACGCCAAGCCTTCGATTGGAGCAGGCTGAGCAAACTGAGCACTGAGCAAGTGAGCAGGCATGCCCCACAGCAGCCGCAGCAGTGCTGACTCGCAGATCCCCTCCGGTGGGTAACTGAACTGACGGACGTGATCTGTATTTTCTGACGCAGACAGGTGTATGGTCAACCACGCGCTAAATATAAAATCCTTTCCTTCCTGCTGTAGAATAAAGTCGCTTTTCCAGTACCCTAATTGCGTAACTTATTTTCGTAAACAATTATGCCTAAATTGTTTCATTTTGTCAGTTCGACAACATTCGTTCCGTTATTTACGTTGTTGAGCAGATTTATTTCCTACTTATGCAGCAATGGATTAGCAATCTGTTTCAAAACGAAACAGATTGTGATTGTTTGTATTACGCAATTAGGGTACAGGGCAAACTTAAACCTTAAACATGCCATTAGCAATACTGTCGTCGGAGAGTACTCGACGTGGATACTATTGCTGTTAATGTTGAACAACAGTTGCGCAGCATTGTTTTCCGCAACATCAAATACTGCTTCAACAGTGTTGCGCGTTTTATGTTTATAACATGAATGCGTAACATTAGCATGACAATGTTTGACATGTTTTCCGTCACACAAAAATGTTGCTGAAACATCTCACTAAGGCTCAAGTTAAATAAAGCCGTATCGTAGTTTGTGTCCGTATAAAGGCAGTCAGGCGCGAGTTGACAACGCGACCCGATTCTAGTAGAACAATTTCTTCGAAAACTTCATGGAAATTGTTTTACCAGAATCGCGTCACACCATCGCCGTCATCGCGTGAGTACGCCTGTCCATGGGAGCTTTAACAAAACTTGTCACTCTGATCGATATCTACTAGCACAGGTAAGTCAATGAATACCGGGCAGGGTGTAGATATTATCTCAGTGCGTAATATGTTATTACAGGAGGCGTGGAGTTGCGCGAGGACCTGCCGCTGAAGGCACGCGGCGGAAGCGCGGGGGCGCGCTGCTGCGGGGGAGGGCCGCGCCTCATCCCGGCCGCCTTCGCCGCGCTCACCGCCGCCATCACGCTGGCGCTGCTCACGCAGATCTACTACGGGGACTTCGAGGTGAATATAACATTCTGCTTACACACTAGTGTGTTTTTTTGTGGTTCGCTGTTCCTTTGCCAGCCATCACGCGACGTCGTTATCTAATTACACTGTTTACTGATAACGAGGTATTCAATGTTCTAGTATTTAAAAATATAATTTATAAGTATTTAAATGAAATAAAAGAAAAAATAAATCGAAATAAAATAATAAAATTTTGGATGAATAATGTGCACACGCATCTCATGAGCCTGACAGTTCCTAGGGCTGAAGGGTGACTGGGGCTCCTATTGTTTCCCGCGCCCGCGCCCTCCGGTCCTTAGACTCCGTTATAGGGCACCGACTGCATAGAGTACTTCAGTCGGCAACACTGTATTTTATGCGACATATCTAATATTTATAAAATATACCAGTTAATGGTGAAGCACGTAGACCTACTCTTAAATATATAAACATCCTATGCGCTATATAGGATGTTTATATATTCGTCATCATTATCACCAGGCTTGTTCCACCCACTGCTGAGTATAGGGCTCCTCGCTTTTATACAACGCCCTATGTTAGCGTGTTTCCGGAAAATGAATAACTTTGACTTCGTATCCGTGCACTGTGTGACTGCGTGAGTGTGCAGCTGGTGCCGCACGGCAGCGTGTCATCGTCGGCGGCGGCGTGCTCGCGCGCGGGCACGGACGCGCTGAAGGCGGGCGGGCACGCGCTGGACGCCGCCGTGGCTACCGCGCTCTGTCTCGCCGTGCTCGCGCCGCACCGCACTTCGCTGGACGCGTATGTTTGCTTGTTTCATTATTCTGTCATCCTCTTACCTAAGCCGTCATCTAAGTTCATATAAAAAAGAGCGTGACGATCGCGTACTCGTACGACGTTCGCTTTTGGTTAGGACGCCCGACCTTACGCTTATAATTATTTATTTGTATTGTAGAAAAAATAAAATACTGCAAACTCTTCTCTACAGATAGAGAAGAGAACGCAGTATTTTATTTTTTTAAAAAGCACAAAAGCATGAAAAAAAAAATATATATAACATGCGAGCATATAGTATATAGATTCAGAAATCTACATACTATGCGCCCATGTTTTATTTTTAAAACCCATCATTCTCGTTGTAGGAGTGGTGCACTGTTGTACTGGGAGTACCGCAACGCACGTACGCAGCCCCCCGCGCTGTATGAGTGGGGGGGCGTGGCGGACGCAGGGGGCGCGAATGTGTCAGAACGGCCACCGCGCCTCGTGGCCACACTTGCCGCGCTGCACACACAGCTCGGCGCGTTGCCGTGGCAGCAGCTCGTCACGCCCGCCGTACAGCTGGCTAAGTGAGTACTCATCATGCCACGACCCACCTGGTGGAAGAAACGAATTAAAAATCAACGTTGTTCAATTAAAAATCTGCATTCTGGAAAGTTGAATACTTTACATCTGTGGTATTTTGCGATAAAGGGCAGCTTGATTAAATAAAACCAGGGTCCGAAAACCTTCATAAATTACGGTACAGGTATCGAAGAATTTAGGTTACTTTTACGATTAAGGTAACCGCTATCTGGGTAACCCAAGAAGGAGAAACAGGTTACCTGTATTTAGGTTATCGTTTTGAATACCGGTTACCTAAAAATGACCTTGATTACGAGAAAGAAACAGAATATTGCAATGCTGATAATTTGTTGGTATTAGAAAAAAATACATTACCAGGGAGATCGTCGTGCGTACTGTACTATTATTACAAGCTTTTATATATATTAAGACCCGAGTTCACCAACAGATGGTTAAATTTAAAACATCTGTTTTAACCATAAACGGCTGTTTGACAATATTTTACTGTTCACCAAGCACTAACAATTGGTTAAGTACTGTAATCGGACGGTTATCTTAAACGAACTAGCCAACTCAGTTTAACCGTTGGTTTACACTTTCTGACGTGAAGTTTTGCATTGTGCATCTCTTTTGGTTACAAAATAAAAATGCAAGACGCTTTAAATTATATCTTCAAAGAGAATATGAGAAAGAGAATATATATAATATGAGAAAAGAATTGCGCACTCTCCGTATATTCCAAACATGGCGCAATTATTTCGAGGAATATGACGAAAAAGCATTTGCTAAAAGATTTCGTTTATAAAAACGTACTGCTTTGGAATTACTTGATTTAATTGAAAGGAAGTTGGAATATCCAAGCAACAGGTAAGTTTCGTAGTAATAAGGCTATTTTATTATACTATTATTATGTTTGGGGCAGGTACGGTAGGTAGCAGTGGGTCAAGTCAAAAAACTACCTTGTAGTTTAAGGTTAGATTTATGATGTATTTACTTTTTTTACTCTCTCAAGGTCTTTGACTGGACGTCGTAGCGGAAGGACGTCTCGAGCGCTCCGCGGTGTAGTTTTTTTTGTATCGTTTGGCGTGCGCCGGCCGTAAAATAACATCGTGATAATTGCCGCTCAATAAACTCGACCAGTGTTTTTGTTGATTGATGTGGCTATGACGTTAAGTGTCGATAAATAAATACTAATATTAATACAGTGCAAAAGTGAGGTGTGCTAGGCATTCTTGAACCTATGCGAGCAATCCAGGGCAAGCGAGGGTCTAATCGTTTGCCGAAGGTTCCAGGACCACTCAACGACGGATCCAGAATAATCCGGTGAGCTCATTCCATGTCTTTCAGGGCGTTGCTTCCCTCTGCAAAATACACAACTTGATCTGAGTAAGACTGCGTCAACAGACGCGCGGAGCCGACTATTTCATAAGCTATCTACCTAATGATCACCTAGTCAATACATCGAATTTCAGTATTACAAACTCAACGATAAAGTTGGCTCCATCGATAGATTCAGATACCAAAACGACTAGCTTTTTGAATAGTTTCTAGCAAGTGTAGCGACCAAGAGGACTGAGTTCAACTCTCGACTCTATTTCGATTACGTGGCTAAAATCCAGTGTCAAAGTTCGGTATATTATTTGATAGATTAAGGTACAATATCGTGAGCGTGAATCTGCAGTTGAGTAGTGACTGATGAAGTTTGGAGGTTTGATGCTACGCGCAAA
Source organism: Omphaloscelis lunosa (assembly GCA_916610215.1). NCBI lineage: Eukaryota > Metazoa > Arthropoda > Insecta > Lepidoptera > Noctuidae > Omphaloscelis > Omphaloscelis lunosa. The sequence continues at coordinate 23,203,824 of OU744249.1, forward strand.
ATAAAAATTTATTTTTAAGCTTCAGGTATAAGATTATATGTTCATAGTAAAAGTAGAATGGCAAAATAAAATAAGATACTGTATGACTCCAAAAAATAACAGTGTCACTTTTGATTTCGTACAAAAATATCTTACACAAAACTTCTTAGTTTAACCTGATCCATAACTTTTTGCATGCTGATAATTATAACTTAACTCACAGAAACTATTCTAAACAAATTGACAATTTCTATAGCAACCCTTTTTTTGGTCCGAGGCTACCCTTTTTTTGCTTTACTTTTTGTTGAGCAATTTACCCGAGTTTTTGTGACGAAAGGCACATGAGCATTTAAGCTGAAATCCATTCAACAAAACAAAAAAATAAAAAAAAAAACTTCGTAATAAGATAAATTTCTATAGAAAAATAAAAACTGTCTCGAAACTAAACTCGCACGTGCGGGCAACGGGAGGTGCTGCGGGTAATTCTGACTTTTAAACAATAGTTTTACAATGGTAATTATAGCGCCCATGAGAAAAGATGGGAATTGTCTGTATAGAGCGATAGCCCACCAAATAAACAATATAATGGGACTGACTTTCAACCACATGTCTGTCCGAAGAGACCTCGCTACCTATGTTTCGGATAACCGCGGTGACGCCAGAATTTGCTTAGCACTTAGAAATAACATTGAAGATTTTATTCATAACAACAAGATCTCTCATGAACAAATGATAACAAAATACATAACCGCGCAGTTTAACGAGACGTTCTGGGGAGGAGAAGACATCTTAATCGCCGCGGCTGAATTCTATCTTGTAAATGTGCATGTGCACATAAATCACGAGAACACACTAGTGTATTCACCTACCGGCGTTCCAGTACCCGGAGACATACATATCCTTTACAAAGACCAACATTATGATAGCTTGGTCATGATCGCCGCCGAACAGTATGACAATAACCTGCAAAGTCTAACGCAAGAATCAACCCACAACATAACACCACAATATACCAAAACTATTGGTAATAAATACAAAAAAAGTGACGAGCAAGGACAATCTACAAAACCTCGATTCCGCAACAGCCCCCAATTAGCTAAATCATTAACACCGTGTGAACAGTTAGCATCAACAGTACGTACACTGATATCGGATGAAGTTGCGGATGACACTGGATACACAATACTTAGAAATCAGCCTTCTACCGCAACCAAGTACACTTGCTCAGACCTGCGTATTGCAACTTGGAACGTCCGTGGGGCCTCGAAACCAGCGAAAAAAGATAAAATAGATACGGAACTTTCAAATAGGGGTATTCACTTAGCCTGCCTACAAGAAACAGGGATGAACTTAGGAACGTACAACTCCACCCACTACGAATGGCACCTATCTGGTAAAGCTCACTTGCAACTGTAATAAGAAAGGATGCCCAAATCTAAATAATAAGCAGGAAGAACGATACCGACGTGATGTCAATTACTCTTAATGTTGATAGGGGAAGTGACAATCCTACTCCGCTTTATATAATTAACTCCCACATCAATAGTTGTACCTCTAAAGCAACCAGATCCTTCACAGGTGTATTAAACTTGATTAGACAAAAACCAAGGAAATGTACGTTAGTAATCCTAGGCGACTTTAGCGCCCATATTGGTAGACAAGATACAATAAGTTTCCAACGCAAAGGGCTGATTCACCAAAATCTTTATCATGACTATTCCAATTACAACGGAGAAATGTTAATGAATATAGTCAACAGGGAAAAACTACAAATAGAAACAACAAAAGCGAGATCATCATGCAGGATAACATGGTCAAAGGGCACGCAAAAATCACAATTGGATCATATTATTACGCCACAGGCAACAGAAAAACTCTTTAATTATATTAAAGGCGAATGGGCAGGTAGGGCCTTATCCGACCATAAAATAATTTGGGGGCAGCTAAGAACAAGTCGAATTATAAACAAAGATGACAGCACCAAACACAAGTCACAAAAGAAGGATACTAAAATTTTGACCAAGGATTTCAATTATAAACATTGTTACTATGCTGCTCTCAACATCAAATCCACTAAAATAAAATACCAAGCTTGCATAATCAAAAAACTGAAAAACATAGGAATCGACTCAACGAATGAAAGCATCGAAATACCATGGGGTACCATAACTGGAGTATTAAAACCGGCTGCCCAGGAAACTTGATTTTTCAGCCGAGTCACAGTAAGGATCATCGTATAGCTCTTGCTAACCTCCAAAAGGCCAAATTCTTACAAAGAAGACAACTAGATAACCCAAATAGACATAATCGTGTAAAAGAATGTCAGGCAATACTTCAAAAGATTAAACACCAAGAAGAAAACAAAGAGTGCAGTGCCTTCTTTACTGGACTGGGGAAAAAGCATCCTTCAAAACGCATGCAGATACTATATTTATTTTACAGGAAAAACAAGCAAACAACAAAACGCCGGAAAAGAAACGCGTATATACCAATGTCTAAATGGGAGAAAATTCTAAAAAAATCCGAGGGCCCACCTATACCAACGGTTAACATAACAAAGTCGTTAACCGTTGCGCAGAATGAAGGACCCACGGTGGATGATGTAATGGATATCATTAACAAAATGCGGTCCGGGACAGCGCCCGGAACAGACCAAATAGTAATCGAGCTCTACAAAGCGATGCCCCAAATATTACAGGAAGCCGTCACCAAGCATATGAACAAAGCCTGGACACATAATGAAACACCCGACACGTGGCTAGAAACAGTGCAGGTACCAATTCCGAAGAAAAACAACCCTAAAGATTCAAATGACTATCGACGAATATCGGTTTGCAATACGGGTTACAGAATCTACGCCTCCTACGTATTAAAAAATTAGATGCAATAATAAAAGAACTAGGCAACTACCAAGCGGCCTTTTTAAACAATAGATCTACAGATGATCACATATTTACGTTAAAAAGGGTGTTAGACGAAGAATGGCGCGCAGGTAAAAGAATTTATGTACTCGCTTTGGACATAGAAAAAGCTTTTGATAACGTCGACCTCCAAGCACTGCGAGACATTTTAATACAAAGAAGCAACAAGACACTAACCAACAGGATAATCAAGGTTTGCATGAATGAACGAACACATATCAAATGGTGTGGTCAGCAAAACAGTTGGATTATCAAAGGAAAGGGAGTCAAACAAGGTTGCCCGTTGTCCCCTCGCCTTTTTACACTAGTCATGGACGAGGTCCTCCGAACCCTCGAAGAGGAAACTCAATTAATCAAACTAGACCAAGATCATGAAATCTCACTCCCCCTGTTGCTATCATTCGCTGACGACCTCATCTTTATTACAGATGATCTAAAGGGGTTAGAAAGAATAGTATACAATATTAAACCCCTACTAGCTAGTGTCGGCCTCCAAATAAACGAAACAAAAACAAAAATATTAATTAGAGACCCCATAGCTAAACGGAAAACAACTTGCGTGTCAATGAACGGATTAAATCTACATACGGTCGATGAAATTAAATACCTGGGCACATACATAACATCTACACTAAGCAGGAGAAGCACAATTAGAAAACGGTGTGAACAGGCCACCAGAAACGCAAAGTCACTATTACCATTCATAATAAACTCAAAAATGGACTGGAAACTAGCCAGACTCATGTATCGAATGGTGATCGTACCTTGCATGATATACGGTTTGAAAGTTTCGGCAATCACCAAAGCTAACAGGTCAAGACTGAGAAGATATGAGAGAGTTATCATGAGAGATTTGATTAACCATGCCAGAAATAAACCAAGACAAAAGAGAATGCACGAAATCTTAGACGGAAAAACAGTAACCAAACGCATCAAGAATCATAGGATGTGCTATCTCGCACACGTTCACAGACGCAGCAAACCACACCTATTACACGCAGCAATACAGTACAAGGCCAAATCTAAGAAGGTTGGCCGTCCTATTTATACATGGAACGACAACCTTAAACAAGACTTGACGTACTTCGATAAGGAAATCAACTTTTGGATGGACACGGCTGCAGATCGATATAAGATTATGAAGGCTGCCAGCGAGATTTACAAGAAACCTGAAACGGATAGCAGCGAGGCTTCTGACGAAGACATAGAAACACCTAAAAAAAACACAGCACAGCAACGATATAGAAAAAGGCCGAGAAAGCAGCGTAACGTAATCAGAAGATTCACCGGTGAAGATGGACCTGAACCAACATAACGGCGACGTCATAAAAAGATGCCCATCCATAGATAAATATCACCCGTCTCTCCACTATTCCATTGCTTACTCAAGGATGCATATCCGGTAGGCTCGCAAATCCCTCCTTATCCTAAGGGCACGTCTTCCCTACCATTACCGCGCCACCCGGTCTACTCCCTGATATGCAATGGCCTATGTAGCAACATGAAACATGAGGCTCCAGGGGCTAGTGCAAATCTCGGGGTTCATTCGATTTATCGAGTCTGGTTAAACCACGCTGGGATCGGTGCATTTCATTCATTCATTCATTCATATTTACTTTTTTTACTCTCTCAAGGTATGTAACACCTTCCTTATGTTATATTAATTTTCAGAAACTATTCTCTGTCACCGATAAGTCAGCTGCTTCTCACTATGAAGTACTATGCCGCAGGATGTCACCAGCTAACTATGGGAGACTTTGCTGGTGTCAGCAGACCTACGGCGAACAGGGTGATTCATCGAGTGACTGCTGCAATTGCCTCTCTAAATAAGGATTTCATACGATTTCCAGAAACCCCCGGAGATATTTACAAAACTCAAATGGAGTTTTATAAAATTGCCAAATTCCCCAAAGTGCAAAGTGCAAGGGGCATTGGAAAAATGAAAATAATTTCACCTGGAGGTAATCATGTGGAAACTTATAGAAACCGAAATGGTTCAGGCTGTATGTAATGCTGGACTTATAATCACAGATGTAGTAGCAAGGTGGCCAGTTGTACTCATGATGACCGCATTTTTAGTGCATCCCGTAGAAATGCTATGTTCGAATTGGGCACAAACGACCACTCAATTCTTGTGGCAGACAGTGGCTATATGACTTAATGATGCTTCTTGATAGGGTTCAGAGAGCAGAAGAGTCGTTATGCAACGAATCACAGATAAGGCCTCGAAATCCCATAGAAAGGTTGTTTGGGATATGGAAAAGGTGGTTTCCAGTACTTGCATTGGGAATACGTGTACATTTAAAAAACTGCCTTCCAATAATCGTTGCCACTGCTGTCCTTCACAATATGCTTCAATCAAAGCGAGAAGAATGCCCTCGTGATGACCCTGATTTGGAACTACCTGCTCCTTGGGAATCTATAATCGAACAAGGCGGGATAAGGCAGCAACGGCATCCTGACATTGATACGGAAGCAAGAGATATTAATCCAGTGAGAAGAAAACTTATTAACAACTATTTTAAAACAATACAACATTCATAGCAACCTCTATGAATGTTGTATTGTTCTAAAATTGTTATGGTGATAACTAGATAATAAAAATAACAAGTTTTATATTCAAAATCAAAATATTTTTTTTCACATAAACCTACATGGGCATTTATGAAACGTCAGAAGCTAGATCCACGGTTTTTTCTCGTTGGTCGTTTCCCACGGATAAGAGCCGGCAAGAAACTCCACGATTACCTCTTTTAAAAATAATTGGCTTTTACAATTGTTTCAAATAATAGTGTGACTAGGTATGGGAGGCCAGTGCAGGTCTTTCAATAAGTACCAGGTACTTAAGAAAATAGAAAATGGTCAACAAATCTATAGTCCACTAAGCTTACAGCGTTCTCACATTCACAAAATAGAAAAGAATCTATACAAAAGATATATAAATGAATAAAAATAAAAACCTATTGTAATTAAACGCAATTACATAATTGCTATTACAACTCTAATAAATCTGAATAATTATCATGTGCACAAACGTCACTAATAAAGAGTTGAAATTAACTTGTAGGTACCTATATAATGTCAAATAATAGGATGAAATGTCAAGGACGAATGCAAAAATAATAAAATTAATATAAATATGGTAATTTGGGAGCAGTTAATAAACTTTTACATAATTATGCCGTTAATGAGATACCAGGGAAGCCACATGTGCAAAAGGAATTATTGCCAAATTTCCTTGTCTTCAACGTAGTCTTTAATTTTATAATATGCTTTCTTGATAAGGACACATTTGATGTGGGTTTTGAACTTCCTATCGCTAAGTTCTGTGACAGACTTTGGCAACTTGTTATAAAAGCGGATACTGTTTACAAGAAATGACTTGCTTGTTTTAGTTAATCTAAATTTGGGTATCATAATTTCATGTCTACTACGTGTATTTGACAAGACTTGAGGGGCTTTGACAAGACGCGAGACTAAACGGACGTGTGTTTTGTATTTTATTAACTATAATGAAATAAACAATTACGACAAATAAATATAATTATTTGCGCCGTCAGTATATAAGTAAAGTGTGTCGCGTGTGACTTGTAGGTTTTTACCGACTTTCAAGAGTGTTTTTACTGAAGTTGCAAGATGAACTAATTATTTTTCATAAACGATAAATAAAGTGTTTCTAGTAGTATGTTTAACCTAGGAGCGAGCCCGTTTGATCGTAGCCAATTACTACGGCGAAGTCCTCCACCGATGCCTACTGAACCATTACTCCCGAGTGACCAAAGCCCACCAGTATCCGAAGAGATTGAATTGCTGATTGAAGTCATCAGTACGCCAGAGGTACAGAAATGGTTAGGATCTATTGATACGATACTGAACGAAGTCTGCACTATTGTCGGTGAGGGGAAAATGAACTCAGACCAGAAGCTTCGTGTCTCCACTCTTTGCCGGAAGGTCTCGAGTGGGAGTTCTCAGATGGCTGTCTTATACCAATCGTTGAAGCAGAAAACAATCCAGGCCCATACCACAATCCAGCACCTACAGGTTCACCAGAACGTTGCGAACTCTCTCCAACAGTTCAAAGAGGTTGTAGAAACGAAGCTTGATCCATCAGAACATACCACTTTTGCTAGCATGGTGAAGAAAGGTTCCGATAATTACATCCGTCCTACAAATTTGAGATCAGTCGCCATCTATCCCAGTGATAAGACCCAAACGAGTGACGACACCAAGTCGCTTGTTCAAAAGATTATCTCCCCCGAACAACTTAAGCTCCATGTCCGTGGCCTGAGAAAAGTGAAAAATGGGGGCGTTCTGATTAGCACCGAAAGCAGAGGCGATATTGACAAGCTTAAGAATTCGGAAAAATTAGTATCATCGGGCCTTACAGTAGAAGAACCTTCTAAACGCCGCCCTAGGGTCACCGTGATTGGTATTCCCGTAACCCTTACCGAGAAGGAGGTATTTGATTGTATTTACGAGCAGAACCTTTCAGATAAGTTGCCGAATATTACTTGTGAGTCCTTCCTTGAGAGCATCAAATTGAGCCATAAATCGGGTAAAAAAGACCTTCCTACCTGTAACTACATCCTGGAAGTGCCTGCTAGCATAAGAAAACTTCTAATAAATCAAAGCCGAATTTTTATAAATTGAACATCATGACCTGTGAGAGATTTCACGATAGTCACCAGGTGCTTCAATTGCCAGCAGTTCGGACACGCAGCCAAGTTTTGCCGGGAAACTAGTCCTACTTGCAACCACTGTGGAGAGACTGGACACTCCTTCAAGGAATGTAGCAGCAAATCTTCTCCCGCTCAATGTGCGACGTGCAAGCGCTTCAAGAGGAAATGTGACCATCCAACTGGTGACGTAAGTTGCCCGGCGCGCAAATATGCAGAGATCAACTACATCAACTCAATAGACTATGACGGTGCCTAAGAGCGCCACCGAATACTTTATTTAGTTAGCACACAAACAGGTAGCTTATCCTATATTTATATTTCCACTTAGTTTGTAACAATCATGACAAATCAGCTTATTTGTGATCTAGATAGTTTTTCTGTGTCCGAATCTAAAATCTGTAATGTTAGGGACTGTAAGCACCATATTCAACCTGGTGAAAAAACTTTAACCCTGCTCACACAGAATATTCGCAGCATAAATAGAAACATGAACGGATTTGAAGTGTTGTTACAGAATCTTGACTTAAGCTGTGATATAATCGTCCTAACAGAATGTTGGTTGTCAAAACAGACAGTCAATTTACCATCTCTTGACGGTTACTATTCTTAATCAAAATTATTCCCGATACGGTAGTCATGGGTATTTATAGGCCGCCTTCTCAAAATATGGATAGATTTTTAGACTCGCTTGACACCAACTTAAAAAACATTACATCTTTTAAAAACATAGTACTTTTGGGCGATATTAACATAAACATTGCTTCCGGGAAAACCGATACCCATGTACACAATTATCTAAACATTTGCTCATTTCATGGACTTTTACCAGCTCACTATCACCCCACGCATCAGAGTGGCTCATGCTTAGACCATGTCATTTTAAAATAAAAAAATCCATCTAAAACATTGGTTACTAATTCTTCGCTTAACGATCATCAAGCTGTTTCACTAACATTACAAATATGTTCACCTAGAAAAAACTGCATGCGTAGCTACACTAAAGTCAATATGACAAACCTAGAAAATGACTTACGCGGTATTAATTTTGACCCAGTTTATAATTCAGACGATGCAAATATTACGTTAAAGTATTTCATAGATTCGCTACAATATGTAATAAGGAAAAACACGTTTACTAAGACAATGCCTAGAAAGTATAGTTGTATTAAACCCTGGATTATACCCGGTCTCGTTCGTTGTATAAGACATAGAGACAAACTCCACCTGAAATTGAAACTCACACCTGATAACGAAATACTTTCTGTTACGTACAAAAGGTATCGAAACTTCTGTAATAATCTTTTGAAAAAACTAAAAAATCAGTATGATAAAAATGAATTACAGAAGGCGGGGACAAATAGTAAACTTGTGTGGAAATTTATAAAAACGAATACATTTAGATCGAAAAATCCCGAACCTCCGTTTGACTTACTATCTGTGTATATTAAATTTCTTGTCTGTACTGTTGAATATTAAGGAGTTCCCTCTTCTGAAGTTAAACCTGGATGCGGCAACCAGATCATGTTGAACTTATAGCAGACTATCATCATTGAATGCGTATATAATATTTCGTATCTGTACTGTTCACCGTTGGGGAGTTCCGTCGTCTGATGCTAATCCTGGCTGCTGCAGCCAAATCATGCTAGAATTAAGAACGGACTATTTCAATTAAATACGTATACAGGGTAGCAGGGACATTGATGCGAAAACTGTAACCATGGATTCAGTACAAACTCAAAACTCAAAGCATTTATTTCCATTAAACCATTCACAGGCACTTTTGAATTATCAAGGGGTCGGTCGGTCAGAAAGGTGAAACCAGTTGCCCATTCCAAAGCGTATTAGGCACCTGTGGAGGAGAACGGGCAAGAAACTCCACGGACACTCTTTTAAATCATAATATTGTTACAAAATATTGGTTACATCAGTCGTGCTAAAATTATGTGAGAACAATGTAGAAAGACGTGCACGTTAAAAGCGTCTGTAATAAAAATATAAAAAAACAATTCAAAATTTAAAATAAGTCTTGGCAGCTAAGAGATGACCAGTCCCTACTGATGGCGCCCGTTCACGAACATGACACATGGATCAGCACCATTTAGCTCAACGATTTTGAAGGGATCTTAACGACCCAACACACACAACACCACCAGCGAGACATTTGAGTGAGCGTGACATACTCTCAGCCGCCAGGGCACATTCAAGTCAATGAAAGACGTACCCAGTAAATGGTAGCTTTATAGAAGGTACCTACATGGTCACAGTGCTCACACATGTGCTGTGCAGTTATACAACACTAACAGATTGAATTTATACAATGTAAAAATAGTTTTTGCAATCTTCAGCAGCTCCCACAATATTTGTCGAATGCTAATCAACTAGTTTATGAGCCCTTGTGGAGCTGGACCAGCGTTGAGCCAAGCATTTTTGCCATCGATATAATACTTACCCCAACTTATAATAAGGTTGGCAGCATAGTGTGCGTTTTATACAAGATTAAAAATTTCGTTTCATTTAGTTGGAGTATGTGGGGAGGTATTTTATTGTAATATTTTAAACAGTACCCCATGAAGGATGAGTTTACTTTAGCCAGTCTGAAACCAGGTTGAACTAATAGGTTTTTTGTAATTTCTAGTGCTATAATTGTGTCTTTCAACTGTTTTACTGAAAAGATTAAGATTTTTCGTTACGTATATAATGTTTTCATAGATATATTGACAAGGTACCGTCATGATGTTAATATTTTTAAACAGTTCCCTTAAAGAATCGCGCCTGTGGAAGCCATATATTGCTCTGATGACTCTTTTCTGCAGAATAAAAACTGATTCGATATCTGCAGATCGTCCCCATAGTAAAATACCGTACGACATGATACTATGAAAGTAACTGAAATAGACTAGCCTCGCATTATCTACATCAGTAAATTGACGGATTTTTCTTACAGCATATTCTGCTGAACTTAGCCGTCCTGCAAGAGATGTTAAATGAGGACCCCATTGCAGCCTTGAGTGGAGCGTGATCCCCAGGAAAACATTTTTATCTACGAATTCTAGTTGTTCCATATTCAATACTATATCACAATCACTGCTTTTAACATTTGGTCATTCATACGTTTCTGAACCCCCCTGCGTTTAAATTTTTCATCGGTTATAAAAAAAATATCTGCTGTTTCATAGAAAAGTGCAGAACCTACAAATCCTTGGTTTCAGTTTTCGCATCGATGTTCCAGCCACCCTAAAATTTCGTGTCTGTTCTCTTAACCACTGAGCAGTTTTCTTATCTGGAGCCAACCTTGGGTGCAGCAGTCAGGTCATGCCACTATAGAACAGATCATCATAATTAAATGCGTATATTAAATTTTGTCTTTATACTCTTGACCGTTCAGGAGTGCCCTCATCCGGACCCAACCCTGGGTGTAGCAGTCAGGTCATGATGAACTTTAGAACGGGCTATCATAATTGAATGCGTATATAAAATTTTGTGTCTGTGCTGTTGACCGCTGATAAGTTCCCTCTTCTAGAGCCAACCCTGGGTGCAGCAGCCAGATAATGGTGAACGTTACAACGGGCTATCGTAATTGAATGCGTATATAAAATTGAGTGTCTCAGTTGTTGAACGCTGATGAGTTTCTTCGTGTGAAGCCAATCCTGGATGCTGTAGCCAGGTCATGGTAGACTTTAGAACGGACTATCACAATACGTCAGTTGCCCAGGTAAAAAAAAAGAAATTCTATTTAGTCCGTCTTTCAGGTAATAAAAAAATGTTAGACATGTATTTTTTGCTTTATCATATTAATAAAAAATAACTTAGAAAACACACATTAAAGTTACGTCACAACTCTGTATAAAATAAAATCTAGCAAGGCGTGACGTAATGCCACATTTTAACTCAATGTATCGCCTTAATGTTTTGATTACGACAAAAAAGAAAAAAATACGTGTCCAATATTTTTTATTAATCTACCTTCCGAACAAAAAAATAAATTCTTGGACATAGGCCTATTAAAAGCGTATATTAAATTCCGCGTCTGTACCGTTGACTGTTGTGGAGTTCCTTCATCTGGAGCCTATTCTGGGGGTAGAATCAGGTCATACATCATAAAGAAATGCATGATCTTTAAAACTGAATAAACTTGTAAAACAACTCCGTAGGATAAGAGGAAGTGGTTTTAATTCAGCTTTCAAGGTTTACTAACTAACTAACTAACACGGCAAGTTATGTAACCGAAAAATACCGGTACTTATCATACCGGTTTTGGTCCCTGAATAAAACAGTATCTGATTGGAGTAAGGGAAACGCCCATTCTTGGCCATGGTTTGCCCAGCAATGTGGTAAATACGAAAAAAAGTACCCATTTAGTAGCTAATTGATTCAGGCGTGACCTTACGAAAACCCATATATTTAGTAACCTGTTCCGCTTAGATATTTCTAAAGAGCCGTAAAAAACAGAACTCTGCGTTCAGAGCTCGGTGTGGCAACACGCCGTGGTCGGTTCGCGACAAGTCAATCGTTATCCTGAGGATGCCTCGTTGAAAGGTGAAACACGTGTCGATTTTTTTCAGGGTTTTTTATGGCTCTTTATAAATAGCGGAACTAAGCGGAACAGGTTACTAAATATATCCACGTCTATTGTACCCATTTAGTAACTAAAATATTGGTATTACTTATTTGTTACGAAACCTCAGGAATTAAAAGCGGATTTAATCAAGACACTCAATCGTTTATTTGCTTAGCTAACACTTCCGATTGTTGGTCAATCCTGTCAAAGTAGGAATGGCAACTTTTACTGAAAAAAATCGATACACTCAAAAACGGTTACCAAACGTAGATTTTTGAAAAATTGATATTTTATTATGTAGTTATTACAATCAACTCAACCTATCGCAGTCCACTGCTGGACATAGGCCTCTTCCAGGCTGCGCCACAACACCCTCTCCTTCGCCTTCCGCATCCAGTCTGTCCCAGCTTACTTTTTAAGGCCATTGGTCCATCTAGCTGAGGGGCGTCCCAAACTACTCTTACCGGTACGCGGTACTCCAAGACTCGTCTGCTCCACCGGCCATCGATCCTTCGACAAATATGACCAGCCCACTGTCACTTCAGCTTGCTTACTCTGCAGGCTATGTCGGTAACTCCGGTTCTTTTCCGGATAACTTCATTTCTGATCTTATTCTTCAAAGAAGAATATCGCATAATAATATAGATCTTATTCTTCATAGCCCGCTCCATAGCGCGCTGAGCAACCTTGAATTTGTGGACTAACCCGACTGTCAGTGTCCGCGTTTCGGCACAGTATGTCATAACGAACAGGACGTACTGGTTGAAGACCAGTCTTCAAACGCTGCGCGATTGGCGATGACAAGACTTGATGAAGTTTTCCAAACGCTGCCCCAACCTAGCTGGATCCTTCTGTCGGCTTCTTTCTCAAAGTTGTGCCTACCGAGCTGGATGAGTTGCCCTAGGTAGACGTACTCCTTCACAACTTCGAGAAGCGACACTTTGATGTGAATTGCATTTGGCAAGACATGCGAATTGTACATGACTTTCGTCTTTTGCAAATTCATGCCGAGGCCAACCAACCGAGAAGCATCATTTAGGCTGTGCAGCATCTTTTCTAATTGTGCCAGCGTCTCGTCAGCGTCAATTGTTACGCTTTTGTTATTTTCTTTAGAGATAAATTTTTTTTTTGTTCAGTTTCGGGCTTCTAAATACGATCCATTAAACCGATTCCGTATTTATCAGTTTGTTTTTTAATATTGGTTTTTTCGAAAAATCGATGTCATATCGCATCCCTACGTCAATAATTATCGTAATTAACAACTGATTGACATTGATATTTCTCATTATGTTTAGTGCTATATTTTTTCGACTGCGTTTTTATATTTGATTTTCCGACGATTTGATTACGATTATGGACCCTGTAACCGCTCCCGATGACGACCTTGGCTTTACATTGGATTCTTTACCCGCCTCCCACGAAGACACCTGTTTGCCAATGGATACCGTACCTGTTTCTCGCCAAGGACCTGACACGAATGTGGAACATTAATTACACGAACTTACCAGGTTACCACGGAGCCATCTCTGTGTCAACTGTGGCGTGGATACACGAAGACTTAAGAGATTTCCCTTAAGCAATGTGAAAGTTCGGCTTATATTTCAGCAATGGATTGCACCACAACAAGTGAATTATTTTATGAACATACAAGGTACATACTCAGCAAATTTTACTCCATAGCTACGTTACGTTAGGTTTGAATTGTATAATTCGGTTGGTTAGCGTCACGGAAACCATAGAAATACATAAATAAAGTTTATTTTGTCCCAAACCATTGCCATATATTTTATGTGACATAAGTAATGAATTGTATGATCATCAAAAATGGTATCAAGAGACCGGTGTCATTCAATGTATTTATGCATAAAGACCTTTTGATGCTACAGCATGTTAATAGGTATAAATATTTTTTTATGACCGTGCAATTATGTTTCAGACAATAGATTGATGTTTGACCAATGTTGGATGTTGGCAAGGAATACACAACAGCTTTCTGCACCACAAGAACGAAATGTTGAGCATTGACAAATAGTAAACTGTGGTCAATCTGTATTAAGAAAGCACTTTCATCATCTATACCAACGCAAAATAGGCACAAGGGACATAGTAATAAGAACTATAATTGCAGAATGGATTAAACCAAAACTATAAACATGTTTTTTATTAACCTTTAATTTATAAAAGACGTACGAAAGTTTTTTCTTTATCTATAACGTCAACCCTAATGCCTATAACTTGTTTCTTTCATGAACGTCATTTGGCCAAAACCTCTTTATCAAATGGGCATTTTCCTTGTGTTGCAGAGACGGATACGTGGTGTCGGACGGGCTGTCGGCGGCGGCGGCCATGGCCGGCGCTGGCGCGTACGCAGCTGGCTCGCTGATGGCAGCGCCCGCGCTGGCCGGCTACCTCGCCAGCCTGTGCAATAACACCAGCGCTGGTGCGTTGTATTTATCATAATGATAGAATATCAGTACCACTTAGATGATGCTAATGAATTCTTCAGTATACAGGGTGTAAGGGACAACCCTCCGCAGACTGATAGGGTGAATTCACTATATCATACTAAGATGACCAGTACATGAAATTATTTCAAGAATGTTAATGGGAATCCAATAAAGTTGATTTGTTTTATTACCTTACACGCAATATATTGCTACCGTGGCAAAACGCACGTAGCGAACGGCAGCGCAGCGAGCTTTCAGACGCCCTCCCCGTAACCTCGCGGCTGGGGGAGAGAGGCAGCGCTCACGCGGCGCCCTGGCGCTGCGTAAGTTTTCACTGCGAAGTGGTCTTCCGGCGCCTTTCTAATGGGTAACTATATTTTCTAGCACGCGCAGATAGGCATTGGTAATTATTCGGGAGTCTAATGGATGCCGACGGTCAGGATACCTATCAATGTAAGTTCTAAGTGCTTCACTAGCATTTTCCCGAGCTTACCCGTAGCACATTAAACAAAATAATGGATAGTGGCCCTTATCGATTTGCTACTTTCAACTGCAAGAATGTTAAACGCTCCACCAGTGACGTCAGATACCTGTGTCGTACGTGTGACGTGGTTTGTCTTCAGGAAACTTGACTGATGCCGCACGACATACCCTTTATCAGCACTATCGACAGCGGTTTCGGATACACTGCGACGTCTGCAGTTGATACATCCGGGGGGATACTACGCGGGCGTCCCTGTGGCGGTGTCGCGATGCTATGGAAATATAGTGCGTTTAAACAGGTGTCAGTATTAGAGTATGATAACGTCCGTATTGGTGCCATTAAAATTACGAGTGATAGACAAGTGCTCATAATGAGTGTTTACTTAGCAACTAACTCTGTCGATAATTTACAAGATTTTACAGATTGTTTGAGTAAGATAAGTGGCATTATTGACGAATATGGAATTGAATCTGTTTTTATTTTGGGCGACTTTAATACGGATCCAGGTGAGTTGTTTTGCACTGAACTTATGCATGTTTGTAGTGACCAACAGTGGTCTGTATAGACATAGATATGCTAGGGTTAGACTCTGGCACTTTTACTATAAGAGATGTGCACGGGACTAGCAGCTGGCTGGCTCGACCACTGTTTAGCAACTCACTCGGCCAAGCAGGCTGTTGTTAATGTGGATATTAAATATGACACGCTGTGGTCTGATCATTTTCCACTTGTGATTATGTGTAATTTAAAATAACTGTCCCCTAAAGTCACGTCTCAAGTTACTAATGTAAATAAAGATGTATTGTGGGATATAAAAAGTGAGGAACAAGTTTCTATGTATGCCAAAGAGTGTCTAATGAGACTTAAAATAATTGACTTCCCTCCTGAGTGTCGGCTGTGCTGATTGTTTTTATAGTGACCGTGGCCACAGGCTTGTTCTGGATACACTTTACTCCGACATTGTAACTGCCCTCCGTGACGCGGCAGTTGCGAGTCGGGGAAGCATGGGGAAGGTCGGGGTGGCTCACGCATAGCCGGGTGGAACAAACATATCAGCGAGGCCCACTGGATGGCCAAATCTATGTTCCTGGATTGGGTGTTGTGTGGTAAGTCAGGATTTTTATTTAAAGAAATTTGCGATAGCAGAAGAGTGTTCAAGTCTCGATTAAAATGGTACCAAAATCATCAGGACCAAATAAGAATGGACGCTCTAGCTGTGAAACATTGTAAGGGGGATTTTCGCGGTTTCTGGAAGGGCACCAAAAAAGAAAACTTACGCCCCGGAATTCCTGTGAGCGTCAATGGTGTTAATGACCCGAAGGAGATTGCAAATCTTTTTAAGAACCAATTTTCGATGAAGTCATCATTGGGTACAGCGACGGAGGTGCTCAATGCTGACGTAAACAGTTGAGATGCGGGGACTGCCTTCCGGGCCAAGAACGTAGCTAAAGCCATAAGGCTTATCTCGAGAGGAAAGTCCCCGGGTCAGAATGGGCTCAGCATTGAGCACCTATAACACGCCGGACCACACATTGCTAGGGTCTTGGCTATGTTTTATTCGTTGTGCGTGAGCCATTACTACTTGCCAGCAGACTTTATGGAAACAGTGGTAGTGCCTGTAGTGAAGAATAAATCTGGTGGAATTACTGGTTAGAGTAACTACAGGCCTATTTCTCTTGCCACTATAACTGCTAAAGTGTTTGACGGTTTGCTTGAAAAAAAAAAAAATAGATCGCTAACACTGCACGATAATCAGTTCGGGTTTCGTCCCCGGCTGTCCACTAAAAGTGCTATACTGTGTCTTAAACATACCGTCAAATACTACACAGGCCGTAAAACACCCGTGTATGCGTGCTTCCTTGATATGTCCAAGGCTTTCGACCTTGTAGTGTATGACCTGCTGTGGAACAAGCTGAGGAGCATAGATTTGCCGCCCGAACTCATCAGCATGTTCCAGTACTGGTATGCGCACCAGTCTAATAGGGTTAGGTGGGCGGGGGCAATGTCGCATGCGTACCAGCTTGAATGCTGAGTCAGGCAGAGTGGCTTAACATCTCCTACCCTGTTTAATTTGTATGTTAACGGACAGATCGTGGCGCTCAGTAGCCAGCATATCGGCTGTCACATTGACGGTACATGTGTCAATAATTTAAGTTATGCTGACGATATAGTGCTGATGAGCGCTTCGGTCTGCAGCCTGAGGAAGCCGATACAGATATGTGAAGAATATGTTTGTGGTCATGGTTTATTGTACAATGTAAATAAGAGCCTCTTTCGCCATCTTTGAGACCGCTAGAACAAAATGTCCGGGAGGCATAGCTCCGGTTAGACTCAATGCTGTTCCTTTGAAAAGGGTTGACCAGTTTACATACTTGGGGCATGTTTTGACTGTCGACCTCAAAGATCACGCAGACATGGAACGGGAGAGCAGGGCGTTGTTTGTTAGACCTAAAATGATCGCCAGCAGATTTGCGCGGTGCGCTAATGAGTTTAAAGCTACGCTCTTTAGAGCGTACTGTACATCGCTTTACTCATGCAGTCTGTGGGCTCACTACTCTAATATAAGTTACAGCGCCATCCGCATCCAGTACAATAACGCGTTCAGGGCGGTGATGGGGTTACCCCGATACTCCAGCGCTTCTGGTATGTTCGCGGAAGCGCGCACCGAGTGTTTTCGCGCGAACATGCGCAAGCGCGCCGCGTCCTTGGTGCACAGGGTACAGGTGAGCCCCAATATCTTACTGGCGATGATTGCGGGAAGGTTGGACTGCCCCTTCATCCGGCATTGTTCCAGCAGACATGTTGCTGTACCAGTGTCGGAGAGAAGATATTAATTTTATTGTTCAAACGACGTTATTTAATTTGATTTAATTTTACTTTATTTGACATTATTTATTTGTTTTAGTTTAATTGTATTTGATCTTGTTTGATTTTATCAGTAAAATTTCTATTATTTTGTGTTTGGCAATGAGTGTTATGTACCTTTTTTTTTGGGTGGGAAATCATAAAATAACTTCTCCCGCTCTGGGCGGAGCGGGAGGGCGTGTCAGACTCTTACTGACTAAAACCCACCCATGTTCCTTCGGTTGCCCTGTCGCAGGGGGCCACGATCTCCCTTTCGGTTTTCTTCGCAACCCCGGCAGGCATCGGCCCTAGTGGACCCTTTGCCAAACTTCTTGGCAGTATATGGTTAGGTATAAATGAGACCAAAGATGTAGTATAGTCTGGTTATAATTATCCAAAGGTGCATCTTATATACTAATGACTACGTGCTGAATAACAGATAGTAGAAACATTTAATAGATATTGAACGTGCGATAAAGAACATAAGATTGCGATGTAGATTGTAGATACAGCACAAAGATATTGTACTGTAACAGTACACCCCCCTTTAAAAGAAAAAAAAAAAAAAAAAAAAAAAGAGTAAATATTATGGTAATAGTGTTTACAATATAAATTTGATCTAGACCTTACTAGTTATTTGCTGATGTATATAAATAATAATGCTATTGTACGCGGTGGAATTTGATGACGCCTGTTGTGGTGCGATTTGCTGACGTCTGTAATTTTGACTTAGCTGTTGCACGAGTGTTTATTATTTTTTCCGTTAAACTCTTCATTCTTCTGTCCAGTGTTTTCATTATGCCATAAATTAGGATCGCACCGATTGTTAAAATAATCTGTCCCATCGCAACATTTCTTGTCCACCGTAAGTCCTCCTGGATCAGGTTACGGAGTTTGTCCGCTTCGTTTTGATTGAGGCAACTGTCCGTATTGTATGTTATCTGGTCCTTAGAACTTTGATTTCCCATTTTAGATGTCTTGTTGTTACGAGTAGTTGTGAATTAATGGTATATGTTAAGATCTATGCTAATATATATACGAATAACTTGCTTCTATCAGCGATTTTTATAGACGCACCACTGGCTTTACCTTACGTCCCGATCGTGTAGCGTACGTGTGTGAATGTCTGTCGCAATCCTTTGAATCTGGCACGTAGTTTGATTCGTCATTGATCATGAAAGCTGGTTTCAATCTATCAATTGATATCACTGTCTCCTTATCCCTAATTCTAATGCAAAATGTTTTATCTGTTCTACTAATTACTGGGTAGGGTCCTTCATACGGCGGCGTCAGGGCTTTCTTCATTCTATCACACCGAACAAATACGTGTGAGCATTCTTTGAGTTCGGGATGCACAAATATAGCTTGGTTATGGTTTTTTCTTTTCGGAATTGACGTCATTTGTGTGATGCCCTTTTGAATTTGTTTTACAAATTCTTCGTACGTTGATAACTGTGCTGCTGATGACTCAAAAAACCCTCCAGGGAGTCGTATTGGCGTTCCATATGTCATCTCTGCTGAACTATAACCTGTGTCTTCTCGCAAGCTACTCCGCAACCCGAGTAAAACTGTTGGGATTTCTTTTAACCAATTCCCGTTGGATTTTCTTGTCATTAACGCTACCTTTAAAGTTCTATGAAATCTCTCTATCATTCCATTGGATTGCGGATGATAAGGTGTTGTCCTAATTTTATGTATTCCCAAAAATCGAGAGAGTGACTCAAATATTCTTGATTCAAACTGTCGGCCTTGATCCGTAGTAATGCGCAATGGACAACCAAAACGAGTAATCCATCCTTCGAAAAGCGTCTTGGCTACTGTTTCTGCAGTTATATCTTCTACCGGAAATATTTCGGGCCATGACGTACAACGATCTATGATTGTGATTAAATATCTCTTCCCTTGTGAAATCGGAAGTGGCCCGACGATGTCAATATGTAAATGCTCAAAACGTTGCGCTGTCATAAAAGCACCAGGAGGTGATATCGTATGTCGTTGTATTTTTGATTTCTGGCAGGCTAAACATGATCTACACCAATTATTGATATCTTTGTTCATATACGGCCATAAATACCTTTGGGTAATCATTTTTCTCGTAGTTCTTTTTCCTGGATGGCTCATACCATGAATGGTATCGAAAATTTGTTTGCGAAAATGCTTTGGTAAGTAGGGGCGGCTTTTTCCAGTAGACGTGTCGCAGGTGATGTTTATTGTGGAACCCGGAAGCGTAATGTTTTTGAATTTTAATCTTTTATTGTCACGTAATTTACTAAGTTCATTATCTGTTGATTGACATTTTTCCAATTCAGCGTAATCGATAGGTGATGGCACGTATATTTCCTCTATTCGAGATAAGGCATCGGCGGTAATATTGTCACGTCCGCTTATGTGTTGGATGTTGGTACTGTACTGTGAAATGAAATCTAACTGCCGGACCCGTCGCGGTGTATCGTTTGATGATGGTTTTTGGGAGAATGCGTATGTCAAAGGTCGGTGATCCGTAAATATTGTAAATTCTCTTCCCTCGATTAATCTGTGAAAATGTTTGACGGCCATGTAAATTCCCAACAGCTCTCTGTCAAACGTAGAATATTTTTGTTGAGTTTCGCTCAATTTTTGTGAAAAAAAACCTAATGGTTCCCAATTGCGTCCGGATTTTTGTTGTAAAACTCCACCAACGCAAGTAGCACTAGCGTCGGTCATGAGCGCTAGTGATGCGTTGCGGGAAGGATGCGCTGTTAATGGGTCATATTCAAAATAATTGTAAGTAACAGATAGGAAACGAAAATGAATATTATTTGATTGTAACAGAAAAATAACAGAAAGGAATTATTAGGGCATGTTTAAATAGCACACGTTTTTTAAATAAATAATTAACGTTGCGCTAACCTATTACCTACAGTTCATCTACTTAGATTAGGTATAACAGTGATACTAGTGCAAAGCCGGGGCGGGTCGCTAGGTACCTAGTACATAATGAAACAACATTTTGGTGATCATATTTTAGTATAATTGTCCGAAATCATTGAACAATTCGTAAAGCAGTTAAAATTTCTGCAAGATTATAATAATTAGAGTTCTGTATGAATGTTATTTTTCGAACGGTAGCCAATTTTTTTGCTGGCTGACTAAGCACTTACAATAGGTATTAACAATTTAGTTTTTTTGTTTTTAAATTTTTCATTTGAGTGAAAAAGAGTTTGCCAGATAGAAATTTAAAAAATACTCATAAAATTCAACTGTTCGTGCAAGTTTTGTTTCTTTTTTTCATGAGTAATAAGAAAGTAATATACTAAAAAAAAAAAAACTAAACTTTATTTGTTAGGTTACCTTTTGAGAAATGGCCCGATCAAATACTTAGTGACAACAAAACTAGAAAAAAGGCATTGATTTGATCAGATTGACATAAGCAGTTTTGTATTTTTATTGTATTTTTTGAGTCGGTACCTCTTTAAATACTCACCAAATGGCGGATAATTCAATAAAACGTAGTTTTTTTAGCTATTGGTCTAGTAAAAATTAAATAGGAACGTGATTCTGTGTTCGCGATAATAATAGTAAAAACCTTTAAATGTTGTAATAATTACCTATTCAATTAGGTTCAAATATTTTGGTTAATTTTAAAGCATTTACGACAAAGTCAAGTCATTAAAAACTACGTTTTATTGAATTACTCGCCATAGTGGGTCAAAACCACTTTACCTTAGTAAAAATAACGGCCTAGACTCTAGGCTAATTAAAAAATATTTAAAAATAACCATGTTGATTAGGTCAAATTAACATTAGGAACATTCTACCAGGACCTGAAAGGACGCTCAGTATCTTATTGAGTGGTTTTTCAATGGTTGCAATAACAATTCTATTGCAAGATTGATTAACTAAGCTTATTGTTAAACAAAAAAAAAAAAGAATTTGTAACACAAAGAAGAATTTTAAACAACAATTCAACTGATGCCATTTTGGCCGAATGGAAACTTTTCTTAACGCATATAAATATAACTAAAATACCAAAAGACTGGTAAAGTAAATGTAAAACATTGATATATAAAAACCCAAGATGCACACTCAACGTCTAAAAAACGTCCGCAAAAAATGAGCGCAACATTCTAAATTGTGCGCTTATTTCAAATAGTCTCGCGTCGCTCGCGTCTGGAAGCAGTCGTTAAAAATGCCGAAGTGTTCTGTGAGAAATTGTAAAAATATTACGTCAAGAAGGTTAAAAAAGGATGGGATATCGTATTTTCGGTAAGTAAAAAACTTATTGACTAGTTTTTGTTGTTTTTATGACCGATTATAACAAGCAATGTGTGATTTTGATTTATTTTTTCTAAAAACTTCATTCAACGCTCAAAGTAAAATACGGCTAACTTCAATGGCTGCTTGTTCAATGTTAGAACAACGCATTACAGTCTCCTTTTTATTTTAGTCGCATTATAAAAAATGACTCTGTTCTAATAAGTGGAGTCGATTTTTTTTTTGTTTGTGTTTCTTTTTATTAATAAATTTATGTACTTTTGAACCTTTTTTGTATGTAGTTTTTGACAAATATAAATATTTACGTTACATAACGTGTAGGTCAGGATTTAGCCAATTTAACATTTTTCTAATGTTCGTAAATATTATGATGTATAACGATTAATTTATGGGCCAACTTATGAGTTCGCGACATGCGGCATGCTAAGGATAGACTGAAGTGTCGCATAGTCTGTAGTCTGTAAGTGTCACATTATAAACTTAATGGAAACTTCTAATTTTTATATTTTAGTTTTCCTCGTGACCCAATACGATGTGGAGAATGGACATCAATCGTCTGCCAAAAAAGGCGAGAAGATTTTTTTAAGCCGAATAATTCAAGCGTCGTTCGATCCGAGCATTTTTTGGAGGAAGATATGTATGTCACTTTAAAAGGCATAAAACGTCTTCGTAAAACGGCTGTTTTTTATATTTGAATAAACAATTTTAACAGTTATTATTTGTTTTTTTGATATACCCATACTGCCCTGCTAAGCACGAAGGCGGTATCTCAACTGGAGTAAGTTTCGAGAAAATTGACTTTTTGTCAATTGAAATTTAAGGAAATATGGAGATATAAAAAACTTCTTAGTGGTTTTTTTTAAATGTTTTAAATTAGATAGCGCTATTTCGCTTATACCATTAGATGCGAAATTGTTAAAGCTATTGAATGGTATAAAAAAAACTAAAAGGGTGGATCTCAGAGAAACCCCCTTTGGGCTTAGCAGGGCAGCATAGGCTACCCAAAAACATATTTATGCACAAATAAAAGTATATTTATGTGTTTAAAACACAATTTAACAAACTCTTATAATACTAACTAATAATGTATGGTGAAAAAAAAAAAGTCATGTTCGACTCCACTCAATACCTTGTCCTACCGACCACGGTCGGTCGTAAAATTTTATTGCTTTAAGTACCTGCGTTGTAATAACAACTTTAAACAATTGGCGTAAGGTTGAACTTGCAATAATATATGCTTGTAGCTTATAGAAAGAGACAGAAATAGAGTTTCGGGACACTTTCGAGCGTTGCTTTTATTCGAGACTGTGCATCTTGGGTTTTTGTATATCAATGATGTAAAATCATTTTAATGTGATTTCACAGATCTAATGACTCGAATTTGCATAACTTTCGCCTAGTTGCACGTAAATCTATTAAATTTAATTCCCCACTAAAAGTAATGCTGTCTTTCTCTAACGGAACGTATCAGAAAGTGACAGCATTAGTTTTAATGGGGAATTAAATTTAATGGACATACTTGCAACTAGCGGTTAGGGGTTTTAATTAGGTACTTACCTTAAAACTACCGGCTAAAATTAATTTTAAAAAAAGCTTGTGATTAATCTTCAAGACAACTTAAAAACATTATTTTACTTTTTCAAAAAGTGAAGTTATAGCGATATGTCCGTAATTAAAAAATATCATCATCAGAGTCACTTAAATGTAAAAAAAAATTGTTACGCTTTATTTTCTGTGCATGTAACATGTTGCCGTCAGTATTGGAAGTAGATGTTTCAAGTATGTTGCTCTCTCTATCTGTGTTGCTTATAGCCATTAGATCTTTGAAATCGGTCTGAATATCACACGACGAAATGTTATAGGCTTTTGAACCGTGTAATAAACCTCTTAGTTGTTTGTCATCATAATTAACACGAACATTTGACAGAATGGTTATTGTTGAATCCTTAGATACAGTAGATTTTAGTGGGGTGTGACTACGTTTCATGGGTGCAAGATATTCATCATCAGATGATGAATATGATAAAATTCTTTTAACACGCTTTTTAGGAGCAGTTTCTTTTAGTAAATTGTGTTTTGTAAGAAAATAACAATTACAAAAGCCTTTATTGTACACGGTATTGACACAGAAACAACTCAAAATTCTTGAAAAAATTACGTGCGGTTCGTCATTAGTAGTCTGAACCTGGTGAATTTCCATAGTTTTAGGAACAGGAGTAAGAGAGGACAAATATTGCTTAAACTTTTCTTTTACGTATTTGATGTTTTCTTCGTTCACAAGGTAAAGCTTCATATTAGTTACATCTTTTAAAAGCATAAATGCCGATTCCGCATCCAAAACATCAGCCCCATGAGATACTTTTCCATCCAAAAGTCTTTTAATGATTCCACCTACACCGTCGGCTGCTCCTTTGCCATGGGAAGCTTCAAAGAAGTTCCATGTACCGGTAAAACCAAACTCTTTAAGAATCGCGTTGAACAAAAAAAATTTTTTTTTTTGCCTGTATTGTGTTACAGGTCCGTCTGAAAATACATGTATAGTATCAATGTCGAGGTATTCACGGGTTATATGCATTAAGATTGGGTTTAAGTGGGCCCAAATTGCTTCAGGTGAATGGTCTGTTGAATTAGATAAAGTGCAGAAGCACTGCGGTTTTTTACCTTTCCGATATATAACACTAGTATGTAATGAAATTTGATATTGAGACGCTCCAAAATGGACCGCTTGTATTTCTTGGTGCATTTTGCAAGTATAATTTTCAGAAAAATCACAGTGTACTATTACTTCGTTTGCCTGAAGATTATCTTTAATATATTTATACATATTGTATTGATGACCGATGTTATACAAATGAATTTTATATTGTTGTAGTTCTATTTCAAATTTTAGAATTAAGTGTTGTAAATTTGCTGTTTTTATTTGTTTAGTCATCCTTTTACAAATCTTAGTAACCTCATTTTTCTTGTATTCTACGTCAACGGCAGACCACTCGAGCCATGATACATTCGCACCAATATTCGTCGTAGAAAAATCATAATTAATACAATTACTTTTGCATAATGCACATTTCGAATACATGCAATCCTGAGACTTTATATCACATACCAATGATTCAACAAAATCATTAAGTTTGTTACATCCATTTATAATCCGAAGCTTCTTTAACGATATAAATTTAAATTCTAAATTTGAATGTTTTTTGCAAACACAAGTGTCACGGTCCGATATATTTGGGCGTACAATATAAAAGGGTTTATATCTTACAAATGTTGTATAGGATACATTTATTGCAGTCTCTTGTTTGAATTTTTTGTAAATATCAGTCAAGTTGGCAAGAAGGTATCTCTTCTGGACTTTTTCTTTTTTTACTGTTTTAGTCTCTTTTTTTCCAGCCGATGCTCTTGAAACGTCATCTTGTAGGTAAAATTTTGTAATGGTTGTAGCCAAATCTTTTTGTTTCTTGTTGTGTACTGTTTTGGATATTCTTAGTGCTCCCTTTAAACCAACGTACGGACTTAATCTTGCTTGCAATTTATACTTACGAACCAAAGGATTGTTAACTACATTTTTCAAAACGTTCCGTTCAGCATTACATGTAGAAGTCTTGTAGGTTTTTTCCAGCGAGTTGACTAATACATTTTTTTCTAATAGAACTCTTCGTACTTTATTTTTATCTGAAGTTGTTATACTGTTCAGATTCTGGATGAAAGATTCTGTTTTAGAAAACGGAGAATCTGGTAATGTGGAACATGATGTCTGGTTGACATTTTCTTTCTCAGGCTCATTATCATTGCGTTGACAATTTAATAATAATTTATACCTATAAACTTTTTTTTTCAATGCACAAACACGTTTTTTCAAAGTTTCTATTTTATTTTTAAGATTATTATTTTCTGTAGTTAATCTATAGTGCTTTGTTTGATATGTTCGACGACTTTCTTTCTTAGTCTTGATTTGTTTCTGGTTTGACTTTTTTTGTTTTAATTCTCGCCATTGCTTTCGTCTTTTTGCTTTTTGTGTTTCTGACAATTGTGAAATTTTTAAATACTTTTTTCTTTTTTCTTCAGCTTCTTTCTTCTGCCTTTCTTCCCATATTTCAGGCTTATTCACTTTTAGGCGCTCTCTATAATTGCGCTGTCGTTCGGCTGGTGTTAATGGCATATTTTCTAAAACAAACAAGATTCAGCTTGAAGCTAGCAATTGCTGATGTATTATATAGTAACACATCAGTTGTTAGTTTTGGCAGCAATCATTTAAAGCTTACGTTTTTAGGGTTGCCGCATGGCCGAATGAAAAAACGGATCCCTTATAGGATCACTCGTGTGTTTCTCTATCTGTCTGTCCGTCCGTCATAGCTAATTTGCTCTGAATTTTAATGGACCAATTAAGTTGAAATTTGGTAGAAATAAACTACGATAACATGGCGCGCCCCTCCAAAATTCTACACGGTTGAAAGTATTTGTGAAATGTATTTACAAAGCGCCACCAAGACTCACAACGCATTG
Organism: Omphaloscelis lunosa; assembly: GCA_916610215.1. Lineage (NCBI taxonomy): Eukaryota > Metazoa > Arthropoda > Insecta > Lepidoptera > Noctuidae > Omphaloscelis > Omphaloscelis lunosa. Next base: position 23,230,496 of record OU744249.1, read on the forward strand.
TGTGCGTACTGAGACGACCATCAAACAAAAATAAATCCGAGGATTTATTTATTCGTGAGTCTAGTCACTAGACCCATTGAAACAGTAAAGTAGAGGGGCGCGCCATGTTATCGCAGTTCATCTCTACACATATCAATTTCTATGACCCAAACAAAAACGTGTTACGTAAATAAATAAATTTTGATAAGAGGAGTCACTTTTGGGGGATAAATAAGAAAACAAAAAAAAAGATTTTGCACACTGTACCGTATGACATATCAAATGAAAAGGCTTACTGTGAGAATTTCAAGTACTATATATATTTTTATAATTTTAAAATAAACTGTTATAGCTATTAAATATTAAATATTATTTTCATTAATTCATACATGAGACAATATGAATACCGCCTAATCATTCATATCTGTTACGTAACAGAAAAAAGTAACAGATAAAATAACGTATATGAATTAATTGCATGTGTCTAACCTACAAATCTATTTATTTCCACACCAATACACATGATATACGAATGTGTTATATTTATAGCAAATATCGCAATACAAAGCCATTCCCTAGTGTAAGTAATAGAACAGTAAGTACTTACCGCTATTTTAAACGTCGCACAGTGAATATAACTTTTAGATGTCAAATTTTCTTTACGCAACGAAACTGTCCGAAAAACTGTATTGAACAAAATGGCCGAGCATTTATTTTTACGTCATGTAGTATGACAGCTAGTGAACTAATGTTGCCAGTATATTAAATTTCTTAATTACCATGGAAATAATGTTAAAATAGCATAACAGAGAAGAATAACAGATATGTGTAAAATCAGGACACTCATTAATAAATTAAATTATAAGAAAAATAAATTATTTTTTAGACTTTATTTAGCGTAGTGATAAAGTTTAAACAATATTCTCTGAATAATATTTTTTTTTTCTTCTTTTTTGTCATTGTTTAAAGAAAAAATATTTTTTTTAGTTTGCTGTCTACGACGTGGACATTGAATACTTGTATGTAACGGAACCTACGCAATGTCTGGTTTGATTATTTTTTTATGAATTGTTTAGCTGTATCAAATGTTTCATTATTTTTTATTAAGCTCAAATAAACATTTAATCTGTTTGTTTAGGAAATTCTAGTCAGTTGTATCTCATTATAAAAATAATTGGGCTGGACATTAATCCAGTAGTAAAAATACAATTATTTTGAATATGACCCTAATACCGCGTTTTTCAAGCTTTCCTTGCATTTTTCGTAAGCTTGGTCTGCTTCCGTTGTCCAAGGAACAGGTGAATTATCGTTCTTTTTTGAACCATGTAGAAATTCGTTTAAAACTCTTTGATTTTCCGCTGCGCGTGGAATATTACTTCTGTAGAAATTGACCATGCCCAAAAATCTTCTTAATTCTTGAATCGTTTTCGGTTTGGGAAATTCCATGATTGCCTTGTAATTTTCCTCGGTAGGTTGTATTCCTTGGCTCGTTATATGATAACCTAAGAAATCTATTTCCCTTCTGTGAAATTCGCATTTTTCGAGATTAATGGTTATTCCATTCTCGTGTAAACGTTTGAAAACCGTTTCTAAATGCTGATAATGCAAATCTTCGCTGTCCGATGCGATGAGACAGTCGTCTACATATATAAATACGAAATTTAAATCTCTAAATAAGGAATCCATGAATCGTTGAAATGTTTGTGCCGCATTGCGTAATCCGAAAGGCATTCTTAAGTACTCAAAAAGTCCGAAAGGTGTGATGATGGCTGTTTTCTCTATATCCTTAACAGGAATACAGTGGTATGCTTTGCGTATATCTATCTTGCTTAGTATCTTCTTATTTTCTAATATGTATGTAAAGTCAGTTAATCTTGGTAGTGGGTATTTGTCCGGAACTGTCGTGCTATTGAGCATTCGATAGTCTCCGCACGGTCTCCATTCGCCATTTTTCTTTTTTACCATATGCAATGGGCTTGCCCATGGGCTATCTGAAGGTCGGCAAATTCCGAGTTCTATCATACTTTGAAATTCCTTTTTGGCTATGTCGTATTTTTCTGGAGGTAATGGTCTTGCCCGAGCTGCGACGGGTGGTCCTATAGTGATAATGTGGTGTTCAATCTTATGTTTGGGCGCATTGCGTAGAGAGGACTCTTTCGTGATGTCTTCGTACTTGTTTAAAAGTTGCGTAATACGTGGATTCGTTCCCACTGCGATAGTACGAATTGCTTGTTGTGCCGCTTTTTCTGAAGTTACATGCGTTGTCAGCTCTGTAACTTTGTCGATAAGTTTGCGACCAGCTATGTCGACTAATAGTTTATAGTGCTCTAGAAAATCTGCTCCAATTATTGGTTGTGTAACATCGGCGATTATAAAATTCCATTTATAACATCGTTGTAGTCCTAAATTCAAGGTAAGCGTCTTCTCGCCGTAAGTCCTAATTTTAGTCCCATTTGCAGCGTATAGTGTGTATTGTTCATTTTGAAAAATTGAATATCTCTGTTGCTTGCTAATGACTGAGATATTTGCGCCCGTGTCAATCAAAAACTTCATACCACTTTTTCGGTCGGTAATGGTGAGGCGATTGGATGGGTGGATTGCACAGAGTTTCGCCGTTGTCTGTGCTCTTATTCGTTTCCCTGGTTCCGTACGTAAGTCATTGGTTTCCAACCGCATGGCTTAATGCAGTTCCTTGCATATTTTCCGAATCTTCCGTGGTAGTAACAAAATCGATTTGCCCCTCTATAGTTTGTTCTCGGCCTCATAATCGGGAATTGTTGACGTTCCTTGAAATGATTGTGCGTGTTGGGTCGATAGCCATATCGACCTTGCTGAATTGCGTCAATATCTATCTGTAGTCGGTGGCGAAGTGATTAGGTCACTAACCTGTAGTATTTCTTCCTTGGATAACTTTGCTATTACCGTACAGTATTTGTATTCGTCTCCTTGCTTCTGTGGTGCTAATATGGCTTCTAGTTGCGTGAACCATAATCTGGGTTGGTCTTTCCAAAATTCCGGAATGCGGGATAAAACCGAGGTGCCAGCAGCTACTTCAAGTGTTCCTTGCTGATTTATGTTCGCCTTGCACGGTGGTTGCGCCATGTTTCTTGCTGCGTATTATCACGTCGGGGTCACCAATTTGCCAAACTTCTTGGCAGTATATGGTTAGGTATAAATGAGACCAAAGATGTAGTATAGTCTGGTTATAATTATCCAAAGGTGCATCTTATATACTAATGACTACGTGCTGAATAACAGATAGTAGAAACATTTAATAGATATTGAACGTGCGATAAAGAACATAAGATTGCGATGTAGATTGTAGATACAGCACAAAGATATTGTACTGTAACAGACCCCTTCAATTCTGCTGACATCTCTTTGAGGCGCGCGTGGATTACAAGGCGCCGTCGACCCGAGTCGATGTCGAGTGTTATTTACCTGAAATAAATAAATTTATTATTATCATTTTTCCATACTCACGAGCATTAAATGTAGCCATTTCTCACATACAAAAAATACCAGACCAAAAAATAAATCCAAAAGCGTACGTAACGTAACTTCACGACGCGACTGCGCAAGCGATCCGCACCGACATGCGCTCGCGGTACACAACAGCGGCACTGCGGCTGACTGCGACACAGACCAACTGCTGTTGGTAGGTATGCGGTGCGGCGAGATCGAAGAACTTTAGCTAGGCAGAAATTAAACAGCTGATTTCACGCGTTGTTTGTTAGAGAATTTCAACATCCATTACTGTTTTATTTATTTACATTAATGGAGTACTGCGTACAGAGAATGTAATTTTATATTGAAATAAAGAAATAGTAGTAATTAAAAAGTTCCTGAGAAAATTTTCAGTGGAATATGATTCAAAATAAGGAGCTGAATGCACTCTGTTAGTTGCGGAGGGCTGTCCCTTACACCCTGTATACGTAAAGCTCTCTGCCTTTGACCTTTTACCAAATCAGCACAATTACGTCATAGTTATGTCACTATATCTAAACTCTCCTTGTAGTATTAAAAACAGTAGGTACCTACCTAGTCCTACTAATAAAATAATACAATTGCATGTTGCAGAGCTTTCGGCGTCGTGGAAGGGCGCGGAGCTGGTGCACGGCTCGGAAGCGCGCGCGCAGTTCGCTGGCGCCTGGCGCCTGCTAACAGCCGACGCTGGGGCGCCCGCCGCGCGCGCACTGGCTGCTGCACTCGCGCCGCCGCCCGACTCGCCCGACGACGCGCAACGCAGGTGCGTGTAAGCCCAGGTACGCTTGGGCGATTTTTTATCACACACTAGTTTTTCAACTCTCGGCATTGACCCGAGCATTGAGAATCTAACAGAGTGCATCCTAGGGCATGGAATACCGTTTTCCTGGTTTTCATTTTTACCGGTAACCCGCCCATTTTGACGGTAATAAATTACTGGTAAAAACAATTCAAAACCGGTAAGTTACCGATGGATGTAACATATTTTATTTTTGTTATAAATCGAAATGGCTTTCTTTGATTATGGCGGCCTAAAACGAAAAAATCTTTCTAACAATTGCTTACTAACAATTTTTCCCACATCAGTAGATGCCGAAAGAGCTTTTTCCACCAGAGTGAGAGCCTCGCTTAGTGACAATATTTGGATGTATTTATTATGTTTCGTTAGAAGCCATTTCAGAGAAAATAAAAAAACTGAAACTACTAGTCTTAGGTTTATCATTACAATAATTTAAAAAAAATATTGACTTAAACAACACAAAACAACAAAAGTCCAAAACCAAAACAACAAAAGTCTGATCATTTTATGACTTATGTTGATCTCATTATTTAACTCTTAATGCTGTTTAAGCTATAATATTATACTTTTAAGAAGATTGTTAAAAAAGGCTAACTATTATTTGAAAATAACATTTATTTTCTTTTGTTTGGTAGGTCATACTTTAGTTAGAGGAACTATCTACCTAAGGAAAGTTATTAAAATTTATATGGGATCGTATTTGAATACATATTTTTTCCCACTTAGTATGTGGATGATTGATAAGTTCCTGTCACAGGTCCAATCCATAGAAGGTATCCGAATTTGTGTGGGGTAGGTACCACAACTAAAAAGTGAAAAATAAAAACTATTTACAAAAAGAAACAACTGACTTCCAAGAAAAACACTTTAAAGTGAAAAATAACTTTAATTTCGGAAGTCGGTGGCAAAAAACGAAAATTCAAAACCAAAAACTCCAACTTCCGACATCAAAGTTATTTTTTATCACATCTATTCAAAAACAGCTAGTTTATTCTTCGTAAACAGGGACTAAAATAGCTTTTTAATCCCTAGGGATTAAAATGATTTGAATTTGGAATGTGTATATTCTTAGTAAAAGTTCAAATCACCAAAGAGATCAAACACGAAAATTGTATTAATAAGTAATAGGCTGGCAAGAGAGAGAGAATGAAAGTGTGAATTTGCTCAAAATGAAAATCCAAGATGGCGGCTGCGAAAATTATAAAATTTTTCGTCATGGGCATCATTTTCATAGTTTTCGAGGGTATTACAGCCGATAGTGAGGTCAAAATAAAATTCCAAGATAGCGGCTGCGAAAATTTACAAATTTTTCATCATGGGCGTCCTTTTCATAGCTTTTGAAGGTGCTAAAGACGCAGGTTGTGGTGGTAGGCAGTTCTAAGACGGTCTCGAGGATCAACTGGACGACTCTTCCCCAAGTTTCTTTTGATTCAGTTGTTCCCTTCAGTGAGAAAGTTAAAAACTTGGGGATCTTCATCAATAAAAACTTTTCTTGGACTACCCAGCTACAGGAAGTTAGCCGTAAACTATTTGCATCCGCTGCATCTTTGAAGAGATTACGTAATTTTCTACCGACTTCCACCAAGATTGCGCTTGCACAATCGATTCTTCTACCCATCCTTGACTATGCTGATACCAGCTATCTTGATCTTACCCAAGACCAACTCGATAAACTTGAGCGGCTTCAAAATGTTTGTATAAAGTTCATGGTTACCAATTCGCCTTCGCCGGAATGTTCATATTTCCCTTTTGTATAATGTGCTTTTTTCCCCTTCCACCCCTCTTTATCTAAAGAAACGTTTCAAGTTTCTTTGCGACTCCCACACCAAATTTTTAAGGTTATCAGATAACTTAAAGCTTAAAATGCCTATGCATTCCACAACTTTCCTCGACAAGTCCTTTACTGTCCAAGCCGCTCGTATGTGGAATGCATTGCCAGTTCAAATAAAACGCGCGCAATCGTTACCTGTATTTAAGAGACTCGTAAAGGAACATTACTTGTCGTTGTGATCTTGTTCTCGTAACTGTAATTATCAATAGTTTTCATTTATTTTTGTTGCTTATATATTTAGTAAGTATGTATGTATTTATGTATCTAATATGTATATATCTATTATGTGTGTATCTATTATAGTATACAGTATACTAGTATTGTATACTTATAATTTGCACCAACGACAGCCGCATTTTATGTCCAGGCAAATCACTGTCCATTCCAAGGTTACCTATCGCGGAAAGCGATAAGGCCGCCCATTGTATATTTTGTAGTGTTTGATTTATTTTTTGTTATGTATTTTTTGTGGTGTACAATAAAGTATATATAAATGAATAGTGAGGTCAAAATGTAAATCCAAGAAGGCGGCTGCGGAAATTTTTAAACTTTTCTTCATGGGTATCGTTTTCATAGTTTTCGAAGGTGTTAAATTCGATAGTGAGGATAAAAGGAAAATTCACGATGGCGGCTGCAAAAATTTTGTTTTTTAAATCATACGTGAGAAGGAATTTCGTTCTTGACGGGGATCAGATCACAGACGTTTTTGCATTGTATAAATCTATTCCGTTAGCATTATATAATTTCATAACATGTGTGAGTACTATGTACCTACTTTAAAGCTACCATTTACTAGGTATGTCTTTCATTGACGTGAATGTGCCCTTGCGGCTGAGAATATGTCACACTCACTCTAATGTCTCGCTGACGGTGGCGTGTGTGTTGGATCATTTAGCTCCCTTCAAAATGGTTGAGCTGAATGGTGCTAATCCATGCGCAATGTTCGTGAACGGGCGCTGTCAGTAGGGACTGGTCATCTTCTAGCTGCCATGGCTTATTTTAATTTGATTTTTGAATTGTTTTATTTTTTATTACGGACGTTTTTATCGTTATGCATCGTTCTCACATTTATAACTTTAACATGAATGAAGTAACCAATATTTTGTAAACATATTGTGATTTAAAAGAGTGTCCATGGAGTTTCTTGCCCGTTCTTCTCCATAGGTACCTACTACGCTTTGAAATGGGCAACTAGCTTCATCTTTCTGACTGACCGACCCCTTGACAATTCAAAAGTGCCTGTAATTGGTTTATTTGAAATAAATGCTTTGAGTTTGAGTTGGGAAAATCCACTGCGCCATAAAAAAACGCACGTGCCCGGCTTAAGCTGACCTGTGTCGTGCGTCCCTGCACCCGCTGCATGGGCACGCTCACCACTCGCTCCGCGCACTCCACAGGGTGCTGGAGGCGCTGCAGGGCGAAGCGCGCGCCGGCGCGCTGGCGGCGGGCGGCGTGGCCACCGGGCTGGCGGCCGTCGACCGATACGACACGTACGTCGCGCTGGTTACGTGAGTGTTTCCACTATACTTCACTACTTCCTTCTCGTAGGTTATAACACCCCCGGCAGGTGTTCAATGCCCAATGGTTCAAACTTGACTGACCTACTCATTGTTTAACATCACTGCTTCTTCGATCTATGTTGTCCATGTTTTCAACATGTAATTTTTTGGCAACTTCTCACAAGTACTTCTTCTTTCATATATCTTTATGGTTAGTGATTAACCAGCAGGTCTAACATGACACGCGACAATCATTTATCTATTATATATTATTGTCTATTTCTGTAGTTTTATCGTTTTCTGACAGCTACGCCATACAAAATACTCGACTCGTTTTGTCAAATGTTTTGTCGACAAACCCTAACATGACACGTTAGTTACCTCGATTTTGACAATTCAACACGAGATAATCAGCGTTTTTTCTATCATTTTGTCGTATTTAGTCGTCCTCGATTTTGATGACGATGGACAAAAAGACAAAATTATGATACATAATAAAACTCGAAAATAAGATGGCAGATTCATAGTCGTACTTATTGTAGGCATTTTTTTTTACCCTTAAAAACTGATGAAATATGGGTGTACACCGGTGTGAGTTCCTTTCGGCGGCCGCGAGAGAAACGGTAGTGGAGGGGAGCACTATTACTTTCAGTAATAACCAGTCACTTTACCAATTATGGTGATTAACGAAATTTAGGAATTATGGCTGTATGGCACTATCAAACCTTCGCAACATAACTACTAAAATCACCAGTTTATTTCCTAAGGGTGGTGATTAACTGTTTTTATAATAGCAGAATCAACTCTAGCTGCCAATTTATCTGAACGTCAGTCCTTTTGGTGAGTGTGGTGATTAACAAAATTTGCAATAAAATGATGATGTGGATATATTTAGTAACCTGTTCCGCTTAGCTATTTCTAAAGAGAGAAAAAGACCCTGGAAGAAAACCAAGCACCGAGCGCAGACAGTCTGCGCTCGGTGCTTGGTGTGGCAACACGCCGTGTTCGAGTTCGCGATAAGTTAATCGTCATCCTGAGGATGCCTCGTTGAGAGGTGAAACACGTGTCGATTTCTTCCAGGGTCTTTTCAAGACTCTTTAGAAATAGCTAAGCGGAACAGGTTACTAAATATATCCACATCATCATTTTATAATGGATTTCCGCAAGGTCACGCCTGAATCAATTAACTATCTTAAAATTTGCAATGACTTTATGGTGATTGTTACAATAATAAACTTCGATTTCTCAAATTATGATCACCACAAATGACAAATGGGCCGACACCCATTTGTCATTTGTGGTGATTATCTAATGAGTATAGGTGCCCCTAATGTTAATTTCCGTCATTTTGTATTTTAATTTCAGCATGCCAAAGAAATCATTTCATTTTAATCAAAAAGTCGTTTACACAAAAAACTAAACATAAATAATTAAAACGGAGAATAATTAAGAGAGAGAGATGTTTATTCAATAAAGAACATATTAATCCATGCATACAATTGAAGAATGAAACGAAATTTCAAGCCGATGTTGCTATCATAAAAATAATTTGTTTTAATAATTTGCAACATCGGTCTCTCGTCGCGCAATAAAGAAGTGTCAAAGTGAGTTTTTCGAGTTTACTCGTCGTTTACGGTCATGTTAGGCATTAGAATGACGTCAGAATCGTAGACAAATTACGATAAAACGAGAAAAAGAGCGTTCTCGCGCTTGTCATGTTAGCCCTGCTGGTGTCAGAGTTTTAAAGCCGCCCATGAGTCTCTGACTTGGTTTCACATGCCGTCGAAAAGTATCTCTCAGGCATGCCGGTTTCCTCACGATGTTTTCCTTCACCGTTTTTTAAGCAAGTGATAATTATACAATACTTACACCCATGAATCCGAAAAGTCAGAGGTGTGTGCCTTGGATTCGAACTCGAGGTTATCACTGCTCACAGTACTGAAAAATTGTAATCACAAGTACTGAAAAATTATTAGATACTTATTACTTATAATATTTTTTTGAAACGTGGAAATAACACTGGGCTGGAAACTTTTGTAAACATATGAATTAAGGCCCATGCAGACTTGCGCGACACCAGTAAGCCCACGTACGTACGGCCGTAAAAAATCACGATGGGATAAAATTGCGTGCCGCACTTGGAATGAAACAAATAGAAAGCGGTACATCTGTTCGCACGGCCGCTGTTTTTTCCAGCCGCGATTTTTTATCGCACGGTGTTCGATTTTAAACGCTCGGCGTGGTGCGGTGAATGAATGCGAATACGAAGTTCTGTACCCCTAGTGTGAGTTTCTTGCCGTGTCACGAAATACGTGATGATCAAGTTAATCGAGCTAATAATGAGCAATGGTATTTAAAAATGATGCGAATGTGGGTTGAAAAACGTCTAACATACATCAGTGCGTATCGTCACTTGTCCGATAGTATGCCGAACGTTTTGCTATTTCTTTATGTTGCCTATATTAAACATAAGAATGGTTTCGGTGAGATAATACGACTAAAATACAAATCTTATCGCAACCATGTTAACAAGCGTTATGCGTGCGCTACGTAATTTAGATGAATAATATTGTTTATGAATGAGATATTCCTATTTCGATTTAACGTACGTGAGTAAGGGAGATGTGAAATATGTATGTGGCGTCAAATTCAAATCAGTGTAAATAAAGGCACAGTATAATAAAGTAACAGTATTGTCTCGGCAGTCGGCAGTGACCTTGAAATAATTACCTACGGCCGCTCAGATAAACCACGTCCATGCGTAGCTGCCGCGCACTCAATTCTATTGCGTACTGTACTGTTATACACCGAGATTTCAAAGAAGAAGAAGCGCATCGTTTCGGCCATTTACTACGAGTATGAAGATATAATACGTTACTTATTTATACTGTGATAAAGGCTATCACTACTATGTTTATAATAAAGAAGGTATGCTTATTGGGGCTTGTGGTTTTTTTTTTTTTTTTTTGTATATAAAACTACCGCAGACTTAAGCGTCCGCGCCCTTTTTTATTTGGAAAGATTTATCTGATTTATATATTTGACTTATTAATTAATTCGTGACCCTTAACTAGACTTAAAATCTACGTGGTTCTTAGTTCCTTTTTTTTTTTTTTATGTTTTCAATTAAGACTACGACTTTAATTAACCTATTACTTATGAGCTATGTTACACTGTTTTAATCTATTTTCGATGCTTGGGTGACTTGGGGATGGGGATATTTGGGATTTATGGGATTGAGGTGGCTCCGCTACCGACCATGGTCTTCGTTACTCGGAGCAAGGCTTCCACGACCGCGGCGTCCCGATGCTGCATGGCCATCTTTAAGTTGTACTCGATGACCTTTTTAGTCGGCGCATCCATCGCTCTCCTCGCAAACCTGCCTGTGGCGTCGTCGGCGTCATCGGTGTAATAGACGCAGCTGACCGTATGTCTCGACACCGCCACTACTGCGTGAGATACACTGTCGTGGATTTGGAGCCTCCTTTTTTGGTGTTTATGATGATGACGTTCTCGTAGGTCAATCCCTGAGCTTCGTGTATGGTTAGGGTGCGCGACCCTTCGCCAGACCCATATCCTTGGTTACTGAGGGAAGCTTTCTCCTCTTGCGTGTGAACCAGGAATAGGGTTTTTGGGGCGGTACTCGGTATTTGCGCACCTGTGTAACCTTCCACCTTCAGGGAGTGAATCTGCGATGGTGATGACTTAGACGAGTATATACCTGAGTATATCTCGCTTAGTGTGAACGCCACATCCATCGGGTTGCGGTGCGTACACAACAACTCCTGGGTGATGCCAGCCACCAGGTTTGGACGGGTATACCTTAGTTGAAAAAGGTTCTCTCTGTCCAGAAATGGTAGCTGGTTAACGTCTCCGATTAGGACCACCTCGCTTGCACCAGACAACCTTACTGCCATGACTATAGCCCCAAAGTGGTTCATGAGTGCTTCATCTACCGTGAGACGGTAGCATTTCTCATTACTCTTGAACCCGTTTGCTAGGATTGAGGCCATAGTGCGTACTCTTGTTTTGACGCGATCTCTTAAGCACGGCTCCAGCTTCTCTCTGAGATCCTTGGCAGCTTCGGTCGTTGTAGTAGCTACGACGTCCCTTTCTTCGTCGAATTCTTTCACCACCCACGTTGTTTTGCCGCAACCCGGCACTCCATTCACCCACCTGATACTGGGTACCGCTCAAACTTCCTGTGGTGCTAGGTCTTCTGAAGTCCCCGAAATAGATTTCGCCATTTCGAGAATCTTATCATCCAGCATTATCTTGGTACATTTGGCGGTAACCACTATCGGGCTGTATCCTGTGGTGTTGAAGGTTGTCTTACCCCTTCGCTCCGTTTCCTGCTCATCCAGGGCCACGAAACCACTTTCCTCGCTGTAGGCTGCCATATACGACCCCTCCATTTCCCCAGCGATAACTTGGGATGTGGCGTTGTCGTATATGGCTGCTCCTGCCTCCTTGAGTAGTACTCTTAGTAGACCTTCTGAGTTTAGTTGGAAGGTCTGCCAGATTTTACTGCATGTCGTGAGGTTGACCTGCTTGGTCGCTCTCACGATCGCTACATACTCAAGGAAGGCGCTCCTCACGTGGTCTGTGGTACCTGAACTCATCGCAGGGATGGGAGGGCTGACTTGCCCTTTGTCAGCTCTGGTTGGTAAGAGTTTTGGTTCCTTAGGTTCTTTGGGCTTTTTATTGAAGAACCTCTCCACCGCTGTCTCCTGTTTCGCAGTTGATGTGTTGTGGTTTGGGAGCAGTGCTCTGAGGAAAGTGCCGAAGCTCTTAAGGCGACTCCTCGAGCGGTCTCGGTCCTCGGGGCTGGTGTATTGACCCTTTTCCTTTTCGGCCCTTTCGGCGGCTGCCTTTTGTTGGGCCCTCTCCGAACCGCTTAGAGTGGACTGGCTGTCGGGTGTAGTGGAGCTCGTCGCTTTCGCTGTGGGGTCTCGAGGGGCTTTGAGAAAACTTAAAGTTTCCCCTCTGTGCTCATAGACCACTACCTCATGCTGTTCTGAGGCTCTCAAACAGCCGAAGCGGTCTGCGACGTCCCCTCTGTCCGTACCTATCGCCATAGCGTCCACGCTTATGGTCCGGGGTGTGAGTGGCGTGTGTTCTCCTGCCTCCCTGATCGCTTGGAGTATTGAGCTCGCTTGAGCAAATGGGATCTCCTCTCTCCACAAGTAGCGCGATGGTCTTCCCTTTGGATCGCACTAATCGGCATCGGTATGAGGCGACCTCCACTTGGGGCAGCGCGGCGTACTTGCTGCCTCTCATGCTCGTTTTTGTCGTACTCCCGTTGATCAGGGCTGCAAGGCCCGGCGAAATGTGGACTTTGCCTCCTACTTGGCTTGACCCTACGCAGAAGCTAAGACCCAGTCTCTCTGCCTCTCTGTTCATGAACAGAGCGACTCCTCGCAGTCGGACGCTTGGTGTTCCGCCTCCTCCGCATGCCAGAAATTGTGTGATGGGCATGGTACTTGGAGCCGACTGTGGGCTGGCTTCTGCTGTTGCCGCGACTGTCTCCGGTTTTGTGTTTGTGTTTATATGTGTGACTTGTGTAACGATATGTGTTATGATGCGTGTGTTTTGTGCGGTCCTTTGTGTGTTGGTAGTGGTTGTTGTTGTAGATGTAATGTTAATCATTGCTAGTGGGTGAGTTGTGATTGTTGTTATTGATGCAGTGGTTGTTGTCATTTGTGTGTTAGTGGTGTTTGTCAATTGCGTATTAGACATTGTTGTCGTTGTTGAGGTTATTGTTGGTGTTGATGTGTCAGTACTTGGGATTGGTGTTAGAACAGATGGTGATGTGGTCCTCCTTGAGGTGCTAGTGTCCGACTTGTTGGCCTTCGCCGCGACTAGGGCGACCTTGCTCGCGAATGCCAAGAATGGTGTCCTTGTAGCCGGTCTCCCCATGATGGTGTGGAGTATGGACTGGCTAAGCTGGATGTCGATCTTTTGTTCCAGCTCCATTCTGTCTTGGCAGAATCTTGGGCACTCGAAGAGCAGTTGCCATACTGTCTCGTCGCAGCTTGGGTCACAGACACACGAGGGACTATCTTTTAGATGGAAGCGGTGGAGATACGCTGACAACCCTCCATGTCCTGTAAGGATCTGTACATGGAGCGGTGTCAAGACTGAGTCTCTGAGTGTTCTTTTCGCCGCTAGGACGTCTGGGAAGAACACTTTTGTGACCGCTCCTGTACTCGAGGAGGGGCTTGTGGTTAGGTAATAACAGGTTCGATCGATCAGGTTAAGCTACGCTTGCCACGGTTGGTCCTTGGATGGGTGACCATCTTACGTACCGAGACCCCTCCGTATCTCGGAAAGGACGCTAAGCCGTGGGCCCAACTGCCATTTGAAGACCTTTGACAGTTGTAACCGGCCGTCACAAGCCCGAAAGCCTGACAACCAGCCTTTCCAAGGGGTATCGTGTTACCCATTAAGTGGATTGTAGAGGTCAGCTAGGCAGTCGCTCCATGTAAAATACTGGTATTCAGCTGCATACCGTTACACTGGAAGCCGACCCCAACGAAATAGAACTAAAATAGTTGGAAAAGGGCGAGGCAAATGATGATGATTAGTGATTCGTTATTGTAATGATTCAAAGTTAGTAAAAAGTAAAAAATGAAGAAATGACTGTTGTAATCGTCGGGCTATTTTGATTACGCAATGGTCTTCCTCAGATTAAATAATCTCTCTTAATTAATTTTTGAATAATCTCGGATAATTCTTGTTCTTGAAAAAGAAATGTTTCCTTTGACAAAGGATGTCTATTGACTTTATAACAAAGTTTACGTTTACAAACGCTTGGACATCGCTTAGAAACGTCAAATTGTAACTCACACTCGCGAACACCCACAAAATGTTCTCCGAAACGATATTTAGTACCTACGTCGTGTATAAAATACCGAACTTTTCTAGTACCGTTAAAAATCTTACACTCGCTGTTTCGGTTTACAATACTTTCCGCCAGGGGCGCTTTTTACGTTTTCATACATTTATTACTCGATACAGAAACGTGATAGTATCGTTTTCTTTATGATAAAACTCACACTTGACGTACAGTACTTGTGTTCCTAAGGACGCGAAAAAATCGCGCGCGTTGGTCAGTACGACGCGCCCACCGCACCGGCTCGTAGTGTGCGGACGTGCTGCATACTCAAGGCCGTAAAGGCTCGTACAAACCAAAGCAATATCGCGGGTGCGGCGACAGACACTGCGACCCGTATCGCGCCCGCGATATCGCACTGGTTTATACGAGCCATAATAAAACATTGGAATAATCAGTAAGTTCTGGGCATAAGTAGGTATTTCGGTGGAGTTTATGATAAAAAGTAAGTAAACATTAAATGGGTTTAATTTGAGAAAATACAATACAAAAAACATGCTATTTAATTAATAATTATTATAATTTTTCATGACATTTCCTTAAATAATTGTATGGCGTCAAAAATTTGCCTTATAAAATAATATAGTTCATTATTCACGTCCACACTGCACGAAGAGTCAATACTCAACGTCTTTTTTTTTGTCAGTTCCAAGTGAATTTTTACGACGTGTTCGAACACTGTTGAAGGCGAGAAAAAATCGTCCTAGGTGTTTTATTCCCCCGCGATTTTATTACGTCCGTGCGTAATTGCTAATTGTTCTACCGTGAAGTTTTCTCAGAAATTGTTTTATTAGAGTAGCGTTGCGCTGTCGCGTCGCGCCTGTTTGTGCGAGCCTTAATTTTAAGTAGTCGGCATCCAATCGTTACAAAAATAGGTCACTTTGAGTTTGTAATATGGTTCCATCTTGGCATGACGGATCACGACGCCAGACCCCATGTCTTGCGTCGCGCGTCGTGATCTGTCGGGACCAAGTGTTTTATTTATTGGGATGTAAAAAGCTATAAAATTGTATCAGCACTTTAAAATAATATTACATCTGCAATTTAATATTATCACTTTAATAAACAAGCTTAGCTTTAAAATTAATTGAGTAAACTATAAAAATAATTATTTGCACATAACATAGAAACATAAAAAGGAACCTACATAATATTGATTATGTTGTATATAATTTCATTTAAATCTAAATTGGAACAGTGGGACTCCCTATGTACGCATAATTTTACTCCATTCATCCTCAAACACATCACATTCAGGGTTGGCAGTCATAAGGGCGTTTAGCATCTTTGACCGAACGAGCGAAGCGTTTCTGCTTTAAGCCGACGTTCTCACGGACGTAATAAAATCGCGGCGATTTTTTTTCGAGCACTTGATTTTCAACGCTCTGCTTAGCGCCGAGAGTTGAAAATCCAACAGTGTGTTTTTTCAACGCGCTGGGGCGAGAGTGCGTCCTAGCGCGTTGGATTCTCAACGCTCGGCTTAACACCGAGAGTTGAAAATCCAGTGCGTGATTAAATCCCGCCGCGATTTTATTACGTCCGTGCGAACATCGGCTACGTCTGGCAAAATTTGCTTTCGGGTGTCAGTTTCTTGGTATTCCGCTACAAGTCGTATTTTACAACCGATCTGGATGAAACTTGGGATACAGATTTTACGACTATAAAGATTTTTTTCGTCATCGGGGATTTTTGATTGGAGGGATACTTCCTCAAAAATGGGCAAATATGGGCTCAGAAGTTCCAGTTTCGATGGTTCTTTTTTTATTGATTAAGGTTTTCAGTTAATTAGATAGTAACTTTAAATTGGTGTCATAAAAATTTTGTGAAGAGCTGATGAAGATCTTTGGCGTGATGAGCAGAATTGCTCCTCAAAATGCAGTAAATTGCTCACTTTAAGATTTCTACCAGTGAAATCGGCCATTTTACTACTAGGTTGGAATTGGAGCACCTGGATTGAGACCACCTTCTCATCAGGAAATAAATACAACATTAAAACGAAGAAAATTATAAAACAAAACATAAACATAACATCACGCCTTGTTTCCCCGAAGGGTTGGGCAGAGGTGTCCCTGTAGCAGGCACACCCACATTTCGCCAGAACAAAATTAAAAAAACAATAACAATTTCTGAAAAACATTAAAATTTTAAAAAATGTGGTAAATATACGGAATATTTACCACATTTTTTTAAACAATTTTAAAGGTTTAGTATTACCTATAAAAAACTTTGTGCTCGTGAGGTCTACTGTTCGCAGAACTAATAGTTTAATTATGACAGACTGGGGGACTCGGCTCTGGCTAGAGTTTTGGATGACGGTTGCGCAAACAGATTTTGCCGACTCTGGCTAATTGACTCTGACGTTGTCCGATGTATTTGTCGGGCACAAATAATCCGCGGAAAAGGCCATGGAGCTCTGTGCAGTCTTTTTTTTTTTTTTTTTTATTTTTTTCTGTAGGGCATCTCGTAGCTGACCTCTGAGGTCATGACTACTTAACCGGTCAATCCTGTGGTTGCCTTAAGCTGCTACACTCAAAGCCTCCAGCCAGGGGCATACAAAACTAAGCTAAAAAGCTAGGTGAACGCTCGCTAAGGGCACCCCCTGTGGGGTACGAGCCTCGGCTTAGGGCGTCACCGGAGGGAGGACATCAAAGACGGGACGGGCTGGATCAAAGTTTTGATCATTATTATTAATCGGGGAATTTAAAGCTACGTGCACAGCTGAAACCACTGCTGGCACCTCGTTATCGAGCAAGGGTCGGGGAGGAGTATCATTTACTCGGGGGCGCGGTCGCGATCGCAAAGGACCTCGACGGCGAGGTCGGAATGACGGGAGGCGTCTGTGTCTGTGTATAGTACTAGTGGCCCTATTGCTCTCCTGGAGGAGGGTTATGGGGTCATCAGGGTCGGTGAGAATGTGCCTAGGTCGGCGGGTACGGCTAATCCTACTTGGGACATAACTGGCGGCCTCGACAACCAGAGGGTTGCGATGTTTGACCGCGGAATCGAAGTAACGCTTTGCAAGGCGTTTTAGAAATTGGTGGATCGTGGGAATTTTAAGGTCGAGATGGAGACTCTCGTTCCTAACATACCAGGGGGAGCCTGTGGCCCTGCGGAGGAATCGGTTTTGGAGCGTTTGCAACCTATGGATATGATGGGGTTTTGCATGAGCAAAGACGGCACCCGCATAAGTCATGATGGGACGAATACACGCTGTGTAGATTCGCAATTTGCACTTAAGTGACATCTTGCTGCGTGCGTTTAGGACGGAATGGAGCCTACCGAGAGCGAAAGCGGCTCGCGAACGAACCTTCTTTATGTGCTCAGCGAAAGTGAGATGGTGGTCGAGGAAAACACCTAGGTATTTGGCTCGCTTCTCCCAAGGGATCTGCTTACCGAACATAGTGAGAGGTCGGGGGAGGGGGTCTCTAAGCCTTGTGCGCGGTTTCGAGAAGAGAACCGCTTGGCTTTTTTCGGGATTGACTTCTATGCGCCACTTTCGAAACCAGGCAGCGAGTCGATTGACTGCGCCTTGGAGAGTGTGGGCGATATTGTCGGGGTATCTAGACCTAAAGTAGATGGCCGTATCGTCTGCGAACAGAGCGAAATGCGTCCTTCTACCTGGGTTTGGAATATCGCTAGTGAATAGCGTGAACATGAGGGGAGCTAGCACGGAGCCCTGAGGGACTCCTGCACGAATGGGGCGGGGAGAGGAAAGTGCTCCTTCAATGCGATAGCGGAATACGCGATTCGATAGATAGTCCCGTAAGATGAGTACGAGACGATCCGGCACGCCGAGTTGGTACAGCTTGTATAATAAGCCGTTGTGCCAGACTTTATCGAATGCTTTCGCAATGTCGAAGAAAACTGCACCCGTCAAAGAGCCGCGTTGGAAACCATCGCTTATGAACTCAATGATGCGGTGGGCCTGATGCACGCTAGAGTGCTCAGTTCGAAAGCCGAACTGTTCATTGGGGATGAGGCCCTTGGTCTCGGCGAAGTCTCTGAGACGCTTGTAAATAAGCCTCTCATAGATTTTTCCGAGAACCTTGAGCAAACTGATGGGACGGTAGCTAGAGGGCTCGGTACTGGGTTTACCGGGCTTTCTGATACCTATGACTGTGGCTTCTTTCCACGACTGGGGAAAGAAGTTGTTGCTTAAGGCACCATTGAAGATGGTAGTCAAAAGCATTATCAGGTGGGCAGGGAATAATTGGATCACCCTATTGGTGAGTCCATCTGAACCGGGAGCTTTACGAGCTTTAAGACCTTTGATAATGTCATGCACCTCGTCTGGAGCGACGGGAGGCAGTGGACAATCAGGGTCATCGACGGGAGGGAGAGAGGCTCTACGTTCGACTTCAGTGTCGACCTTTAGGAGGTGAGCTTGGTCTACTGGCAGGGAGCTGGGTGAGCATTGGGCCTCGAGGGTGTCGGCCAGGCATTCTGCCTTTTCAACGTCCTCGAAGGCTATGGTCTTGTCGAGACGGGTCAGGGGGGGCATGGAGGAAGATTGAGGGGATCTGAGTTTCCTCTGAAGTTCCCAAAATGCCAGATGGTTGGGCTCTAGTTCGCCGAGCATCTTGTCCCAGCCCGCGTCACGCAGCTCCTGTATGCGTGTCTTTACAGATCTCTGTAAATAGCGCATATGGGCTTTGTTTGCGGGGCAGGGGAAGCTGCTGTAGGCACGGACGGCCGCGTTCTTCTCAGTCAGTAATGCACGTACATCGTCCGGCAAGCTCCAGTGACGGTCGTCCGTCACTGTAACCTCCCTTGAACATTCGTTCAGGACGGTTTGTACGTGATTAGTGAGTGTCTGTGCAGTCGATACGTCCGCGTAAGGTGTTACAGGCTACCGTGAGCTGATCAATGCCTCTTCTCACCTCCGCCGAGTTAAAGCAAGGAAGCAACGTTCCTTAAAGATAAAAAATAAAAAAAATAAAAAAAATAATAATATATAAATATTTTTATTTCACATAAACCTACATGGGCACTTATGAAACGTCGGAAGCTAGGTGCACGGTTCCAATTGGTCGTTTCCTATGGAGAAGAGCTGGCAAGAAACTCCATGGTTACTCTTTTAAAAATAATTGGCTTTTACAATTCTTTCAAATAACAGTGTGACTAGGTATGGGAGGACAGTGTAGGTCTTTCAAAAGATACTTCAGAAAATAGAAAATGGACAACAAATCTACAGTCCACTAAGCCTACAGCGTTGTCACATTCACAAAATAGAAAAGAATCTATACAAAAGATATATAAATTATTAAAAATAACAACCTATTTTAATTAAACGCTATTACATGATTGCTATTACAACTGTAACAAATCTGAATAATTATCATGTGCACAAAAGCCACTAACTAGTAAAGAGTTGAAATTAACTCGTAGGTATACAGGGTGACTGGAAAATAGTGGCGGAGCCATTAAGGGGAGGTAGTCTAGGGTTATTCCGACAGATATCACTATGAGACCTACCGTCCTTACTTAACCCTTTCCAAGATATTCCTACTTAAAGAGTGTAACAATTATATAATAATATAATAATAATATAATAATAATATAATAGTAAAAATATATAATATTTTCAAATAGTAATAAATCCTAAAAAAAAAAAAAAAAAAAAAAGGGATTTTGGCCTACTTTTTTTTGTTTAAAGATGTTCTAAATAAGTAATATTAATTGTTAAATTTCCGCAACTGTCATTATTTTATGCAAAAACTGCTAAATAAAAACGGAAAATGTAAAAAAAAAAAAAAATACTTTGATGGCTGATAAAACATCAATTTTATTTAAAAAGTCACCTTTTATTATTACGTACAAAATAATTAAAAAACTTCTACGTTTCGTTCACTTTCGAATGAGATATTAAAGTCCAAAATCGGTTAAGGAACAACGAAGATATGGTCAATGGAAAAAACCCGTAGAGCCCGTGTAGAGCCCTTTGTTCCGAGAACAAAGGACTAGGTCGACGCGCACGAGTCGAGCTTGCCCCTCCGCCCTCCCTCTTGCTCAGTCCGCTCTTATGGTTTACTGTGTTCGGATGTGCTTACTTTCTCTCAGTTTTGATTTTTCTAACGACTTGGCTTTTTCCTGGACTTTTGTATTTGATTCTCTTCCCGACAACTTGGACTGTGCCCTGTTTTCTGTGACTCCTTATGATTTGGCTGTGTAGTTTATCGGACCAATAATGGCAGGAAGAACATCGTTTAGTAACGAAGAATATGCAGATATTCTTTTTTATTACGGACCTGCCAGAGGAAACGCTGAACAAGCTCGTCGTGAATATTGCGAAGTATTCCCTAATCATCGACTGCCTGATGCCCGCGTATTCTCCCGAACCTTCCGGCGGGTACGAGAGCGCGGAACCGTCGTAAGATACCAAGGTTAGACAAAGTTATTATTATTAAAGAATGTTCAAACCAGAGATTTCTTGTTGTAAAATCTATTTGGAAGATACTTTTTGTTAGGTTTTATGTCATTAATAATGTCGATAAAAAGATATTCGAAATTTAATATGCTTGTAACTTGACGTTTGAATAGCAACCATCGTACAATGTTTTCTGAGTCTTTCTTTTCCTTTCTTATTTCCCTATTTCCACGAACGTGATTCTTCATATCTATTATCATACCTATTACAATCACAACACGTTATCAGCACGAAGCTTTGTATATTTTATCTACGATCGAATTTAAAAGGAGATTGGTGGTGAAAATATGTCGTCTGCAGTTTCTGGTATGTCACTAAATGGTATTCCGATACTTTGTAATAGAGAAGGATACACTGTGTGGAAATTTAAAATGAGAATGCTATTAATCCATGAAGGATTGTGGGAAACCATAAGCGGAGTAGTTGTCGAAGGCAATAAGACGGCCGACGATGTACGGAAGGATGAAAAGGCTCTTTCTAAAATATGCCTTACTGTGGATGGCGCTGCTATTTCGGTTGTTCGACCAGCTAAGACCGCAAAGCAAGCGTGGGATGCTCTTATGAAATCCTACGAGGATCGAAGTTTGGGTCGTAAACTGTCGTTGGAACGTAAGTTGTACAGGTACACCTTATCTGACTTTTCTAATTTAGAAGCTTACATAAATGCAATAACTACAACAGCACTAGACCTGGCCGATATTGGCAAAACTATAGAAGATAGTTCTTTAGCAGCTATTATATTGGGAGGTCTAACGTCTCGCTACGAGCCTATGATAATGGCGCTTGAGAATGGGAGCGTTGAAGTCACAACAGATTTGGTGAGGACTAAGTTGTTGAGTGAAATGACGAAGGAGACTAAAGATGATGTGGCTGCGTTGAATGCTAACAGGCAGGTTATTTGCTATCGTTGTAAGAAGCCAGGGCACAAGAGTCCTAATTGTCCTCTCAAAAAGAAGGAGAAAAAGGCAAAGGCGAGTTGCTCTATAGAAAATTGTTCTAAAGATAAGGGAATGAATGTTTCTAGTTCAGGGAATATGGATGCATGTGTCACGGAATTGGCTTTGGATGGTGTCAAGGAATTGGCTTTGTCTGCACCAAGTATTCAGATGTCTGAGAAGTGGATTATCGACTCTGGTGCGTCTACTCACATGACTCCACATGCTGAATGGTTTAATAGTTACCGACCCTGTGATGGGAAGATAACTGTAGCAAATGGTAAAAGTTTGCCGGCTGTGGGTTTAGGAGATGTTGCTATTGACACAAAAACCGATTTCAAGAAGATTAAAAATGTTGTACATGTTCCTGGCCTAGATTGTAATTTACTCTCAGTCAAAAAGGCAGTAGAGAAAGGTTTCTCGATTGTTTTTGATACGAATGGCTGTAATTTTTATTATTCTAATGATGTTTCTTTTATAAATGATCCTGTTTTACATGGTTCTATTTGTGGTGGATTGTACACTTTAGATTGTACAGTAAAACCGCAAGGTGTTTCAGCTTATAATGTTCACACTAATTTGTCCCAGTTTCAGCTTTGGCATAAGCGTCTAGGACATCTCTGCCGTATTGGTATGGATCTACTCAAAAAAGGTCTAGCTGTTGGTGTTGAGTATACTGAGGTTGACAAAGAACCATGCGTACCTTGTGTAGAAGGTAAGCAGGCCCGGAAGCCTTTCAAAGGGATAAAGTATAAGAAGGCTTCGTCACCATTAGAATTGGTCCATACGGACGTTTGTGGTCCCCTGACCACTGAATCTTTTAAAGGTAATAAATACTTTATTATTTTTGTAGATGATTATACACGCTTTATATCCCTTTATTGTATGTCATCTAAGACAGAAGTTCAGAAGTATTTTTGTGCTTTCCAAGCACTTGTTGAGAGACAGACTGGCAGCAAGATTCAAACCCTTCGGTCAGACAATGGTACTGAGTATGTCAACAAGGAGCTGACAGATTATTTGCAGGCTCAAGGGATTCGACATGAAACCTCTGTACCATACAGCCCTCAACAAAATGGGGTAAGTGAACGTTGCAATCGTAGTATTGTGGAGAAGGCCCGTTCCTTGCTAGCACATAGCTCTCTGTCGAAAGCTTTTTGGCAGGATGCTGTTGAGACTAGTGTTTATTTAAAGAATAGGTCACCTCATCGTGCACTTGATGGTAAGACGCCATATGAAATGTGGTGTGGTAGTAAACCCGACCTGTCTCATTTAAAGGTGTTTGGTTGCCGAGCTTTAGTTCACGTGCCTTCATGTCAGAGAACTAAGCTTGACATGAAAACTTCTGAACATATCTTTGTTGGATATTCAGACGATCCAAGGAGTTATTATTTCCGTAGCGCGGAAAACCCTCGGAGGTTGATTAAGTCACGGGATATTACGTTCTTTGAAAATAATTTTTCAGGATTGAAGGATAAATCTGTTCAGCCTGAAGTTGTTGTGAGCCCTAATGTCATTAATCTTTTTTCACAAACTTCTTCAGATACCACATCGCCACAGGAGATTTCTATCTCATCTGCTTCTATTTCTTCACCTACTTCAGAAAGTGTGGACATGGAGGTAGAGCAAATTGACGATTTTGTGGACGCGACTGATGAAGCTGGTGGGGTTGGCGACACAGAGTCTCTACATTCAGGTGAACAACGTGATCTGTCCTTGGTTCCTTCAGATGAACCCAACGATGTATGTCCTGAGAGAAGATATCCTAATAGAGTACGTAAACCTCCAGATTATTATTCATATGGCACTCACGGTGTTGATTTGTTGTGTGATGATCCGAAAAGTTATCGTGAAGCTATTAATAGCGATGATAAAGATAACTGGATTTCCGCAATGAAGGATGAGTACAATGCCTTATTGAAAAAGCAGACTTGGACATTAGTGGATAAACCAAATAAAAAGGTTATACCGTGTAAATGGGTATTCAAGGTAAAGAGGGACGCGAACGGTGCAATAGTTAAGCATAAGGCGCGACTAGTTGCGAAAGGTTTTAGTCAAGTTTGGGGGACTGACTATAACGAGACTTTTGCCCCTGTAGTTCGAAATTCATCTCTACGTACGCTTATAGCGTTGGCGGCAGAAATGGATTTAAAGATCCAACACATGGATGTTGATACCGCATTCCTCAATGGGGACTTAGAGGAGGAGGTGTACATGCAACAGCCTGAGGGATTTGCTGAGCGCGGGGCAGAAGGTAAAGTCTGTTTGCTCAGAAAATCAATTTATGGTTTGAAGCAGGCAGCTCGAGCCTGGAATATCAAATTGCATCAAGTTCTATCGAAAATTGGCTTTGCACGAACATCTGCGGAATCATGTGTTTACTTGAAAAAGTTTGGTAATGAAATCATAATACTTGCAGTCTATGTTGACGATCTAATTGTCTTTTACAAAGAAAAATGTTTGTTTGACGCTGTCAAAAATGACTTAGAAAAATTTTTCTCGCTAAAAGATTTAGGTGCATTATCATATTGTTTAGGCATAAATATTAACCGTGTTGACGATAAAATCATGGTCAGTCAGAAGACCTTTATTCAGGCAGTGTTGGAGCGGTTTAATATGAGAGATTGTAAGGAGATGTCTACACCTTTGGAGAATAACAAGTTGGAGAAAGGTAATCCATCATCTCTTGGTGAATATCCTTACCAAAACTTGATAGGATGTTTAATGTACCTAGCTGTGAATACGAGACCCGATATAGCTTATGCCACAAGCTATTTAAGTCAGTTTAATAACTGTTACGATAAGAGGCATTGGTTGGCCGCTAAAAGAGTGTTACAGTATTTGAAGGGTACTATGGATTACTGTATTACTTACAGGAAAGTCGGTAGACGTTTGTGTGGATTCACGGATGCTGACTGGGCGAACTGTGTACATGACCGTCGGTCGTACACTGGTTTCTACTTCACGCTAGCGGGCGGACCTATTAGCTGGGAGTGTAAGAAGCAGCCGACGGTAGCCTTATCGTCTACAGAAGCTGAGTATATGTCCTTAACCAGTTCTGCAAACGAGGCTATTTTTCTCAGACGGTTAGTGTGTGACATTACTGGTTTTTCTGATAGGGTGTTGCTATACAACGACAGTCAAAGTGCACAGAAACTTGTGCTAAATCCAATCCACCACAATAGAACCAAACACATTGATACGAGATATCATTTTATTCGTGAAAAGGTTACTGAGGGTGTTATAAATATAAAGTTTATACCTACGGATAAAATGACAGCCGATGTTTTAACCAAGCCCTTAAGGCGCATAGCTCATCTTAGGTGCGTTGTTAATATGGGTTTAGTGATAAACAAGTAGAATAATCTTCTATTTATTTATTTTTCGTCGGTTTATATTTTGTATTTGTGTTTAGTCTGGTAGTAATGTTTTATTATTTTCAATTGTGTTTAGCATTACTACTTTATCTTTTTATTTCCATTAAGGGCGGATGTTGTAAAATCTATTTGGAAGATACTTTTTGTTAGGTTTTATGTCATTAATAATGTCGATAAAAAGATATTCGAAATTTAATATGCTTGTAACTTGACGTTTGAATAGCAACCATCGTACAATGTTTTCTGAGTCTTTCTTTTCCTTTCTTATTTCCCTATTTCCACGAACGTGATTCTTCATATCTATTATCATACCTATTACAATCACAACATTTCTCCATACAAAATGTAGTTCCTTCCTGTACAGGCCGCTCTACATTACTGCGCCGCCGCTAGTTTCCATACATGTGCTATAAAAATGTTTTGTTCTAGCACCAACCTAAACAATAGCCATGGTAGTAACACTTAATTATAAAAACTTTTTTGTTTTTAAGTGACGCAGGTAGACCTCGACTGGATGTTGGGGATGACGAAGAGGAAATTTTAAATATTTCCAAAGAAACCCTACGCTGTCTACACGAATGATAGCTCGCCGTATGGGACGCTCTCAATGGAAGGTGTGGTACACTCTTCACGAAAATGACCTCCATCCTTACCATTACACATCTGTTCAGGCCATAGAAGAAGGGGACCCTTTAAGAAGAATGCAGTTTTGCAGATTTTTAATAAATGCGGAAGTTGAAGATAGAAATTATCTCAGAAGAATTTTATGGACTGACGAGTCCAAGTTTGATAAGGACGGCATTACGAATTATCATAATGCTCATTACTGGAATGAACGAGCCATGGGTAATCCACACCTAAAAAGACAAAAAGGTTCACAGAGAAGGTTTAATCTGAAATGAAATGAAATGAAATGAAATGAAATGAAATGAAATTGTTTATTCTGTAAATAGGATATCGGAATCACTTTTACACGTCATATTAAAAAAAATAAAAATAAGCTAGGTGAGTTCGGCGTTTCCTATCTGACTACTCTGAGAAGAAAGGCCGAAAAAAACTCAGAGGTCACAGACTCTTTTAAAGTCCAGACATAATCTTGGTCAGGCCATATGAGGACCATGAAGATTGGTGTCTGAAATGGTCTTTTGAGGAAAGAACCACACAGATTTGAGTGGACCTGTCCAGTCAGTGCAAGCATTTGTCAGTAATCGTGGAGCTCAACTCGACGAACAATACCAAAGAAAGGACATTTGGGTAGGCCGCATAAACTACTCAAACTGCCAGACCATAATTAAAACTAACTGAAAAATGAAAATAATAATGATATCCACATAGTCCTCACATTCACAATAATTAATTAAAATACTACTTTACAAAGTTCATGTCATTTTGAATATAATTTTCAACAATGTCAATGTGTATATAAAACTGGTATATTTTCATGATTTTACAAAATAATTAAAATGTTAAGTTTTATCACAAGGCTTAGCAGAGCGAGCAGTTCAATCCCATGCTTTTTTATCTTCTAAATAATCAGAAATTTTATAATACCCTTTTTTACAAAGTTTGGTTTTAATACCGATTTTAAATCTATTAATGGGTAAGTTTCGAATGTCAATGGGAAGTTTGTTGTAAAAGCGTATACATTGACCCATGAACGAGTTGCCTACTTTGTGGAGACGTGTGCGATGCACAGCAAGATTGTGTTTATTCCTGGTATTTAAACTATGAATATCGGACATTTTCTTAAAATTTGATATATTTTTGTGTACATACAATAGGTTTTCAAAAATATATTGTGAGGCTACAGTCAGAATATTTATTTCTTTGAATTTTTCTCTAAGGGAATCTCTTGGACCTATGTTGTATATGGCTCGAACAGCCCTTTTCTGTAGAACAAAGATAGTATCAATGTCCGCACAGGTTCCCCAGAGAAGAATCCCATATGACATAAGACTATAAAAATAACTAAAATAAACAATTCTGGCTGTATCCACATCAGTTATCTGTCTAATTTTTTTAATAGCATAGGCGGCCGAACTTAGTCTTCCTGACAATTTTTCTATGTGTGGGCCCCATTGTAATTTACTGTCAATAGTGATTCCAAGAAAAACTGTCGACTCAACAGGGTCCAACTCTGTTCCATTTACTTGAACATTGGTAGATAGCTGCCTGACATTTGGCATTGAAAATTTAATGAGTTTATTCTTTTTTTCGTTTAGTAGAAGATTATTTACATTAAACAAATGCACTACTTTAGAGAGTGCATCGTTAACTTGTTCAAAGTTGACTAACTGACGTTTGATTTTAAAAATGAGCGAAGTGTCATCTGCGAATAATACTATCTTGTGATTATCCCTTATGTGATAAGGTAAATCATTTACATAAATTAGAAATAAGAAAGGCCCAAGAATTGAACTCTGCGGAACGCCCATGGTGACCGCAGATCCTGCAGATTTCTTGCCATTAACATCGACCCTCTGGATTCTGTTGTTCAGATAAGAAGTCAGAAGGTCAAGAGCCTTGTCCCTCATACCATAGTGGTACAGTTTCCTGGTGAGTGTATCATGATGTACGCAATCGAAAGCCTTAGACAAATCGCAGAAAATGCCAAGAGCATCTTGCGACTCCTCCCAGGCCTCGAATATGCTCTTCAGTAATTCCACGCCCGCGTCTGTAGTTGAACGACCCTTTGTAAAACCAAACTGTTTCAGATGAAGTAGATTATATGCATTGAAATGTCCTAACATTTGTTTTAAAATTAATTTTTCAAAGATTTTGCTCAAAGTAGGTAATATTGAAATAGGGCGAAAATTTGTGGGATCAGTTGTGCTGCCAGATTTGAACAGTGGAATCACTTTGCTAAGTTTCATCAGATCAGGAAATACACCAGATGCAATACAGGAGTTAAAAACGACTGCTAAAAAGGGTGAAATTACGTCAATTATTGAGGACACGGTATGTACTGATAATCCCCAAAGGTCAGCAGTTTTTTTTACATCAAGATTTTTAAAAGATTCTATAATGTCTTTAGCAGTAATAACTGTGAATTCAAAAAGTTTGTCACATTCTGGTACACATTCTTTAAGTATTGAGTAAGCAGAAGTAGAGGACGACGATGACAGAGTTTTGGTTGTTAAAATAGGAATATTAGTGAAAAAATTTTCAAACTCAGTTGCCACCTCCACGTCTGCCTTAATATCTACATCATTAATTTTTAGATGGAAGTCACGATTCCGTACGGTCGTTCTTCCCGTTTCTGAATTAATAATATTCCAAGTTGTTTTAATTTTATTTCCAGAAGATTTTTTTTGTTTTTAATATGTATGGCTTTTGCTGAGGAACAGGCTCTTTTAAACATTTTTTAATATTTCTTAACAAATTCTTTAAAAGTTTCATCATAGTTATATGTTTTGTCATGATACAATTCAAATAACCTCTGCCTACTTTTGTAAATACCTGGTGTTGCCCAATCACTGAATATAATACGGTCACAAACAGGCAATGTTTTTGAGGTGAAAACCTTCCTAAACTCACTATTGATGAGGTTAAATAGTAAAGTGTAAGCTTGATCCGGGTCATTTTGATAAGGCAAACCGGGTAGTTTTTCCATTAAATTATTCTTAAATTGGCCTAAGCGACTTTTATTTACAGGAATAAAACTCACAAGTTTTCTTTGTGCTCTGACTGTTTTCTGAGGGAAAGTGACTAACTGGCCACAGTGATCAGAGTCTAACTCATTTATAATTAAATGGCTAGAAGGTTTTAAGTTTGTAAAAATATTGTCAATACAGGTAGCACTAGTGGCAGTTATTCTAGTCGGCTCAAAGAATATATTGTACAAATTACATGACTTTAATAAAGTTATAAATTTATTTACTACAGCAGATTTTTCCAGTATATTAATGTTGAAATCTCCACAGACTACAACTGTTTTATTACTGTTACTGTCTAAATGTGTGGATGGGTATAATTAATAACCGCTTGATTGGACCACATTGCCTACCGCAAAACCTCGATGGGGTTGAATATGAAAATTTTCTGAGGAATGTATTTTTTTAATTAATGGGAGATGTGCCACTAGAAACGAGGCAAAACATGATATTCATGCATGATGGCTGTCCGGCGCATTTTAGGCTAGCTGTGAGAAGTTGGCTAGTCTAACACTTCCCCGACCGATGGATAGGTAGAGGTGGTCTAATACCATGGCCGGCACGTAGCCCCGACCTCACACCCATGGACTTCTTCGTGTGGGGTCGAATGAAAACGTTGGTTTATGCTACTGACGTCCCTGTACCAAACGTTGAAGACTTGCGCATCAGAATAATCAACGCAGCGCAGGAAATACAAAGGGAGCTTACAGACTC
This sequence comes from Omphaloscelis lunosa, assembly GCA_916610215.1. NCBI lineage: Eukaryota > Metazoa > Arthropoda > Insecta > Lepidoptera > Noctuidae > Omphaloscelis > Omphaloscelis lunosa. The sequence goes on from OU744249.1 coordinate 23,260,091, forward strand.
AAGGGTTGTAAAAACGGGTGTCGTAAGAAGAGCACGAGCTTGTATCTTATATATATAATATATAAAAATGAATCTGTAAGGTCCCGTAGTAGTTGGTACCTTACACTTGTAGCTTTAAGTAAGAAGTGGTAAGTCAGTACTTGGAGTTAGGCGAGTTGATGTAAACACACACAGATTCGGTAACACTAAAGGTTTATTAGAGTACCGATCACAACAAAGTAAAAGTGGGTTGGATGCTAATCCGCGGTGTTCGCGTAAGTATGTAATTCGTCAACTAACTTAAAATCATATTAACCATTGTTTTAAATACCAAAGAGAAAAGTAGGTTGCTGCGTTTGCAGCCTGACGGAATGTACGTAAACCGTACATGCTCCCGAGGGAAAAGGCGGGATGAGCATCCAGTACATAAAACGTTTTAAAGTAAAAATTCCAAAACGCAATAATAAAAGTATAGACCGTATAAAAGTAGGTTAAGTAAGTAAAAATATAAAAGTAAGACATCCCAGAACGTCACAATAAAAAGTAAAGACAGTAAAGTAAACATTAGTAAGTAAGTAAAATTAAACATGTACACATAAAAACAATAAGCTTTACTGCTCCTCAAAGTGAAACAGTTGTTTCGGCCTCGCGTCGCTGTATAGTGGCTCCGGCGGTGTCGAATGGCGTATTTCTTGCATCTCGATTTCGACTTTGTTGTCGATTCCTGTAGGTTGTCTTGTAGGTGGCCTTTTAGTTTTCTTATGCCATAGTCTCCTAATCCAAATGTAGACAGCAAACGAAGCAGCTCCTCCCAACAGCAGAGAAGTCACAGAGTAGAGATATATGTCGTGACTCGATATATCTATCCCTTGTGGTAGTCTTTCCTGCTCTTTCTGCTGAATTATTTGCTTATCTATGTTTCTGATATTTATTGCAGATGTATCCAGTTCTGTCATATTCAGCTGTGCGTTTTTCCAACTTAGATCAAATAAATTGTTGATAGTCGTGTTAAGTGTAGGTACTTCAATATCCGCCTCCATGTGAAATTTGCTTCCTAAGTGGTTATAGGTGAATATTGTCGCATCTTTCTTTTGTAGTATGCATTTTGGTTTCAAGGCAATCACCCCAGTACCGTTGATGACTGCTGGCGTAACTTGATCGCTACATATGACGCGCATCAGCTGTCTGTCGCATAATGTAAACAACCACCAGTTAGGTTTATGTAATTGGATCCAAGTTTCTTTGCAAGTTACATCATTGATGACGCAGGATAATGAAGTTTGTTGACTGAATACCTTGGCCTCGCAAGGTGCGTCCTTGTCTTGTAAGCTAAATACCGGCTGACGTGAAATGCATGTGTACTCGTCTTCTCCGTATGGCGTGCATTGGCGCATGTCTTTAATAATAAAAAATAATAATAAAAATGTTTATTTTCTTCCACAAATAACACTTATTAACTATAACTTAAAAACGGAAAAAAAATAATTATGATGTAGGACAATGTTCATTTGTGGGAGACTGGTGCCTAAACTAGAAGTTTTGACTGCCTAAAGTCTTGCTCTTCCATAGTGATGTACGAATTTTTCACGAAGTTTATGGCGATATAATTGGAGAAAGGCTGCACGATTCTCAATTGTCCTTGTTTCTGGAATGGTATAGGTATTACCCGGTATATTTTGTAGTCCTCATCGCTCAAAAGTGGAATATGCAATTCGAAAAGTAGAAAGTTGTTTGTAATCCGAGCCTTGACATGGATTAGTTCGTAGATGTCACGGAAATCTTTTTGTATGTCCTTTATCGGTAAGGCTAGTCCCTGTGGAAGTTTTCCAGAGATGATGTTCAGCTGTTCTATTATTTGAGATGCAGGAAACAAGTGTGTATCCAAATGACCTCGATAAATGTTGGCGAGAGCATTCATTAGCATTTCTTGAATTCTATGCAAGTCGCTCAGAATTAAAGTTGATGATAAAGCAGCAGTGTTCACGTCATTTGCTGTGTATAAAATTTGTGCTCTGTTCTCAATTTTTGTGATTATGTTGCAAGTCTGATTTATGTAGGTTTGTATTGCGTGGAATTGTTTGTCCATAAATTCCGTATTGTTTTTAATTACATTGTTTTCAGCCTCTATGATCAAAGTTTGATTCTTCATCAACTGTAACAAGTAATTATCGTTGATTTGCAAGTTTTGGATATCCTTCTCGTACTTTTGCGCAAAGTCTTCATCCAAAACCCCGAAAAGTGTTCTGGCTAATTTTCCGATTCCATCAAAGTAGCCTCGTTTTTGTCGCGAATGCTGAGAAAGTAACATAGTGTTATAATTCTCAAGGTGATGCATTTCATGACGTAGGTGTCTGACAACTGCTTCGCATGGTGTAAACTCGTGCGCGATTCTTTGACAGAGTTTATCAATTTGGTTTATGTAGTCGTTCATGTTATTCGCAGCTTGCCAGTAGGACGTTAGGTTGTAATAGATCAGTAGAGTCCATTCATCATGTATAAGTTGCAGTTTTCCGGCTTCATCGAAATAAATAGGTTGATTGTTGGTTATAGAGGTCACCTTATAGTTGTTTGTTACTGGTGACGATTGTGCAGTTCCTAACATTCCTATTAAAGTTATAAGAGCGAAAGTCAGGAAACTGTACTTGTTGGTTCGCGTGCTCCTTTTTCTTCTTTGGTTTTCAGTTATTGTATCTTCTTCTCTTTTGTTATTTGTTGTTTCTTCGGTAGGTAGCAGTGTTTCTTGCTGTGGTAATGGAGTTAGTTTAACAGTGGGTCGTTTTATCACTCCAGTTTTTGTTTTAAGGGTGGCCACTCGTACTAGACCATCCTTACCGGGATGAGTTTCCATCACTCGTCCCATGGCCCATTTGCCAGGAGGTAAGTTTGTTTCCTTGATTAGGACCACGTCGTTTAGTTTGAGGTTTTGTACAGTTCTGTTCCACTTGCTTCTAGACTGTAAGGTGTTCAGGTAGTCATTGGACCAAGCTTTCCAGAATTGATCCAGCATGTGCTCCGTTAGTTGCCAACGTTTTCTCAGATCCATCTTTCTGTTGTCAGGCTCCGGTTGAGGTAGAGACAACGTAGCACTGCCAGTTAGAAAGTGGCCAGGAGTGAGAGTGCTGTAAACTTCCTCCGGATCTTCTGTTAGCTGACATAGAGGCCTCGAGTTTAGGCAGGCTTCTATTTTCGCTAGTAACGTAGTGAATTCTTCCCAGGTCAGTTTTTGATCCCCAAGAACCCGCTTCAAGTGGTGTTTTAATGATTTGACGGCTGCTTCGAATATCCCCCCCGCACTAGGCCAAGCAGGGGCGTTGAAGTGCCAATGAATTTCTAGTTTCCCAATCTCGTCAAAGAACTCAGGAGAGAGTAGCTTCTTGAAGTTACTGAAATCCTCTCTCAGTACTTTGGATGCTCCAACGAAGTTCGTGCCGTTGTCTGAGTACATGTGAGCAGGCGTTCCGCGCCTCGCGCACATTCTCTGAAGGGCCGCAATAAACGCTTCCGTGCTTAGTTCTGAGACTAATTCGATATGTACAGCTTTCGTAGCCATACAGACGAAGACCGCGATGTATGCTTTTGAGGTCTTCACTCCTCTTCCTTTGTTAAGTTTCACGTCTACGTGACCAGTAAAGTCAACACCAGTGTGAGTGAATGGACGGCTTGGTGTTACTCTTTGTTTTGGCAGATCGGCCATTAGTTGAGCATTGTCCGTAGAATTGTAACGATGACATTTCACACAGCGTCGTATTCTTCCCTTTACCGCCCGATTTCCAGAGACTATCCAGTATCGTTGCCGTATGTAAGTAAGGGTCAGACGGGCTCCTCCATGAAGCGTCATCGAATGTGCTTGGTCGATCAGTAGTTCAGTGAAGCGGCTGGAGTAGGGTACCACTGCGGGATTCTTCATATTTGCAGGAAGATCAGAGTGCTGTAGTCTTCCGCCTACGCGAATGATTCCCTTGCTATCCAGATAAGGTTTGAGTTTGTAAATGTTGCTTTTTGGTGACACAGTTTTATTTTGTTTCAACTGTTTGTGTTCTTGCGCAAACTCGCTTTGTTGAACATATTTTATTATATATTCTGCTGCGTATTGTAGGTCAGTTGTTGTTAGGTAAGTAGCGCTTGGTCGTAATTTTTGCTTTAGTGATGCAATATATCGCACAATTCGAGCAGTAATTCTTATTACTGAAGTCAGCGAACTGTGGTTCTTCAACAACTTGTAAACAATATTTTCAGTGTTGTAGTTTTTCGAACTGACGTCATTGGGTTCGACCCTGTTTGCTTCGCTTGTAGTAAAGTGGCAATTCACATTATGAGGTGTTTCTGTTTCTGCAAAGTTTTTCAGAAACATAGGTCCGTTCCACCATAAGTTGAACTTGACTACTTTGCTCGGTAGCAAGCCTCTCGAAGCGCAGTCAGCTGGATTAAGTTCCGATCGTACATAACACCATTGTTGAGGTGGAATTACGTCTTTTATTTTCCCCACTCTGTTAGCTACGTATCTTTCCCATCTTGAGAGGTCTCCCTGAATCCAAGCTAGCACCACCTTGGAGTCACACCACCCATAAGCTGATATCTCATGCTCCGTTAGTGATTTCTTCACTTTTTCCATGAGTTGGGAGAGTAGTAGTGCTCCGCATAGCTCAAGTCTGGGCAATGAAGTTTTTTGAGTAATCGGCACTACCCTAGTTTTTGATACTAGTAATGTGATCCTTGGGTCGCCCTTTTCGTCGATTACTCGGCTGTATATGACGCAAGCGTATGCCTTTTCGCTTGCGTCACAAAATCCATGTAGTTGGATATTTTTCTGCGTACTGCCAATCCATCTGTTTATTTTAATGTTTTTAATTAGATGTAGTTCTTTGTTTAGATGCCGCCATTCGTCTTGTAACTCAGTAGGTAGTTCAGCATCCCAGTTTATTTTAGTTAGCCACACCCTTTGGAATAGTAGTTTAGCTGACACAGTTATAGGCGCCAGCCAACCCAAGGGGTCGTATAGTTTGGATATTTGTGATAGCAGGTTTCTTTTAGTTAGTGGTTCGTTGTTGTAGTCGTCTATGGACCAGTTGAATATGAAAACGTCATCTTTTGGATTCCAACTCAACCCCAACGTTTTCATTGATTCGTCGCCTCTAAAATCAAATGTACTTTTCGATATTTGATCTTCGTCTAAGTGTCGTAGAAGCTCAGGATCGTTGCTTGACCATTTTCGCAGATTCATTCCGCCTCCCTTCAGTAGTTTTATGATCGATGTTTGAATTTCCTTTGCTTGTTTTGTAGAGTTGTGGCCGCTGATTAGGTCATCGACGTAGAACTGATTTAGCAATATTTCAGCGGCCTTTGGGTATTTGTGGCCGTCATCGATAGCAAGCTGTTTGAGTGTTCGCATTGCTAGCCATGGAGCACTTTTTGTCCCATATGTTAATGTTTGCAGTTGATATTCTTGTAAATTGTCTTTTGGTTGCTTTCTCCATAGGATCTTCTGTAGATGTTGTTGATCCGGATGACACCATATGGAACGGTACATTTTTTCAATGTCCGCTGTGTAGACGTATTTATAGCCACGCCATTGTAATATCAATGCTTGGATGTCCTTTTGCAGATTAGGACCTTTTTCCATTACGTCATTTAGGCTACATCCACCCATGGTCTTCTGGGAAGCATTAAAAACAGCTCGTAGTTTTGTTGTTGTTGATTGTTCTCTCAGTACTCCATGATGCGGTAAGAAGATTGCATCTTTGGCGGGTGTCGTGTTTGAAAGCTTCATGTGACCTAAATCAATGTACTCGCGGATGAAATCTTTGTACATTGATGCAAGTTTAGGGTTTCTGTCGAATTTTCTTTCCAGTTGTATGAATTGAGAGATTGCGATCGACTTTGAGTTTCCCAATTTTTCTTCATAACGAGGAATCAGTGGCATCTTTACAATGTATTTTCCGTCGCGATCTCTTTCAGTAGTCATTTTGTAGTAGTTTTCGCACCAGTCGTCTTTAGATGTGTCCTCAGTGTTCTGAATGATGTCTTCTGTCTCCCAGAATCTCTTTAAGTCGTTCAGGTCGACAAGAGCGACATGGCAGTTAAAAGTTTCTAGCTTGCCGCATAAAATCCATCCTAAACGGGTTTGCTGAGCTGTCGGCGTTTGGGCATCTCCCTTTAGGACCCCCTCTAATATAACTTGCGAATAGATATCCGCTCCCAGCAGCAAATCCACGCTCCTTGATAAGTTGAAGTCAGGATCCGCTAGTTTCAGACCTTGTAGCTGAGGCCAGTTTTCTTTTTTAAATGTTTTGTTAGGTAAGTTGTTCGTGATCCTTTTCATTATTAGAGTGCTGACTGAAAATGCAAAGTCAGTGCATCTTGATTTACACTCTAATTCTAGTCGTCCTTTACAATCTCCCGAAATCGTACCCACGCCGGAAATTGTAGCGTTCATCCTTTTTCTAGGTAAAGTAACCGTCATGAGAAGCTATAAATTTTGTAAACAAGTGTTCAGGAGTTCACAACATTTGGACCAACAAAAAAAATGAATTTGTTTAAGATTTAATAAATTATTAAGTAACAAATATTGATTAACATATATTATTTAAGAATAATTATTCGTCAGATTCAGATGTTTCCATTTCTGTGTCAGAATCAGTGACATGTATCACGAAGCTGTCTACAGTTTTATCAATCATCTCATCGATTTTGGAATAAAAATTATCGTCTTCCTTGATAACATGCTCCACACAACGCTTCCAATTTTCCGAAGTAATCTGCTGCAGTCCCTCTTGTAATCATTGTTTTACCTCGTCAAGTTTAAAATTTGTATTTTGTTTACAATCCCTGCGACGGACGCGTTCCGGTACCAAGAAACACAAACGATAGCGCTTTGCGTCGTTAAAATATGATCCGACTAAATTAAATAGGTTGTTACTTTCATATAACCCGTCTATATTTCATGTCGATTGAATATGGTCAATTTATTATTATCTCGCAGTATAAAATGTTTACTTAGTAAAAGATGTTTGTTTACATAATTTATAGCTTCTCGTGACGGGTACTTTAGTTTCAGTCGTTGAGCCGCGTTCTCCGTGATGAGGTTTACTTGAGATCCTTGGTCCAGTAAAGCTCGTAACGTTATAAAGTCTCCTGTTGATGTCTTTACTTGAAGTTCTACTGTAGTAAGTAATATTTCCATAATGTAGTTGTTTGATAAATGGTTCGAACTATGTTGGTTTGTTGATGTTGAAGGTTGATGTTCCCGTTGTTGAGAACGTTGACCCATATTGTTCATATTGGAACTTGGCGACAGTTTTTGCGCTGAATAGTGTAACATCGTATGATGTGGTTTATTGCACTCTTTGCAAGTTTTGTTCGACGTGCATTCTGTGTCTCCATGCTTATACAAACAGTTTTTGCATATTTGTAATTTCCTTACTGTGTCATTCCGTTGCCGTGTGTCCATTTCAATGAACTTTGGACACTGCATGATCACGTGAAAACCGCTGCACAGAAGGCATTTACCGTATGACGCATGGTATATTCTTGATGTTTCTTTTCTATGTGGTTCATATGATGATTTATTGGAGTTAAATTTCGTTTTGTTGCTGAATATTTGTTTATGTTGGTTAGATGCATCTTTTTGGTAACCCTTTGCTGCTTCCAACGCCATGAATTTGGTCTCCAAGAACCCCAAAAATTCACTCAGCTCCGGGACTTGCTTTGGATGCTCTAATTCTCTAGTGTATTCAGTATATGATGTTGAGTCCAACTTCTGTGCCATCAAGTACACGATTATTGGATCCCAGCTTGATGTATTTAGACCGATGTTATGTAGGCCATTCATGCATTCGTTGATTACGTCATGCATTCTCTTCAAGACAGCAGCATTGACCTGCTGGATGGATGGTAACTCCATCAAAGTATTCATCAAGTTCGTAAATTGGAGTCTCTTGTTGTCGTATCGCTGAATAAGAATATCCCAACAAGTTTCATAGTTTTCAGCGCCGACCAAATGTTGAACTAATCGTTCCGGCTCTCCTTTAAGCTTAGATTTTAAGTGTTGCATTTTCTGCGCTTTCGAAGAATTTGCATTGTTGTGGATTGTCTCCAGAAACATATCCTTGAACGTAATCCACTGACTGTAGTTTCCAGTGAATTCCGGTAGTTGAATCCTCGGTGCATAGTTTTGGTGGTTTACGCTTGTCCATAGTTTCGAGTTGAGAGATCTTTTCATGACATCGTACTGACGTTCTTTGTTGGCGAACAAGTCGTTGTATATTTCGTTTGACCCTTTCAAAATAGCTTCTAGCTCCCAGTGACATTTCTCTACAGTGTCCCACTTGGTTTTCAGGACGCTCAGGTGATCCTCTAACTCCCATTTTTCAGTTATGGAGTCAATTTCTATTTTGGACATCGCCCGTTCTAGTGCTTTAATGTGACATTCTTGTCGATCAAGCAGTTCCTTGGTCTTGGTATCTACTCCCGTAGGATGAGGAATGACAACTTCAGCCTGTTTTCCTTCCCAGACCAACAACCGCTGCAGTATATCAATCCTGGTGGATTCATACATATGTTTCGTCTTTTCATAAATGTTTCCAGTAAAATATTGGATTTCTTTGTCCTCTCGTTCAAGTAATACATTGTGTCTATTGCCAAAGTCTTGCCAGAGGTTTTCCAATGACACTAACCTTTGAGTCAGGTACTCCTTTCCTTTCCGAGACGCGCTGTCCTTTTGGTAGTTAGTACAGAGACGTTTGATTGACTCGAAGACTTCGTTTTGTGCAGTGATTTCGCTCTTCTTGATGTAGTCGTTTCGGTAATCGAAAGTAGTAGTAGTAGTAAGATGTAGTAGTAAAGTAGGTATTGAAGAACACGTAGTTCGGTGTTTTCTAGTTTGTAGGCCTCGTATTGCCCGCAGTTCACGTTGTAGTCCGGAAGCTGTAGTAGCAGTAGTCGTAGTAGTAGTTGGCTTGTTGCCGCAGTTGAGTCTTGTTTTTCCGCTTGATTCACGAAGAAGTTCTAAAGTATCCCCTCTTCGTTGATTGCTCAGAGCTCTTGTACTCTTTTTTACGAATATGCGCGCTTTCTCAACTTGACTGGTGAGATCCGCTTGTGGAAGGCCAGCCAAGCCGATTCGCTGTCGTTCCAAGAGATACAATTACCCCAAACTGTGAAATACTCGAAGGACCATTAAATGTAAGGTCCCGTAGTAGTTGGTACCTTACACTTGTAGCTTTAAGTAAGAAGTGGTAAGTCAGTACTTGGAGTTAGGCGAGTTGATGTAAACACACACAGATTCGGTAACACTAAAGGTTTATTAGAGTACCGATCACAACAAAGTAAAAGTGGGTTGGATGCTAATCCGCGGTGTTCGCGTAAGTATGTAATTCGTCAACTAACTTAAAATCATATTAACCATTGTTTTAAATACCAAAGAGAAAAGTAGGTTGCTGCGTTTGCAGCCTGACGGAATGTACGTAAACCGTACAGAATCCCTATTTCCCTTGGTCACGGCATCACGCGTGAACAGCTGGACCGATTTCGTTAATTCTTTTTTTTGGTGTTTTTTACTGTCAGGAGAAAGTTCTTATGAAAGAAAAAAATAAGAAAGTTACGTGGAAAGTAGATTGCACCCGTGTGAAGCATGGGCGGGTCGCTAGTTAAGGCACTTTCAAACAGGCGCGACACGCGACGCGACACAAAGACACCGCTCGTCGCGCGACGAGCGGTGTCTTTGTGTCGCGTCGCGTGTCGCGCCTGTTTGAAAGAGCCTTTAGAAATAATGGTGGGCCCTTCGAAAATGAACTGTAGACAGTTTTTTATTCAATAAATTTTTATTCTTCAGTAGTTTGGTTTTTTCTTTCATTTTTATTATTAGTCTTATCTTGATGGTTCCTTAACCGATTTTGGATTTTAATATCTCATTTGAAATGGAACGAAACGTAAAAGTTTTTTATTTATTTTGTACGAAATAATAAAGGGTGACTTTTTAAAGAAAATTGATGTTTTATAAGCCATCAAAGTATTTTTTTTACATTTTCCGTTTTTGTTTAGCAGTTTTTGCATAAAATCATGACAGTTGTGGAAATTTAACAATTAACATTACTTATTTAGAATATCTTTACACAAAAAAAGTAGGCCAAAATCACTTTTTTTTAGGATTTATTACTATTTGAAAATTTTTTGTACGAATTTTTGGGTTACACTCTTTAAGTAGGAATATCTTGGAAAGGGTTAAGTAAGGACGGTAGGTCTCATAGTGATATCTGTCGGAATAACCCTAGACTACCTTCCCTTAACGGCTCCGCCACTATTTTCCAGTCACCCTGTATAATGTCAAATAATAGGATGAATATGTCAAGGACGAATGTAAAAAAAAACATGGTAATTTGGGAGCAGTTAATAGACTCTTACATAATTATGCCGTTAATGAGATACCAGGGATGCCACATATGCAGAAGGAATTATTGCCCAACTTCCTTGTCTTCAACGTAGTCTTTAATTTTATAATATGCTTTCTTGATAAGGACACGTTGGATGTGGGTTTTGAACTTCCCATCGCTAAGTTCTGTAACTTTAAATGGTAGAGCCCCTTTGGTCTTCCAAAGGGGGGTCTTCTTATAAATGGTAGAGCCCCTTTGGAAGAGGCCTCCTAGGGAGATTTTCTGTACCTTTTCAAGCATCATTATTTGCGTCGCGATATAGGGGGTGCTAAACATAGGCACTGGACTCGAGTTTGCTTCGAACTAGAGTGGGTTATAAAAATAGAAATATGATTTATTTGCTAGTATAAAAGATGGTAAAGGTAATAATGTGAACAGCCATTTTTTGCTTAATAGATATAAGCGTGCAAATTTTACATGCATAAGGAAACAATCAATCATTATGCGATTTTATGTTCCAGGAAATCCCTAAAACTGTAAAAACTATTGGCAGATAGCCATTTGTATACTTTAATGTTGAAGAATCTTGTATTTAATGTTTTCAATTCATTTTGTATACAATAGAATACAAAATGAATTCAAAACATTAAATACCTGGACACACATAAATATGCAGCTTTTATTATATTTCGCAAGCCTTGAGAGGACATCTAACGCGAGCCTGTAAGAGTGGCGCTTGCTGCTAGAATTCACATCGCTTGCTTTTGCAAACAATTCTCTATGCCTCCACACAAACACACAAATTTCAAAAATATAATTTGTTACCGCTGCCATCCAGCGGTAACAAATTAAGTTTCTTAAACATCGGCCTGCAAGATTCGTCGGGTTTAAGGCCACAATGCACTAACGCATATCTATTGTTTAACAAATGCTCTATTTTGATCAGTACTGTTATCCTACATAATTAAGCCATAGCGTAGCACTGATACAACATATGCATGATATGTTGTTATAGACGTTTTAATATTTGTTATGTTTCTAATCTGTTTCAATGCATATACAAACTTATTAATTCGTTTGGATACTGTATCAGATGTACTTTCCAATTGATGACGTGAATGCTATGTATATTCATTTTATGCATTATTTGCTTCATACTTCTGACTGACCGGCTCCTTGACAATTCAAAAGTGCCTGTAAATGGTTTAATTGAAATTAATGCTTTAAGTTTTATTAATTCGCTACCTTCTTTTACGTGCAAAGGGTAGGTTAATTTATGCAGATGCTGAAGATCCTACTAGGGGTGCTCATTTTATTATAAGTATGTGCGTGGTATTTCAGCGGCACGTCGGCGCCGTTCGGGTCCGGGCCGGCGACGGCGGCAGGCTGGGTGCGCGACGAGCCTGTCGCGCCCCTCGACTTGGCGCCCGCCATCCTGCTCGACGACACCGTCTGCGGTCAGTGTCCGAAATCTTCTTTGAGCACAGGATGACGGGACTCCCAATGTTAAGAAAAAACGATCGTATACTGTGCTGATAGCTTACGTGTGTGCATTACGAGTGTGTATTGCGTGTGTGTAAACGAATCATTCGTATTTCCTTCTATCGTCAGGAACGCGCTACGTCCTGGGAGCGGAGTCCACGAGCGCGTTGGCGCAGGCGGCGGCGGCGCTGGTGACGGACGGTGCGCCGGGCGCCGTAGAGCGCGCACGCGTGGCCGTCCGGCGCGCCGGCCGCCTGGCGCTGGAGGCCGCGCGCGCGCCGCCCGAGCCCGCCGCGCTGCCCGCGCCACCTGCCGCGCCCGCCGCGCCGCTCAACGCGTCGCTGCCCTACGCCGCCGTGAACCTGGTGCAGCAGCGCGCCGACGCGCTCGCCTCGCACGCTGACAGTCGCGGTGGCGGGCTCGCGTCGCGCTTCTGACCGAGTGACCACAGCACGCACTCACACCTGCATTGACTCGCTATGGCTAGCGGCTCACCGAGTTCGAAATACACACATCAAAAGTGTCTAGGGATCAACATATATTTTTGTAATAACTTTTCTCCTGATTGATATTAATTAAAATTTTCTTTAAGGATTCATCAAATAAAGTGTTTTCGTTTGTCACAGTAACGATAAACCAAGTCACCTTTGCATTAATAAAGAAATTTGCCATTTTCCTAATAAAGGGATTTTTGACATTTGAACCACTAACATTAAAGTTCGAAAAAAAGACTGAAATAACAGTTTTCTTTAAAATTTTATTGGGTAACTTAAACAATTAATAATCCGTGTTTCTACCGCGAACACTAACAACACAAGAACATCGGTTTGGCATACTCAAAATGAGTTCATCCAAATCACGCTGTGGAATGGCCGCCCATGTTCGTTGCAACAACAAAAAAAGGTCTTCTTGCGACTGGATACCCTCCATATTCGGCAGAGCTCTTCTCTGTAGCATATCCCATGCATGCTCAATCGGGTTCAAGTCTGGCGACTGAGCAGGCCAGAGCAGGACATTGATGTTAGCTGCGGCGAGAGTCTGTCTTACAACTCTTGCGGTGTGCGGTCGTGCATTATCATGCATTAACTGAAATAAGGGACCGATTTGCACTTGTAGAGGAACGATGACGTCAGATACAATCGTCTCAGCATAAATTTGAGCGTTGAGGTTGCCTCTGATCCAAATCAACTCAGTTCTTCCGCCGATCCAAATACCCGCCCATACCATGATGGTTCCACCACTATAAGGATGGACTTCCTGGCAGGATTTTAATCGCTGTTGGCGTCCAGGGGTTCTCCAGTGTCGTATACGTCTTGTATCCGGTCTCATACCAAAACGAGACTCATCAGAAAAGCACACGAAACGCCATTGTTCTTCTGCCCAATTTCTGTGTTCAAGAGCCCATTGATATCGAATCCTACGATTGTGCATTGCTATAGGTGGTACCCGTAGCGGTCTTCGGGAATGAAGGTTCACTTCATGCAAGCGGTTTCTGACTGTTTGGTCGCTAATTAAGTTCCCTGAAGAGTGATGAAGCCTCACGGCTAACATCATGGCGGTTATTGTTGGAGCTCTTCGAGTTAAGATTTGAATGTATCGGTCTTGTCTCCGTGTGGTGCAGCGATACCGTCCTCCATGGCGCTCAGCCACGGTACCAGTGCTTCGGTAACGTGTCCAAAGTCGACTGATAACACTCTGACTTGTATTCAGAGCTAAAGCCACAGTACGTTGCCGGGAACCAGCTTCTATCATTCCCACGGCTCTGAGCATTTCTTCCCTGCTTAAATGACGTCGCCGCTCCATAATAACGTTGGTTTTAATCAGTAGTAGGGAAACAGTAGCACTAATAATGTCTTCAATGCGTTGTATGTTTTTATAGGGAAAATATTGACAGCTGATTTTCATCTTTTACTCGAATTTGATTAACAGTTCCTGTTTCAAATTATGAAATGCACCAAAAAGAATCCATATAAATTTATATAATCATAAATTTATTACAAAGCCACATCTCAATCTCAAGAAATCCGCATAAAAATGCTTGATCCCTAGACACTTTTGATGTGTGTACTTAAATGGAACTCAATCAACTGCGCGCCCGAACAGCCCGCTAAAATTATGATTTGGTCGAATGGGGGATTATACCTACATAGAGCCTTGGACACCTATTGTACATGCGGTGCTCCTCACCGAACCATGCCCTACTTGCTGGAGTGTCCAAAGTATCTGTGTACCTGCACTTTATGGAACTAGGGAACGCGACTGATGCTGCAGTTATTGGGCAACAAAGTCATTGGAGTCAAGTAACATATTTAAACAGGGTGAAATTGAATTCATGGGCATCCTCTACGGGTCATTGAACTGCCTGCAATCGCGAAAAAAAAGTCTGCTGTTCCCTACATTTATGTTTGCATAGCTCGTCAAAATGTACCATTGATCGGAAAAAAAGAGCGATTTTATCAAAGTATCAGAAATTGAGAGACCTGTGTTTATTTTTCACGCGCTGCGGACTTGAGGGTTACGTAGCAGTCTGTTTTCCCATCAAGACTGAGTACGTACATTTTGTAAAACATTTTTTGTAAGTACATTTTGTAAAACCCTTACTAGTATTTTTATCTCACGAAGCAACGCGCGCTTTACTTGTGGTTACCAAGTTTACAAACACGCTGTGAATGTGTGTAAGTGTAATACTGTCCGAGACACGGAAGAAATCGGAAATGTATGTTATGTGCCGACGCCACTCGTCTTCACGCACACATTCATAGCGTGTTTGTACCTACACTTAGTTACAACTAGTAAAGCGCTCGTCGTTTCGTGAAGTAAAAATAATGTAGTAGCTTTTGGCCGCGGCTTCGCCCGCGTGTTCTGGGTTAGGACTTTAGGACATAAGATACTTTTTGTTCCGATAGTAGCTCCACGGGCTCCCTACGCGGGCAAAGCCGTGTACAAAAGCAGTAAACTATAAGGGTGGTAGCCTAAGCCTACACAGTTCTTTTGATGATGTATGTACAAGGAATGCATCCGGAACGAGTCCGAAAGAATCACACTGTTATCGAAGTCACTGGATGTTGGAAGGTGTAAAAGCATGCTTGCGTCCCCATTGTCGACGGACGCAAGATACTTGTATAAGTTAGCAAAAATAGGATTAAGACTATAAGGAATAATTATTTGAACCGATGAGGGTGGCATAATCAGTTTTTGATTAAGCCCTCTATAAATTAAAAAGAATTAAAAAAAAATGTATGTACAATCTGTAGTTACAGCTCCCTAATTGCGTTAACACGTTTAACCACAATCTGAATGTGATTTTGAAGGATATTACTTATATATCGCTTCATAATGTTCAAAAAGTTTTTCTGCTCAAAACGTAATGAATGTTGTTGCACTGTCACAATGAAAGCCATTACTACTGTAAGTTCTGCTGATTATGCTACTAAACTGAAACTCGGATAAAAAAGTACTTCCACACACGTACGGACATCCGCCACGCAGTAGTGATTGTAGTGAGCACAGCTTTGAGAATCAATTGTTATTAAATCGTCCTCACAAGAGCAAAACTTACTCAGTTTGTTTGTTACGTTTACACGCCTAAACCACTGAACCGATCGTTACGAAAGATAGATAGATAGTAAGATAAGAGACAGAGGAGGAAAGGAATGGCTACGTTTCATTCTGGATGTTTTATTAATAAAAACTGGCCAAGTGCAAGTCGGACTACGTAAAATGAAGGGTTCCGTAGTTGGGATGAATTTATCTCAAATACAAACTAACTTAACATATAATAGTCGAAAAACATGTTCTCCCATACATTCCAACTGCAAAGTTTGTACGCACAATATTAAGTGATTTACTAAGTTATTTTAAGACCATAGACTTCTTATAGGTTTTCCTGTAATCTGTGGGTAAAAAACCATACTCTGTATTTTTATCAAAATTTTAGGCCCGAAGTTTCGGAGATCCGTCCTCTAAGTTGAGGAGGCCCCTCACCCCTTATCTCAATGGTCAATTTTCATCTCTTTTCTTAAATATCTTTAAATGCATTTTATTTTAAAATTTCCTTTCATTTGATATATTACACGGTATAGTTTGTAAAACTTTTTATTTTATTTTCTTGTTTGTCCCCCCAAAAGTGACCCCCATATTCAAAATGCATTTATTACGTTACACGTCCGTGTTTGGGTCACAGAAATACATACGTGTACCAAATTTCAACTTAATCGGTCCATTAGATTCGGAGTAAATTGGCTGTGACACACAGACAGACAGACAGACACACGAGTGATCCTATTAGGGTTCCGTGTTTTTCCTTTTGAGATACGGAACCCTAAAAACTAGCTTCTACACGCGACTTCGTCTGCGTTTACTGGGACACAAAGTATCCTACTTATGTCCTAATCCAAACCCAGATTATGGCCTACCCATGTGCCAAATGTCATCCAAATCCGTTCAGCTGTTTTAGCGTGAAAGCTTAACAAACTAACTCACTGTCGCAATTATAATATTAGGTTACGTTGGTGTTTGCGTCGCGTCGCGCTTAATGCGCCCCTCGACACTGCACAAACTGACAAACAGTATGTTGTTTACTAAAATTGTATTTTAAAAAAAAACTAATTCTATTTGAAAATGTTACGAAAATAATAAGCGACCAATAAGAGTGCGAGAACGATTGATGTAATTGCGCATCAAATTACAGTGGAAATAATTGAGAGACGCGCATTAGTTTAAGTACCGGCCACCGCGCGCCGCATAGTCGCACACGTCGCGCGTCGTCAGTCTCTGCGCAGTAAACATGTTTTCAAACAGCATCATAAATTATAGCACACAAATGCACAAACAGAGTGAGGACGCACACAAACAGCGGCGCACGAGCGCGTCGAGCCTGGCAGTTGTTGTTATTGTAAGCGGAGCATGCGTCACGCGAGGCGGAGCGGTGAGGGGGGCGGCTACGCTCGAGTTCTTTGTTTCTAACGTAACAAACATCACACGCCTAACTAGTAGGTATGCACTCACTTGCAGCATTCCTTTCTAATGCAATAAAACTTGTTATTTATACAAACTGTTGTTTCCCTTTTCCGAGCATCCCGCGCAGTTAACGTCACACAGTGTTTGCGAAATTACTTAATACATATTTAATGTAGCGCCAAGCATATGTAATATTATACAGTCTGACAAACAGAATGATTATATTCGTATAGGTGAAGCTGACAAGTACAAAGTATACCTGTGATAATGTTAGTACGATTACTCATATACGTGCGTCTTATGTCGTGGCCAGATCTTGGAATTGACTATTTCATGAAATATGGCCAGCTACAATTGGCCATAACGTTTAAACGTCAACGTTTAATGTTATTTCAGTCGACGTTTGGCCATATTATTAATGTAGGGTATCCATGGTTTAGGTAAGGGGTAGTAAAAATAGCCAAGTAACTGCGACCAACTCGGAAGTAGCGGTTGGCCACAGTTCCAACCTTACCTAACCCATTTGGTCGGGGTGCCACATAAAAGGTGTATTTTTTTTTTAAATTTTTATGAACAAATTTTAAGTGCTATGTTGCATTTCATGCCGCGGCAGCGACCGGCGAGCGCTACTTCCAAGTTGGTCGCTTTCCATAATATCATATCATATTTTTGGAAACCCAATAAAAGTCCATCGACTTTTTTGCGTGGTCACCCTACTTTGTTTGATTTGTTGTATGCCGCCGCCATGATGCACAACAAAAACAAAGCGACATCAACGCCATTGGGTAATCTAACTATTTTACGATATTTTCACGAATGTTTTGGCCACATCATGAAGTATTCGTACATTTAACTGGTCAAATCGTCAAACGTTGAGTATTCATTGATTAAACTCAAACTCAAAGCATTTATTTCAATTAAACCATTTAAAAGCACTTTTGAATTGTCAAAGAGTCTGTCAGTTAGTCAGAAAGTTGAAGCTAATTGTCCATTCCAAAACGTAGATCTCTATGGAGAAGAACGGGCAGGAAACTTCTAGGAGACTCTTATAAATATAGATATTACAAAATCCTGGGTACATTATTCTTGTTGCTTCTATATGTGAGAACAATGTACAAAAAATAATCAAAAGCAATTGAAAATACAAGATTATAAATAAGCCCTGGCAGATAAGAGATGACCACTCTCAATTGACGGCACCCGTTCACGAACATGTCGCGTAGATCAGCACCATCCAGCTCAACCATTTTGTAAGGAACCGAATGATCCATTACACCCGCCACCATCAGCGAGACATTTAAGTGAGCATGACATACTCTTAACTGCCATGCTCTTTCAAGTCACCATACATCATTTCAAGAACATAATAAACGGCTCCATGGTACTTACATTTACAAAAATAAAAATGCTTCTAAATTATACAAAACTATAGTTTGCAATGTATTTAATAAATAAAATAAAATCATTTTATTTCGGATAACAAAAAGATCCATAAATTGTTAGTAACATGTTTGCTTAAACCACTATTGTTAGTAACATAAAACTAAAGACGAATTTGTGAGAAGACCACCCAACATCTAGACACAATGAGAATGGTAATGGTCTAACTATGGTAAAAGTTATCGCACAAATTGCCTTATTATGGCGGAGGAAGTATCTGCCACCAGAGCCTTCAGGATACTATTGTGACTGCCTCTTATTCTGCTCAGGAGTGAGGCCGTTTTTTTGCGGATGATGGCATGAAATCCATCGGTATGGGTTACTGCAAACATTTCACACACAAAAACGAAGCAGTCGCAACAGCATCCTAAAAACATTGTTGTATTGGACGCGTAGAACATCCAGCGACCTTTTCGAGTAGTTGACCCAAAGATTACCGGTGTAAAAACTCTGACAATAAGCTTTAAAAAGCGTAATCTTAACTTGGTCAGTACACCGAGCAAATCTTCGTGCCAACATTTAAGAAATTAATATAATTTTACCACCAAAAAGAAAGAAAATCATTAGTAATTGGAGCATTCAAAAATTTACTTGGTAAAACTAAAATAAACATTAAGTTCGTAATGTCAAAAACAAAATTTAAAAAAAGGAGAAGCAACTCTTCCAAATATTAAGATTGTAACTAGTGCGCCCAGGTGACTGTGGAGCAGGACTAATATTAAGCAAAGCATTTTTATCTACGATATAATCATCCAACTTATAATATGCTTATCTATATAGTGTGCGTTTAATGCATGTTTTAAACTTCTCATTTAGTTAAAGAATATCGAGTGTATAGTATTTTATTATAACATTTTACACAGTACCCCCATAACCACGTTTTAGATTGTCACGAGATTGATGACTGACGATTGGTTGACTTCTTGTACTTTAGACAATCTAAAACGTGGTTGATCTAATTTGTTCCTATTTCTAGTGTTAAAATTATGCCTGTCACTTATCTTACTAAACAGATGTAGATTTTTTCGAACATACATAACGTTTTCATATATTACGCGGTCTTACATATGAAATTGCCGTTTTTCATGAAATAAATTAACGCCATTGTATGTGATGTGGATGATGGAGAACTTCCAACCCTAGCTCTTGTAACTTGGAGACCGTCTGGGCAGTGTGAGGTCGCGCGTTGTTGTGCAGGAGCAGCGGAGTCGAACGATTGACCAAAACTGGTAGGAGATGTGCGAGCTTCTCCATAATTATGTTCAATTCTTCACAGTAAACATCTGCAGTAATGCTCATCCCGTTTAGTAAGAAGCTGTGATGAATGACACCGGCGCTAGACCACCAAACAGTGACCATCACGTTGTTAGGGGTCAGTTTTCGTTTGGGGCATTGTTTAGGTGCTGAACGAGGATCTAACCAATTTTCTGAGTGCTTGCGATTGTCGAACATAATCCATTTTTCGTCGCAAGTAACAGTGCGATTCAATATGCCTTCGTTTGTGTGCCTGTTGAGCAGTGCAAGGCTCAACTCAACGCGTGATTCGCGCTGGCGACCATTTAATTCATGGGGCGCCCATTTATTTGTCAAGCTTTTTTACTTTGCCAATTCGACGCAAATGGACCAATATTGTTTTGATGCTAACATCGAAAGCTGCTGCTAATTCAGCTGTAGATTGAGAATCATCAGCTTCCACAATCACCTTTATTTCGTCATTGTCGACTAAAGTTTTCGATCGAACACGGGGTTCATTTCTTATGTTGAAATTTCCAGAACGGAAGTGGGCAAACCAATAACGGGTGGTGCGATCGTTAGTAGTGTTTGCTCCGTATACGTCGTTGATGGTGCGTGTCGCTTCTGCCGCTTTGCTGCCACGACGGTACTCATACTCCATAATCACTCGAATTTTTAACGTATCCATGATGACGAAAAACATACAGATGTTCTATGTCACGAAGTCCGTTTGGCTATGAATGTTGTCAAGCGTGCACATGCACATTGTTTTTGTGTGCGTAACCTCGAGAGCGCTCAGTGTCGATCGGGACACGGTCCGGATCAGTAGTGGTTTTTAGTTCGCGCCAAATTATTTCACGGAGTAAGGTCAGTCTGGCAACAAAACGAAGAAGAGTTGTCCATAGTGAGGTAATATTTATTTATACGTTTTCAATTAAAATGTTATACAAAGATACTTAATATAGCAATAGAAGTATTTATAAAATGAATGTTTTTTTGTGTTATAAAATGTTTATATTACTTAATTATTTTGATTACATTTTGTTTTAGGGTCGAAACATGATAGCTAGTGTTTATCATTTTCTGCGAGAAGAATATGAATTTACAAAATCATTAATGGAACTCAACTGTGATTTGTCTCATTTACGAGACATTACACGCCGTACAGCTGAAGCTACGGGTGTGAACCAAAAAACAGTTCAAACAATATAAAAAGAAGAGAAGGAATTGCCATCCACTTTATCAAAATTCACTTCACCTATGAAGAAAAGGAGAAAGCGAGATAATAAAGTGGATATAGATAATTTTACAGCCGATGTGGTTCGCAGTACTGTACAAGATTTCCATATTGTCCATAAAGAAATTCCAACATTAGCTAAGTTAAGAACAGCATTGAATGAAAAAATCGGATTCGAAGGTTGTTTAGAAACTGTTCGCAAGTTACTGTTGAAATTAGGTTACAAGTAGCGCAAAACAGAGAACAACCGTAAAGGCTTGACGGAACGTCATGATATACAAATGTGGCGTTTAAAATATTTAAAAAAAATAACAGAGTACCGCTCTCAAAGTCGGCCCATTGTCTACACCGATGAGAGCTACGTCCTTTCGACACACGTGCGAAACAACACCTGGGCAAAAAAATAGGAAAGAACTCCGTTTTTAAAATAAATTAGCACAGGCACTCGCTTTATTTAAGTGCACGCGGGAACCAAGGATGGTTTTATTGAAAATGCTTCCTTGGTTTATAAGGCCAACTCAACAGCTGGTGATTATCATTCAAATATGAGCTATGATAACTATGTAAAATGGCTAAATGAAAAGTTGCTACCCAATTTACTTCCGCGCTCTGTCATTGTCTTAGACAATGCATCTTATCACAACACACGGGCTGAACGACTACCGACGCAATCTACAAACAAAGCCGATATGCAGCAATGGCTCAGGAATAAGGGTATAGCATTTGATGAATCTCTTCTTAAATTGGAATTGTACGATACAATAAAGAAGTACAAAGCCCAACACGTAATCTACAAGATTGACGATTTTATAAAAAGCAAGGGTTTTGATGTCTTACGCCTTCCCCCTTATCACCCAGAATTAAATGCGATTGAAAATATTTGGGGGATCGTTAAAAATTATGACGCATCTAAAAATATCGAGCAAAACATGACGAATACGGAAAGACTGATCAATGAAAGTTTGGGCCAAGTTAGCAGTGAAACGTGGCAAAAAACTTGTGCTCATGTTAAAAAAATTGAAAAAGACTACTTGAAATATTTTGATCTCGATTTTGAATTTATAATCAATGTACAAGATGATTCTGACGACAGCAAAACGGAATCGGAAATCGAAAATTTATCTGATAGTGATTGAAAATACTGAATAGTCCTACTTGTTTCGTTTCCATTCTGTAACACCAATGCTTAATTAAATGCCTACATATTCTTAATATTTTTGTATTTATTGCAACCTAATCTAATTTATTTACAAAATGTATATACTTTTAAAACCAAAATTTCATTTAGATTATTAAATCTCGACTTGAATATATATCAGATTTTTTTGCTAACGTTACCTACTTTTACACACACAAGCGCGCTTGTCGGGATACGTCACTACTACAATCAAAGCCGAACGGACTTCGTGAATTAGAATATCTGTACAAATGCGATGAAAACCTAACGCTAACCAGTAAACAAATGACTAATTTTCAAAAAAGAATTCCCTATTTTAAAAATAAAAATAATTTGAACTTAGAGTTCTGAGCAAAAAAAGAAAAAAAATGGACTTGAAATTGCCAGTACGGCAGAACGGCAATTTCATAGGTAGACCTATTATATAGTGACAAGATACCGTCATGATGTTAATTTTCTTAAAGAGTTCCCTTAGAGACTCGCATCTGCGGAGGTTGTAGATGGCTCCAACGGCCCCATTTTGCAGAAAAAAGATAGAATCAATATCTGCAGCCCGTCCCACGGTGGATCGAAAATCGGCTGTAGAACACATAGGATCTCGATGTCTTAAATGTTATTTTTTTTGCTGAAAATGACTTCTGCCGATCATTACTGTTCTATAAAATGTCATATGAAGTAATTGTGTGCACAAATGGAAGAGTTATAATTTTTATAAGAAAAAAATGTATGGAGCTGACATGAAAAATGAGGATATCTCTGGAAGCGCAAGGTTCGCCGTTATATCCTTGCACACTGTTATAGTACTATTTATTTGTGAATTTTTGACATACTTAATATCGCGGCATCACTTGCGATTTTTTTTTATTAAATCGTCAAAATTAAAAAAAAAAAGAAAAGCATATGATACATTTTAATGCTTAAATATGGCTATACCAAGTGTAATTTACAATATTTTTTATGCTTAGACCAAAACATTCTAAGAAATCACAAAGTCGTATTACCTACTTTGTGATTTTCATTTGAAATGACATGGTAATTATGAATTACGTAATACGTAATCTTGTCTAATGCCTCAAGTCCATATTAGCTAATGATTAATAAAACTTAATACCTATATACCTGTTAAAAGGATACGTACCATAATGAGGGTAATTAGATAAACGTGATCATTAGTCAATAACAATAAATGGTAAACTATTGTATGATTAAAAATAAAGGCAAATTATTTAAAAAAAATATTAACTTAACCTAACCTACCATAAACAATAAAAGTTAACTTATTTTATACTTCGTCACCATCAGAATCCACTTCAGAATCAGGCTCTACAATAGATATAACTTCTAAGAACTCTGTCGGAGCTTCCTGATCCTGAAGTTTCAGTAGTTCTACTGTTTCCTTAAAGTATGTCTGCCTCTTGTGGGCATCTAATTTTGGTCTTGTGGAAGAAATTAGAGGATCAGAAGAGACGATAAGCATATTGAGGATATCCTCGTTTGATGCTTGTCTACTCTTTATCCTCGAATGGTGTTCTCTGAACCTCCTAAAGTCATTGTTTCGGGCCTCTGAAGCTTCTTCCGAAAGACTTCCAATTGGTACAATAGCATTTTCTGCAATTATGTCCCCTCCGTGAATCAACAATTTGTGGACGGTTGATGACATGTAGTACCAATCATACAGTTCCACGTATTTTTCAGCGGTTGTTCTAGCGTATTCTTTAAATTTCGGCACGTCTACAATCTCTCCAGATGTGATAGCTTGCAGAATCACAGCAAATCTGCGTATTAGGTCTTCATCTAATCCAGTGATCGCTGCAGTTTTATCAGGAAATTCAAAAAACCGCCTTGCTGTGTTCCCGTCGTTAGTTGTGCCTGATCCTTGCTTAACGATGTCAATCAAAAGGTTGAGATCATCTTTGAATCGATTTTGAATGAGTTTTTTTCGTGAATGCAATAACTCTTGATGACCTTCTCCTGTTGCAGACCACTTTTTGAAGTCGAGACGATACGCTATGTGTGAAGAAATTCCATCACATTAATGCGGGCATGAAGTGATGATAAGCCGAACTCATACACACCAGAAGAAATGGTTTTTGACGCAATGACATCTAACTTATTCATTTCTGTAGGCTTAGCCAAACACAGGTAGCAGGCCGCATTTGACTTAGCTTCAGACAGATATGTACAAATTTTGCCGTTTATTATCGTCATCATTAATTTGTGACTAATTTCATGTCCTTGACATTTTGAGGGAAAGAGAGCTTCAATTTCGTTATCCATTGCAGTTTTTTCATTTATGACAACGTCTTTGGTTTCTTTCACAAAACTAAACTGGACTGGACGGCAATACATAGGTGAGCAGGGTTTTGGATTCACCCATACGGTATCACCGTCAGCTGTCAACTTTAATGGAACCAAAGAGGTCATAAATATCCTGGAATCATCTTGACCACTCTCTATGTTTTGCTTATATCTACTTTGGTTAGATGCACCGTCAAATCCCCACTTTGATATTAATATCAATTGTTTATCTTGTATCGCATCAGGACTACGAATAGTTTCAAAAATTCTATTCACTGTTAAATCTAGTAACGCTTGTAGTGCAATCTTAGCAGATGAATCCGTTACAGTCACAAATGTCTTCGGAGGGTAGCACTGTAGCTTAGCTTTTTGCACTTTATAGTAAGACGGATATATCTCCTTTGAAACTTCTCGAATAGTCGTTTCCCTTAATGTGATATATTGCCATTTCGATAGTTTTAATGAAAGTAGCAAACCCAGTGCTTTTTCTGGTAAAATATTGTTGAAGGAGCTGGTTTGTTCAACATTTCCTTGATTTTTGCTGCTGCTTCTGGATTTTGGAGCATATGTTCAATAACAGATGCAATATCCTCACGACCATCTCCTTTCAAAAGTGCTGCAGCTGAATAAGCTACTTCATTAGGGTCATCGCCTATATATTCATCAGATCGTCTCTTCTTCTGCTTGTTACTTAGATCTACAAACGGCTTTCGAGATCTTTTTGTCATCGTTGAAGTTGATTTCATTGTTGAAGTTGATGGTACAGGTTCAGTAGAAATATTTTCACTTATTGATTCTTGAATGAGCAAATTGGCTTGCACGCAGTTTGGCCAGTCAATATTTGCCTCAAGCCAATTACTGTAATCACGTCTAAAAACTTCACTTTTCCTGTGGGATCGTAACCATCTCTTTTGAACTGCCCTTGTAAATCTTCGACAAAATTCTTTCACGGTAACACTGTCTTCATCTGAAAGGCTAGAGCCCAGTCGAATAACAAGTGTGTTGAACAATATTTCGTGATCGAAAGACGAAGCATCCTGATTGCTCAGAATAACAAACAAATCCAAATTTGTAATAATGCTCTCCATTATTCACGATCACTGAGTAAAAAGACACGGTAGGATAGATGTTAGTATTAGAAATGCTCTAAATGAACTGAAGTTGTGAATCCAATGTTTGACTATTTATTGTTATTGACTAATGATGGTATCACATTTATCTAATTACTTTCATTAAGTTAATCCTGCACTATTTGCTAAATTAGCGAGTACCCCAAATTATTTTGGTACGTATCCTTTTAACAGGTATATAGGTATTAAGTTTTATTAATCATTAGCTAATGTGGACTTGAGGCATTAGACAAGATTACGTATTACGTAATTCATAATTACCATGTCATTTCAAATGAAAATCACAAATTAGGTAATACGACTTTGTGATTTCTTAGAATGTTTTGGTCTAAGCATAAAAAATATTGTAAATTACACTTGGTATAGCCATATTTAAGCATTAAAATGTATCATATACTTTTCTTTTTTTTTTTAATTTTGACGATTTAAAAAAAAAAATCGCAAGTGATGCCGCGATATTAAGTATGTCAAAAATTTACAAATAAATAGTACTATAACAGTGTGCAAGGATATAACGGCGAACCTTGCGATTCCAGAGATATCCTCATTTTTCATGTCAGCTCCATACATATTTTTCTTATAAAATTATAACTCTTCCATTTGTGCACACAATTACTTCATATGACATTTTATAGAACAGTAATGATCGGCAGAAGTTATTTCCAGCAAAAAAAAAAAACATTTAAGACATCGAGATCCTATGTCTTCTACAGCCGATTTTCGATCCACCGTCCCCACAGCAAAATACCATAAGACATGATGCTATGAAAGTAACTAAAATAGACCAGTTTTGCGGTCAGTCCCCGTCTGTTAGTTGGCGGATTTTCCAAACAGCGTAAGCGGCTGAACTTAGCCGCTCTGCAAGTGATGTTAAGTGATGACCCCACTGTAGTTTGGAGTCAAGCGTTATCCCCAGGAAAACCATCTTTTCGACAAATTCTAGTGTCTCCTTATTCAATACAACGTGACATTCACTACTTCTAACATTCGGTAACGCGAATCTTATGTATTTAGTTTTCCTCTCATTTAATACCAAATTATTTACAGTAAACCAATTATGGACCTTAAGCAAAGCGTTATTTACGTTTTGACATTTAAACCCAATGAATTCATACCGTTTATTTGAACTTGCTGCAGTCCATTCAAATATGATTTTACTAAGCTCAGCGCAAGTTTATCCAGTCCGTAATGCTCAAGTTTCAAGACTAGTGTTTCGTGATCTACGAAATCAAATGCCTTGGATAGGTCGCAAAAGATGACTATTGCATCTCTTGCCTCTTCCCATGCATTAAAGATGTGTTTTAATAAAGTGACACCGGCGTCGGTTGTGCAACGTCCTTTGGTGAAATCATACTGTTGATCGTGTAGGATGTTATTACGATTAAAATAATTGAGCATTTAATTTAACATTACTTTTTCAAACACCTTGCTGAAAACCGGAAAAACCGATACCAGTCTATAATTATTAGTGTCTTTGCTGAGGATTTGAAAAGTAGAAGAACTTTACTGTATTTCATTAAATCCGGGAATATCCCTTGATCTACACATAAATTAAAACTTTAGTAGACATGCCTTACAGATCTTCGGTAATTTTTATCCACATAACATAACATCACGCCTTGTTTCCCCGAAGGGTGGGGCAGAGGCTTCCCTGTAGTAGGCACACCCACATTTCGCCAGTTATGTTTAAGTCCCATGTAATAGAGGGCGAGCCTATTGTCATCAACCGGGCACAAATCCAGACTCCGAGCTGCTACTGAGAAATTTCAGATAGAAAAACCCAATGATACTTTACCCGACCCGGGAATCGAACCCAAGACCTCATGCTCAGCAGTAGCGCTTGCTACCACTAGACCAACGAGGCAGTCATTTTTATCTTTAGATGCTTAAAAGCCTTTACAACGACCACAGGGTTTATATGTTTAAATTTAAATTCCACAAGACAGGCTGAAACATTCGCTTTTAATAAATCAATAGCACGTGAGGGGGAGAAATTTAAAGTTTCAGTAGTTTTAATTGGAATATTGATAAAGAAAGTTGCAAATTCCTGAGCAACATCGATGTTATCGCTAATGAGACCGCGGGAAGTCTCCAGAGTGTAATCTGTATTATGTTTTTTGTTCTTGTTTGTTTTATTGTTAATAATTTTCCAAACTGTCTTTATTTTATTGTCTGTTGATTTAATCTTGTTGCTAATGAAAGAAACTTTAGCTGCTTTGCAGATATTTTTAAAAGTTTTAGAGTAAGTAGCAACATACTTACTAAAAGTTTCCATGTTAATATACTGCTTAAGGCCATACAGTTCAAATAATGTTTCCCTACTCTTCCTGATGCTTTTAGTTGCCCAGTCACTGAATAAATACTTAGGGCTAATAGTTTTAGTTTTTTTCTTAAAAGGCTTATTGAACTCTGTTTGCACTAATGAAAAGAATTGTTCATACAAAATATTGCCATTGGACGTCTTTAGACCCTGATCACTTAACTTGCTGATTAAAGTGCTATTAAACTTATTTAAATTACCTGATGTTATTGGTCTAGTTTGTATCTGCACTTTTAGTATTGGTGTGTTGGACACAAAAATAACGGTTTGACCGCTGTGATCAGAAGGGAGATAATTTACAATGTCTTTATTTAAATAGTCGCAGCAACAAAAGACATTATCAATACATGTAGCAGTAGTCGAAGTTATTCGCGTTGGTTCTAAAAACACATTTGACACATTGAATGATTTGAAGAGGCTTAATAATCTACTGCTATTTTAATTATTTTCCAAAATATTAATATAAAGTCACCACAAATAATTACAGATTTCCTACCAGTTGTAAGTTTTGCCAAAACATCTTCCATTACTGATACAAATATAGAGTAGTTTTGATAATTTGGAGGTCTGTAGGTATACGCACACTATAAAATGCTTATCTAACTCAACACAGAACAGTTCAATGCTATGTTCCACCGATAGTTCAACTATGTCATTGAGAGTCATAGATTTTATAAAAAATTTAATTAAGATTAATGAACCTCCACATAGCATGGATTTTCGGTTAAAACAACTGCCCACACCAAAATTCTCAAAAATAATTAACATTTCATAATCTTTCAACCAGTGTTCAGTTATACAAACAATATCAAACATTGTTTTTTCTAAAAACAATTCAATTTCTAATTGTTTGGAAGAAAAACCTTGAATATTTTGATGAAACAATTTCAAGGAATTCTGCTAAGCCCTTTTTTTACAATTAACTAATTGAGTGCTAGAAAATACCTTGTTGATGGTGACATAAAAAAAAAATGTTACTGGTACCTTCTGTTGTCTTACTGACTAGTTGAAAATATCGCTAACCACCTTAATATTAGTACTACTAATTACTATTTTTCTAGTTCTAATTACATAAGACTTCGACATACTACTTATGACTGAGTTTATATTAAAAGCCAATAGCCATCCTATTTGACGTCTAAAACTATTAGGCAGATACGCAGTATCTCTAGTCGAATTTAATTTTTCAACAAGAGTGTTAGTGTCAATTTTTTTTTTTTATTTAGCATATGTATATTATGATTTTGCCTACTTGACAAGTGCTCAAAGTATGGAAAAGCCATTGAGAAAGAAAAAACACGGAGGCGCCGCGATATTCTATACATAAATTGGCTTATACAAATATGGGTGAAATACGAACTAGAATGTGAAATATCGTGTTATTTCACTCTTTCTAATGTGGTAATCGTAATTGATAAAAGAGACAACAATATTTCAGTTGTTCCTCATAATGGCAATATTTTGTTGAGACGTAGTGACAGTTGTAGGTAAGTGCCATATCCACCATAATATGCGACAAGTTTCATGGTAGTTCTGCTGTCAAGTGGTTGTTTACTTTTTGTTTTATTGAGATTTGTGAGAAAATTACGAGGAGTTTTCCTTTAAAACTACATATATACGTTGGAAAACACCAATTCAACATGCCCGTTGTTGTATTGTAAAGTGTGGTACAAGAAAGAAGGAACATCAACCTCAATTGTCTTTGCACAGGTTAGTAGCCGGTTTTCATGCAATAGTACATAAAGTGATAAACTTTTGATGAAAAAATTGCTAGGCGATCATTAAATACGGCTTAAATTTTAATATATGGGTTTATTTCCGTCCAACAGACCGTTTTATTATTTTATAATTTCATTCGTTTGTTTACAATGATATGTCATGGTGGAATAGTGTTGTACCGTTGCCGTAATAGTTTCTGATACTAGTTCCTTCGCTGCGCTGAAATGATATTGCTAGGTCCGGCCCGTGGTTTACAGCAAACTGTACTCTTTGGTTCATAGCACCAGGAGACCGTTCCACAGAGTTTTATGATGTGTATACGATTTTTTTGTTGAACTTTTTAAAATGAACAATACTGTAGCATATACATTTTATGTAACTTTTATGGTTTCCGCGGCGCACGCTAATAAAGTTCCCAGTCCGCATGATTTTTTCCGACATCTTCTACAATAATCGTCAAATTTCAGCCAATTTACACAAAACTTTAATGAATTATACACTAAAACCTTCCGCATGAATCACTCCGTCCATTAGTGAAAATTGATTGAAAATCCGTTTTTGAGTTTTTCGCGTTCAGACAGACAGAAAAACAGACAGACGCGGCGGTGGACTTTGTTTTATAATATGTAAGGATGTGTATTATTCCGAATGTTCATTTATGATAAAATTGTTAAAAATTTAATTCACTAATGCCCGTTTTCACCGACAGCTAAGTGACACTTAAATGAATACCTAAATAAAACTGCACTGTTGGATTTTCAACTCTCAGCGATAAGTCTACCGTTGAAAATCCAACAGTGAACTTTTATTAGGCATTCATTTAAGTGTCACTTAGTGAAGGTGAAAACAGGCATAAGACTTGCCTGCTCGCTCGATACTAAATATTTGGCTTTCTTTAAACGTTCCCTTGCCAAACATTAGGTTTGCGTTACAAATATTTGTGAAAACTTTATTAGCTAAGTAATAATTCTATAAATGAAATTATGATTATGCGGAAAATTGTTTGGGAAGTGATAAATTGTCAATACTCGTTTTTTTCTGTTACAACGGACTATTAGCTAATAATTTTTTAATATGATTCAACCGTGATATCTAGTAAGATTCGTAATACTATTACGTACTAGTATCGATACTCGAAATAGTAACACCATGTTCCCTGATTGACACAACCCTAGCATTGGCAGCCATTTTAAGAGACATTTTGAGTTGTAGGTATGCACCTTTTTTTTGTAGCTATTTCCAGTCCATACTGATTAAATGTCTATGGGAAAAGCACACAATATTATTTTCTGGCAATTAATCTTCAAGATTTCAGTGACACTGTCAGTGATGTCATCTTTTTTTACATTATTACTATTGCCTACATATACAGAAATAATGGCTTTCGGATCATATTTATTCCCTGTTATTGATGAAATTATCTCTTCGTATGATTTCCCTGGCATACAATAATTAACTGAAGATTCACTCAGGTTGTTACTAAACGGCGGCGGTGATCTCTCGTGTTCGGCCCTGGTTCGGAGCGAGAGGAAATGGGAGGCCGCTACCTCCTTCTGCGAAGCGGTAATGCTCGCGAAGGAGGAGGCGGAGCGCGTGAGGAAGAGGTAAATTTCGCGCCTTCACGCCCCTAACCGCCGCAGGAGGAGACGCCCAGGGCGGTGGGAATCGCAAGCCGATTTCCAGCCACCGTAGGCGCGGGCTTGCGGACGGTGAGCAATGGGTAGCTCACCGTCCGATATGGACCAGGCCCGGGTCGACGGCGCCACGGTAATATTAAATTACAGTAGTGTAACTCGGCCGCATGATAAAAATAAATGCCTACAGCCGCGCGGTACGTAAACATGCGTTAGGGATGCCCGTCTTCAGCATTTTAATTACCTTTGCCTACTTTCTGTTTCTATTTAGTTTTGTGATTGAAAATATCCTTTTTATATAAATAAATGAAATACTTTGTATATTGAATAGGAAGTGTTCAATAAAAATGCGTGTTGTTTTTGATTGGTAGATTTAATTAAAAAACATGTTTTTGTTTGAAAAACAAATCGGGCTTATAAATTTGCGACCGAAAAATATTTGCGCCTCGACTGAGTCGTAAGAAATGCTTTATTGTTAAATTTTAAAGTATAATAAATCCGCATTCTTATATAAAGCTTAATTAAAAATTGTTTTGGGAAACATAGTATAGTATTATTCATATACACAGATAATAAACAAATATTACTAATAATAAAATACCACGTCTTTACTTTGAATTATGCAAACTAACAAAACACACATGCACCGAAGTTTTAACACAAGCGTAAGTAGGTAGGTACCTACCGTATCCGTACCGTACCGTACCGTACCGTTGGGTACGTAGTTGTCTGGCAATTTTGCTGAACTGGGCCTTTTTGGCGCAGCCATGAGGCACACTCCCATGCTAATTGTCTTACATCGCCCTTTACACTTTTTATTTGTTTTTTTTTTTAAATGTTTTTATCTGCTGTTTAATTATAATGTGTGCTTTATGGTCTGTTCTAAATAAACGTATTTTCTTTCTTTCTTTCTTTCTTTCTTTATCATGATTCATTCAGAACCGCATATAACTACCTATTTCACTCGTCTCAATAACTTTCCGTTACTCTATTCGCTTTATTTATTAATCCAAACACCTTTTTTTTTCGTGAGATAAAAAGAAATACTTATCCATAAAGACACACATTATGTACCTACCTACTAGTAAGTAAAATTATTTTATAGTCTTACCTTTCAGAGTTTCCAGGTAATTTAAAAAACATGTCTGGATGCGTTATTGACGAATTGATACAACCAAAAACAGCACAATGTTTCCTACTCGTCATATTAACTGATTTTTAGAGAAAAAATCGCGCGGTTATCGTTAAAAAAACAACACACCGTCCGTTCGACACTGCGGTACAGCCGTGACTATCTGCACCCCGAGCGCACCGCGAAATCGAGGCGCGTAGGTATAGCTCGCGTTTCGTCCGTTTGTATGAAGTTGGAGTACTGTATTATAATATTATCGTGACGGCGCGTTGGTTGTTACTTAAAAATTTACCTAACCCTCTCCCTAAACTATACTATGCTTATTTTATATATGCTTATTTTTTGGACAGTAATCGTGACCTATCCGATGAAACATTTTCATATAATACGGGCAAACTTAACAAACTCGGTCAGAAACGTATTTATGACAGTATTTACCGCCGCGTACTCGTTGATATTGAGACCTATCCAACGGAATATGACTATTGTAATTCTCCAAAATCGCCTAAAAAATCCCAAAAACCTTGTTTTCGCGCCCTCATGTAAAAAGGTTATTGATACTGATGGCAGTTCTGAAAAAAAAACAAAAATTTATACTATTGCACCAAAATATAGCTGGCATCTTAAATAAAATTGATTTATTCGAAATCACAATTTCCAACTTAGAAAATCAGATTGGCCATATAGATTTTATTTGTCAGATTGAAACTTTTATAAAATCAGGACATGAAAGTAATCTAACACTTACGCATTTTAACTTAGCTGCTAGTTACACAAGATACGGGAAAAAACGTGGTGGAACATGCGTTTTAGTAAGAAAAGGTCTAATTTTTAGTCCGTTACCGATAACTGATGAACTGTCCTGTGATTTTTGTTTCGAATGCCATAATCTAATTATAGTCTGCGTTTATAGAATTCCGGATTCCGACGTGTTCATATTTTTTAAAAATCTTGGAATTATTGTTACACAATTTAACCCGCAAAGTTAAAAAAAAATATTATTATGTGCGGAGATTGGAATATAGACATATTAAAAGACAATAAATACTCAAAAGAACTAATATCTGTACTGAATAATTTTAATATTTTACCACATGTTAGAATGCCTACTAGGAAAAATACTAGCATAGACCAAATAGCTAGTAATGTTCCCTCTTTTGATTTGAAATGCAGTACACATAATTTAGCTCTCTCCGATTACGATACCGGTCAATCGTTAACTTTTTACTTTCAAGAGACGAATAATAAATCAAAACCTATTAAATTCTGATATGATAAGAAGAGGGATTATAGTAAGGACAACATAACAAAAAATTTAAATTGCTTAACAGCCTTAAGTTTTATTAAAATTTACAAAGTGACATATTGTAATAAGGCTTTCAATACATTCCACGATCTATTCACGCTCTTCTATAAATTGTGTTTTCCCGAAATCTTCGTTAAAAGGAGCAATAAACCCATATAAAACAAATGGCTTAGTACGGGTTTAAAAATATCATGCATTAAAAAGAGAGCATTATATTACCAATATCAACATGATGCTTTATGTAAAGGTTATTACAGGAAAAAATACCTTAATTACACTAAAATCTTTAAAAAATGCATATCAAAATCCCAGCAGATAAACAACGACAATTTTTTAAATAATTCAAAATATTAATGTAAAGCTACATGGTCAATCATAAAAAATAATTTAAACAAACCTAATAATAGCAACTATATAAATGAATTAACAATCCTTGGTAAAAAAATAATAATCCTAATGACATATGTAACCAATTTAACAATTATTTCATTGAGCTGACACAAAAAACCAACAATAACAATCATGACGTAAACAACATTAACATTGACAATAATATAAATACTTTATTTCAGACTCCCGTAAATGAATTAGACGTTACTAAAATAATTAATTCATTAAACAATACAAACTCTACCGGATATGACGGAGTAACCACTAAAATAATTAAATTAAGCGCGAAAATTATAGCATCCCACTTAGCTATCTAATAAACCTCTCTTTTGAAGAAGGTGTGTTCCCATCTAGACTAAAAGAGTCTATAACTAAACCACTTTTCAAAAAGGGCAACTGTACTGATATGGGCAATTATAGGCTTATTACACTGATCCCAATCTTTGCAAAAATATTTGAAAAAGCAATGCATTACAAAATAAATAGCTTTGTAACTAAATACAATTTAATTGTGGAGAGTCAGTTTGGTTTTAGGAAAAACAGTTCAACTACTCTAGCCTGTTTAAGAGGTAAAGCGCATGATTGGCTTAAAAGCTATTTATCTAATCGCCAACATAGAACTGTTATCTCTAGGATAGAAAATAATACTATGACGACATATTGCTCCGAATTAAAAATTCCCGATTTCCGAATTTTTTTTTTCCTGTTCTGGCGTCCCGCAGGGAAGTGTACTGGGTCCGCCACTATTTATATTATATATTAATGACCTCAAAAAATGTTTAAAATATGAATGTATACAATTTGCTGACGATACTACTTTGACAATAAAATGTTCCAACAAAACTGACATAGAAATCGATGCTCACAAAGTAATGTGATAAGATGGCTGGGGGAGAATAATCTTCATGTTAATATTGCAAAAACTAAAATAATTCAATTTCAAACATGTAACTTGTCAGTCATACCAACAGCAATTACACATAATAATGCAATTCTACAACCAGAATCATCAGCTTTATTTTTAGGTATAGTAATTGACAACAAATTGAACTGGAAGGAACATGTAGATAGAGTGTGCAGTAAGTGTGATAAGTTTGTATATGCCCTTCGCAAGTTAAGACTAGTGTCCAGTAAAAAAAACAGTCCAAAATGCATATCATGGGTATGTTTCGTCAGTATTGCGTTATGGCCTACTGATATGGGGTAATTCAGTGGAGGTGGAAAGAGCATTCATAGTACAAAAAAAATGTGTCAGAGCCATGAGTGGAGCAGAATATTTGGATCATTGCAGACCATTATTTAAGGAATTAAAAATTCTCCCACTCCCATGTTTGTATATTTTAGAAGTCTGTCTATTTGTAAAAAAATACCAGCATTTGTTTCAATTGAATGAACAAGTCTCCGAAAGACTGAACAAAAAAAATTCCGGAAAATTACTAGTACCTGCTCAGAGGTTGCAATTATACAGAAGAAATGCCAGTTGTATGAAAATTAAAATTTATAATAAATGACCACCTGCCCTGAGAATGTTACCAGTTAATAAGTTTAAATGTAAGATGTTTGCTTGGCTCTTAGACATGTGTTTTTATTCAGTTTTATTGTGTTTTTTTCCGTCAGTGAATTTTTAAATCATACTTTTTGACATTGTTAATAAGATCTTAATAATGACATTAGTACTTTGACATTATTATGAATTGTTGGACATTGTAATTTTTATTCTGACATTTTCTTTTATATTTTGACATTATGATTTATTCTTTGACACTATGATTTATTTTTTCGACGTTATGATTTATATTTTTGATTTTTAAATATTAATATTTTGACATTATAAATCATGCAGTTTGTAATATAACCGGTCTTTTAATTTATCACTAAAAATATTGAATTTTTATAAACTTAATACAAAACATAATTTTATATAATATTCATATAGCTTGATAATTAATATTTCTGCACCAGCAATGGTAGTTTATGTGAAACAATGTTCAATTTAAGATCTCAATGTACCATAAACTGAGAAATAAATAAATAATTATTATTTATTATTATTATTTATTTATAAACCTAGATGAAGCCCTTAAAAATTTACCTAACCCTCTCCCTAAACTATACTATAAACCTAGATGAAGTCCTTAAAAATTTACCTAACCCTCTCCCTAAACTATACTATAAACCTAGATAAAGCTCAATCAAAATCAAAATATTTTTATTTCACATAGACCTACATGGGCACTTATGAAACGTCAGAAGCTAGGTGCACGGTTCCAATTGGTCGTTTCCTATGGAGAAGAGCCGGCAAGAAACTCCACGGTTACTCTTTTAAAATAATTGGCTTTTACAATTTTTTCAAATAACAGTGTGACAAGGTATGGGAGGACAGTGTAGGTATTTCAATAAGTACCAGGTACTTAAGAAAATAGAAATCTACAGTCCACTAAGCCTACAGTGTTCTCACATTCACAAAATAGAAAAGAATCTATACAAAAATATATAAATTAATAAAAATAAAAACCTCTTTTAATTAAACGCAATTACATTATTGCTATTACTATTACTACTACTAGCTGGTATAACATGTGGTGTATCTTAATCAGGGATACAGTCCTGAGCTTCTTCAGACTGGGTCGGGTCCTCCGTTGCCTCAGGTTGAAGAACCTCAAGGTTGGATGCCGTTTGACAAGAACATTGAGTGGTGCTAAAAGTCATCGGGACCACTCTATCTGCCTCATCGTTACACATTTTTACTAACTTGTTGGCAGCAAGGATATATGTCTTTTATTTGTTTTTGAGAGCTCAAGTGAATGTAGTGACTCTTCAAGTACTTCATTTCCAGACTCAATTTGATAAATGTTTTTACTGTCTTCTAATTTAATTTGATAGTTTTTTTTATTTTAATTTATTTATTAGAAATACAATTAATTTATTTATTTTTATGTTATGGGGTTTGGTTTCCGCACTTAGTCCGTCAAGTGGACCATTGTGCATGGGCCATGGCGGCTGTTTGGTGGTTATTCCAACCAGCCCACCTCCCTCCAGAAGTTAATTAAAACTTCTGGTCTGTTCAGAACATCAGTGAAAGATCTGGGTGACCCGAGGGTTTCTGTTCTAATCTGGGTGACGCCTGTGCATTCGAAGAGCACGTGCGCGATGGTTTCCTCAGTCTCCATGTACGCCCTGCACAGAAGACTGTCCGTTATGCCTGTTGTGTGGAAGATTTGTTTAGCGAGCAGTGCCCCGTGATGGTCCCCGTCATCAGGCGCACGCCGTTCCTGTCAAGGCTTAATAAACGCCTGTTTAGCCTGCTATCCAAGGATAGCATAGCTTCCTTGGACTGCCTGCAGCCTGGTGTTGAGGTCCACCAGTTCTCCGCTTGTGTGTAGGTGAACTCCTATAGCCACCTGCGTATTTGGTTGAAAGGAATTGGCACGATAGGCTCGGGTCCACAGACTGCCGTGCTAGATCCTCTTCTAGCAGGTTCGTCAGCTGCGTCGTTACCTAGTGATCCGCCGTGTCCTTTTATCCATTGTAGTGTCACCGTGTTGCGGCTAGATACCGTTACTTGTTCCAGTGCACTGTGTAATTCCAGTGTTAACTTTGAAGTAATTTTTTTTTCCGAAAGGATTGCAGAACTGAGACGCTATCGGAGAGGATACGTGTGTAGTACGTACGAGTAGTTTATATTGTCCAGGACTGCAATACCTTATTGAAGGTTAAAAAACACAAGAATCAGTTAATAGCATTCCACGGTACAGCAACATATATTCACAGATAGTTAATTGATTCAGGCATGACCTTGCGGAAATCCATTATAAAATGATGATGTGGATATATTTAGTAACCTTTAAAACGTGCCATATGAGGAGTGTTTACAGATACTTGAAGATCTTTTTGAGAAACAGCGTATCCATCCAGGTGAGGTTAATGAATTAATATCTTTGACCAAGATTTGTATGGAACAAAATTATTTTAGGTTCAAAAATCAATACAAACAAAAAGAAGGTTTAGCCATGGGTTCTCCACTCAGCCCCCTTATGGCAGATATTTTCATGGACCATTTTGAAAATAAATACATAGTAGGACAGCCTCAAATTTTATATTATTACCGTTATGTTGACGACATAATTATGTGTTGGACCGGTACATTGCGTCAAATTGATGTTTTTGTTAATAAAATCAATAGTTTGCATCCCAAAAGAAGTTGATGGATCCCTTAACTTTTTAGATTTAACTATTTCAAGAAAAAACAATAAACACGATTTTCAGATTTATAGATAACCAACTTATACAGATGTTACGATTCCTGCGTCATCTTGTCATCCAATTCAACATAAATTGGCAGCTTATCATAGTTTTACTCGTAGATTAATGTCAGTAGCACTTTTACAAGAAAATTATAACAGAGAACTTAACATTATTTATCATATAGCTAAGAGTAACGGATACAATAAGAAAATGGTTGATGATTTTTTTTTTTTTCACTTCTGTACCCACTGCCCCCAGAAAGACCACATGAATATTTAGGTAGTTTGACATACTTAGGATCAATAAGTGATAGGGTTTCAAATACTTTGTTTTAAATGGATTAAGGGTAGCATTTAAAACAAATAATTCATTAAAACAGATTTGCCACGGAAAAGATCGATTAGAAAACCATAAAAAATCAGGTGTTTACAAGTTACATTGTGATGATTGTAATGGTATTTATATAGGTCAAACCGGGCGTAATTTTCAGACAAAATATAAGGAACATATTGCAGCGTTCCGGAACAGTAATCCAGAAAAATCCCATTTTGCTCAACACTTAATAGATACAGGTCATTCGTTAAATAATAATAACACTTTCGAAATTTTACACACATGTGATAAAGGTTTCAGAATGTCAGTACTAGAGAGCTTAGAAATAGTGAATAATAATACAGGAAACGTTACACTGTTGAACGAATTAAATACGAGTATGCCAAGGTCACCTTTACTGCGATTGTTCGCCCCTTATCGCGCTGATCACGGTCCGAGCCGAGGTGGGGCGAGAAGTATATAAGTGGGTTGGACGGGCGATAAAGCTCCCCTGGCTGGAGGCTTTGAGTGTAGCAGCTTAAGGCACCCACAGGAAAGTCCGGTTAAGCAGCCAAGACCTTAGTGGTCAAAACTGCGAGATGCCCGTTCAAAAAAAAAAAAAAGTTTATCGTCATCCTGAGGATGCCTCTTTGAGAGGTGAAACACGTGTCGATTTCTTCCAGGGTCTTTTCAAAAATCAAGATAGCAGTCATAATCAGAAATAGCTAAGCGGAAAAGGTTACTAAATATATCCACATCATCATTATATATTCACAGGCCAAATGAATGTCCTATTGAGTTGGAAAATATTACTCTACAGAAAAACCTGAGAAATATGCCTAGAGTGAGGAATGCTAGGGGAAGGAATGTTACCTATATAGTTTTAAGTTTGTTCTATGGTTTTGATAATGTCATCTTAACTTGAAAAATAAAACGTCGGGTGCTAATAGCTATCCGCTATTTCGTTTCTCCTTAATAAGTCCTAGGGCTTCGCCCTCTGCAATATCCGCATACGTATCAAATAATAATATTAAAGAACGTCTCCATTACATCATCGGTGTGATTACTGTGCGTTTCATCTCGACCGAGAATACATCCTTGAGACTGCGGGATTGTGCAAACAGGATCACGCAGTAACCGAACATTAATATAACAGTAAGCAGCAACATGTAGGATGCAAGCACTCGAGAACTCACATCTAGGAGTAGACTGCAAACAGCAGAGTTGATTGAGCTTTTGACGTTATAATGGACCCAAACTGCCAACTGCTACACCAATGTTAGTTTTTTGCTGTTATTAGCCTTTACTGTCCCACTACAGGGCAAAGAGCCATGCATGTCTTAGATCTAGACCCAAAAAGACATCAACTTCGTTGGTGTGTACATCTACCAACCCGCGCTGTGCCCGCATCGTGGAATACGGCCCACTCCCTCTCATCAGCTATGTCCCAGCGCACTGCCACACGTTACATACTCAGATGTAACGTGTGGCAGTACACTCGTGACCTTGTTGATTTCTTCGGGCACTCGTAGTTCTGTCAGAGGAGTGAATGATTTTCTATTGATTTCCGGTTTTCTATAATTTAATGCATTCATGTCGTATGAATAGGTACTAGAAGTGTTGCCCGTGTGCCCGTGAGAGAGGCCGCCTGCTCTGCAGTGCACTCGCTGAGAGCCTTCGACAGTTGAACGCATGTGTTCGAAGAACACACTTATTCGGTAAGAGAACGTAAGAAACAACCTTCTGTCTTCCATAAGCGGAGGCTGTCAACATTTCGTATATATATAGCGTTATTATTTATATTCCAAGAAAAACTGTTGAATCAACAGGGTGGAAGGGGTCCCCGAAACAATCAATTGCCGTGTTGGAGTTCCGTAGTATCGAAATAAAATCTTGCCGTATTCCGGTTTGTCGAAATTCAGTTTGTTAGTCGGCATTTGGCGTTGAAAATTGGATGAGCTTCGTGTCTTTTTTTGTTCAAAAGATTATTTAAACTAATGGTCAACTTAAGACAGTGCATCATTAACTTCGCCATTCATTGTTGATTGACTGACGTTTGATTTTTTATTGAAATGAATTCCCTCATTTGTGACAGTCGCAAAGAATACAATGTTCTGATTATCCCACGTTATAAGGTATGTCATTCATAATTAGAAACAAGAAAATATATAGAAATATAAAAATAGAATTGAACCCCCCAGCAGCCAGAGTTCTGCTGGATCTTGCTATTGACATCAACCTTCTGATTTTGTTGTTCAGCTAAGAATTCGAAAGTCGAGAGCCCTGTCTCTCATAATAGTGGTACAATGTCCTGATGAAGTGCATCATAATACTTCGGTGAATCGAAAGCTTTTGGTCATGTCGTATGAATAGGTACTAGAAGTGTTGCCCGTGTGCCCGTGAGAGAGGCTGCCCGCTCCGCAGTGCACTCGCTGTGAGCCTTCGACAGTTGAACGCATTGATCATTACACGTCTCTGTTTCAGTATCACTGACGTCAGCTCGTTAAACTTTATTACTGGATGCACTTATGTGGCGGCCTGTGACATTAATGAGGGCGTAAACACACCGACTTTCATCATTGGCAGGATTTGCACCTGTTTGCAAATTAGAATATAACGCTTATATATTTTACTAACTTTTTATTTTGTACCTAGAGAGCAAATGAATATGCGCAGCAAGCAATAGTTTCACCTTCATTTCCTGTTCATACTTGTTTGAATGTGATCTAGTGTGATCTGACTGCTTGTTTAGCTACTACTTGATGACTCTTAAATGGGTGATTTTCAATAAAAAACAAGTTGCTGTTAGAAATGGTAGTTTTCGAATATATATTTTTTTTATCTAAGTATACAGCGATCGAGGGAAAAGGGACGGGAACAAACGGGCCAATCACAACAAGCTATCACGTCATTTAGCTGTGCTGTGATTGGCTTACGATGATGCGATTGAATTTCGTTCGGATATTCATCCCAAACATACCCGCGGCCTTGAAAGCTTCAGCTTACAATTGAACTTTCCATTTGCTCATCTTCGACCAGAGGGCAGATCTTCGTGTATGGCCGTCTTACGATGCCTGATGATGTCTGAATATCTGCCACTCGTGAGATACCGTCGTTGCCAGGTATCGTTTTTATGATCCGACCCAATTGCCACTTCAACGGCGGAAGGTTGATTTCCTTAATAATGACAAGCGTGTCAGGTTTTAGGTCCGCCATATTTTTTCTCCATTTGGTTCTAGTCTGTAGCTCCGAGATGTATTCCTTGGCCCAGCGCGACCAGAACTGCTGCCGGATCTGTTCCACTCTCTGGTAGCGAGTCAATCGATGAACAGGTAAGTCTCGCAGGTCATCTTCACAGACTGGAGCGGTGAGTGGTCGTCCGATTAACAAGTGGCCAGGGCTAAGGGGAAGATAGTCTCGAGGATCCGAAGACAGGGGATTCATTGGTCGAGAATTCAACATCGCTTCGATTTGACATAACACTGTAGTGAGTTCCTCGAAGGCTAAGTGAGCGTTACCCACTACTCGGCGAAGATGGTATTTACATGATTTGACCCCAGCTTCCCACAAGCCACCGAAATGCGGAGAATATGGGGGAATAAAAGAAAAATGAATTTGTTGACCCCTCGCGTAATCAATAATATCCTTTCTAAATTATAATAAAAACTGAGCAAAATCATTACTTAAGCCTACAAAGTTGCGTCCATTGTCCGAAAATATTTCTGACGGCTTCCCGCGCCGTGAAATGAAACGCTTTGAAGTGTATGTATGGTCCCTAATAATGCATAACGTAGTAAGTACACTCCTTTAGAATATAAATATCATTTTAAGCTAAGTAAGCAGTTTACTTCAATGCGCATTGTAACATAAATTCACTAGATATATTCATTAAAGTACATTCTATGAAGCTGGTTGTCTGATTCTAACGACCCTTGAACCCCCAACATTTCATGGCGACCCTGCCAGGATCTGTCAAGGGGCAGATTAAGCAAAGTTTTCGTTGAGCGATTTTCAAAATGTGTAACTCTAAAGTAGAAAAAGACGAGGTATTCGTCAATCAAAACGCGGCCGGTGGAAACAATGACGCACTTCTCAAGGACATCGGAGGACACATGGAGCGGCTGAGCACGGTCACTATCATCATTCTTGCCGTCGTATCTCTCCTGGTAATATACTTTATCCTGAAGTACTACCGAAGCTGCCATCGCCAATGGATTCAAGAAGAAATCGGACTCAACGCAATTCAGCGCATAAGGGCATCCCTAAGAGGACGAGTGGAAGGTACACCCGTTAATTAATCAAGCATCAAAATCAGATTCAAGTTAATTCTAAAATAAATCAGTGATTTTCATTCAGACTAATAACAATTAGTTTTATAACGCAAAAATATAAAGGACATAAAACAGTGCGCGAAGACTCAGCGAATATGATACCGCAACGCTAAACCTGCAACGTGTGAAATTCTTGAGTGTCGTTTCGCAATAATTGTGTTAAAATGAAACTTTTGTTTTTTCCATTAGGAAATAAGAGACCTGATATCTAGTAATAAGCATTTTATTATGATTAAAATATTGTAAGAAAAATATAATGATCGGGTAGATATTAGAAAATACTTGATTAAGAAGGGACAATCTAGGTATAAAGGTCAAGTTATTGAAACGAAGTTAGGAGAGGCAAAAAATATTTTTAGCGAATGTGAGAAAATATTATTATTAATAGAAAAAGGCAAGGATGCGAAGTTAGTTACACCGGCGTTGGATATTTATCAGAAAATTAGGATAATATTTGAGGAAATAAATGTTTTATGTTCTTTGCCTAAAATAAATTCTAGAAAAATGGAGTTTGACCTTAAAGTGGTGTGTAGTTTGCTTCCAGCAATGGACGGTTGTGAAGGGACTACTAAACGCTTGATAGATTCGATCGAGATGTACGGAGATATGCTGGATGACAAAGGTAAGACACTACTTATTACATTTGTCCTTAAAAGCAGATTATCAGAAAATGCCAAGTTACGCATTACAAGAAATTATGAGACCATTCCAGACTTACTTAAAGATATGAGATGCCATCTATTAATACGAAAATCCTTTACAGCTCTACAGACTCGTTTGCAAAATATACAGCAGGGTTCAAATAGTATCGAGGAGTATGGCACAGAAATAGAAAACATGTTCACTGAACTTACTATATCTCAGTCTGATGGTAACACTACCGCGTTCGAAGTTTTAAAACCTTTGAATGAAAAACTTGCCATAAAACGATTTTCAGAAGGACTACGCAGTTCAAAATTGGGCACCATCATCTCCGCCAAGAACTATAGCAGCCTGAAAGATGCAATACAAGCTGCCAAAGATGAAGATACAACATGCCAGTCATCAGCAGGTAATGTCTTGCATGCATTTAGATATGGACGAGGTTTCAATAATTCGCGACGAAAAGGTCATCGTCATTTCAATAATAGTCGTGGTCAATATATAAATAGTTACAACCGTGGTCACTATGGAAATTACAATAATC
The DNA here is from genome assembly GCA_916610215.1 of Omphaloscelis lunosa. Classification (NCBI taxonomy): domain Eukaryota; kingdom Metazoa; phylum Arthropoda; class Insecta; order Lepidoptera; family Noctuidae; genus Omphaloscelis; species Omphaloscelis lunosa. Next base: position 23,303,968 of record OU744249.1, read on the forward strand.
AGAGACAAATATGGCGTGGTAATTACAGAGGTAATAATGGAAATAGGTATAACAATCGTATATCAATGAACAATAACAGGGGTCAATCAAATAGTAGGGGTTCAAGATATTTTAGAAATAAAAACCGAGGTGTTTGTCTAGCGGAACAAAACGATGGCAATAAACCAAGCACAAACGACAATATAGATAAAAAAGAAACAGAAAACCAGTTTTTTCGTTCTTAAATACTGCGTTTTATCATATTTAAGCAATGCGAAATATGTAGCTTTTTTCGTTAATAACATTAAATATTATTGGCTCGTTGACACAGGCGCTTCTCTATCAATAATAAAAAGTGAAGCGTTACCAAGAAATGTTCATGTGAGAAAAGATGAAACTTTGATAAATGGTATCGGTGGACAAAGGCGTTCTCAAGGCTTAGTGGAATTAAATTTAAAATATAATAATGAAACATTTCAGCATTCGTTTATAATTTTTGAGTCGTTACCAATAAAAGCAGACGGAATAATAGGTTTAGATTTTTTGAATAAGTATCAAGCAAACATTAACTTAAGCACTAATATTTTAACATTGCATATTAATGGCAAAGAATATTATTTTAATATCGTAGATGAACGTACTAGGATTAGTAACAACCTGATTGTACCAGCTCGTTCTGAGTCAACTCATTTCATACACGTAGATAAAAATTTGAATGATGATGTTATTGTCTGTGGACGTGAGTTAGCGAAGGTTGTGTATCTAGCAAATACTATAGCCACAGTAAAAAACAACAAGATTCCTATAAAGATACTGAACTTTACAGAGAACGAGATATATTTACCAAATTTCACACCTAGTTTGCAAACCTTGAGCGATTATAATATTTGTCAATTCAATAATACTACTAAAGACGTTTCTAGGGTTCAAACACTACTATCTGAACATAAATTAGATTATTTAAATGAAGAAGAGAGAAGGTCCATTGAAGCGATTTGCGCAAAATATTCAGATATTTTTTACATAGATGGAGATAAATTAACCACTACAAATATTTATGAGCAATCCATTACAGTAAAACAAAATTCAACACCAGTATATGTCAAGCCATACAGGTTACCTCAAGCATTAAAACCAGAGATAGCTAAACAGATTGATAAAATGATAAACGATGATATCATAGAAGAATCCAACAGTAAATGGTCAAGTCCTATCTTATTAGTACCGAAAAAGAGTAAAGAAGGAACTGATAAGAAATGGCGATTAGTTGTAGACTACAGAAAATTAAATGAGACGGTTTGTGACGATAAGTTCCCTTTACCTAACATCAATGAAATTCTAGATTCTCTTTCTGGAGCTGTATATTTCACTCACCTTGACCTTCAACAAGGTTCCTATCAAGTGACTTTAGAGCCTAATAGTCGAAAATTAACTGCTTTTACTACTAATACAGGTCAATATCAAATTAAACGCTTACCTATGGGCCTCAAGATAAGTCCGAGCGCATTTAGTCGCATGATGTCTGTAGCAATGTCTGGTTTGACTTACGATAAATGTTTAGTATATCAAGATGATCTTATTGTATTTGGTAGAAACTTGCAAATTCATAATCAAAACTTAATAAATATAATGGAAAGACTAAGAAAAGTCAATTTAAAATTAAATCCTCAAAAATGCGAATTTCTTAAGAAAGAAATACTGTATCTAGGTCATGTTGTTTCAGAGAAAGGTGTTTTACCAGATCCCGAAAAGACAAAAGTATTGATAAATTACCCTACACCCAAAACAGCAGATGAAGTTAAACGTTTCGTAGCTTTTTGCAACTACTACCGTAAATTTATAAAAGGTTTTTCAGACATAGCTATGCCATTAAATAAATTATGTAGAAAAAATGAACCTTACGTTTGGACAGATACTTGTAAATATGCCTTTGAGTATCTAAAAGAAGCATTAATTTCGGCACCAATATTGCAATATCCGGAATTTACAGAAAATAATGAATTTATAATACAAACAGATGCATCAGACACTGCAGTTGGTGCTGTGCTGTGCAATAACGATTTCAGACCGATAGCGTATGCAAGTAGACCTTTGAATAAAGCGGAAAATAATTACCCTACAATACAGAAAGAACTATTAGCAATAGTTTGGTCTATAAAATATTTTAGACCGTACTTATATGGTAGAGAATTCACAATAATGACTGATCACAAACCTTTAGTTTATCTTTTTGGCATGAGAGATCCTTCGAGTAGACTTCTTAAATTCCGCTTAACTTTGGAAGAATATAAGTTTAAAATAATTTATGTACGAGGAAAAGAAAATGTTGTTGCAGATGCTTTGTCTAGAATATGTGTAACATCAGACGAACTAAAAGATATGCAAGCACAAGTGGTGGCTGTGATGACAAGGGCACAAAAGCGAAAGATTGATGAGGAGTTAAATAAAAATAAGAATAACGTAGAGAAGGCGGATCTTAATAAATCACCTGACTATTGGTCTGGCCAACCAAGGGTTGTGGATATATTAAGAAAACCGCGCGACTCAGTCGAAATGAGTTTTATTGAAGGTAGTGAATTAAATAAATTGAGAAACGATGGTATGATAACTGATGTTAGTGAATGTTTTATATTTATTGAAAAAACAAAGATTATTTACATCAATCTTAATTTCAAGGCACATTTCACGCGAGTCGAATTTCTGCAGAAATTAAGTTTGTTTTGTAAAAAGTTTGATATTGAAGAAATATGCATGATTAAAAATAAAGATAATATAGATTTTATAAAGAACCTTTGTGATGAGATATCAAAGTTAGAAAATTGGTCCGGACCACGGATATGTATTTTAAGAGGAGTAAAAAGAATAACTGATGACAAAGAAAAAACTATAATTATGAATGACTCTAAAGTAGAAAAAGACGAGGTATTCGTCAATCAAAACGCGGCCGGTGGAAACAATGACGCACTTCTCAAGGACATCGGAGGACACATGGAGCGGCTGAGCACGGTCACTATCATCATTCTTGCCGTCGTATCTCTCCTGGTAATATACTTAGATGTAGTCGGTCCTTTGGATAGGGACCAAGAGGGGAACTGTTATATATTGACCATTCAGTGCGAATTATCTAAATTTGTTCAAGCTATTACCTTAAAAAATAAAGAAGCCGTGTCCATAGCTAACGCATTCGTAAGACATTTTATTTTAATATTTGGAATTCCTGAAATAATAGCAACAGACAGAGGAACTGAGTTTATCTTCACAACTATGGAACAGGTATGTAAGCTTCTTGATATCGAAAAAATATCTTCAACTGCCTACCATCACCAATCTATAGGAGCACTTGAAAATACTCACAAAGCGTTGGGTGCATTTTTAAGGATCCAGTGTGAAAACCAAACAGATACATGGAGCTATTGGCTACCGTATTGGTGTTTTAGTTTCAACAATACAGTTCATTCCGAAACAAATTACACGCCTTACGAACTTGTTTTTGATAAACTTTGTCGAATTCCGAGTAGAATCTCTGAGTTAGTGGAACCATTGTACAATAGTGATAATTATCCATTGCAGTTGAAATATCGTTTACAGTTAGCCCATGCCGACGCAAAAAATAATTTACTGTGTAATAAATACAAACGCAAGGAATTGTACGATAACTCAATGAATCCTATTATATATCAGGAAAATGACCTAATCTTGTTAAAAAATGAAACAGGACGTAAACTAGATGCTATTTTTGATGGTCCTTTTAAAGTTAAAGAAGATTTAGGTTGTAATGTTAGGATATATAAAAATAACAAGATAGAACTAGTTCATAAAAATAGGACAAGACCGTATTTTCAATAATAATTGGGTTAATAAGATTAATGATAATTTAGATATTTAGTAACATTGCAATGTTAGACGTAAGTAATATAATTTTATAGTTTGTTGGGTAGACACGTATAATAACTTTGGACTTTACTATAAACAATAATATAGAGTTATTTTGGAAATGTGAAAAAAAAATCACATGTATTTGATTTTTTTTTTACCCTCGCCCCAGGAGGTGAAGTGTATGTATGGTCCCTAATAATGCATAACGTAGTAAGTAGACTCCTTTAGAATATAAATATCATTTTAAGCTAAGTAAGCAGTTTACTTCAATGCGCATTGTAACATAAATTCACTAGATATATTCATTAAAGTACATTCTATCAAGCTGGTTGTCTGATTCTAACGACCCTTGAACCCCCAACATTTCAGCTTAAGCGCAAGTAAGTATGCATCAGAAGAGAGGTCACTAACTAATTCCAAGTGGACTGCGCGCGTCGTGAAGCAGATAAACAAACAAATGTATGATTTAATTAGTTTCGCGCCTCTGCCCTTTCGGTTTTGTACGAACACCGGCCCTGCGTAGTCTACACCTGTGCGAACGAAAGGAAAACTAGCGGTTACCCGTTCTTTAGGCAAGTTGCCCATGAGTGGGGTTAATGTTTTACCTCGAAAGCGCTTACAGACCACACATTGTTGCGTCACCTTCTTAGCTAGATTTCTACCTGACAGTGGCCACCAGTTTTCGCGCAAACGGTACAGTAACGCTTGAAGTCCACAGTGCATAGACTGGTTGTGCTCGTGCCTAAACAGTAAAAGTGTAAAGTGATGTTCAGAAGACAAAAGAATCGGGTGTTTTTTATTATAATTAAAGTCAGGCGAATTCTTTATTCTACCTCCCACTCTAATTATATTTTCACTATCTAAAAACAAATTTAAGCTCGCAAGCCTAACGCTTGACTTGACATCTTTTCCATTTTTTAGTAAGCTATACTCAACTGGAAATGATTCCATTTGTGATAGTCGTGCAAGTGTACTAATCGCATGTCTTAACTCAATAACAGTGATCGTACCTGTCAGCTGATTTGTTTTGTTGCGCGCACAGCTGTTGTTAATAAAGCGTAGTACATATGCAGCAACATGACTCATGTGATTAAAATGCGAAAACTTATTGAATGGAAAAAATGTTTCTAGTGTAGTATTTTTTGTTAATAATGAGTTTATTACATTTGCTTTGAGTTCGGGTAACTCTTTAGGTGAGATGTCATTAACATTCGGAGTTAATTGCAAATTTAAATTGCTATCAAAGTCAAGGCCGTGCATAAAGTTAGGGCCTTCCCACCATAATGTGGATGAAGACAAGTCTTCAAGACTTACACCACGCGAAACCAGGTCAGCAGGGTTATCTTTTCCACTTACATGTCGCCAAGAAAACGTACTCGTAAGTTCGTGTATTTCAGCGACTCGGTTTTGCACAAAAGTTTTAAGCAAATTAGGTGCCATGCGTAACCAACCTAACACGATAGTTGAGTCAGTCCAAAATGTGACGTCATCAAAGTTACGAGTAAGTGATCTCTTAATCCTGTCAAACAGCCTAGCACTAAACGTGGTATACTAACGGGTTTCAATGGAGCTACTTTACCTTTAGAAATAAGCAATTTGACTGTCACTTCACTAATACCTACACTACGCACATAAGCGCACGCGCCATATGCGGTTTGCGAAGCGTCTGTAAAAATGTGTAACTCAGTCCGAGTAGAATCACATAGAAAGACGTGTCGTGGAACTTTGATGGTGTGAAGATAAGAAAGACTGTCAACAAACCGGTTCCATGTTCGCATGACATCAGTGGGAAGCGGATCATCCCAGTTTAAATTTAATAGCCAAAGTTTTTGCAATAATACCTTGCCGATGATAACAGAAGGGCTTAACAATCCCAATGGATCATATATCTGAGAAACAGTTGACAGAATTATGCGCTTAGTAACAGAATTGTTGCCGTTTTGAAATTGCGTATGGAAATTAAATTCGTCCGCGTTGCTACACCAACCTATACCTAATGTTCTACTTTGACTATTATCACCTAAGTTTAAGTCACGAAAAATACTGAGGTCAGGCTGTGACGTCGTTGGAGCTGATGCACCGTCGAGCTCAAAGTTAAAAGTCCATTTGCGGAGTGGAAAGCAGCCGGACTTAAGAATGTCTGATGTTCGTTTGCATATGTCAAGTAGTTTGACCTTGTCGTCATACGAGGTCAAAAGGTCATCTACGTAAAAGTCGTCAGTTATGACCCTTTTAACCTCGGGATCCGTACACTCAGCTCCTAATTGCTTAAGACACCTAACAGAAAGAAAGGGCGCCGACGCTGTGCCGTATGTTACGGTGCTCAGCTGATAGAACTCGAGCTGTTTTGTCGGATCATCACGCCACATAATAAGTTGTAAGTCACGTTGAGAGGAATCAACAAGAACTTGACGGTACATCTTCTCGCAATCTGCAATTGCTGTGAATTTAAATTGTCTGAACCGTAGCAAAATACCCAGCAAGTCTCCCTGAATAGGAGGTCCTACAAGCTGGATATCGTTGAAAGATTTGCCGTTACTGGTCGCAGCACTGGCGTCGAATACTACACGAAGCTTCGTAGTCGTGCTGTGGTCTCGAAAAACGCCGTGATGCGGCATAAAATAGTAAGGACTCGTATAAGAATCAACCTGAGTCATGTGACCCAAGTTGATATATTCGTGTATAAAATCAGTGTATAATTTCTTATAGCTAATAGGTGCGCGTAATAACCTATAAGGACAAAAAACGCCGCTTTGCCTGGGAAAATGATTCACCCAAAGCATCGGGCGACTCTTTTAGAGGAATGTGAACACAAAATCGTTCATCTTTATTGCGTGTAGTGGTTGTGATGAAAGACTGTTCGCAGGCCTGCTCTTCGTCTGTATGTGTATTCCGAAGCTTGGGTAACTCCTCTAACTCCCAGAACTGACGTAGCTGATTTTCAATGGATTGAGTGAAGTTACATTGGACATGTCCATTATTATGATGTGTATTATTAATAGGACCCGATATTATCCAACCTAACTTCGTGTTCTGTAAGAACGGACCGTTCGGTAAACGTATCTTGCCATCGATAAGCAAGTCCCAAAACCGATCCGCGCCTATTAAAACATCTATCTTTTGCGGCCCTAAAAATCGCGAATTTGCCAGCTGCAGGTGTTCAGGAATCCTAAACTGTGTGCTTTGTGCCTGCATAGCAGGCAATGTGGCCGTTATTTCAGATAGAACGAAACATTTGATGTGAAATGAGTAGGAATTAATATGTGATTTAATTTCTAGATCACACGTTTGTGTACAACGTGATACCAAATTACCTACTCCTCGTATTTCATGAGTGGACTGTATTAGCGGAATATAACAATTCGCAAAACGAATGCGTAACAAAGCAGCTCTGGCTACCGCTGTCAAGTAATACACATGCGACATGATAATTATTATGTTTATCAGGAATCTCAACTAACGCAGTAGATAAGAGAACCGGTTGCAAATCTATGCATTGTGTGTATGTGTGTGTATCAGTGTGAACATTGTTAACTTGAATGAATTGCTTTCCGTTATTGGGATCGTGCACCGTCTCAGAGACGCGCGGTGGGGGCGCGCATGGCGCGCTAGCCACTGCCGCCGCAGTCGTCGTTCCTGTCACGGTACAGCTAGATTGGTTGGAATCATTAGGGTGAATAAGTGAATTATGTTTCATGTTACGTTGTTTACAAGGTCCAAGCAACAGTCTAAAGTGTGTCCGGAGCGCAAGCAATTTTCACACAAGTTATTATCTTTGACTACCTTTAATTTATTTTGTAAATTCATATTAATGAATTGCGTGCAAGTGTAAATTGGGTGTTTACCTTTACATACTATGCACAATCTACGCGCTTTACGGCCCGTTGATGAAGGTGGGTTACTTGAAGAAACATTGCAGTGTGTTGCATTACCTCTGACATTTTTTGTTTCTGTCTTACGGTGATCTTTTGTGTGTGATACTGATAATGCTAAAGTTTCCAACAAATCAGCCTTACTTTTGAGGAAATTAATCAAACTGTCAACCTTCAATTTAGTTCTAGGGGGGGTGTTTGCCAACAATAAACCTTTATGTTGTTCCCACTCTCGTTCGGTGGTTCTATCTAGCTTAGAAACAACAATATATATTATAAGCGTATCCCAGGTATCCGTTGGCTCATCAAGGGTTTTTAAAGCGCGTAAATTGTTTATAATTGTATCCATAAGTTTTCTAATTAGTGAAGGTTACTCTTTCACTGGTTGTATTGAGAACAATGCTTTAAGGTGACTATTCACCAATAATCTATCATTATCGTACCTATTTAGGAGTAACTCCCATGCCACAGAGTAGTTAGCTGCAGAAATCTCTAGCGCGTTTACAACTGATTCGGCACTTTCTTTGAGCGAAGATTTAAGATAATGGAATTTTTGAATATTACTGATCTCAGTCGAATTATGCACCAAAGATATAAACGTATCCCTATATTCGAGTCAGTGTTCATACATGCCGTCGAACGTAGGTAACATGATGGTTGGTAGTTTAACTGACACTGGCCTGTTTATATGCTGGCACGGTTTGGAACAATCAGCGACCTCTTCACTGACGCTAAGAATGGATTCAGCTCGGGCAATAGTATTATAGTAGCCGTCTTCGAACTGTTGCCGCTGATCTAACTGATCATCTATGTCACTATCGGAAACTAGTTCTTCAAGTTTTGATTGTATTTAATTAAATTCACTAAATAAAATCTCAGCACCATTTTAAATCTATTTTTAACTCTCTAGATATAGTTTTTACACTGATAGTATTTAAATAATTAGCAAGTTTTGTTAACCTGCCCTTAACGATACCACGTTTCCTAACCAAATCGCGCATGATTTGCTCAGTTTTTTCATCAATAATAGTTCCATAGGGGGACCTATCACGTGATTTGCTGGGACCCTTCCCATCATCAGACATTAATGGCATCCCGGTGGCCTGTGAAAAGTGGAGTACTCACGTGCAAAGTGACTGCGTGTGAAACGGCTGGTGCTAATAGTGACACGATCAGCTGATGTGTCGCTCTGCGCAATGGGCAACCCTCACCAACACCCTCACTGGAATTAGATCACAAAACGGTATTACACTTATGAACTCAGCAGGTCTTGAAAACTGGAACTTGATAAACGCACCGTGTGTCCGCTTGTTCTTCCAAATCTTCAATTATCCTTTCACATCAGTAAGATTGAAGGCCTTTGCGTGAATATGCTGCTGAATCTGCGCTTCTAAGTGTAATTTCGCTCGTCTTTATGTGCCTGCGTGGTCGTAGCAGCGTGGCAGTCCAAAGGTCACTTGACTCGACGATTTGGTTTTGATGCTTCAAATCCTCGAAATATGGCTCTGAAGGTCCAAATATGTTTGAATGTGATCTAGTGTGATCTGACTGCTTGTTTAGCTATGACTCTTAAATGGGTGATTTTCAATAAAAAAAAAGTTGCTGTTAGAAATGGTAGTTTTCGAATATATATTTTTTTTTTTATCTAAGTATACAGCGATCGAGGGAAAAGGGACGGGAACAAACGGGCCAATCACAACAAGCTATCACGTCATTTAGCTGTGCTGTGTTTGGCTTACGATGATGCGATTGAATTTCGTTCGGATATTCATCCCACACAATACTAATTGCAAGAGACGCAGGTGTGCGACCGAGTGGTGAGCATGGTGCTTCTCAAAACTGCAACGTGACATGTTAACACTTACACTGAGGCGAGATATTCTGTCTAGCCGCCACAGGACACCCGCTACAGAAGTACCACGCATGATAGTCTTCATCGAGGAACCCTAAGCGTTAATAATACATCTAAGTAGCGACCCGCCCCTGCTTCGCACGGTTTTACAACTTGACAAAATATCGAGTGTTTTAATTAGGTACTTATACAATATACCTTGTACTCCCCTTTATACTCAAATTATAATTATTTTGTTTCTATATATATTTTACTGTGTGTAACTAAATAATTAAAAAAAAAAATATATGTATATGTAAAAAATACCTCGTCCGATCCGAAAGAGGCACATAGGTACTGCAATAAGATTACCAAAAAATAATAAAAGTTATTGGTGTGCGTTACCTCAGCAAAATAATATCAAAAATTGTTATTTAAATCTTATAGATTTAAATAACAAGTTGCCCAGCTTCTATAATTGTTGCGCACATTTTTGTTGCACTTATAGTTTTTTTGTTATTTCACAAAAACATTTCCTGCTGGGGTAACGTTACCGCAGTTAGACATTTTTTGTTTAAATCGGAATATTAAAATAAATATTAGCTATATAATTAGTTGTCTAAACGAGGTAAATGTTGCCACCTTATTTTGTATTTATTCTTTTTTCGGCTGCGAAGTTATTCGAGATCCTGCTGGAGCAACGTTTGTGGTTTTGCTGGATCTCTAAAACGGTTAAACGGATTCTTTTCATCTTTTGTCATGACTTTTTAGTATAAAGAAAACACACACTGTTCTTGCTAATACTTTTAATTCACACCACCGTACTATTTCACAATCGAACGACGACTGACTATGCATTACATTATACCATTTGAAACGACTTTTGCCTCAACCAGAAATAACGTCATTATCATAACCGTCATTTCTTTCTGTTGCCAAAGTAAAACAATACATTCAGTTGCCATAATGAAAATACATTTAGAAGTTTCGTATAATATTAATAATTTGTACTTTGACAGTTTTGCCACAGTGGATATTATAAATCGATATTAAAATAATACATTTTTTCCATTAAATCAATAGAATCACGACACTCGGCCATCTGACGGTATGTTAACTCCGAAGCAGGCAAAAATCACGCACACTGAGGCAATACATCAAATAGCAAAAAAAAAGTAACTAAACAAACAAAATACATAATCAAGATACTGTATCATTATGATAAACGTTATAGATTTGCGGCAGGCAATGCATACCTAGCACCTGATTTAAAGAGAAACGAGTATGCACGTCACTTCACTTATATAAATAAGCACGTTAGAAGGATAAAACAAAGAACAGTTCAGAAATAAAAATAAATAAAAAATAAGCCATGACAGCTAAGAGATAACCAGTCCCAACCATAGACATTTAATCAGTATGGACTGGAAATAGCTACAAAAAAAAGGTGCATACCTACAACTCAAAATGTCTCTTAAAATGGCTGCCAATGCTAGGGTTGTGTCAATCAGGGAACATAGTGTTACTATTTCGAGTATCGATACTAGTACGTAATAGTATTACGAATCTTACTAGATATCACGGTTGAATCATATTAAAAAATTATTAGCTAATAGTCCGTTGTAACAGAAAAAAACGAGTATTGACAATTTATTACTTCCCAAACAATTTTCCGCATAATTATAATTTCATTTATAGAATTATTACTTAGCAAATAAAGTTTTCACAAATAATTGTAACGCAAACCTAATGTTTAGCAAGTGAACGTTTAAACAAAGCCAATTAATATTTAGTATCGAGCGAGCAGGCAAGTCTTATGCCTGTTTTCACCTTCACTAAGTGACACTTAAATGAATCGCTAATAAAAGTTCACTGTTGGATTTTCAACGGCAGTCTCAGCGCTGAGAGTTGAAAATCCAACAGTGCAGATTTATTTGGGGATTCATTTAAGTGTCACTTAGTTGTCGGTGAAAACAGGCATTAGGGAATAAAATTTTTAACAATTTTATCATAAATGAACATTCGGAATAATACACATCCTTACATATTATAAACCAAAGTCCACCGCCGCGTCTGTCTGTTTTTCTGTCTGTCTGAACGCGAAATACTCAAAAACTACTAAACGGATTTTCAATCAATGTTCACTAATGGACGGAGTGATTCATGCGGAAGGTTTTAGTGTATAATTCATTAAGGTTTTGTGTAAATTGGCTGAAATTTGACGATTATTGTTGAAGATGTCGGAAAAATCATGCGGACTGGGAACTTTATTAGCGTGAGTTAAGGAACCCCAACCTACCAATATTAGCTTTGTCAGACAATAAGTATTTACTAGATTATTATTTCCCAATTTCCCCACTGCGCGATCAGCATTTATAATTATCTAGAACATGCGTCAATCTGATCACGCTGTGCATGTACTACGTTAGCAATTAAGTTAGTATATAAGATCAATATTTTGTTAGATTTAATTAATTACTGTTTCGCTGTAACTCTGTCGGAATAAAGTTATTTTTAAATACTTCCGTTGTCGCTTACTTAATTGGCGCAGCCGGTAGGATCTCTGTAGTCAGTTTGCCGTGTATACAATTCTACGTGGAGTAGCCGACGTCCGTGTCTACGGTTTAGCAGAGATCGCCGAACAAATAAATTCATTAAGAAGCCACTTCGAGTTACGGAAGAGGACCAGCCACAGCAGTAATTCAGGGAGCATGGAGCTAGCTGCGGAATTGTGAGTAAATCTTTTTCACCTTCCTCTCAGCTCTTCCATCTATATCCCAACCTTGTAATAGTCTATGTGTTTGTGTATTATTAGGGATTGGACAACGCCGTGATAATATTTGCATAGATTTTAATTGTACTAATATTTTAGAGTAGTGATAGTTTAGTAGCACATTAGTGTGATTTTTTTTTTCTCCGCGTTTGTTTCTTTCATAACTTTTCACAATGGAAAACGTAACCCGTGTCCCACAGGAATTGGTTAACATCATACCAATATTCAGCGGCGACACTAGAATGTTGCCTTTATTTATAAAAAAATGTGAATACATTTTGTCTACGTTCTTAGGAACCGCAGCCCAAAATGAATATTTATTTCATGTAGTAACAAGTAGGTTATCAGGCGAAGCAGCCAGTTTGGTAGGCGAAAGAGAAGCTATAGGTACGTGGGACGAGCTGAAGAAGTTGTTAAACCAACACTTCGGTGATCCACGCACAGAGGATTGTTTAGCAATGGAGTTAGAATCGTGTAGAATAAATTATTAAGATTTTTGCCATAGAATACAGCGGATGAGAAGTGTTTTATTTGCTAAAATATCAGAAACTATCATTGATGAATCTCTACGTAAGGCAAAGCAAATCATTTATAGTAACAGAGCAATGAATGCTTTCTTGTTTAATTTACCGCCATTTTTAGTTAGATTAGTTCGTTTGCGCGACGTCACAACGTTAGAGGATGCATTAAAAATAGTTTTAGAAGAACAAAACTTCCAGGCAGTCTATGAGTCGAAAACAAACGACAGACGTAATTTTAGCAGAAATAACAGACCCAATTTGCCTAATAACCAAAATGCAATTGAATCTAATAATCAAAAGAAAGATTCACATAGCATATCAAGTACACATGTACCGAATAGTGCTACAAACAGCACATCTACACCGAACAATTCGCATCAGCCCAGACATTATAAACAACATAATAATATTCAAAGAAATCAAGACAATTTTAATCGTACAAACAACAATAATGCGTCACCGCAGTCAAGTAGGTCATTTGTTCCGATTGCACAACCGAACCAACAGTTCGCGGCACATGCACCGAGCACGCCGTCTTTTGCAGCGCAAGCATCTACGTCGGGTGCGAATACTGATGTCACCATGCGTACTGCAAGTTCGCGACGTGTTAATTACATAAATAATTCTAATAATAATGAACAGAGTTCAAGTTATTCGTACAATGAGTGCCAAGAATTTTCTCCTGAAGAACCCGGGGCGGGAAATTTTTGCATAACGGCCTCTACCCTAGAGAACGAATAAAAATAAATTGTAATAAACGCTTAAATTTACCACATATAGTTATACCAGAATTAAAGGCAGTTTTTATGATAGATACGGGGAGTGTTAGATCGTTTATAAGCCCGTATATAGCGAATAAATATTTTAAAAATTATTTACAGTATGAACCCTTCGAAGTTGTTAGCACTCACGCATCGAGTGTTCATGGTGAAACGGCTATTATTCCATTACCGGTTACCTTTGGAAGTCAAGAGTTCCATAAGTTTTATGTCTATAGTGTCGACGATAGGTATGACGGGTTAATGGGTAGCAATTTGCTGAAGCAATTACAGGCAAAGATTAATATGGAAAATCAGATATTACATTTAAAAAATACTGATATTCCTATCATATATTCACCGCCTATGAGAGAGATATATAATCTACCATCTCGTAGTGAACTTAGAGTAAGACTCCCAGTCAACTTACTGAACGGGGAAGCTGTGTTAGATTTTAAGCAATTTACGGAAGGGATTCGAATGCCCGCCGCATTAGTTACGTGTATTGAAGGCTATGCAACAACTGTTATTCAGAATTATAGCCATGAAAATAGAAAATTAGTAGTTACGGGACCTTTTCAAGTGGAACCATACATACAGGACCCATCTGTTAGTGTTAATTTCATAGATAATAATATAGAAGTGGACAGCTTGCTAACAAAGAATTTAGACAAATTGCAGTTAGATCATATGAATTCAGAAGAACGAACGGTTATTGAGGGACTTTGTAAAGAATACAAAGATATATTTTATTGTGAAAATATTCCGTTAACCTTCACAAATCAGGTTAAACATAGAATAAGAACAAAAAATGAAGACCCAATAAACATTAAGGCACATAGATTGCCACCTATTCAAACAAAAGAGATCAGTAGTCAAGTCGAGAAAATGTTAAGGGATAACATTATCCAGGAATCTCATTCCCCCTGGAGTGCTCCCGTACATTTAGTGCCGAAAAAATTAGACGCGTCAGGCCAACAAAAATGGAGGATGGTAGTTGACTATAGACGGCTCAATGAAATCACAATTGATGATAAATACCCTTTGCCCAACATTAACGATTTATTTGACATGCTAGGTAATAGTACATACTTTACAACTCTCGACTTAGCTAGCGGGTACCATCAATTAGAGGTTCAGGAGAAAGATAGAGCTAAAACTGCGTTTAGCACACCTTCAGGTCATTATGAATTTAACAGAATGCCGTTTGGGTTAAAGACCGCACCCGCAACTTTTCAGCGAGCGATGGATAACGTCTTACGAGGCCTTCAAGGCTTACATTGCTTAATATATCTCGATGACGTCATTATTTTTTCTAAAAGCTTGCCTGAACATGTAGAAAAACTTAGAGCAGTTTTTGACCGCTTCCGTCAAACAAATTTAAAAGTTCAATTAGATAAGTCTCATTTTCTTAGAAAGGAAGTACTCTACCTAGGGCATACTATTACAAGTGAAGGTTTGAAACCAAATAATGATAAAATAGACGCTATTCTTAGGTATCCTATACCGGAAACGGTTACACAGATTAAAAGCTTTTTAGGACTAATCGGTTATTATAGGAAATTTATCAAAGATTTTGCCAAAATAACTAGACCATTAACAGCTTGTTTAAAGAAAGGTCGCAAAATTGTAATTAATGGAGAATATAAAGAATGTTTTGAGACATGTAAAAAGCTTTTAACAAATGCACCTTTGTTACAATTTCCTGACTTTAGTAAAACTTTTATTTTAACCACGGATGCATCCAATTTTGCGATCGGGGCTGTATTGTCACAAGGAACGATAGGCTCAGATAAGCCTGTAGCCTATGCTAGTAGAACCTTGAGCGACACAGAAGTAAAATATAGCACTATCGAGAAGGAACTTTTAGCCATAATATGGGCAGTTAAGCACTTTCGACCGTATTTGTATGGTAATAAGTTTACCATATTTACAGACCATAGACCATTAGCTTGGCTGTATTCATTGAAAGAGCCCAATAGTAAACTCACGCGATGGCGGTTAAGGTTAGAAGAATACGATTTCGAAATAAAATATAAGAAAGGCCCTCAAAACACGAATGCAGATGCTTTATCTAGGATTAAGATTAATGCAATTGACGACGATTTAGATTCAATATTCGTAAATATAGGAGATAGGCAGGAACGTATACAAAAAATTATAGAAAACGAATTGCAAGACCTCGAAACTCCAATAGAAACGATAGAACTTTCGGATTCTGATGATGGGGTCACTGCCAACTCAGTTTCAAATAGAGAACACGAAGGCATTCCTAGTTTAAACGAAGCTGTCGATACTAAACCAAAACAGATTTTAATTCATTCATGGTTTAAAAATAAATTAGACGTAAAAGATATTTCAAATAATAAACAAAAAATTCTCGAAGTTCACTTACCGACAAATAACGATATATTAGTTAAAGACTTTTTGAAAGAGTATATTGATCCAAAACATAAGTACTTTATATACTTCGAACACACATCTTTTAGAAAAACTTTTTCAAACATGGTAATTAAGTTATTTAAAAAGGATTCAGTTAAGTTAACCGAGTGTACAGAAAGAGTTATAAATTTGACAGGATCTGAAGAAGATCAAAAAGAAGTTATTTTAAAATACCACGACGGGAAAACATGCCATAGAGGTATTAAAGAAACTTTAACCAAACTTAAAAGACATTATTGGTGGGCAAAAATGAAAGAGACAGTCACGGCAATCATAAATGCTTGCGAAACATGTAAACGCATGAAATATGATAGAAAGCCGATTAAACCCCACATTCAGTTAACACAAACCCAGGATGCCCCTTTTCAGGAAGCTTTTATGGATTTATTATATATTGAAGGGAAATATTATTTAACTATAGTGGATGCATTTAGTAAGATAGCACAAGCCATAGAGGTACCGAATAGGAGTACACCAGAGATAGTTAGGGCATTGATTAAATATTTCAGCATGTATGGTCTGCCTAGGAAAATTAGTTGCGATTCCGGTACAGAATTCAACAATACTTTGATTAAAGAAATGTTAAGCTTTTACAAAATTGAACTTCATATTGGGACGCCAAATAATCCCAGTTCAATGGCAATAGTAGAAAGGTTTCATTCTACCATTATTGAGATTTATCGTATAGCAAAATACGATAAAAGCGATTTAGATGCAGCATCAGTTATGACTTATGCCATCATGGCTTATAACAACACCATACATTCAGCAACAGATTTTACGCCTTTTGAACTAGTATTTGGCCACACTTATTCCGATAATGTATTTAACGTGGATAGAGAGAAGAACTTAACTCAGAAATTATTGTTAGATCATAGAAAACGCCTTAAAATACTCTATGAATTCATAACAGAAAAATTAGAATCAGATAAAATTAAAATAATTAATAAAAAAGGTGGCGAAACGACACCGGTACTCGAACCAGACGATAATATTTACATGAAAGACACTAGGACTAGAAAAGCTAAAGAAAAACCTCGATATGAAAAAGCGAAAGTAATAGGTGAAGTTGAAAGAAATATAGTCCCAGTAGAAGTAAAGAAAAGGAAAACTAGAGTAGCCTTAAAAAATGTAAAACGTCCTCCACAGATCGTGCCTGGTACTTCTGGTACTAGTGGTGCCAACACTCACGCTGGACCTCCAAAACCTCGGTCAGAATCCGGGGATAGCAGCGATAAAGCGGGGAGTAGCAGTGAAGAGGAATAGTTATTGGACAATATACAAAAGTGTAGATTTAGAATCATTACACTTACAAATAGATAATAATATTCGGGATTTTATTAACTTGAAAATTAAAATTAAGGAAAATAGTCTTAGTAACGAAACTATAGGAATAGAAAGCCAAATAGAATATCTTATTAAACTAACTAAGGATAGATTCTTTCAAATCTTACCTTTCCATTATAGAAATAAAAGAGCTCTGTTTAATCCATTAGGCTCACTTGTAAAAGCTATCACAGGAAATTTAGATGAAGACGATGCAATTAAATATGATAGAGAAATCCAAATGATACAGAACAAAGAGCATGTGGTCGAACGTAAAGTATCATCAATGCAAAAAGCTTTTGATAAATTAGTAAATGACTCTGAAATAATAAATTCAAATATTAAAAACTTGGGTTTACATACCAATGAAATGGAAAAATTAGTTGAACATGAGTTCAGGTTTAACAAACTTTTCCAAATATTAAATACTATGTATCAAATTTTAAATAACTTTCGGACCTGTTACGAAAACATACAAGAGATTGAAACGGCAATAGCCTTTAGCAAACTGAATACATTGCACCAATCCATTATAAATAGTACAGAATTATATAATACGTTAGAAGTCATTGCTAAACATGCTAGAACAATATACCCAGTAAGCAAATATAATTTAATAAAATTAGAACGTAATATCATACTTAAATCATATATAAATAACAACAAGTTAGTTTTTGTTTTAGAAGTTCCCCTAATAAATAACGAAACATATAATTATTACAAGGTTATACCCATCCCTATATTCCATTCTCCAAATACCTTTACAATAATACCCAAATATCCTTACCTGATGGTGAATAGATTGAAATACATGCCCGTGGTAAGCCCATGTACTGAGATTGAAAATGGAAAATTTCTTTGCGCTGAAACTAATTTAGCCCAGTTTCCAACCGAGACCTGCATTGAACAAATAATGCTGATGAAGAACAACTACAAAAACTGCATACAGAACCATATTGAAATAGAAAAAACTAAGATACAGAAAATAACCGACAACCAATGGTTGGTTTACTCAGAGGAAAATCTCATCATCACCGAGAATTGCAATACAGAAATCCTGAAGTACACTATTCTTGGGACCTACATCGTGACACCTGGCCAACAATGCGAGACACAAATAGGCGAAGTCATCGTTGCCGCCACCACAAACACTACAGTTTCCAGTCTCCAGCTGCCATTGATCCAGATGCCAGACCTACAACAGGACATTCAGAGAAGATCAAAGAAAGTGGATTTAAGAAATGTGGACTTCAGTGATGTGAAAGAAGTGTTACAAAGTGCAAAATTTAGTGAAATAGACGATACGACACAAACAGTGACAATAGAAATTAGTATATGGACCATCTTAGAGTATGTGGTTATTGTAATAGCAATAGTTATCTTTATAATGTATAAATTTCAGTTCATAAACTTTTGTCGAAATTCTCCGAAACCGTCTGCGACACCTTCGGATAATTTCTCTCTTAGGGAGGGAGGAGTTAAGGAACCCCAACCTACCAATATTAGCTTTGTCAGACAATAAGTATTTACTAGATTATTATTTCCCAATTTCCCCACTGCGCGATCAGCATTTATAATTATCTAGAACATGCGTCAATCTGATCACGCTGTGCATGTACTACGTTAGCAATTAAGTTAGTATATAAGATCAATATTTTGTTAGATTTAATTAATTACTGTTTCGCTGTAACTCTGTCGGAATAAAGTTATTTTTAAATACTTCCGTTGTCGCTTACTTAATTCGTGCGCCGCGTAAATCATAAATGTTACATAAAATGTATGGGTTAAAAATTCCATTATGGACCATTGATTTATGGGAGGGTGAGGGTGGGGGGAGGGGGAGTGGGCTGCCCCCCTGCACCATCCCCACATCCCGGAGCCCCATGGTTATGGAGATATCCATGCTTCAAGTTTTTAGGTTAGAATGAATTTTGAGGTTATGTTTTCCGGGCTTTCGTAATGTTTTGGACATTATAAACCTGTTTTATTGAAGAAAAGAGTCGGGGGGAGCCAGGACAACGGAGCCCCGCTGCGCGGGGCTCCTACTTCTGGGTGGTTTATAAAAAAATAACCACGAAGGCTTCTAACCTAACCTGTCCGAGTCGGGGTGCCCCAAGTCAATGCCTAAAACAAAATGGCGTCGCTACACGTTTCGTTCCACCTAACGTAAACACAAAAATTCGTGAATTTGTTTATTAGTATATCGTATATAAAATTATATTTAAGTAAAACGTGACATAAATTGAAAATAATACACCTCGAAGTCGTCAATGGAACGTGAAATTTCAACTTTGACATCTACCATGACAAAAATGGAGTGCTATTTTCCAATTTGTATGGAAACTTTAAACAAATTATTCTCGTAAACTGTGAACGTCCGAAACTTGAAAATATGTAAAAGTTTTCTATTTACGAGTACTATCTACAAAAAAAATATGAACTTCGAAATCAATGGTCCATAATGGATAGTTTATCCAATGTATGTTCTACAGTATTGTTCATCTTAAAAAGTTCAACAAAAAAATTGTATACACATCATAAAACTCTATGGAACGGTCTCTCGGTGCTATGAACCAAAGAGTACGTTTGCTGTAAACCACGGGCCGGACCTAGCAATATCATTTCAGCGCAGCGAAGGAACTAGTATCAGAAACTATTACGGCAACGGTACAACACTATTCCACCATAACATATCATTGTATACAAACGAATGAAATTATGAAATAATAAAAAGGTCTTTTGGACGGAAATAAACCCATATATTAAAATTTAAGCCGTATTTAATGATCGCCTAGCAATTTTTTCATCGAAAGTTTATCACTTTATGTACTATTGCATGAAAACCAGCTACTAACCTGTGCAAAGACAATTGAGGTTGATTTTCCTTCTTTCTTGCACCACACTTCACAATACAACACACAGGCATGTTGAATTGGTGTTTTCCAACGTATATATGTAGTTTTAGAGGAAAACTCCTCGTAATTTTCTCACAAATCTCAATAAAACAAAAAGTAAACAACCAATTGACAGCAGAACTACCATGAACTTGTCGCATATTATGGCGGATATGGCACATACCTACAACTGTCACTACGTCTCAACAAAATGTTGCCATTATGAGGAACAACTGAAATATTGTTGTCTCTTTTATCAAATACGATTACGACATTAGAAAGAGTGAAATAGATATTTCACATTCTAGTTCGTATTTCACCCATATTTGTATAAGCAAAGAACAATGTCAGATGTCCATAGTAACTTAGGCTCAGTAAATAAAATTCATGGACAGAGAAAATTCTAACGTTTTTTTGTGTAGTATAGTGTCAGAAGCTTTTCTGTGTTTTCCACTTTTACATTGAACTTCTCAAAAAGAAATTATTCAGCCATTGTAGGTTGGAGGTTATTTATTTTTACAGAGTAAATTAAACAAAAAATATACAGTAATTGAATAGTTTTATTCGTTTTCACCATTATCATTCATTAATATCATCATCAATTTCGTTATATTCAATTAACAAATCATCAAGAAATGCTGCAGGGGGCTCAATATTGTTTTGGTGCCGAGCCCAGCCCAAATACCATAAAATGGTCATAGTGTGGGAACAGCATCCCACAGTTCGTTTACCTACCTTACAATTACAATAATATTGACTAATTGCCTCTCTCCCATTTAAGCTGTTATCAATAAGAACATACACAAAATAAGTTTTCCTACTGATATGTCGACTTTGAATTTTGGCTCTTTATTAAGTATTATTATATTGTTACGTCGTACGTACGAGATCTTTCGAGAAAGCACGGATTACAGTGTGTTTGCGCTAAAAACTTCGAGAAGCATTCCATTATTATTAGTTTGAAGTTAAGTAGGTAACTACTTATAAACAATATTAGAACTCGTCATTGTAATTTCGACCGTACGCCGAGGGCATAAAGTACCTATTTCTTTATTCGGTACAAGTAGGTTATTATTTTTTTATACCTACTACTTTTGTATTTCCTGGTAATGTTTATTTGTTGATGTTTTTCTGGAACCGTTCTACACATAGCTGGAATGTTCTTGAATATTGGCGGTATAAAAGCAGAGAGCCGACACACGATGAGTCAAAACCCCGATCCCTAAAGATAGGAACTTTCAATGCCAATGGCTTATTTAATCAGAAAGATGAAATCGCGGAATTTCTCCGCGATCATCAGTTAGATCTTCTCCTCATACAGGAAACTTTCCTAAAGCCCCATAAACGAAACCCCTCCATTGCTAACTATCGTTTAATTCGAAATGATAGGACGCGCTGTCACGCGGGTGGCACTCTCATTTACTATAAAAAGGATCTGTATTGCATCCCTATGGACCCTCCACCTCTCTCCCGACTAGAAGTATCAGTCTGTCGCCTAGGCATGACTGGTCACTCGCCGATCACTCTAGTGTCGGTCTATATCCCTCCCATCCCAGCTCAGGCCTCAGAAAACTACCAACTTATTTCTGATGACCTACAGCTACTTTTCGGCATGAGCGACTCTGTCATTATGGCAGGGGACTTCAACGCCAAACATCCTTCTTGGAACAGTAATATCACTAACCCCAGGGGCCGACACTTGTTCGACCTCTCTTCCATTCTTAACTTCGACATCATCGCTCCGATGAATCCCACGTACTATCCCCATATGTTAAATTACACCCCTGACGTCCTTGACATAACGCTCCTTAAGAACGTTAACTTACGACTTGACTCGATAGAAACGGTGCACGAGCTTACCTCTGACCACCGCCCAGTAATCTTCCATCTTGTATCCCGCATAGGTCCCTCTGACCCTAACCACCCTCTACCCACTAGAAAGGTGACGGACTGGAAGAAAGTAAGCGAAAAGCTGAAATCCAACACGTCCCCCTTACTAGACTCTATTCCGGACCAGTTTGACTCAGTCGCTAACACGACAGCTGCGATCGACTCACTCACGGAGCACGTGCAAACCGTCCTGAGCGATTGCTCAAGGGAGGTTCCGGCAACAGATCCCTGTTACCTGAAACTCCCGGACGATGCGCGCGCCCTGCTGACTGAGAAGAACGCAGCTGTCCGTGCCTACAGCAGCTTTCCCTGTGCCGCTAACAAAGCCCACATGCGCTACTTACAGAGAACTGTGAGGACACGTATGGCGGAGCTGCGTGAAACGGGCTGGGACAAGATGCTGAGCGACCTTGAGCCTACCCACCTTGCCTTCTGGGAACTCCAGAGAAAACTTAGATCCCCTCACTCAGGCCATATGCCCCCCTTAGTCCGCCCGGACAAAACATTAGCCTTCGATGACATCGACAAAGCCGAGTGCCTAGCCGACAGTCTTGAAGCCCAATGCTCTCCCAGTACCCTACCAGTAGACAAAGCTCACCTCGATGAGGTCGACGCCGAAGTCGAACGTAGAGCCTCTATCCCTCCCATTGAAGACCCTGATTTTCCCCTGCCCCCCATCGAACCAGATGAGGTACATGAGATTATCAAAGGTCTGAAAAATCGTAAAGCCCCCGGCTCAGACGGACTCACCAATAGGGTGGTCCAACTATTCCCAGCCCATCTAATCATGCTTTTGACCACCATCTTCAATGGTGCGTTAAGCAACAACATTTTTCCCCAGACGTGGAAAGAGGCCACTGTCATAGGTATCCCTAAACCCGGAAAACCCAAAAACGAGCCATCCAGTTATAGGCCCATCAGTCTGCTCAAGGTTCTAGGCAAGATCTATGAGAGGCTTATTTATAAGCGTCTCAGAGACTATGCAGAGACCAAGGGCCTCATCCCCAACGAACAGTTCGGCTTTCGAACTCAGCACTCTAGCGTGCATCAGGTCCATCGTATTGTCGAGCTAATCAGCGGTGCTCTCACCCATGGCCGACAAACGAGCGTAGTATTCTTCGACATAGCAAAGGCGTTTGACAAAGTCTGGCACAACGGCTTAATTTATAAGCTTTACAAACTCGGTGTGCCGGATCGTCTCGTGCTCATCTTACGAGACTATTTGTCGAATCGCACCTTTCGCTTCCGCATCGAAGGAGCCCTTTCCTCCCCCCGCCCCATAAGGGCAGGAGTCCCTCAGGGCTCAGTATTAGCCCCCCTCATTTTCACGCTATTCACCAGCGACATCCCCAAACACAGATCGACGCAGTTGGCTCTGTTCGCAGACGATACAGCGATCATCTGTAAGGGAAATTCAGCTACGATGCTGCTAAACCTCCAAAGGGCTGTCAATAACCTTGGCGCCTGGTTTAGAAAATGGCGAATAGAAGTAAATCCCGACAAAAGTCAAGCGGTTAGCTTTTCTAAACCGAGAACTAGACCCCCCCCTTTCCCCCGACCTATCACCATGTTCGGCAAACCAATCCCTTGGGCTAGGCGCGCCAAATACCTAGGTGTTATCCTAGATCATCATCTCTCCTTTTCTGAGCACATAAAGACGGTTCGTTCGCGAGCCGCTTTCGCTCTAGGTAGACTCCATTTCGTTCTAAATGCACGCAGCAAATTGTCACTTAAGTGCAAACTGCGCATCTATACATCATGTATCCGACCCATTATGACCTATGCGGGTGCAGTATTCGCCCACGCCAAGTCCCATTCCATCCATAGGTTGCAAGCCTTACAGAACCGTTTCCTCCGTAAAGCCACGGGAGCTCCCTTCTATGTCAGAAACGAGATCCTCCATCTCGACTGTAAAATCCCTACGATCCACCAGTTCCTTAAACGCATGTCCAAGCGTTACTTTGACTCCGCTCCTAGACATCGCAACCCCTTGGTTGTCGAAGCAGCCAACTATGTCCCTTCCCGAATTAGTCAGATCCGCCGCCCGAGGCATGTCCTTTCCGACCCTGATGATCCCATCACTCTCCTCCAAGAGCAGAATAGGGCCACCAGCACAATACACAAGAACAGACGCCTCCCGTCATTCCGACCTCGCCGCCGAGGTCCTTTGCGACCGCGACCGTGTCCCTGAGTAAATTATACTCCTCCCCGACCCTTGCTCGAAAACGAGGTGCCAGCAAGTTGTTGCCGCTGAGCACGTAGCTTTAAACTACCCCGCATAATAATCATGATTTAAACCAATTTTGATCCAGCCTGTCCCTTCTTGCTGTCCTCCCCTCAGCGACGCCCTAAGCCGAGGCTCGTACCCCACAGGGGGTGCCCTTAGCGAGCGTTCGCCTAGTTTTAATTTAGTTTAGTTTTTTGCCCCTGGCTGGAGGCTTTGAGTGTAGCAGCTTAAGGCACCCACAGGAAAGTCCGGTTAAGCAGCCAAGACCTTAGTGGTCAAAACTGCGAGATGCCCGTTTCAAAAAAAAAAAAAAAAAAAAAAAAAAAACACGATGAGTCAGTCTGATTTAGGCGATACAACGAAGCGAATCGAAGTGAACTAGAAGTGCGATATCTAAGCGAATAGTGATCAGTAGTGAATTTGTGATTAAGTTTTAAGTGTTTTGTGTTTAATAAAGTTATCTAATTGTCTGATTGGTAATAATTAATTTATCCCATACCCAGTTTGCCAAACTTCTTGGCAGTATATGGTTAGGTATAAATGAGACCAAAGATGTAGTATAGTCTGGTTATAATTATCCAAAGGTGCATCTTATATACTAACGACTACGTGTTGAAAACAGATAGTAGAAACATTTAATAGATATTGAACGTGCGATAAAGAACATAAGATTGCGATGTAGATTGTAGATACAGCACAAAGATATTGTACTGTAACAGTACACCCCCCTTTAAAAGAAAAAAAAAAAAAAGTAAATATTATGGTAATAGTGTTTACAATATAAATTTGATCTAGACCTTACTAGTTATTTGCTGATGTATATAAATAATAATGCTATTGTACGCGGTGGAATTTGATGACGCCTGTTGTGGTGCGATTTGCTGACGTCTGTAATTTTGACTTAGCTGTTGCACGAGTGCTTATTATTTTTTTCCGTTAAACTCTTCATTCTTCCGTCCAGTGTTTTCATTATGCCATAAATTAGGATCGCACCGATTGTTAAAATAACCTGTCCCATCGCAACATTTCTTGTCCACCGTAAGTCCTCCTGGATCAGGTTACGGAGTTTGTCCGCTTCGTTTTGATTGAGACAACTGTCCGTATTGTATGTTATCTGGTCCTTAGAACTTTGATTTCCCATTTTAGATGTCTTGTTGTTACGAGTAGTTGTGAATTAATGGTATATGTTAAGATCTATGCTAATATATATACGAATAACTTGCTTCTATCAGCGATTTTTATAGACGTACCACTGGCTTTACCTTACGTCCCGATCGTGTAGCGTACGTGTGTGAATGTCTGTCGCAATCCTTTGAATCTGGCACGTAGTTTGATTCGTCATTGATCATGAAAGCTGGTTTCAATCTATCAATTGATATCACTGTCTCCTTATCCCTAATTCTAATGCAAAATGTTTTATCTGTTCTACTAATTACTGGGTAGGGTCCTTCATACGGCGGCGTCAGGGCTTTCTTCATTCTATCACACCGAACAAATACGTGTGAGCATTCTTTGAGTTCGGGATGCACAAATATAGCTTGGTTATGGTTTTTTCTTTTCGGAATTGACGTCATTTGTGTGATGCCCTTTTGAATTCGTTTTACAAATTCTTCGTACGTTGATAACTGTGCTGCTGATGACTCAAAAAACCCTCCAGGGAGTCGTATTGGCGTTCCATATGTCATCTCTGCTGAACTATAACCTGTGTCTTCTCGCAAGCTACTCCGCAACCCGAGTAAAACTGTTGGGATCTCTTTTAACCAATTTTCGTTGGATTCTCTTGTCATTAACGCTACCTTTAAAGTTCTATGAAATCTCTCTATCATTCCATTGGATTGCGGATGATAAGGTGTTGTCCTAATTTTATGTATTCCCAAAAATCGAGAGAGTGACTCAAATATTCTTGATTCAAACTGTCGGCCTTGATCCGTAGTAATGCGCAATGGACAACCAAAACGAGTAATCCATCCTTCGAAAAGCGTCTTGGCTACTGTTTCTGCAGTTATATCTTCTACCGGAAATATTTCGGGCCATGACGTACAACGATCTATGATTGTGATTAAATATCTCTTCCCTTGTGAAATCGGAAGTGGCCCGACGATGTCAATATGTAAATGCTCAAAACGTTGCGCTGTCATAAAAGCACCAGGAGGTGATATCGTATGTCGTTGTATTTTTGATTTCTGGCAGGCTAAACATGATCTACACCAATTATTGATATCTTTGTTCATATACGGCCATAAATACCTTTGGGTTATCATTTTTCTCGTAGTTCTTTTTCCTGGATGGCTCATACCATGAATGGTATCGAAAATTTGTTTGCGAAAATGCTTTGGTAAGTAGGGGCGGCTTTTTCCAGTAGACGTGTCGCAGGTGATGTTTATTGTGGAACCCGGAAGCGTAATGTTTTTGAATTTTAATCTTTTATTGTCACGTAATTTACTAAGTTCATTATCTGTTGATTGACATTTTTCCAATTCAGCGTAATCGATAGGTGATGGCACGTATATTTCCTCTATTCGAGATAAGGCATCGGCGGTAATATTGTCACGTCCGCTTATGTGTTGGATGTTGGTACTGTACTGTGAAATGAAATCTAACTGCCGGACCCGTCGCGGTGTATCGTTTGATGATGGTTTTTGGGAGAATGCGTATGTCAAAGGTCGGTGATCCGTAAATATTGTAAATTCTCTTCCCTCGATTAATCTGTGAAAATGTTTGACGGCCATGTAAATTCCCAACAGCTCTCTGTCAAACGTAGAATATTTTTGTTGAGTTTCGCTCAATTTTTGTGAAAAAAAACCTAATGGTTCCCAATTGCGTCCGGATTTTTGTTGTAAAACTCCACCAACGCAAGTAGCACTAGCGTCGGTCATGAGCGCTAGTGATGCGTTGCGGGAAGGATGCGCTGTTAATACCGCGTTTTTCAAGCTTTCCTTGCATTTTTCGTAAGCTTGGTCTGCTTCCGTTGTCCAAGGAACAGGTGAATTATCGTTCTTTTTTGAACCATGTAGAAATTCGTTTAAAACTCTTTGATTTTCCGCTGCGCGTGGAATATTACTTCTGTAGAAATTGACCATGCCCAAAAATCTTCTTAATTCTTGAATCGTTTTCGGTTTGGGAAATTCCATGATTGCCTTGTAATTTTCCTCGGTAGGTTGTATTCCTTGGCTCGTTATATGATAACCTAAGAAATCTATTTCCCTTCTGTGAAATTCGCTTTTTTCGAGATTAATGGTTATTCCATTCTCGTGTAAACGTTTGAAAACCGTTTCTAAATGCTGATAATGCAAATCTTCGCTGTCCGATGCGATGACACAGTCGTCTACATATATAAATACGAAATTTAAATCTCTAAATAAGGAATCCATGAATCGTTGAAATGTTTGTGCCGCATTGCGTAATCCGAAAGGCATTCTTAAGTACTCAAAAAGTCCGAAAGGTGTGATGATGGCTGTTTTCTCTATATCCTTAACAGGAATACAGTGGTATGCTTTGCGTATATCTATCTTGCTTAGTATCTTCTTATTTTCTAATATGTATGTAAAGTCAGTTAATCTTGGTAGTGGGTATTTGTCCGGAACTGTCGTGCTATTGAGCATTCGATAGTCTCCGCACGGTCTCCATTCGCCATTTTTCTTTTTTACCATATGCAATGGGCTTGCCCATGGGCTATCTGACGGTCGGCAAATTCCGAGTTCTATCATACTTTGAAATTCCTTTTTGGCTATGTCGTATTTTTCTGGAGGTAATGGTCTTGCCCGAGCTGCGACGGGTGGTCCTATAGTGATAATGTGGTGTTCAATCTTATGTTTGGGCGCATTGCGTAGAGAGGACTCTTTCATGATGTCTTCGTACTTGTTTAAAAGTTGCGTAATACATGGATTCGTTCCCACTGCGATAGTACGAATTGCTTGTTGTGCCGCTTTTTCTGAAGTTACATGCGTTGTCAGCTCTGTAACTTTGTCGATAAGTTTGCGACCAGCTATGTCGACTAATAGTTTATAGTGCTCTAGAAAATCTGCTCCAATTATTGGTTGTGTAACATCGGCGATTATAAAATTCCATTTATAACATCGTTGTAGTCCTCAATTCAAGGTAAGCGTCTTCTCGCCGTAAGTCCTAATTTTAGTCCCATTTGCAGCGTATAGTGTGTATTGTTCATTTTGAAAAATTGAATATCTCTGTTGCTTGCTAATGACTGAGATATTTGCGCCCGTGTCAATCAAAAACTTCATACCACTTTTTCGGTCGGTAATGGTGAGGCGATTGGATGGGTGGATTGCACAGAGTTTCGCCGTTGTCTGTGCTCTTATTCGTTTCCCTGGTTCCGTACGTAAGTCATTGGTTTCCAACCGCATGGCTTAATGCAGTTCCTTGCATATTTTCCGAATCTTCCGTGGTAGTAACAAAATCGATTTGCCCCTCTATAGTTTGTTCTCGGCCTCATAATCGGGAATTGCTGACGTTCCTTGAAATGATTGTGCGTGTTGGGTCGATAGCCATATCGACCTTGCTGAATTGCGTCAATATCTATCTGTAATTTTGCTAGCTGGGTTAAAATGCATGCTGTATTGTTGTCGTTTGAAGTGTCGTTGCTAACAGCTGATATTTCGGTTACTTTTGAATTCATTATTATTTTGTCTGCAATTAGGCTCAGTTTGTCAATTTCCATGTCTTCCGTAACTGCTAGAACCGTAGTAACTGATGTTGGTAAAAGCCTGAACCATAGTAGTTTAATTGTTTCGTCACTGATTTTTCCTCTCCCGAGGACTCGCATTTGACGTAATAACTGCGAAGGTTTTTGATCACCGAGTTCTGTCTCTGATATTAATTTTTGAAACTGCCGCTGTTCTGTTTCTTCGTAACAATCAATTAAACGTTCCTTGATGTTTTTGTATTTATCTGTAGTCGGTGGCGAAGTGATTAGGTCACTAACCTGTAGTATTTCTTCCTTGGATAACTTTGCTATTACCGTACAGTATTTGTATTCGTCTCCTTGCTTCTGTGGTGCTAATATGGCTTCTAGTTGCGTGAACCATAATCTGGGTTGGTCTTTCCAAAATTCCGGAATGCGGGATAAAACCGAGGTGCCAGCAGCTACTTCAAGTGTTCCTTGCTGATTTATGTTCGCCTTGCATGGTGGTTGCGCCATGTTTCTTGCTGCGTATTCGTTCGTCGGGGTCACCAATTTGCCAAACTTCTTGGCAGTATATGGTTAGGTATAAATGAGACCAAAGATGTAGTATAGTCTGGTTATAATTATCCAAAGGTGCATCTTATATACTAACGACTACGTGTTGAAAACAGATAGTAGAAACATTTAATAGATATTGAACGTGCGATAAAGAACATAAGATTGCGATGTAGATTGTAGATACAGCACAAAGATATTGTACTGTAACACCCAGCTCGTAACAATATTTATGTTTTATTTCTTTTCAATACATATTATTTACATTTTTAAATATTCTTATAAAAATCATTAAAAAAAAACATTTAAAAATATAAAAAATAGTGGCCCATCGGCATCAGGAACAGGGTCCAAGATGCCGGTGGTCAGGGCTCTAGAGAGAGGAACCTCCTCACTATACGTGCCGTGTCTAGAAGTACTGCTTTCTGAATCAGGCCCTTGATCCAGCCATGCAATGAGAGCCTCCTGAGGTGTTGGTCGAGGCTCTTCGCTATCAGGCCATTAACGGTAACGATTATCGGAACAATGATTGCAGAGTCCACATCCCACATGTCGACAACCTCGTGTGCTAAGTCAAGATACAGCCCGCGCCAAACTTTGTGACCGCCTTGAGTATAGTCGCGAGTCCGAACTTGCGCATGGTACAGTCGAGTGGGCAATACGTAATCAACCAAACAATTTTCGTTTTCTAACATTTTTAATACTTATTATATTATGCCAATTTAATTTTATTTGTTGATTTTAAAGTTAGTGTTTATTTCATAGGTTTTTTATTTTATTTAATATACAATGTATGTGTTATTTGTAAAACATATAGGTTAGGTAATAATAGGATAAATGTAAATAAAAAACATTAATATAAATAAAAACTATATTCACAATGGGGCCACACCTTTCCTAAAAACATCTCCCTTACTAGTGGATGGTTCCGCATCCGAATCACTCTCTTCCCAAAAAATATCCAAATCTTCTTCAGCTGATTTATTATCGCTCACATAAATTATTATTTTTTCAGTTAGGTCATCTATGATGACATCACTTTTCTTATATTCTTCCTCAATATTCATAACTTTGTCGCATAGTGCAGTCCACTCCTGTTCACCCATGCTATTTACTTTTTCCTCCACTAGTTTCATAATATTAGTTATATTATTTGTGACATTTTTTTTCGCCACATAACCTTTTTTGGATGCCCAAGCCATTTCTATGGGGTTCAAGTCGGGATGGTAAGATGGAAGCCGTAATATTGTGTGATTGTGTTCTTCTAAAATTTTATCAATATTATTTTTTTTTAATTTTTCTTTATGTACCTATAGAAATTAATTTATACAGTTTTGGTTTCAGCATGTCAGAACTGCAAGGGATATTTTTTACCGTAAGCCATGCCACCATTTCTGCCTTTTTGCTATTTGACGTCGGCGCTGCATCCTCTAATTTGTTATGATAGGGTGCATTATCTATCACCATCACCGATCTCTGTGGGAGATTCGGCAAAAGTTGTGTGCGTATCCATCTTTCATAATTATTATAATTCATGTTATCATGGTAATCTCCGGTTTTCGTACCTGCTTTAATCATCAAAAGCCCGTTGGGTACAAATCCTGATTTGGATTCAGCATGTACAATGACGACATGTTGACCTTTTGATATCTTTTTTTTTAAACCTTTAGTGCTACCATCACTCCACGCCTGTGAAGTGGTATGCGATGAATCGACATACGATTCGTCAGTGTAAACTATCGGTCTTCCTTCTGCGCGATATTTCGTTATTTCACGCAAATATTCAATTCGCTTACAGCGAATATTTGTATTTTCAATTAATAATTTGCGATTGTCTTCAGTTTTTTTCCATTTAAATCCCATTTCATTTATTCTCGTTGCGAATCCTTCAAAATTTATATCTTCTTTTTTTTTTTAAGTTGAGCAATTGTCGGCAACTCTTTCTGTGTTAAATGAAAATTGTGGATACATCTTTCGATGACACTTTGGTCAAAATTGTCGATTCCGGTTACCTTTTTTACCCCTTGCCTCTTCTTTCCGGGTGTACGAAAAACTGCTAGTAAATCAGAACTTGGTTCATTAGCTACCGATATAATACGTCGTACAGATCTTTCTGATACTCCTGTAGCGGCTGCAGTCCGTTTATGTACTGCCTTCAAATCGTATTTAAGGCCTTCTTCAGCTTCTTTCTTCATAAATTTATAAACATCGTAGACCTATTTACGAGCCTAGCGTCGTAAAACATTACAACGTCCGGTAGGCATGTTTATAAAAAAATAACAACGAGTAACAATAACAACAAATAAAAACTATATAACTATATAAAACTATAGAACTAAAAACTATAACAACAAATTAACGAAACGATCGAACGAATTCTGAACGCGACAGTACTCTCAGAGCTCAACAAGTGCGTGATTCGTATACGGACGTGCACTCACACTAATGCGTGGGTGCCAGCGCGCGTCGCGGGAGAGCGGTGCGGGCGCGCGGGGTGTGGCCCTGCCCCCAAGCTCTTGTGCGTCCCGCTAATACCTGATTTTGTGTTCTGCGCAATGCAATGAGCCTAGTTTCGGGACGGCCACAAAGTTTGGCGCGAGCTGTACTTGATATTTTTATCTTTCTCAGCTTTCACGAGATTTTCGTCATGAGGGACAGCGATATCGACAATCATTGCACGGCGCTCTCGTCGATCTATCACCACTATATCAGGCTTATTGGCTACAATAGTCCTGTCAGTGATGATAGATCGATCCCAGTACAATGTGGTGTGACCATTTTCGAGAACTGGGTCGGGCACATACCTGTAGTATGGTACTTCGGACTCTATAAGGTTGTACTGCAAGGCAAGTTGCTGGTGGATAATCCTAGCTACTAGATTGTGTCTATGCAAGTACTCGCTGTTAGCAAGACGAGAACAACCGGAAACAATATGTCGGATTGATTCACCGGGTTGGTGGCATGCCCGACAGATGTCAACCGTACCATCCTTGACAATGTATTTCCGATAATTATTCGTCATGATAACTTCATCCATAATCGCACAGACAAAACCTTCGGTTTCCCCGAAGAGGTCGCCAAAACGCAGCCAGGATACAGATGTCAAAAAGTCTACATCAGGCCCGTGGAGGGCCCGGAAAAAGCGTCCATGTAGTTCTTTGCCCTGCCATATTTCCTTACGATCGTTAGTATCAAGTACTGCAGGTTTGCGCCAGTTCTCTTTTGCCAAGGAGAGCGGGGTGAGGCCCTTGTCCACTGCGACCACATCTCGGTGCATACCCACGTTGGTTTGAAGGAAATATTCCCTGAGACTGTAAATCTCGCGGTTGTGGAGGGTTTTAGCATTTAGGAAACCTCGACCCCCGCATTTCCGGGAGATGTACAGTCTCATCACTGATGACCGTGGGTGATGCATCCGATTTGCCGTCAGCAATGTGCGGACCTTCCTATCCAGAGCGTCAAGTTCCGTCTGAGTCCATTTGAGTATTCTGAAAGAATACATCAAGACCGGCATGACCCAACCGTTAAAGGCACGCACCTTATTTCCGCCTGATAAAAGGCTATTTAACACTTTATTCAGGCGGCCAAAGAAGCGTTCCTTCAACGATTGTTTCATGTCGGTAACATTGATGCCCAATGCTTCCGACATACCCAAGTACTTGTAGGTTTCGGTTGAGGAGAGGGATCTAAGATGTATGGAATCCGCAAGTTGGGTTCCCACGGATTCCATAATCTCCCCTCGCTTTACATGCATGACTGCACATTTGTCCACACCAAATTCCATCCTGATGGCGCTACTGAATGTTTCTGTTATCTTCAGTAGCTCCATCAGTCGCAAATTGTTGGGGGCAAAGAGTTTCAAGTCATCCATGTAAAGGAGGTGAGAAATCACCTGACCACCCCTTCTCAACCGGTAGCCTAGACCTGAATCCTCCAGCAGTGTGCTTAGAGGATTCAAGGCTAAGCAAAACCAAAGCGGACTCAAACTGTCGCCCTGGAATATTCCCCGTTCAATCCTGATCGGTTCATCGATTCCCCGGATCTGTCGACATCCTGGATAGAGAAGGACCGTCCTCCATTGCCGCATACATGACATCAGGAAGGTGCGCAGCGTTGCATCTATCTTGTACAACTCTAGCACCCTCATGAGCCATGTATGTGGCACCGAGTCATAGGCCTTCTTATAATCTATCCAACAAGTCGACAAATCCTTCCGGGATTTACGAACCTGTTGGCTGATGGTCATATCTATAAGGAGCAGCTCCTTAGTACCACGGGACCCATTCTTACATCCATTCTGAGACACAGACATAATTAAGTTGTTGTTAATATGGTGTGAAATTTTTGCTCTAAGAATGGATGTAAGAACTTTATAGATCGTCGGTAAACATGTAATTGGTCTATAATTTTTAGGTTCCGCAGTACTGCCCGATTTATGGAGCAGGTTGGTAACTCCTGTTGTGAAGAACAGTGGTAGCGACCCAGTGTCCAAAGGTGACTGGAATTGCGTGGCTAAGCAGGTATGTGACCTTTGTAGCCATTTAAGCCAGAAATTGTGCAGTCCGTCCGGTCCTGGAGATTTCCAGTCAGGTAACGGCCGGACTGCACGAGCCACATCCAGAGGAGTAATGCTAATGGCCTCCATGTGTGGTATTGGATCACACGCCTGCTCAACAACACGCATCCAATCACCCTCAGTGTGACTGACAGGCACCGACCAAATGCTTTGCCAAAAAGCTTTCATGGCATCACTATCCGGTAGACGCGTGTCAGTCACACCTTGATTCCCTGGGCCGCTCCCATGTTCTGTATACCCACCTTTCATCGTTCTGGAACATGCGGTTCTGAGTGTACCGATCCACTCTTCGCCTGTACCGGCGGATACGGTTTGCCCATGCATAAACTTTCTGCTTCAGGAAGTCGATGCGCTCTGTGACATGGGATACATATTCTCGGGGACTAATACTAGTTCCCGAGAATGCCCGCCTCACAAAGCGCATCACCCTTGGGCGTGTATTGCCCTCCCTGAAGCAGATGAGCTTCCCGATGAGTACCCTGGCCTCATTAATACGACACTCAATCCTACACTGCCAAGCTGGTGCGACGGGTTTTGGTCGTACAGATCGGTCAGTATTTGGGAATTTGACGCGCGCTATACGACATGCCGCAACAGCCGTGCAATACAAGATTGAGTGTGTATCGCAAAGGTTTGCACTGCTTTCAATAAAATTTGGTAACAGCGCATCCAGGGCACACACCAGTGCTCTGTTTCTTTTATTCATGGGCAAACGTGGTAGCCGTGGTCTAAGGTCAGGTGATGTGAACCGGTACTCACGAATCGCATCCTCCAGTGCACTCCTTAATTCCACATTGCATAGGTTATCTGCAGATATAGCCCTGCCGTCCTCCTCCTCTGCATGTTGGTTTGCTTGCAGTGGAACCGCGGCAGGCGCCTGCACGACATTCTGGGATGGGGGAGGGTTACTAGCAAAGCTATTCTGCATTTCCCAGCGCAGCCGATCAAGTGTAGCGTTATCCAATCTGTGGTTGTGTTGAATGACGCGCACCTGATCCGATAATCGTTGGGCCGAGACGTTGATGGTAGGTTCAAGCACCTGAAACAGAGACAACATCCGACTTCGGTACGCTGTAAGGTTGATTCCTCCCTCGGTAGCCCCATAATATGCGCGCATCACATTTTCATTCATGGACTGGGTCCATCGTATGCGCGACACATTTCCACCGGCAGCGGGGACCCTGTTCGGGGCCTGTTGGCCTCGAAGTCCCAAGCCCGCTGGTGGCCGGCCTCTCCCCTGCCGACGTACAGATGTTGGCGACGTCGGCGGGGAAAAATACTCGTCACTCGAGCTCGACGCAACTGCCGCGGTCGGTGTCGTCACAACGTTCACGGTGGGGTTGGGTATCGACGGCGGCGAGGCGGAGCTGAGCGACGAGTCCGGGGGTGGTGGGTGTGCTCGTCTCGTGGCTGATCTTGTCAACATTTTGGCTAGTTTTCATTCGTATAGATTTTTTCTTAAGTTTTATTGGAGGTGACATCTGTCATGTCACCTCCGTTACGGCAATTTTTGATTATAGATTTGTCTAGTCATTTTGATCTTTTTTTGGTTTATTTTAATTTGTGGGCTTTTAAGTACGCTTTGTTTTTGGTTTCTGATATTACTGAAAACTGTGTCTAAATTAATTTAACTTTGAAAATTGCGAAAATATTTTTAAGATATGTTGACATTTGTGTTGCCAGAGTTCGTATTATTATTATTATTATTTTGGTTATTACCAAGAGTTTTGGGAGAGAGACAATTGTTCTCTTAAATTGTTAATTGATGCCTCCCTGCATACTTCAATCATATATCGGCCATTAAAGCGGATATGCTCACCGTAATATGATCGGGCCTGACGAAGTTGGTAAGTACCACAAGCTATTAAAATCAAATCATGATACTCAAGCTGAGGAAACTCAGTGACATTTCTGTTATCAATATTTATGTTTGAGAACTGTGCCCTTCTTCTATTATAATTATTTTGTATAATAAACTCAATGTATTAGTTTGGAACATTTTCTGTTGTATAATTTCTAATATCTGGGCAGCATCAAACCTGTCTGTGAGGGGTGGTCGAAATCGATTGATTAGGGCAGCAGCTATGGAAAAGTCAATCATGAGATGTGGCGAAGCTCTATTATTGAACTCATGTCGGAATATTTTAAACCGCTGCTTAAAAATCCCATTCATAACTTCAACCACCCATCTGCAAATAGTAACAACCCGAGTTTTGTTTGCCTCTAATGTTGAAAACTGATTTTCATCATCCTCTAACGATGATGGCATATGCACAGAGTAGTTAGAGTTTTGCAACAATGGGACTGCATCTCTGAAACAACTATCTAGGATAAACACGTCGCCCCCTTGAAAATATTCACGCAATGAACTCTCTGGGATTCCAAACTCATTATTTATAATATCAGCGTCAGTTGTTATGGCTGGGTAGGGGCCCAAAATACCGATTATATACCCATCACAACATACAAACAGGAAGGGCTTTACCAAATTCCTATATTTATGCAAAGAGTAAGTTTTCTTTTGATAGGCATAGTTGGCACTTTTATTACAATATATGTAGGTTCCATCAACTATTATTATTGGTCTCCTCTCAACCTCATTTTCAGTGCTACCAAAAAGGCCATTTGGTATTAAAAGATTTCTTGGTGCTATCTCTTCTCTTGTTATGTGACGTATACCTAGATGCCTTGGAACGAAATCTTGGTGTAAAAGTTCTCTTGTTCTTGCCATTAAGGCCTCTAATGTAGTTCTAGGAACTTGAAATAAGGAACTTATTCGATCTCCAGAGTCACCATTTCTTAATTTCATTAAAAATGCAGCAAGGGCAGTTGAACTTCTGTGCATATTAGCTAGCCGTGGAGTTTCTAGTAATATATTTCTGAAGTCTTCCTTACTCATACCAAACCAATAATGCACCAGGTAGTCATCCATATTTTGGACATCTTCAAAGTCAATAGAGGTCTGATGTTTTAATAATTCTGTGAAATCATAAATATGTTGGGCCGTAAATGTGTGGATAACATTTTCAGGTTCCATCAATTCAGGCCAGTCATTGCTCCTCAAATGGTGAGAACAAATTCGACAGTTTTCTGGCACATAATAATTATACTCCGAAAATAACCTTCTTCTAATTGATATTGGAACAATCATTCTCTCAAGTTGACGGCAACTAGGGAAAAAGCAACGAGCCTGAGTGTCTGATGCCCGGCCGAATTCCAATAATTCAATGACATTCATAGGCACCTGTGGGACTGGCAACGGAATGACATTCATAGGCACCTGTGGAACTGGCAATGGCGATGGTGGCCCTGGTGTTGCTATCTGCAGAGATGGCTGAAAGTCTTCTACAATTGACTCACTTGATTCACTCTCTACATGCAATGGTGTTGATACATCAGAGGCTGTTGAAGTTGACGGTTCATCAATACTTGATGATGATGGTGTGGTTAAATTCCGTTGAACAGAACGGTAACTTCTTTGCCAACATGGGTGACAGATCTTGTATGTTGATCTCAGCTGCAACTAAAACAAAAAAAATCTTATTGCAATCAGGAAAAAACAATAATTCATTCAACAACCAGCAATACATAAAATCATTGAAGGATCTTGCTTACCTGTAGTGGTGCAATCTGTTGCTCTATCACATGTCTGATAGCATCTTCTCTTTCTGAATATATGCATCGTGTAAGGTCTCACACCTTAAATAAGGTGTGAGACCTTACACGATGCAATGAATGACCGCAACCAATACAAACATTTCGATGCACAATTATTGATTCAGTTGGCGCATTGCTACTTGATGGATTACTTGTTTGTTCAATTATTATCCAACAGTTATGACAAACAACACTGTCATTAGGAATCTAAAACAAACAAGATACAGTTGTGTTACAAATAAACATTTAGCTCAATTAAAACAGTTTACATTCTATTAATAAGAATCGTACTTTACCTCAGAAAGTGAAGTCCATTGCCGTAACAATGAACGGACATCGTCAGATTCAACTAAATGCCGTTTCATCCGGAACACATTTAAACCACAATTAATACAACGTAATTGATGGGACATTGTCACAAAATGTGTGGTATGGACGGATATAATAACACAATAAGTCTTTTAACGCAAACGCAGAGGAATTCGAAAAATAAACAACCGTACACATAGAAAAACACCAGCAACAACACAAGATGTTTGACATCGACTATCTGTCAGTTAGAGCGCGCGATCTTGACAGAACCTAACAGGGTTGCCATTACATTACGATTAAGTTATCGATCAAAAAATCGATTTCTTGAATTTCGTTTTATATTCTTTAAAAAATACTAAATGTATTTATAATAAACACGATGAACGTATTATTTAGGAAAAAATAATAATAAAAGACAATTGAGAAGTGGTAAATGAAAAGTAAAGAGTAAATCGCTTTCATTATTTAAAATAATCGATTACAGTGGCAGAACAGGGAACTACCTGAACCTTTTTATTTATAAAAAGAATAACCTGGAACATGATAAACAAATGATTACTTATTAGAATGATTTTCTTTTCGAAAAGTTCTAGAAAATAACTAAATGTTTTTTAAGAAGTTAGTATTTTATATTTAATTATTGTTGTAGGTAAAAACTTTGTGTCCGTGTGAATTTAGTTTTAAAAGTTGTGTAGGCCGAAACCTGGCATTGTTCTTTATGTATAGAATATCGCGGCGCCTCCGTGTTTTTTATATCTCAATGGTCCCAACTGACGGCACCCCTTCACTAACATGACGCATGGATTAGCACCATTCAGCTCAACCATTTTGAAGGGATAAAATATAATTGTTACAACTAGCACAAGCGGTTTCAAATGGTCCAAGTATATGGCACGGAAATATGATGCAATAAATAGCCCATTACGGGTTCTTGGCGTAGGTATTATCTTTGTTATATGCACAATCTATAAAAGAAGCTACATAATTATATTATATACATATTTTTTGTGTTTTTCCTTATCTAAGAATATTGCAGAAAAGTAGGAAAATTATCAAATTTAATGGCAATTTTGAACTAAAAAGATTAGTCTTTAAAAAAATATAGCTTGGTTGTTGACACTGAGAACCATTGACAGTTAACAACTGTTAACTAGATGCTTGGGTACTGTCATGTGTTGTTCAAAAGTTCAACACTGAATTAATCTCCGCTTATTCTAAAAAAAATATTGCGCAAACTAGTTGAAAAAATGACGCAGGACTAAATAAGATATTTTTCATTTTAAGACGCATTAATCTAATTTCAAATAAAACAATGTATGGGATGAGCTGCCATTGTTCTTTCTTAAAGACAGTTCTTTTGCTTTCGAGCATTCCATAAGATATACAATCTACTGCCTTTCGGCCATCAATTTCACACCTACAAGACTTTCTAACAGCACACCTAGATGGGTTACTAACAGCACACATACATGGCTACATAAAATTACATAAGTGCTTACATTAAACTCTGAACTATAGCTCACCTACATTGCTGCATAAAGTTATATAAGTGCTTACGTTAAACTCTGAACTACAGCTCACCTACATGTTCAACTCTGAACTACAGCTTACCTACATGGCTGCATAAAATCAAATAAATGCCTACGTTAAATTACGAACTATAGCTCACCTACATGGCTGCATAAGATCACATAAGGCTTTCAACTTCAACTCACCTACATGGCTGTATAAGATCACATAAGACTTTGAAATTCAGCTCACCTACATAGCTGCATAAGATCATATAAGGCTTTCAACTTCAGCTCACTTACATGGCTACAATTAACTTTACATCTTTGTATTTATTTTTAAACTCTAAACTAAAGCTCGCCTACGTGGGCTGAAATAGAGTGTGAGCTACATATGTACATAGAACTTTAAACTATATTTCTACATCTTTATCCTTATTTTTAAACTCTGAACTACAGCTCGCCTACGTGGCTGCTATATACTATATGCAAACATCTCTATAAAGCTCATCTACATGGTTGAACTAGAGTGTAAGCCGCTTGGAACTCTAAATTGTACTCACACATGTTTATCTTTTAACTCATGTGCAGCTCGCCTACATAGCTGCAATAAACTATACGCATACATCTCCATAAAGCTCACCTACATTGCCAAACTAGAGTGTAAGCCGCATAGAACTCGTAATCTTTACTGGGTCTATCTAAACTATACTCGTACATCTCTGAACAGCTCACCTATATAGTTTGACCCGAGTGCACGCCGCATAGGAGACTAGGGTATACATTTTAGTATATAATAGCGAATGCAGTCATTAGTCATATAAATATAATAATATTTATCATTTAAATGTATAAAATTTTCACGCCGACATTAAAGGCATAGTATGAGCTCTATATATTATCTAAAGAACTTTATGCAAATAAATAATGCTGAATTGCCGCAATCAATAAAATCAAAATCTATGCTGCTGTAAATACTTATACCATTTTATTTATTCGTAGCCACTTGTTTTTCTGTGGTCTAAATTAGTTTTATTTGTACTTCTGTTCAATTTTGTTCCTTTTTGGTATGATTAAAATGTGCAGTGTACAATGTCCAGTAGCTAATGTAATAAATTAGTTATTTTCACATTTTCAACAGTATTTTTATTTCCAACATGTTATTTGTCAGACCATAACCAAACCATCAACAAACTATATAGCTGCTCAGAAAATTCAGTGAACGGAACAGACTTAAAATACTATTGAGATTATTCAAAGTGAAATCTCGTCGCGAAATTCCCAACATACACTCACACAATGTCTAATGTATTTATTTATCAATACATCCAATGCGATGATAGCTCTATCAAGAAGTTGCCTCGACCAAGAGTACCACGTGCACTGGTCCAACTATTTACTTATTGTTTATGATTAATCCCACGGAAGGATAACCTTATCGAGGCGTTGCCTCGACCAAAGGTTACACGTGCATCAGCCCAATTACTGTGATTTAAATATTAACCATCTGGGGTATACGCCACAGTGATTGCTAACGAATCATGAAACGACATAATAACCACACTCACTGAACTTATCTGGGACAAAAATAATGAATAAAGTAAAGAATTCATAAAACTTCTTACGATTTCACTTACATATGGCTCGTGATTCTTGTCACTTCTGACTTATAAAGAAAACACTCTTTTCTTTCTAATACTTTTAATCCACACCACTGTACTATTTCACAATTGAACGACGACTGACTATGCATTACATTTTACCATTTAAAACGACTTTTGCCCCAGCCAGAAATAACGCTATTATCATAACCGTCATTTCTAAGTGTTACCAAAGTAAAACAATACATTCAGCTGCCATAATAAAAATACATTTAGAAGTTTCTTATAATATTAATAATTTGTACTTCGACAGTATTGCCACAGTGGATATTATAAGTCGATATTAAAATAATACATTTTTAAACTTAAATTAAAAAAAATCACGACATTAGGAATTAGTTTTAATTAGTTGTGCTGTTTAAAAAAATCGAAATAATGCACTTAAAGTTAATGCGTTTAAAGTTTATTTAATTAAATATAAAAACACTTCAATAGGTCCTAACAATCTGAATAAAAGCTCTAAAGACATATTTTAAACTTTATGTTATAGCTTGTAACTGTTTTCAAATACATGTTCCATTAATATCCTGAAAGTAATTATGATGATATTCACTTCTCGACGTTCACGGTCACAATGCGCGCGGAGTTATTTGCCCACCGATAAACCTGTATGTGGATATATAAATTGAATGTAAAATCAATAATATAATTAGTTGCTATTGTCATTAATATTAATATAAAAAGTTAGCCAAAAATCAGTCATGTTGAAGTTAATATTAGTTACACTTTTTAATTAATAATTTAATATTTAAAGTCCAAAAGGGGCAGACTATAGCGCAGAAAAACTAGTTTTTCTGCACGATTGGGATAATGGGATCAAGTTGGTTGTGCTTTGTTTCATAAATCAAACCTACCTCAGAAAATAAATAAACTATATTATTATTTGAGAATAAAAAAACTTTTTTTATATTCCTTTTTTGATGTCGAGTAATAATGCCGAGTATTCGACTATTCGCATTAGGGAATGGCGATTAATCGGTATTCGACTATCCGCTATAACAACTATTCGCGACATCTCTAGTACAAACACCAAATTTATTTAATTTACTGTCGAGTAACAGAGAAGCATGATAAGAATATTTTACTGTATCACCAAAATATTAATCGCTTCTCTTGATAATGAAACCATTTCAGATAAGTTAAAAGTTGCTGAGACACTAGAAAAGTTCTTTACCAACATCCCAATAGAGGTTACGAAATCTCTCCCCTCATCATCTATAGTAGCTGAATAACTTCTAAAAGAAAATTTCAGTAAGGAAATTCCGAGTTTTGAATTCAAGCCCATTTCTATTGTCACAATTAAAAAAGCATTCAAAAGTCTTAACATAAAAACACAGAAGACTTATG
Organism: Omphaloscelis lunosa; assembly: GCA_916610215.1. NCBI lineage: Eukaryota > Metazoa > Arthropoda > Insecta > Lepidoptera > Noctuidae > Omphaloscelis > Omphaloscelis lunosa. The sequence continues at coordinate 23,346,612 of OU744249.1, forward strand.
GGGGATTTTCGTTAAGGTTCTTGGAGATATCATTGACATAATTGCCCCTGTCCTAACAAGGTCAAGGTTGCCTGGAAGAGATCGCGGAAAGCGATAAAGCCGCCCATTGTATATTTTGCAGTGTTTCATTTATTTTTTGTTATATATTTTTGAGGTGTACAATAAAGTATAATTATATAAATAAATAAATAAATAACAACCATATTTAATCAATATTTAGATAGCGGTACGTTTCCTGATTTAATGAAACGTAGTATAGTAGTACCAATTTTCAAATCGGGTAGTAGGAGTGATCCCTTAAATTATAGACCTATATCTGTGCTACTAGCATTGAGTAAAATATATGAAAAAGAAATACTAGACCACATGTTGTCACATTTTAATTCAAATGGAATTTTACATAGTCACCGTTTGGTTTCACAAAAGGTAGGTCGACAACTGACGCAGGAGTAAAACTCATCAGTCACATTTTGGAATCCTGGGAGAAGTCGTTCACACAGGAAGTCACATTTTGGAAGCGTTTGACTGCGTTGAACACAAAACACTGATCTGTAAATTACACCACTACGGAATTCGTGGACATGCTGCTGATCTTGATGTTTCTATCTATCAAACAGCTAGCAAAAAGTAAACGTTAACGGAGCGACGTCCTCAGGTCTCTGGTAAAAATGAGCCAAAATGCCTCAAAAATCAGTTCTTGGCCCTTTCCTATTTCTAGTTTATGTTTCTGACCTTCCTTACAGGATAGCTAAGATATCGAATACAATTCTATTCGCTGATGATACTTTTCCTATTTTTAAAATAGATAGAAAATATACGGATGTCTTACATGTCAACGATAGTCTGGCAATTCTTTAGAAATGGTTCGGAGCTAAAAATAATCTTTAATTAATGCGAACAAAACTACATGTCTTAAGTTCTCATTACCAAATGTACCTCAAGTAGGTCTAAATTTAAAACTGGCAAGAAACTAGATGCTATTACAGAAACTGCAATCCACACGATCTATAAAATGGGTCCTCGCGAGTCCCTTAGAGACAAATTTAAAGAAATTGATATACTGACACTGCCTTCTCTTTATATCTTAGAAAGTATTTTGTATGTTCGCAAAAAATTTGGACTTTTCAAAATAAGAAGCGATTTGCATAATATAAATAAACGTAGTAGACATGAAATTGTGATACCCAAATTCAGATTAACTAAAACAAGCAAGTCATTTCTTCTAAACAGTATCCGCTTTTATAACAAGTTGCCAAAGTCGGTTACGAAATAAGCGATGGAAAGTTCAAAACCCACATCAAACGTGTTCTTATCAAAAAAAACATATTATAAGATTAAAGATTACGTTGAAGACAAGGAAGTTTGGCAATAATTTCTTCTGCACATGTGGCTTCCCTGGTACCTCATTAACGGCATAACAATGTAAATGTCTATTAAATGCTCCCAAATTACGATGATTATTTTATTTTCCTTTTTTTACATACCTACCTACTTCATTGACATAACCTTTTCATTATTTGACATTATATACCTACAATTTTCTATATATATTTTTTTTTATAAATTAATTTTGTTACAGCTGTAGTGGTAATCTAGATTTTGTGAATGTGAGAACAACGTGTATGCTGTAGACTGACTTGTGGACCATTTTCTATTGTACTAAGTACCTGGTACTTCTTGATAGTCCTACACTGTCCTCTCCTAACTATTAACACTATCATTTGAAAACATTGCAGAAACCATTCATTTTGAAAAGAGTAACCTTAGAGTTTCTCGCCGGCTCTTCTCCATAGGAAGCGACTAATTGGAACAAAGTCAAACCATTTATTTCAAATAAGCCCATGTATGGCACTTTTGAACGTCAAAATTTTCAAAATAATAGAATTGATTCTAGTCGCCCCTTCCAAAAGGATCTACCTTTTGTAAGGTAGAAGAAGAAGAAGAAGGAAACCTTCCAAACGGTAAATCCTTTTGGAAGGTTTCCTAATCTATGGGTAAAGAACCATACTTTGCATTTTTTTCAAAATTTTTGGCTCGGAGTCAGTCAGTAGTTTCGGAGATAAGAAGGGGGAATGGTCAATTTTCATCTCTTTTCTTTATTATCTTGATAAATGATAAATGATTTTATTTCTGTAAATAGGTTTGTAGAAACACTTTTACACGTCAATCATATTTTAAAAACTAGATGAGGTCGGCGTTTCCTATCTGACTACTCTGAGAAGAAAGGCCGTCTTTAAATGTATTTATTTTAAAATTATAAAAAATGAGGTCCTCGCAACAAGTCCTTTCATTTGATATATCACACGGTATAGTTTGCAAAACTGTTTTATTTTATGATCTTGTTTGCCCCCCAGAAGTGACCCCATATTCAAAATTCATTCATTTACGTTACACGTCCATGTTTGGGTCACAGAAATACATACGTGTACCAAATTTCAACTTAATCGGTCTATTGGATTTGGAGCAAATTGGCTGTGACAGACGGACACACGAGTGATCCTATGAGGATTTCGCTTTTTCCTTTTGAGGAACCCTAATGAAGCAACAACGGATAATTTAATTATGTGATAGATATATGGTGCTCAAGCGTCTCAAGATTCATTTTCAGAATGTAGGAGTAACATTAGGTCCATTGTGCTTGGTGCATGTATGCGTGAGCCTTCTGTCTGTAAGACTTGTAATGATGACGTCATATTTAACCTCCAGTGGCGACCGTTTGAGTCTAATCATTACGAGCAGCTGATAAATTGACTAGATAGCCGCACTTATGTACCTATGTTATTATGATTCAAAAACATGCTCTCGGCCCATTCTGTGGATGGACTATCACGTACTTAGGTAAGTCATGTCACCATAGTGCTATACAATACATAAATGGGAATATAACTAATAGGTATAAATTAAATTTATGATTATTTGTTGATATTTCTTTATCGATATTTAAATGAGACCAATCAAGTTCTTGAAATGGCATAAGAATTAAAATATTATATGCACTCTGCACAAAATAAATACCTAAGTAAGTGTAAGTATAGTAAGTACCTACCCATAAGTTTAGGTTAATAAATAAGTATAGTAAAAAAATATATTATTCCTTAATTACAAAATGAATAAAGTTATCTTACTAATGTTTTCTTCTTTCTTCTGTTCTTAATAATGGACGACAAATATAGTATAGAATAGTATTGATGAGTATAGAGTACAAAACTTTTTAGAAAAAAAAACTTATTGTTTATTTTTCACATTTAAGTTGTGGTAAGTACCTACCCCACACAAATTCGAATACAACTACCTGCTATGTAAATCACAGTGACAGTAACTTATCATATCATCCACATACTAAGTGGGAAAAAATACATATTATTGAAGCTAACTGAAAAGCTACCCAAGCAAAGTTAATAAAATTTTATTTGGGATCACCTCTGAAGTATGAACTACCAAACAAAAAATAATCATCAAAATAAATTCATAATTGGCGGACTAATCGCGTAACAAACATACGAAAAATATATAAAAAAACATACAGTCGAATTGAGAACCTCCTTTTGGAAATCGGTTAAAAAAGAGTTCAGGCGGCGCGACGCGACGGTGCGTGGCGACGCCGCGGTAACGCAACGGACCGTCTGAACTGGCGCCCGGGCTTCCCGCGTGTGATGGTGTCTGTGACAGTGTGCGACAAAAATTATAATAAGTCTTGTTGCATTTGTAGTTTGACATGAAACTTGTTAATTTCTTTTGATGACTTATTTATCGCAGCATTTGAAGCCCTTGGCCTTGCATGTGATTTTGTTGAGGCTGCGATGGTGCGCGTAGCTGCAGTCATAGGTAGCAGAAGCGTGTAGCGGGACGTTATTGCGGCGCCCCACAGTGGAACGTCTGTATGGGAGAGGTTGGACTTAGGCATTACCGAGAAAAAAGTCTCATTTTGAAAAACGAATTATGCCATTATATTTAACTGACAAATGCCTTCAAAATTTGTATTGACAAATTTCTTTCTATCTCTCTTATTTCAGGAGTTAATTGAGAAAATGTGAAATTTTACTATGAAATTGACTGTATCGAGCTCTCTGTCGCCTGATTCCGGCTTTGTTTCAAGTTGTGGGCTTTACTATCGTATTACATACAGCACAAGGTACATTTAATGCTAAGACACATGGTGCCTCAAATGTGCACCTTCTGACATATACGAGTAGGGTGATGTATTTTTTTACTGAATCGAGCTCTCTGCCTCCTGAATCTGATCCTATTTCAAGTTGTGGTCTTTACTAGCATAATAAACATACCAAGAGCTGCATTTAGTGCTAAGACACATGGTGCGCCAAATTTACGCCTTCTGACATATATGGTGATGTATGGGAGAGGTTGAACACAGGCATTTCCGAGAAAGAAGTCTCATCTGAATTGTGAAATACAAATAATGTCATCGTATTTAATTATTAAGTGCCTTCAAAACTTTTACTGACAAATATCTTTATATCTCTCGTATTTCAGGAGTTAATTGAGAAAATGTGAAATTTTACTATGAAAATGAGCGAATGCAACTCTCTGCCTCCTGAATCTGGTCCTGTTTCAAGTTGTATTCTTTACTATCATAATACATATACCATGAGCTGCATTTAGTGGTTAGACACATGGTTCGCCAAACGTATACCTTCTGACATACAGGTTGATTTATATATTTTTAACAAAAAACCTATTTTGCGCTAATAGTATACTGGTTTCATTATACTTATAGTAATATGATTCACACATGGACTGTATTGTGAAGTAGCTATTAGGAGTATCGATACAAAATATAACCAACAAACCCAAAAACCCAATTAATAGAACTCAATTAAATGTGTTAAAGGTTATTAAGAAAAGTGATTAAGAAAATGACTACTTAATGGTTTACACAGAAAAACTAATGCAGTAATGAACATTAACAAAGTGCTTGTAATAAACTAATTTACCATGCCTCATCAGCAAATAGGACAGTGTAATATTAATCAATCAATGAGGGTACCTGGATATAGTATAAATAAGTCACCATAAGTAGCTTTAAAATCAGTATCTATTTACACTTCGGTATAGTCACGTTAATCTCGAAATGGATTTTTCAAATTTTACTACGAATCTTGATCTTTACGTTGCTTTATGGGCACGCCCACATAAAGATTTACACGACTATAACTTCTTGTTCAATGTTTTAAAAGATAATAGTTCTTTACAACTATGTAATAGTTCCAAATAAAGTTTAAAAGCCTGGTGTCTTCGATTTTGCTACCGCATTTTTGCAAAATGTAAGTTCCGTAATAAATATGAAGAGTGGCTGCAAGATGCAATTCAGGGGCCAGAATTTCTTTTTTCTTTGAAAACGTAGACCCTTCTACAGAAAAGGTAACGGAAGATATCGAGCATATGATTTCCCCGGTTAAATCAGATGCTTCAACCTGTACAACTCCTAGTCCTCGTAAATACTTTGAGAATCTTGGTAACCGGCAAAAAAGAAGACGCACTGAAACAACAATTGGATGCAGTGGTAGCAGCAGCAGCCCTGAAATCGTGTTTTCAGCTGAAAGGGCGCTTAGAAAAGCAGGAAAAATGAATACAGTTAAAGCTTTTATTCATGGGAATACAATTTAGGTAAGGGTAATTACACCTTTGGAAGCATTGGCTCTGTATGTCTCGATGAATTTATCAAAATGGCGCTACAAAATACTTCGAAATTTTAAAAATCAAGGACTTTTAAAATACCCCAGTCACTACATGATGGTTAAAGAAAAAGTGAAGTGTTATCCAGCCAAAGAAGATCTGACAGTCGCAGAAAACTCAGCAAAAATAAAATTACAAGCTCTGATGGTGTGAGCCCCTTCGCTGACTCACAACTAAACTGGGCGCATGCTGGTCGATGAATGAAACAGAATAATATGTTGTCCCCAGAGAGCGCTTCCTTTATTTTCTATTTACTGTAGCGGAGCTAGAGCTGAACTGACTCTTTGACGTGATCTGATGATTACTATTTACTACGAGTTTTTTTTTTTTTTTAACATGGCAACTCGCAGTTTTGACCACTAAGGTCATGGCTGCTTAACCGGACTTTCCTGCGGGTGCCTTAAGCTGCTACACTTAGAGCCTCCAGCCAGGAGCAAAAAACTATACTAAATTAAAGCTAGGCGAACGCTCGCTAAGGGCACCCCCTGTGGGGTACGAACCTCGGCTTAGGGCGTCGCTGAGGGGAGGACAGCAAGAAGGGACAGGCTGGATCAAAATTGGTTTAAATCATGATTATTATGCGGGGTAGTTTAAAGCTACGTGCTCAGCGGCAACAACTTGCTGGCACCTCGTTTTCGAGCAAGGGTCGGGGAGGAGTATCATTTACTCAGGGACACGGTCGCGATCGCAAAGGACCTCGGCGGCGAGGTCGAAATGACGGGAGGCGTCTGTGTTTGTGTATAGTGCTGGTGGCCCTATTCTTCTCCTGGAGGAGTGTAATGGGATCATCAGGGTCGGAAAGAATTTACTACGGGCTAATACTCGCTCCTTTTATACAACTAAATTACGGTCGCACACAAGCCATTTACACAAACACCAACAACAACACCTTCGTATTGGTCGTAAAATAAGGGTGGCGATCCGGCCGGAGAACTGCAGGCGAGTTTATCCCGAGTGCTATGCGGCCGGGTGTGGGATCTGCAGGCGGGTTTCTCCCGAGCGCTATTTCTTCAGGTAGACGCAATGCTGGCATGGTGTGCGAACTGTGGGCGGGTTTTTCCTTAGTGCTATTTCTACAGGTCTATACCATCCGCTGTTCCTAGCATTACAATTTTACTAACATTAATATTCATACAAATCTAAGATTCTATAATTACTTATACCTAACTACGATTCTATAATAGTAGCGAACAGATGGATGTGACTACGAGAAGACTTTTAAGTTCTTTAAAAACTCCTGTTGATTCCAATCAACAGCTCGTATTAACAAGCAAATGGGGATTTGATGGATCATCGAGCCAAAGCGTTTATCATCAAAAGACGAGTGGAAGTGAGCTAAGTAATCTGGATAGTAATTTCATGATAAGTCTTGTGCCTCTCCGGCTCGCCTCAAACGATCTTATAATTTGGGAAAAGGAGCGACCATCCTCAACGTCATTTTGCCGCCCCATAGTGTTTAAATTTATAAAATAATTAAAAGGAAATGTACAGACAGAGCTGGCAGCAATGGAAACTGAGATTAAGGCCTTACTGCCATCTACCATCACGGATGGAATTTATGTAACACTGGTGTGTTACATTATTCTGCTGCTGTTAACAATGATTGATGGTAAAATTCATTCTATTATATCTGATACAGCAGCTTCAGTGTGTGACATATGCAAAGCTAGTCCTAAAGAAATGAATAATTTGGAGTTGGTAACCAGTAAACGAGGACATGTACAAATACGGCTTAAGCTCTCTTCACGCTTGGATTCGGTTAATGGAATGTTTCCTACATATTTCCTATAAATTCAACATAAAGTCGTGGCAAGCGAAGGGTGATGTGGTAAAAAGTGACATTGATGAAAGGAAAAGATGGATCCAAGACGCTGTAAGAAGAGAAACGGGCTTACTTCTCGATATTGTGAAACAAGGTCAAATCTACCAACAATGGCAACTCAGCAAGGCGATTTTTTGAAAACTACTCTAAATCAGCTGAACTTACGGGAATAGACGCTGAGCAATTGAGAAAAATCTGTGTGATTTTGCAATGTATTTCATCAGGTCGGAAGACAAATTACATAAAATTCAAAGATTTCTGCTTTGATACAAAACTTTACGTATATTGTAATGTTGCATGTTTTTACTTACGGTTTGGTTGTTAAAATGTTGGTCTTTTATCATACGTTCTCTTTAGATAAATGCATGACCATTGCCGGTGTGTTAAATATTCCTGAGGCTCTGATTTCATTGTTATTGATATTTTCTGTAGATTTTCTTGTTGTGACACTTACCTATGTCAAATGTTAAACTGTCAGTTTCTTTTTATTTTTCTGTTTGGCTTAGTCTATGTTACTTTTTGGTTTATATAGTTTTAATTATTTTTATTGATATCGCTAAAACATTGTATTAATTATAATTTATTTTTTTATATTATGATTGTACCAAATAATTAACTATTGTTCTAAATTTTATGAAATTTACGCACTCCAAGGAGGTCCGATTATATTTGAAGAAACCATTGTTTGAAAATGGAAAAAAATATTGATTTTGGAAACGAGCTGAAGGCTATAAAAGCAGAGGCCGTCAGAAGGAACAGGCCATTCTATCTCGGATTCTATCTCCGACTTTACTATAATAAAAGGGTCTGTCTCTCTTACAGTCCATCTTGGCCTGCCCTGGCCATTCCGGGGCTCACCCACTCCCTGCCGGAGCCAACTCTTCCTTCCCTCGGAGTCATCGACCCGCCGAGGCCACCACCAGCCGTCAATCACTCCCTGCCGGAGCCTCCATCTCCCGAAGACCACCTCCCGCTGCAGGCCACCTCTGAGGCCTAACCTCCTAAGCGTGCAGTGCCGATCAGTAGTGTTAAACTGTGTTTTTGTACTCCCCTTGTATTTTTAATTATATTATAATATTCAATTAAGTATATTATTATATTTTCCCTTACATTTTCCCCTTCTGGGAAAATGTAACGTTACAATATTTGTACCCATGGTATTACATGCCTTCTTCTCTTCATAAGCTTCTTATACATGGGCCAGACATAGTTCAGAATTTGTCAATCATACTCATTGGATTTTTATCTGAAGAGGCATCTGAGGCTAGAAACTAAGATTTTCGAAAATCAGAGAGGGGCATTCTCGAAAATGCAGCAGTATGTCATGTAATGAAGATATTATGCACAATCTTTTATTATCGTCTGATCCACTACTTACAAGTATTCGTCCAACAATAAATAAGTTCGTAAAAGAATCTTCTTTTACGGAATTTTACGACGAAATTCCGACGAAATTCCGAAAAGAACGATACCAAATTTGCTGATGTCAATAATTTAGCAATTATCGATTCCGAATCTGAATCGAATAATGATGACGAAGATGATGATGAGCAGAATGAATAAAAATTGATTTTTTAATGTTCTTAGGATGTGGTTATTACAATATTTCTATGTGTGTATTATGATAGTAAAAACCACATTCAGAAGGCAGACCTCAAATCAGTAAAAAATACATCACTCTATATATCAGAAGATGCACGTTTGGCGCACTGTGTCTTAGCACTAAATGCAGCTCTTGGCATGTGTATTATGATAGTAAAGACCATACATTGAAACAGGACCAGATTCAGGAGGCAGAGAGTTGGATTCACTCATTTTCAAAGTAAGATTTCACATTTTCTCAATTAACTCCCGAAACACGAGAGATAGAAAGAAATTTGTCAGTACAAGTTTTAAAGGTACTTGATAAGTAAATTCGATAGCATTATTTATTTTACAAAATAATACTTTTTTTTCTCCGAAATGCCTATGTTCAGCCTCTCCCATACATTACACTATATGTCAGAAGGTGCACGTTTGGCGCACCATGTGTCTTAGCACTAAATGCAGCTCTTGGTATGTTTATTAAGCTAGTAAAGACCACAACTTGAAATAGGATCAGATCCAAGAGGCAGAGAGCTTAAAAAAATACATCACCCTATATGTCAGAAGGTGCACATTTGGGGCACCATGTGTCTTAGCATTAAATTTACCTTTTTCTATATGTAATACGATAGTAAAGCCCACAACTTGAAACAAAGCCGGAATCATGCGGCAGAGAGCTCGAAACAGTCATTTTCATAGTAAAATTTCACATTTTCTCAATTAACTCCTGAAATACGAGAGATAGAAGGAAATTTGTCAGCACAAATTTTGAAGGCATTTGATAACTAAATACGATGACATTATTAGTTTTTCAAAATTAGACGTCTTTTTCTCAGAGATGTCCAACCTCTTCCATACACACGTTCCACTACGCCCGCGCGCCCAGCCGGCCGCTTGTGCAAATATCCGCGGTAACATCGTAATTATATTCAGTATTAAAGTAGGTATTTATACGATTTTGTGCGCCATTTCAATGTAATCACATTCCGTGTAAACATCTAGCCACAAAATCCTGACATGTTTTAATGACGCTTTTTATGTTTTATTTTTTAGATGCAATATTTTGGCAACAGTTGAAGATTCAATAGAATTTTTGTCCATTATCACGTTGGACGAAATAATTAGATAATCAAGAGCTATTTTCAAATGATTTTAGGTGTTTTACTATTTAATGTTTTTATTGACAATCCCTACTCTGAACCCGGGACTTACTACATCCCTTTCAATCAACACCAAGTACTAAACCACCTATAAACTTTTCCATTAATGCTCACATTTGTAATGGCCAGACGCACTGCTCTTGTTTGTCCCTTCGTGAGGTAAATAATGTCAAGTATCTGCGAGTTGTGATTGATGATGGACTCAACTGGTACTTGCACTTAGATATGATAAGTACCAGAGTTAGAAGAATGATTTAAATATTTAAGCTTCTTAAATCGTCTGCTGACCTCAACATGATTAGAATGGTGTATATTGCTATCTGCCAGTCCGTCATCACTTACTGCATTACAGTGTGGGGAGGTACAGTTAAGACTAGGTTTCTAAAGTTGAAGCGAGCACAAAGAGCAGTCCTTAAGGTGATGTTAAAGAAGAGCTTCAGGTATCCTACTTCAAAATTATACAAAGATGCAAAAGTACTTACTGTAAGGCAGCTGTTTGTGCTTCGATCCGTACTAATAAAGTACGCCAAGGTTCCCCCACCTAACCCAACACGCCGTAGGAAAAGCCTCTTTGTCTCACGGAATCCCACAAGACCGCTTTTGCTAGACGCCAGCATTATGTTCTAAGCTCACACTTATACACAAAAATAATTAATAAAATAAATATTATTGAATTAGATAGTTACAGGGTAAAAGCTAAAATTGAGGAGTGGATAATTGAACAAGAGTATGAGGCTGTTGAAGATCTTCTTACCTGGATCTGTTGATTGTATTACATTGTTTTCTTCCAGACGGCACCACCCCCTTCTCATTTCCACGCACACACCTACACTCAATACTTGTCACATATGCACATAACACTCATTAGTCATTACATTACAAGACACCACAAAACACACACACACACACAATATACTACATACATCATCAACCACCAAATCACAATAACATACACATCTGCACTTCTTATTATTATTTATTTTCTTTTCACTAGTACATAACCTTATCTTTGACAATTCTCTAACTCTAAATAAACTTGTATACTCACAATAATCGCTTATGAATTATGGATTTCGGTGGCTAAGTGAATTGGTTATCTAGAACTATGGAAAGACTATGGCCCCTGCCTGACCAATATTTATATAAGATACACAGGAAAATGGCACTGGTGACTTGCACACTCAATAATGGACTCCCGAAAACAGAAATTAGTAAGGTTGATTACAACTAGTACGTACACGTACACACGGCGGCGGTATGGTAGCTACCTAGCTAGTAGCCGACTGACCTCCCTTTATCGGTCAATGTCACCTTGGATAACGTTCTCGGTGGCACACGCTGTGGCGCTCCACGATCGTAAACATTGACGAATACAATAACTCACAGTTATACCCAGTTACAATATAACACGCGCTTTAATCAGCATCTCAGTGATTTATTATATAGATTAAATACAAAGTTAATAAAATAAAGAAGCTATTTAACAGTCTAGTATTAATTGCGTAATACGACACAATCACAATTTTTTTCAATTTGAAAAAGAAAGCTAATCTATTGCTTCATAAGTTGGAAAAAAATCTGCTTAACAACATAAATAACTCAATGAATGTCGTTGAACTGTCAAAATGAAACAAATTAGGCATAATTGTTTACGAAAATAAGTTACACAATTAGGGTACTGGTCAGTGTTTTTGCGTGTTTATTGCCGTCGTGTTGTCGTAGCTGTGGGCGCGATGGGCACTGTGAGCACTGCGGACTCCGCGGCTCCGGCGGGCAGTCCTCCAACCTGTTCGTCCGTTGACTCCGTCACGTCGTCACGTGTACGCGGCAGTCATCGAACACCGACCCACTCATATGCATTATTCATCATCAGTTCTTTCACTTGCTAAACGACAACATCAGCTGAGTAGCAAGATTCCTAAATTATATCTCTGTATTCAAGCTATAGGTAATCATTGTTAGATTATAACAATATACTTACGTCAGTCTATCTACAGTAGTACCTACCTACAGCTAAAGCTATTGATGATAAGTGAAGACCCATGGAGTTGAGAGAGCAAAGGGTGTACAGTCTAGTTTCAGAAGGTGCTGCTGACTGACGAACCTCTCACCGACCGATGCTTTAAATCCTGCGACTGCCTGGTACACTGAGTGAGCAATGAAAGATTTTTTAAACATAACTGAACACCATTATTATTTTTTAAAACACCTCACCAATTCACTTTAGAGAGAACGTTTAATACCATTTCATGATTGTTCTTTAGGGACTAGTTATAACAGGCGCCTATTTTGGGGGTTACAATGCAACTAGCCTCTTATGAAGCAAAGAAGGTCATTGGTATACTCAAGAAATGAAAACGGGCCAAGCATGGAGTCCTACAGAACTCCTTTAGTGACTAACAATAGATCCCGAAGCTCTCTTCTCGTTAACGCCAACTCTTTGGATCCTGTTACTCCTGTTAGCCAATTAAGGAATGAGAAGATCCAAAGGAGTGTTCGCCATTGTGATGCACAACAGAAAGACTTAAAAAGTCACAAAATATACCTAAAGTAAGGCGTCCTAGGGCAACATGTGCCTTCTACTATACCCATGTCTCAAAGATAATGTTTAAAAAGCTCAACACCAGCTCATGTAGTGGCGATGTCTTATGTGAAACCGAATTGTTTGCTGTTTCATCATTTATGTTCATGTTTGTAGATTTCTTTTCGACGACGTCATTATGCCCATCCTATGACTCTCTGGGGGTAACAATAAACGATATGCATTAGCAATCATTCAATTATCATATAGTTTTCTTGAAATAAGTTTAGTAGGCACCTACATAGTTTAGGCTGTCGCTGTCTAGGTAAAATACTTAAAAAGATGGATCCGCAGTCACTGTAGCCCGCGTAATTCAAATGTTCTTAATTTTTTTTGCAATTTGCCGGTTAGTCAGGTCCTCCTGATCAAAATTTGATTCGCGACCATAAAAAATGTTTTTACAGAATTATAATCAGTAGAATCATTAATACATCTCTCCAAGTTAGATTTGCTGCTGAGATAGAAGCCTTTTGGCCTCGTACAGGACTTTCTGTTTTTATTTTAAGTTTACTTTGTTTTTTTTTTATGTTTTAATGAGTGTTTTCGTTTATTTTGTAATTTCCTGTGCGAGTCTCAATAAATACTTTTTCTTTCTTTCTGTTTGTTCCGTGTGGTGTTCACCACGTTAAAGGAAGTATATGAGTAGGCAAATTAAACAACAATTCACTATATAACAGTCAGCAGCAGAGGTCACACGTCTGCATCTTTTGGGCGCGGGCGCCAGCAATTGTTATAGCGTGACTACTCTGACTACTCGGTGCCCTGCGGATGCACGCCACTGCGCTCGTATACATATATCACTACGCTACATTCCGTATGAATAAATCTCATACGGAAAAGTTTTTATGGAACCAATCTACAGGGTTGGAAAAAAAAACAGTTTTTCTTTTTTAAATTTTATTAAACAAACAGTTCAAAATGTAAAATAATGATGTGGATATATTTAGTAACCTGTTCCGCTACTCGCTGGCATACTCGTATTTACCAAATTTACCAAGTATTTGCCAAGGTAACCTTTACTGCGATTGTTCGCCCCTTATCGCGCTGGTAACGGTCCGAGCCGAGGTGGGGCGAGCAGTATATATTTTATTATGTGGGTTGGACTGGCGATAAAGCTCAGTCTGCGCTCGGTGCTTGGTGTGGCAACACGCCATGTTCGAGTTCGCGACAAGTCAATCGTTATCCTGTGGATGCCTCGTTGAGAGGTTAAACACGTGTCGATTTCTTCCAGGGTCTTTTTAAGACTCTTTAGAAATAGCTAAGTGGAACAGGTTACTAAATATATCCACATCATCATTTTATAATGGATTTCCGCAAGGTCACGCCTGAATCAATTAACTATCTTAGTTCAAAATGTTTTAAACAAGTCTTTTTTTTTTTCATTGAGCGATTTATCAAATTTTTTATCAACACAAATTGATCAGGCCTAATATAATTCATTTCTAGGCAATTTTAAAATTTACCTGAGGAAGCATTTACAAAAAATGATCAGAATAACATAATAACACAACAACGTGTAGTTCTAGTTAGTACTAACTAATAAACTATCTAATCTGTGAACATGCTTCTTTTTTAGGGTTCCGTATCTCAAAAGGAAAAAACGGAACCCTTATAGGATCACTCGTGTGTCTGTCTGTCTGGCTGTCTGTCTGCCTGTCAGTGTGTCTGTCCGTCTGGCACAGCCAATTTGCTCCTAATCTAATGGACCGATTAAGTTGAAATTTGGTACACCTATGTATTTCTGTGACCCAAACACGGATGTGTAACGTAAATAAATGAATTTTGAATATGGGGGTGACTTTTGGGGACAAACAAGAAAATAAAAAAATAAAGTTTTGCAAACTTGATATATCAAATGAAAGAACTTGTTGCGAGGATTTCAATTTTTTATTAAATAATTTTGAAATAAAAATATTTAAGAAAAGCAATGAAAATTGGCCATCCCCTTATCTCCGAAACTACTGGACGTAACATTTTGAAAAAAATATGTAAAAAAATGTGTAAACCTATAAGCCTATGACCCCCCCAAAATCTTTCATGCTGTCGGAAGCTTGAATGATTTACTTGTATTACTAACTTATAAAACTGTACTATAGACACGGGTTACCGTGGCTCAAGTACCTGCAGTTACGATGAAAATATTATCCAAAAACGTTAAGAAAATGAGGACCGCCGACATAAGGGAAAACTTAGAACTATGAAATAATAGTTTTTTTTTTTTTACTTTCTTATTTTTTCTCCTACAATTAATTGGAAATCTTGCAATTAATTGTAGAAAAAATTAGCATTTAATTTTAGTATTAATATTAGCATTAATATTAGTCTGGATCGGCAGTGGCACTCCCGAGCAACAACAAGCGCAACACCTCATAATCATAAGTGCTGTGCTGTTTTCATTAGCATGTCGGTGAAGCGAACCCATAAGATTTTCCTCTACCAAAGATCGCTCAACGCGCCGAACAAAGTTTTCACTTCATAAAGTCGATTATAAAAATAGAGTCGCTCGCTCTTGGATGCAAGAGCGAGCGATGCAAACTCGGAAATTTAGGCACCTCTCTCGTACGTTTGAAAGTCGCCAAAGGTTACGCCTGATTCTAAAACCTAAACTGCTGTAAAACGGTTGAGTTTAAGTTTTTCTTCATAACTCGATAAAGTAAGTTCTGTTTCTGAATAATGGTCAAAAGAAAACAGAAACTTTTCAGGATGGAGTGCTAAAAATTTCAGGTTCGTTTCACTCGCTCTTGCCTTCTACATTCTCTTAATTCTTAACAAATTCCTAGTTCTTTTGGAATTATCAAAAGAAAATCTAACCTATCCGAGTCTGTGTAAAATTTTCGAGCTCGCTTCGCTCGCTCTTGCATTTTGCATTCAGTTTAAAAGACTTCTTACGCTTGAAAATATTAAACAAAACCTAACCTATCCAAGGTGGGTTGTTAAAATGATCAAGCTTGCTTCGCTCGCTCTTCTCATAATCTACTGTTTTAATACCTACTATTTATCAAAAAGTGCTGAGACTGCGACCCACTTGCCCGCAAGTACCCCCCCTCCAACGCATAAAAAAGCTGCGTCTTTGAATAGCATAAGTAATGCGGAGCTGGAGATATATGCACATATCATTCTTGACGGAAAAACCCAATAACACTTTACCCTAGTAGCGCTTGCGACCACGAAACCAACAAAATGTACCTCCCTAAAAATATTCCTCGGCACCCATGGTGACCCCCCAAAATCTTCGGCTGCGTCCGCGCCTGGTCTGTACACGGGATAGCAACAACAACATTCTGAACGCAATAGTTGTACGTTTTGACTGTCTCCTACAGAATCAGTGGGTCTTGTCTTGTGTAGGTGTGGCGAGTCATGGCAAATAAAAATATGTACTAGGTTAAAATTTCTATGGGTCTATGCCACCCGAAATAAAGTTTAATGTTATTATTATTTAATTTAGGTAGGATAATAAGGATATATTCAAATAATAGGAATTCCTAAAATAGTTGCGGGGAATTACTTCATTTCGACCGGCGGGCGACGAAGTGTATAAACACAGATAATATACTAGTAGTATAAAACTATGAAACCTTTTTCATTCCTTTTCAAGCTATTTCAAGTTCTAAAAATGTATAAGTTTTCATTTATATCCATTCATTCGCGATTTAAAATCGTTTTTTTTTTTCCTAATGTTTAAAACATTATTTTAAACTTGTTTTATTTCAAACTGTTTTAAACACTGACTAAAATACGTCTTATGCCAACCCTACAAATCTAAAATAGGGAGATCTTTTAATGATTCTAATGATTATAATTCTATAAATACATTATTAGTTATGGTCGCGAATGATATTATTGATCAAGATACAACCTGATATTCAAGGCAATGGCACGTGAAATTTAATCGGAGAAGCAACCGGATGGCGAGTGGTAATCTGGGTCTTGATCTTTTGATGTGATACCGAACTCCCGAAACTATAAAAATAAAAAAATCATTACATCGTAAATAAGTGCGATTTTTTCGAATTAAAAAAAAATCGTAAAAAAGGGTTATTTGACGACTTTGAAGATTTATTTCTCAGAAACTATCCAGCAGGATCGGATGGCATTTTTACAACATATAGTGGTATCAATGAATAAGCTCACCAATTTTAGAGCGGTTGCCTCATATTTTTGTTTTTATTATTTTTTCTATATTCGCGATTGCGAAAACGGCCCGTGTGTTTCGGGTGGCAATTTAAAAAAAAAACAATATCTTCGCATTTTCATCAGGTTAAGACGTCAAAAAAATGTTTTGCCTCCACCCCCATATCTCTGCCCCCGTCCATTTGAGATCCATTCGCTCGGTATGGGGGAGTTCGGTTATCAGATTATCACTCGCCATCCGGATGCCTGTCCGATTAAATTTTACGTGCCAGTGCTTTAATTATGACACAACTATGAACTGCAAGTTGCAAAAAACGTAAGAAAATTTATATTTCACCTCCTCTAATTTAAGATACAACAATAGCACATAGCCTTCCTTGCTACCGCGAAGCGGTAAAGATAATCTCGAAAATGGAGTGTCCAATCGCAAAAATAATGAACATTTCGAACCCCTTTATAAAAAAAAGCCTTAAACCACTGACACTCAACATGTAGGTAATATTTTTTTTATTTTCCAAGCAAAAATGAAAAATTCTATACAAAATACGTCGAGGCTGCCACCCCCAGCTCTGAAAAAAAATCACGGGTTAGGGCAAATAAGTACCACGTAAAGTCGCAATTGTCAAATTTGATTTTAGTTAAGTCAAAACTACTTTTAGAAAAGAGTTTTTTTTTTTTTTCAGAATAGCTTTTAGTTTCTCATAGCCAAAAGTAAGGAATTTAACTGATCGTTTAGTTAGTTTAGTTCCCAACAACAAGACCCAAGACTTTGAAATCGATGGCGTGATGGTATGAAAAAATGTGAAAATTATCGCAGCCGCCATCCTAAATTTACATTTGATATCAAAATCTGCTTTAGAACCCTTGAAAACTATGAAAAAGACACCCATGACGAAAAATTTGAAAATTTTTGCAGCGGACGAAACTAGTAAAATAAAATCAAAAGCATTTATTTATTATTTGTTAGTTGAGTTGTTATTTATTTAACAATTAAATGTATTCTAAAAATTATTATCAAAAAGAAAGGCAAAAGAAAAGCAGAAAAAGCCTACTAAGCCAAAATGGGATTAGGCGGGTCACGTCAGCCACATGCATAGTGACCGCTGGGCAATAGACTCCGCACGGTGGGTGCCTGAGAATTGATGGTGCCGCCCAGGAAAAGGTGGCGAGTAACCTAGACGCGTACCGCAAGGGTTGGCTCCAGGTGGCTCTGGAAAAGGATGGTTGGAAAGATTTGGCTTTTGCTCAATAGTGAAAAAAGATATCCAAGCATTGAAATAATTAGCGCAAAAAATCACTTTATTGAATTTTAATAAAAGTGTTAAATTAAAATCTGTTACGTTTTTCTTCGTATATATTTTTGGCCTTTGAGGAAAATTGCTCAGAATATCCAGGAGGCGATAAGACTCTTCTCCAGAAAGCGTGGTGAAAATAACCGCCTTTGGCTGAACTTTTTATTTTCATCGAATGTTTGGCCGAAGTTTAAAAAATCTCAAATTCTTTATTGCGTACCATAATGTATATAGTTGTTAGGGAAGTAATTATATTAGTCACAATTATGGGCCCTGTCGGGCTGAGCATAGGTCAAGTAGGAGAGAGGAGGAAGTTCGTGTTCAGTTCAAACCACGTTCGGCCCATCCCTAGTATTTAGCGGTCTGAGGCGCGGCTTTGTATTTATGTGGTCTGACCTATCTAGGCTATAGTAGGTAGCTACTCGTAAGTATGCAACGGGTCTTGCTGTTCCGTCCCGAATTTCTCTTCAAAACTTAAGAGTAAGACTGACAAAATAATATGACGACTGAAGAACGTAACACAAAATTACGCCTATAATCAAACTTTCACAAATTTCGCCACTTTTGTTTAAGACGAGCCTATTGCCGACAACCGGGCACGAATCCGGCCTCCAGGATGTTTCTTATGTAATAAAAAACAGTGGCACTCCGGGAGTGCCCACAAAAGTGAAAACTTGAAAAAAAAATCCGGCCAAGTGCGAGTTGGACTCGCGCACGAAGGGTTCCGTATCTATAAAAAAACGGCAAAAAATCACATTTGTTGTATGGGAGCCCCTTAAATATTTATTTTATTCTGTTTTTTTAGTAATTTTTTGTTATAGCAGCAACAGAAATATATCATCCGTGAAAATTTAAACTGTCTAACTTTCACGGTTCATGAGATACAGCCTGGTGACAGACGGACAGATAGACAGACGGACGGACAGCGGAGTTTTAGTAATAAGGTCCCGTTTTACCCTTTGGGTACGGAACCCTAAAAAAGCATCTAAATCAATCAAGCCGTTTAGAATAAGAAGAATTAAGAACATACGTACACCGGTATTTTATTTATCGCCAGGCATGCAAAATTTTATAGTTCTTTAAAACAAGAAAAGTACTTAAAATAAAATGCGGATCAAAATGTAGTAGTCGACGCACAATTTCTGGAATATGTGAACATCGGACACGTGCGTGCGCGTGTGTGGGCTGTGGCGCAAAGGAATACGTATTCACGCTGGGAAGGCCCGGGGGCGTTTTTTTTTTTTTTTTAAATGGCAGCTCGCAGTTTTGACCACTAAGGTCTTGGCTGCTTAACCGGACTTTCCTGTGGGTGCCTTAAGCTACTACACTTAGAGCCTCCAGCCAGGAGCAAGTAAACTATTCTAAATTGAAGCTAGGCGAACGCTCGCTATGGGCATCCCCTGTGGGGTATGATCCGGAGGACCTAAGCGGCTCAGTGACCCTCATTTCGTCGGCCGCCGCCGGTACTCCGTCCCTCGAGTCTGTTAAGAGAGGACGGGGTTGCGTGGCAGCACGGTTCGGGGAGATTGTCGTGGTGGGGGTATACTTCTCCCCGAACCGAACTCTTGCCGAGTTCCACAACTCACTTGCGGAGTTGAGAGTCGTCGTCGTCGGGTTCTGTTCCCTCTCCGTGCTCGTTCTCGGGGACTTCAATGCTAAGAATCTGGCTTGGGGTTCCCGGTATACGGACACACGGGGTAGGATGGTGGAGGACTGGGCTCTGGAGACAGGCCTAGTCGTCCTAAACCGGGGTTCTGTCCCCACGTGTGTGCGGATGCGGGGTGAATCGGTGGTGGACATTTCGTTCGCAAGCCCCGCTCTGTCACCACGTGTCATTGACTGGCGCGTCATGGAGGGGGTGGAGACCTATTCCGATCACCGGTACATCCGGTTTGACGTCTCCGCCCAGAACTCGAGCGCGCCGGTCCGACAGGCCCCGAGTGGTCCGCGGTGGGCGCTGAAGCAGCTGGACCGGGAGCTTCTCCTGGAAGCCTTGATCGTGCAGGCCTGGGTGTCATCACCGGACAGGCCTGCTGACATCAACGACGAGGCGGAGTGGTTCCGGTAGGCCATGTCCAATATGTATATGTGACGTGGCAATGCCCCGGGTCCGGCCCGGACGTGCTTCGCGCCAGGTGTACTGGTGGTCTCAGGAGCTGGAGGCTCTGTGCATGGCGTGCGTTGCGGCGCGACGCCGGTACGCCAGACACCGCAGGCTTCGTATCCGCCCTCCGGATACGGAAGTCATTCAGGCGGAGCTCTACGAGGGGTACAGAGCGGCAAAGACTACCCTCCGAGCGGGGATCCTGCGGGCCAGAACACTGGCCCGCGAAGAGTTGCTGGAGGCTCTGAACAGAGACCCGTGGAGACGCCCATACAAGATGGTGCGGGAGAAACTCCGCCCATGGGCTCCTCCGCTGACGCAGAGTCTCCGGCCCCAGCTTGTGGGGGACGTGGTGAGCGCTCATGGCTCCGCCTACTGCGGTGCCCAATGCGGACCACACCGACGACGACGACGATGCTCCGGAGGTGACTGAGGTAGAGATGAGAGCGGCGGTACGTAAGCTGAATGCGAAAAATACCGCCCCAGGACCCGACGGCATACCTGGAAAAGCCTGGGTCCTGGCCTTGGGGGCTCTCGGGCCTCGACTAAGAGGGCTCCTAAGCGCATGTATGGAGAGGCGCCAGTTCCCACTTCGTTGGAAGACGGGGAAACTGGTCCTCATCAGGAAGCCGGGGCGCCCAGCGGACTCTCCGTCCGCCTATCGGCCCATTGTGCTGCTCCCTTGAAACAGTAATTGCAGACCGCCTTGTCGGGCAGCTGGTGCGGGTGGGGCCGGATCTGGTGGAGAGCCAGTATGGTTTCCGCAGGGGGTGCTCTACGGTGGACGCCATCATGCGCGTGCGGGCCCTCACGACGGGGGATGCTGTAGCCCGGGGTGGGGTCGTCTTGGCGGTGTCTCTAGACATCGCCAATGCCTTTAACACCCTGCCCTGGAGTTGCATCAGGGAGGCACTCCGGTATCACCGGATGCCGACCTACCTCTGTCGTGTGGTCGAGGCCTATTTGACGGACAGGGCCGTCATCTACCCCGTTCACCAAGGAGAGTGGAACCAGCGAGAGATGTCGTGCGGTGTCCCACAGGGATCGGTCCTGGGGCCGCATCTGTGGGACATCGGGTACGACTGGGTGCTGCGCGCCGACCTCTCCAGCGGCGTCAGCGTCGTTTGTTCGCGCTGACGACACGCTGGTCCTGGCACAAGGGAGGTCGTACCAGGCGGCGGCCGACTTAGCGACACGCGGGGTTGCGACAATCGTCGACAGAATCCGGCAGTTGGGACTCGAGGTGGCCCTGCACAAGTCCGAAGCCATGGGTTTTCATGGACCTCGGAATGCGCCACCGTCGGGTTACCAGGTAATGGCGGGAGGGGTTCACATCGGCGTCGAGTCGACGATGAAGTATCTGGGACTCGTCCTCGACAGCCGTTGGAATTTCGTCGAACATTTCCGACGTTTGGCTCCCAGACTGGAGCGGGCCGGGGCTGCGTTGAAGCGGCTCCTGCCCAATCTAGGGGATCCAAACGCCTCCTGCCGGAGGCTCTACGCGGGGGTCGTGCGGTCCATGGCCCTTTACGGGGCACCGGTGTGGGCGCGTTCACTAAGGCTGCGGCCAGCCCGCCGGTTGAACGCGTCCCAGAGGGTCATGGCCATCCGGCTGGCCCGAGGATACCGCACGGTCTCCTGCGAGGCGGCGAGCCTCCTTGCCGGATTACCGCCATGGGATCTGGAGGCAAAGGTCCTCGCGCACATCTGGAAGTGGCGCGAGGAGGCGAAACGCCGGGGCTTAGTTAAGCCCCGGCGTTTCGCCTCCTCGCTCTCTGGAGCCCTCCTCGCTCTCGCCGGAGCTCTGTCCGCTGCCGCGAGAAATCGCGGCACAGCGGACAGAGCTCCGGCGGGATCTCATGGCGTCAAGGAGAGTGCGATTGTCGCAACCCAGCGCTGGGCACGCCACAATTGCGGCGATAAGACCCCTCTTTGAGGAGTGGCTGGAGAAGCGCCACGGCGTCCTCACCTTCCGCCTGACGCAGGTCCTCACCGGACACGGCTGTTTCGGGAGGTTCCTGCACAGGATAAGGCGGGAGGATACGCCCGGGTGTCAACATTGTGTGGATCGCCCGGAGGACACGGTGGAGCATACGGTGGAGGTCTGCCCAGCTTGGGCGGAGCATCGCCGTGTCCTCGTGGAGGCGATCGGCGGCGGTGATCTCTCGCGTCCGGCCCTGATACAGGCCATGGTAGGGAGCGAGAGGAAATGGGAGGCCATCACCTCCTGCGAAGCGGTAATGCTCGCGAAGGAGGAGGCGGAACGTGTGAGGGAGAGGCAAACTTCGCGCCCTCACGCCCCTAACCGCCGCAGGAGGAGACGCCCAGGGCGTCGGGAATCGCGAGGCGATTTCCGGCCACCGTAGGCGCGGGCTTGCGGACGGTGAGCAATGGGTGGCTCACCGTCCGATAAGGACCAGGCCCAGGTCGACGGCGCGTTGTGTTCCACGCGCGCCTCAAAGAGATGTCAGCAGAATTGAAGGGGTCCACTAAGGCCGATGCCTGCCGGGGTTGCGAAGAAAACCGAAAGGGAGATCGTGGCCCCCGGCAACAGGGCAATCGAAGGAAACCGGGTGGGTTTTAGTCAGTAAGAGTCTGACACGCCCTCCCGCTCCGCCCAGAGCGGGAGAAGTTATTTGATGATTTCCCATCCAAAAAAAAAAAAAAGGGCGTCGCTGGGGGGAGGACAGCAAGATGGGACAGGCTGGATCAAAATTTGGTTAATATCATGATTATTATGCGGGGTATTTAAAGCTACGAGCTCAGCTGCAACAACTGCTGATACCTCGTTTTCGAGCAAGGGTCGGGGAGGAGGCCCGGTCGCTACTGACCCCTAGTATATATAGTAAGTCTATGCTACTGACGGGATGGGTTTTCCGCGATCGTTAATATAGTTCACTTTGCCATTTATTTACGAAATGAAGTAATTTTTTATTTATAATATAACATTAGGTTCGATTTAATGGTTAACTTAAGATTAATTTGTAATTTTTAAAATGTCTTAAAAGTGTTTCTAGTGCGTACCTAAGTATTTGAAAAAAATATTTATTTGTCTTGTGAAATTGAAAGTTTTGAGAAAGTTACATTATTTCAACATTTTTTTTCTGATTTTCTTTCGTGTGAAAGTTGAAAAAAGTGGTTCCCCCCTATGTACAAGTAGACCATAATAATGATGATGATATTTTTTAATTTTCAAAACCAAAAGTAGTTTCTTCTAACGAAACGTTCAAATGTCAGTCTCGCGTAAGTTTTTGAAAAACTTGTTTCGAATTTTAGTGATTTTCCACGAATCCTTCATTTATTTGAAACATTCATTTCCGCTATGTACAAGACAAAGAATTCGACTTTTTCTTTTCTTTTTCGTTTAAATTTTGCTTCCCATTCTCACAACTAATGAATAAAATTGTTCAAAATCAGTCGATTTCGTGCACGGAGCCTTGTTGCAATCGAAATCCTATTCAACGATTATTACGGGAAATAATCGTAATCGCTTAGTAATAATAGTTTAAAGGCTCTTACAAACAGGTGCGACACGCGACGCAACACAAAGGTACGTCGCGTTGCGCGACGAGCGGTGTCTTTGTGTCGCGTCGCGTGTCGCGCCTGTTTGTAGGAACCTTTATTAGTATTAGCAAGGGATTCCAAAAAAGTGTTTGTCAAGAAGGCAAGACAAACCGGTTTCAAATAATCAAATACTTAGGTGGGAATATGTACGCCAATCGTTCCAGTATCTAGTCACAAGTGTATTATTTTATATTTTCAACGAGATTATGTAGGTATTCCGAAAATTAAAACGTATACTTATTAAACTATAATTAATGGTTAAACAAACTTACCTGAAGTGAAGTTTGACCGCAATTACACAAGTCGCTGCACCCGAAGAAATTTACATGATTCACTAGGTACCTAGTACACTCCTCAATGTACAAGGCATCGCACAATTTTTAGATAAAAAACTAAAAAATAAAAATAAAATTAGATATTAAATGACTTCAGTAGTGTCTGCAGTGGGGGGGGGGGGGCGTCCGCCGCATCCGGCCATCTACGATCGTTCACTTCTCATTCATTTAAGAGGCCTATTTATCTTAAACTATATTTAAGAACGGGATTTCTTGCAAAGAAGGGTTGGGCGGGTTTGTAAATCTCTTCGTATGCAGCGACTTGTGTAATTGCGGTCGAACTTCACTTCAAGTAAGTTCGTTTAACCATTAATTATATTTCGTCGTTGCATCCTCGAGATTTACATGATTCACTAGGTAGATGTTCATAGTCTTGAGATAAATATCATTTTATACAATAATTTACATGGTATAGGTACAATTAATTGTTGGGTTAATCGCTACTCTCCTAGCTAGATCACTGAGTAATCTGTATTTAGGAGAGACAAATAGTCAATACATTTGTGACGAAGAAAATAAATGCATCTAATGATATTGTTTTGTTTTGAACACAGTTACATTATTAAATCAAATCCATGAAGAAATTTTACAAAAAACAAAATTGGTAATTTTAACAATATTTAAACGTTATTTTCATAAACAGCGCGAGCAAAATCATCGGTTTCTTCTATAAACAGAGGTCTGTTATAAAATTTGCCAAATACTAGAGAATTACCAGACCGACCGGCAGTCTTTTTAATTAAATCTATAGAAATTCCTCTACGACCAGCCGCTGAAGTAGCCGCGTGGCGCGTGCTGTGTGACGTAAATATTGTGGTGGCTATACCACTATCTGCTAGCGTCTGTTTAATCCAGCGGCTAATCGTAGAGGAGTTGGCGTTGTGGACTGGTCTCTTAGTAGTTAATAATAACCTTTCGGTATTTAATTTAGTCCTAAATGTATCTGTAGATAACATTAATATATGAACATAAAGTCCTTCCTGGACATATCTCTATTTTATTAGGAAAGAATGGGATAGTCAAACGGGGTGTTTGTCTGCCAGGTGCAGAGGTTTTTAACAAATCATCAATTGTTATTATAATGTTTGATTCACAACTATTTATATTAGATAGACGAATAAAGGACAAAGTCTGCATGCGTTGTGCAGTCGACAACGCGAGCAGAGTTACCAGTGTTGTTGTTAATTTATTTAAACACAGATTTTCAATAGGGAATTTTTTTTTACAAAATATCTGAAACTAGATTAGTGTCCCAAGTAGACTGATATCGAGGGAAAACTGGTTTCAGTCTAAAAACACCTTTCATGCAGACAGTATCATTTGTACTTAATTGCTTGCCTATAATTAAACCGAGTGCCGAACGATAAGTGTTCAATGTAGTATACCTGGCTCCTGTTTCAAATTCTCTGGACAAAATTTGCAGTATCGGTTGTATAGATGCGGTGTAGCAGTCAACCTTATGGGTTTGACAAAACTGCCACTATTTCTGTAAGCGACATTATACTGTTTTAATGTATTATTAGATAATGAAGCAGTGATAATTTTTATAGTTTCTGGAGTCAATGACTTCGAGAAAATGCTTCCCCGATAATAGGCATGATACCAGGGTAAGTTTCATCCAAAGGGGGTGCTGCGTTCTGAAAGGAGATAAAAGGAGATCACTACTTGGTCCGTGATAAATAGGTTCCCCCATATGTAAAGACATAAACAGTGGATACCATGGCTGATTAGGCCAATATGGGACTATGAGCACACCTGTAGCCTTATCAGCAATTATTTTTCGTAAGCACTTGAGAATTAACGAAAAAGGTGGGAAAGAGAAAAAGATTTTACCTCAATCTAAAGTAAATGCATCGATATCGAAAGCGTGTGGGGTCTCGTTTCCAGGACACATATTTATGACATTTCGCATTCAAACGAGTTGCGAATAAATCAATCTCTGGAGTACCATAATGAAGGACTACGTCATGGAACGCTGAACGAGATAATTCCCACTCGGTGTCGACATTTATGTGCCTTGATTCTTGGTCAGCTTCCGTGATGTCTTTTGACTTATTGTAGGAAGCAAAAATAAAGAGACGACGCTCTTCACACCACTGCCAAATCTCGCGTGCTATATCATTAAGGTGTGTATATTGTGTTGTCTTCTATATAAATGTTTGATGTAAATTGATGGCCTGAAACACAGGTTTTCATAACCCTAGATCAGGCAGGTCTACATTACAGTTAGAATAAAATTTTCCTCGATTGTAATTAATGTAAATCATAATTTTACTTTATACTTGAATAAAATTTTTATTTATTTTATTTTATTGAACACCGCCCATGCTATTAATATACGAGATTGCAGTAGTTATCTATTCTTAAAAGAATTTCTTTGTCTACAAGGTCCTTGACAAAACATTTTAAACTAATGAAAGCTGCTTTTAATTCCAATAGGTTTATGTTGTTTTGGGCCTCAAACGTGCTCCTAAATCCACCGCTGGTTTCTCCGTTAGAGACGCATAGGAACAAATCTCTAAACAGTATTTGTTTTGACGGATCATACAAAAGGCATTCATGATGTTTGCCTTCCACCACGAAAAATAATGTTCTAGGTTATTAGGAATGATCATATTAACATCATAATCTCCATTTGATTTCTTAAGGGCGAGATATTTAGTTCTTTTAAATCGTTTGGCATAAACCCACCCATAACTAACAGCTGGGCATGATGACGTAACCAATCCCAAAAACATTGCAGTCTCTAATAAACAAAAACGTTTGTTGTAGTATCTATCGATTATTTCTAGAACCTTCAATCGTTTCTTTAGTGGCAATTTTAAAGTCATGTCCGTTGAGTTTAACTCAAAACCTAGAAAAGATTTGAGTTGGCTGGAAACTAAATCACTTTTATTAATGTTTATCACAAATCCGAGCGTTTCTAACAGGTCGGTGATTATTTTGACATCATGAGAGCAGCTTTCAATTTTTTTATTAAGACATAACAAATCATCTAAATAAATAACCAGTATGATTCCTTTCTTTCTGAGGTGTGTAATCATTGGTTTAATTAATTTAGTAAAAATCAACGGTGCTGAACATAAAACAAAGGGTAAACACTGAAATTCATAAGCCTGATTGAAAAATTTTAACCGTAGATATTTTTACTATTTTCATAAATTGGGATTAAAAAATATGCCTCCTTAAGGTCAATATGACTTAGATAATAATTTAGAAGCCGTTCTAACTTCTTCCATTTTAAAATCCTGTGGATCAATATAATTGTTTATTTTTTTAGGATTAAGAATAAATCTATGGGTACCGTCGCTTTTAGGTATCAAAAACATATTCGAAATAAACTGACCATGAATATCTTCACATTTTACTATCACACCTGATAATAAAAGCTTTGAAATTTCAATATTATGACTATTAGCCTCTTGGAAGAAAACGATTTATTAATTGGTTCTGCATACTGAATAACGGTTTGTTTAAAACGTATTTTATAACCATGATCGATGATGCTTTTCCAAGCTGATACAAAGTGCCGTAACCCACCAGAATGTTGAATTACCTCTATTCGGGCTTCGGAGGAGCCTTCGAGGCTGTCTTCGCAGAGCTGTACCGTTCTGTTGACGCTGGATATCTCCCTGTGTTCGGGTTGGAGGCTTGGGTCCTTGGTCCACTCGACCTGCCTCTGTAGTTCTGGTGACGAAGTAGGCGCCTCGAGTTTCCCTGACGATAATTATTAGAACGTGTCGATCTGTGGGAGGTAGATGGTTGAGGTTCGGTCCTCCTTATCTGTAATCCAGACATTTCAGCTATCTTAGAAGCCTTGATTTTATCGCCCAAATTCTCTCCGAAGAGAAATGTATCCCTCTCAACTCCTTGAACAATATTAAATAATTTTTTATCCAAGCTGAATGTAACTAACTTCCTTCGGTTAGCAGTATTTTGGCAATGTACATCTAACAATATTTGGGCTGTTTCTAAGGGTTTTTTTTTTATAATCGCAGATTTTTCTAAATTGCTAACAATTACGGATGACAATAGGTTAGTGATATCCGCTATACCAATGCCTAGATAGTTTTGTGTCCATTCAAGACGCTTATCCCTGTTTCTGGCGGACTCCGTTAAGACAAAGGATATTTCTCGATTCAGTTTTGTTGCCTTAATAATTTGAAAGTTACCGGGATCAAAATATTATTAAGCAGCTTTTGTTTCTGTTCTTTACCTCGACCTCACATTATAATCTTTCCCCAACGTTTGGAGATCTCTTCTCTGATTTTTGGCCCCAACACTTCCTCTTTTTCCTCAGATTCTCCAAGAACCTTTAAAATATCAGGCGGGAGTGCCTCCACAACTTCTGGTGCTGTGCTGGTGCCAGCGCCACCAGTAACGGTATCAGAAATAGTGTGTTTTGGAACTGTCACCACAGATCGAAAGTTCAACTGAGTTCCATATCTGGTAATGCTCAGAGGATTCGTACTCGGCAGGTCTTGACTGGTCAGACAAAACATCTGGAACGATATTTCGATATACTATAGCATGGGCTCAAAGGAGATGTTCCAGAAATGTATGGAGCCTGGGCCAGCTCTGTGTACACTATATGTAAATATGATTATACAATATAGTAACCGATTTTTTATGTTAATTTGATATCATATTATTTCGTTTAATTGTACAGTCAAATAATCTCTGTCAAGGAGAGTAACACTACGTAAATATGGTGGATCAGCAATATGCGAATTATGTCATTTTGACAGTGAAATTTGACATTTGATTGATGTTGTGTCTTATGTAATGAGTGATGACTGACAGCGATAAAATAAAAACTTACGATTTCAGAAAATACTCCAGTTTCGTTACATTAAGTATAATGAAATAGGACTACAGGATATTCTACTCAATTGAGGCAGCATCTAATATTTGGTTAAATCGGTGTCAAGGGCAAGAAACGAATGCTTGAACGTTATTTTGTAAAACAAACTGTCCTGCTGCTTCATTTTTTATTGCCTATCAGTACAATCTGGACCTCGATAATTCATAGAAGAGCAGTGAGCTGTGCAAAACCTAACAACTGCTAGTTATTTTTAAAGTAATTAACTATTTCTATTACACAGTAACAGTTGGGAAGAAACCCCAACTATTTTTAGGCAGCAAGTACATATGTTTCAAACAAGTTCTATGTTATTTAGTTCCTAGTATTAGCGACATTAAGGCTATCTGTCTATTGGAGCGGCAAAGCCCTACGGAGCGGAGACTTGTGCCAATATTAACCAATAGAATCTAAACTGCACACATCTGCACATCTCCGTTTCACAGGGGTTCTCCACTTCAGTGAACAGGCAGCCTAAGCGGATGAGAAATCAGTCATGAGAGGTATGCAAATAAAACAAATTGTTGTGACTTATGATTTTATTCATTTTCCACATCATCTCTTATTAATATTCCATCTAGGAATGATGCCGGTGCTTCTTTGCTCTCTTGGTACCGAGCCCAACCCAAATGCCACACAATGGTCTTTGTGTGAGCACAGCAAGAGAAATCCACTTTTTATTAAGTATTCGGGCACTCTATTTCGTTATACATTGTTACAAGCCAACACAAAACAATGAGCACTTGTATACACAAGTAGTAGTATCATCTATATAGTGTATATAGTAAAATCATCAAGTGTTATTGATGCACTTGGTGGCTAGATATGAAGTTGTTTCACAACTTCTTCCTTCATTTCTATAATTTTCTGTGCATGTGTCCAGCGGTGAAACAAAGAAGCATATGCTCTGGTAACTGAAACAATACAAGAAAACAAGTTACTTACAAGGGCAACAAAAAGATTATAGTTACATTGTGAAAAAGTAAATTACCACTGATAGGCTTCTAAGATTTACAATTGATTTATAGACACTGATTAGAGCTTACCAAGTGCACAGTGATGTTAATTTTATATAGCAGTTTAATAAATTAAAAAATATAACCTCATTGAGATAAATTCTTGCTGCAACTTCTGCTCTCACAGGACCACTAGCAACGTTACGACACTTATCTATTTACATGCATAATAGGTTGTTTTAACTTGACCGGGATCTCATCACGGTACTTGCAGAATATGCATACGAAGATAGTTAGGAAAAAACTGGAACGACTGCAATCTCGTCGCAGTACACATCGTCCAATTAATTTAACTAATTGATTGTAAAAACAAAGTGGCATTGATGCAAAAGAATTCCTTTTTTATAATATAAAATTATAATGGAACAACAACAACAATAGAAAGTCACGAGTCTTACCGCACGTGTGCGAACAACAAAACACTTGAAAGAATCATAACTATTGAACTCGGCGACTGATAAAGAACCGGTTACAAAGGATTATAAATAACACCGTTAAGTATTACGATAAATCTGACTAACCTTCCTCACTGGATGTGTGTTCGCGTTGTCTTTGTAAACGCTTTTCCAGTCGCCTTATTTTTCGTCTGACCATCTTCATGTCGTCTTCTTCCCATGGCCACAAAAAAAACACGCGAATTCGATAAAAATGGATGGAATATTTTTAACACCAACAATAATTATTAATGTTGCGATGGCCGCACAAAAGAAGCGAATGACAAGTGAACGATCGTAGATGACCGGGTGCGGCGGACGCCCCCCCACTGCAAACACTACTAAAGTCAGTTAATATCTAATTTTATTTTTTATTAATTTATTTATTTTTATTTATTTATTTAACCATTTATGCACACACATATAAATAGACAAGAAGAAAGGAACAGAAAAATATGTGCAAAGGCAAATTTTAGTGTTTTATCTAAAAATTTTGCGATGCCTAATACATTGAGGAGTGTACTCCCTAGTAAATCGTGAAAATCTCGAGGATGCGGCGACGAAAAGTGTAATAGTAACATGGCACTGCGAAAGGCAATGTCTCAAGGTTGCAAACTTAAAAACCATTAAAAGTTTTTGACTTTACTTATTATGCTAAGTATTGTCAGCCATGAGCGCTTAGCAAGGTAACGCGTACTCCTACGACCACCACCGGTGTTCTCCAACAAACATTTCTTGTTATATCTCTTCCCGTCGCCGCGTTTCTTAATGTATACTAGTTCAGCTAGTTCAATGTTCACTAGATAGGTATCTTGTATCTACACTCAATTATCTAATATGAAACGTGTGATAATTATTTTTATTAATTTAATATTTTATTAATTTTTTTTTTTTTTTTTTGGCTGGGAAATCATCAAATAACTTCTCCCGCTCTGGGCGGAGCGGGAGGGCGTGTCAGACTCTTACTGACTAAAACCCACCCGTGTTCCATCGGTTGCCCTGTTGCCGGGGGCCACGATCTCCCTTTCGGTTTTCTTCGCAACCCCGGCAGGCATCGGCCCTAGCGGACCCCGTCAATTCTGCTGACATCTCTTTGAGGCGCGCGTGGAACACAACGCGCCGTCGACCCGGGCCTGGTCCTTATCGGATGGTGAGCTACCCATTGCTCACAGTCCGCAAGCCCGCGCCTACGGTGGCCGGAAATCGGCTTGCGACTCCCGACGCCCTGGGCGTCTCCTCCTGCGGCGGTTAGGGGCGTGAGGGCGCGAAATTTGCCTCTCCCTCACGCGTTCCGCCTCCTCCTTCGCGAGCATTACCGCTTCGCAGAAGGAGGTGACGGCCTCCCATTTCCTCTCGCTCCGTACCATGGCCTGAACCAGGGCCGGACGCGAGAGATCACCGCCGCCGATCGCATCCACGAGGACACGGCGATGCTCCGCCCAAGCTGGGCAGACCTCCACCGTATGCTCTACCGTGTCTTCCGGGCGATCCACACAATGATGACACCCGGGCGTTTCCTCCCGCCTTATCCTGTGCAGGAACCTCCCGAAACAGCCGTGTCCGGTGAGGACCTGCGTCAGGCGGAAGGTGAGGACGCCGTAGCGCCTCTCTAGCCACTCCTCAAAGCATTGAAAGCATTGATTTAGTTTCTAGTTCTACGATGCCAAAAGGGCTTAGGCTGGACTCATCATACTACTGCACTGCGGTTATCCGGCGCGAGATTCACCTTAGACACTATGACGCTATACTTAAGGGCTTGCTACACGGCTGCTAACCGCGTCCCAACAGAGGTGACCTTGGTGGTTTACAACCGTGGAGTTGGTAGTTTACGACCAAATTTCAAACAGCTCTGCTTGTCGCCAACCAAGGTCACCTCAATGCTCAATACTCAATACTCAATTCTTTATTGCATTCCATACGTATTACATAGATGGTTTATCACGCAGACGGTTGCTAAATGTTTGGATCAAAAGATAAAATGTCTAGGTATTTTCCTAGACCTTTCCAAAGCATTTGACACAGTTTCTATTCCCGTACTTGCCTCTAATTTGGAGCTTCTCGGTGTACGTGACATATTGCTAGATATTTTTAAAGATTACCTAAGAAATCGTACTCAATGTGTCAAAATTGATACGTACCTTAGCGACGAGGAAACAGTGTCATATGGCGTTCTTCAAGGAAGTATCCTGGGTCCAACATTATTCCTTATTTACGTCAACGATCTGTGCAGAATGAGTCTCCCAGACTGTAATATATATGCGTATTGTTACGTCGTACGTACGAGATCTTTCGAGAAAGCACATGATTACAGTGTGATTGCGCTAAAAAGTTCGAGAAGCATGCCATTATTATTAGTTTGAAGTTAAGTAGGTAACTACCTAAGAACAAATTAAAAAAGAAACGGAATCCAACAAATTTAACAGAAAATTAAAAGAATATCTAACACAAAAATGCTTTTACTCAGTCGCAGAATACATAGAAAAAAGTAATTAATTAATATAATACATAAAAATTACTACTCATTGAATTGGAAAACAACACACACTTACACAACAAAAACAATTTAGTAAAATAAATAATAAAATGATAATTAGTAATTAATGCAAATTAATGAAATATATAGAATATAATAATTAATAAAATTTAATGAAATATAATAATTAATACAAATTAATTAAATATAATAATTACTACAAATTGATGAAATACAAAATTAATACAAATTAATCTACCCTACCTACTATTACCTATTATGTTGCCGTGCCCTAACCGGGTTTCATGTTGGAACTTACTTATTTAAATGTAACAACTAAATGTACACATGAATGCAATAAAGAGTTTGAGTTTGAGTTTGACATGTAAAAATATTAGGAATTGCCATTGTAATTTCGACCGTACGCCGAGGGCATAAAGTACCTACTTCTTTATTCGGTACAAGTAGGTTATTATTTTTATACCTACTACTTTTGTATTTCCTGGTAATGTTTATTTGTTGATGTTTTTCTGGAACCGTTCTACACGTCGCCGGAATGTTCGCGAATATTGGCGGTATCAAAGCAGAACGCCGACACACGATGGGGTCAGTCTGATTTAGGCGATACAACGAAGCGAATCGAAGTGAACTAGAAGTGCGATATCTGAGCGAATAGTGATCAGTAGTGTATTTGTGATTAAGTTTTAAGTGTTTTGTGTTTAATAAAGTTATTTAATTGTCTGATGGGTAGTAATTAATTTATCCCATACCCAGCTCGTAACAATTTGGTGTCAGAAGGGAAGGATAAATTATGCCAATTCTACCGAAGGACGACACGGACGGTATCCGTACCAGGAGTCAGCGACAGCAGGACATGGACCAAAGGCGGTTTGGACATTCTCCAACACAGACACCGGGTGGTGTCCAGCCTACGTCAGTGCCAGTCGCTGGCCCATCCGCAGTTTCTACAGCATCAATGGCGCCAGACTTGTCAGCTTTAATGGCGCTGCTACAGGAGCAGTCTCGCCGTCAAGAGGAGCAGGCTCGCCGGTTGGAAGAGCAGTTGCAGCGAGACAAAGAGGAGCAGGCTCGCCGTCAAGAGGAACAGGCTCGCCGGTTGGAAGAGCAGTTGCAGCGAGACAAAGAGGAGCAAGTCCGCCGCCAAGAGGAGCATGTTCGCCGCCAAGACGAGCAGATGCTCCTCATAAAGGATCTTCATGCAACTTTTGGCAAAGAGCTAAAGGTGATGAAGGATCAGGTACAGCAGCACGAGAATCGCCTCTCAGAAGCCGAAGTTCAGATCGCTGGGGTGAAGAAGGCTTTGGGGGAACTGAAGACTGGAGACGTGACTGTAGCTTCAATAGTTGCTGCACCTTCAGCGCGGGGCTTTAAGGTGCCTCCATTCGATGGCACATCTTCGTGGTCGGCTTATAAAATTCAATTTGAGGCCGTTATGAAGGCGAATGGATGGACAAAACCGCAAGCCATGACCGCGCTCACCTTGGGCCTCCGAGACCAGGCCCTAAACATTCTTGAGGCGCTCGGCAAGAATGTAACCTACGAGCAGCTGCTGGAGGCGTTAGAGTCCAGATACGGCGACGCGCACCTGGAGCACGTATTTCGTGCTAAGTTGAAGGATCGTGTTCAACGTAGTGCCGAGAACCTACAGCAGTGGGCCCTCGAAGTTGAAAAGCTGGTTCGGAAAGCATACCAGTCTGCCCCTGCACTTATCGATGGGAATCTGGTACAAGCGTTCGTTGATGGAATACGTGACCTAGAAGTTAGAGCCGCTGTGAGACTTGGGCATCATGAGACGCTGAAAGACGCCTTGGCCCATGCCTTAGAAGTAGAGGCAGTGAGGCAGGACCACCGAACGCACCGCGTCAGTGAGGTTGTAGCATCACCTGTACGCGACCAGCCGCAAGGGTACAGTCCTAGGTGCTACACTTGCGGCGAAAGGGGTCATCTTCGGTCAAGCTATCCTAAGCGCAGCACCGCGAGAGAAGATCAGCAGAGAAGGTTGGCTGAAGTGACTGCCCAGCCACAGCAGGGAAACGAGTAAATGCCAGGACTGGGCGGCGGGTGCTGGCTGGTATTGAAAGAGCCCCGAGAATCTTGATCTCGCAAGCACACGATAGGAACAGCCTGACCATCAAAAGCGAAGTCAACGAAACACCATGCAAACTGATGTTGGATACTGGAGCTTCTCACACGGTCGTCAATTCTCACCTAGCAAGTCGGTTTCTTGGGTACTACGTCGATAACCACGACCATATACGATTACTAACAGCTACCGGTCAGCACATAATCGTCCGAGGCAAGAAGGAGGTGGAATTAAAATTGGGTGATAGAACTTACCAGCGCAATGTCATCGTGGCCGATATAGTGGACGATTGCATCTTGGGCTTGGACTTCATGCGGAAACATCGTTGCGAGATCGACGTTGATCAAGGAGTATTGAAATGTGGTTCAGATGAAGTCCTCATGGAAGGTGCACCATCAGGAAAAGTGTACTGCTTGAAAGAGATTGTGCTTCCTCGCAGATCAGAAACAATTGTGCCAATTAGTTTACCACAGAATTCTAGACACAAAGATCGAAGTGTTCTGATAGAAAGGGTGAACAATGACTTCCCATGGAAGATGGCACGTACTCCGGTCAAGGCCACCAACGTCTCAGCAGTACGCATACTGAATCCAAGTGACAAGGAGCATGTGATCAAGAAGGGCACCTTGATCGGTACTTGCGAGGAAGTAGCTTGGATGCGTCAATTGCAGGATCCGCCTACCGGAAATAAAATTCGTAGTGCAAAATTTGACGTGTCAACGCTTTTGGAGAACTGCGATTTAACTGAAGGAGAAATGGACAAGGCTAAGAAAATGTTACTTCAGTACGCCGACACTTTCTCTTCAAACGATGCTGACATAGGGAGAACTGGACTTGTTCAGCATAAGATTAATACAGGTAACGAGT
The DNA here is from genome assembly GCA_916610215.1 of Omphaloscelis lunosa. Lineage (NCBI taxonomy): Eukaryota > Metazoa > Arthropoda > Insecta > Lepidoptera > Noctuidae > Omphaloscelis > Omphaloscelis lunosa. The sequence continues at coordinate 23,382,634 of OU744249.1, forward strand.
TACCAATCCGTCAGCGACCAAGAAGACTGCCAGTTGCACGAGAAAAAGAGGTGGAAACCATGATTGAGGGTATGGTGAAGGACGGTATTATAGAACCTTCATCGAGTCCATGGTGTTCTCCTGTGGTCCTGGTAAAGAAAAAAGACGGCAGTATGCGCTTCTGTGTGGATTATCGACGACTGAACGACGTCACGAAGAAGGACAGCTACCCGCTGCCTAGGATCGATGACACACTGGATACGCTGACTGGTATGAAGTGGTTTACCACACTTGACCTGAAAAGTGGCTACTGGCAAGTTGAAATAGACCCCAAGGATAAGGAGAAAACTGCATTTTCAACAGGAAAAGGGCTGTGGCAGTTTAAAGTTATGCCATTCGGTTTGTGCAATGCTCCTGCGATGTTTGAAAGGTTGATGGAGCAAGTACTCGCCGGATTGATTGGAGACGCATGTCTTGTGTATCTAGACGACATTATCATCGTGGGCCGTACATTTGAAGATCACCTTAAAAACCTCAACCGAGTGCTGTCGAAAATCCAAACAGCAAATCTCAAGTTAAGTCCGAAAAAGTGCTCGTTTTTCAGACAACAAGTAAACTTTTTAGGACACATTGTTTCGGGGGAAGGTGTTCAAACAGACCCAGAAAAAGTAATCGCCGTCAAGGATTGGCCAGTTCCGAAAGACAAGACACAGGTCAGAGCATTTCTGGGTTTGTGCTCCTACTATCGAAGGTTTGTCAAGAATTTTGCCGACATTGCGAAACCTCTGCACAAACTCACTGAGGAAAAGCGGCAATTCTGTTGGGACGAGAACTGCGACGTCGCATTTCAGGAATCAAAAGAAACGTCTGTGCAATACACCTATTTTGGGATATCCTGACACTGAAAATGACTTCATAGTTGACACCGATGCAAGTAATACTGGAATTGGGGGCGTGCTATCTCAACGGAAAGGAGACCAAGAGGTTGTGATAGCATACTTCAGCAAGTCTTTATCCAAACCAGAAATAAATTACTGCGTTACAAGACTGGAGCTACTCGCCGTAGTAAAGACATTGCAGCACTTCAGTAAATATTTGCTGGGACGTAAATTCCAATTACGAACTGACCATGCTGCATTGAAGTGGCTATTACAGTTTAAGAATCCAGAGGGGCAAGTGGCGAGATGGATTGAACTACTACAAGAGTTTGACTTCATAACTGAACATCGCAGTGGGAGAACTCACGGTAACGCAGACGCCTTGTCAAGAAGACCTTGTCCTGAAGACTGTAAGCACTGTGCCAGGCAAGAGACTAAGGAAGTAGTGCCCGTGAGGATGCTTAGAACAGATCTCAGCGATGAATGGAAGGAAACCCTACAGCAGGCTCAGCAAAATGACTCGGACATCAAACCGATCTTCGAGTGGGTTAAAGCTGGTGCTCCTAAACCTAAGTGGAGTGATGTGGCTGCGATGAGTTCCATCACGAAGGGTTATTGGGCGCAATGGAAAAGCTTGGTGATCCAGGATGGAGTTTTGTGCCGTAAATGGGAAAACGCTCGAGGGGACAGCTGTCATCTACAAATGGTTGTCCCTAAAGCTAAGGTACCGGATGTTCTACGGCTCTACCATGATGAATGTTCAGGAGGACATATGGGAGTAAAAAGGACTCTACTAAAAATTCGAGAACGCTTTTACTAGATCCACTGTCGAGATGATGTGGAGGACTGGTGTCGCAAATGTACCAGTTGTGCGGCCGTGAAAGGACCCCACACACGCAGCCGAGGTGCATTAAAAGTGTACAACGTTGGAGCCCCTTCGGAACGGATAGCACTAGACGTTGCGGGACCATTTCCAGAAAGTGAGAGCGGAAACAAGTACTTCCTGGTGGTCATGGATTACTTCACAAAGTGGCCAGAAGTCTTCGCCATTCCTAACCAAGAAGCTACAACTGTCGCAGATAAATGAGTTCAGGAAGTTTTCTGTCGTTTTGGAGTACCCTTAGAAATCCATAGCGATCAAGGAAGGAATTTTGAATCGCAAGTATTTCAGGAAACTTGTCGATTGATGGGTACCTACAAAACCAGAACCACCTCTTACCACCCACAATCTGATGGAATGGTGGAACGATTCAACCAAACGTTGGAGAGATATCTGGCAAAAGTCGTGGAAAGCAGGCAGAGGGATTGGGACAAGCACATACAGCCGTTTCTGCTGTCCTACCGCAGCGCAGTCCACGAAAGTACGACTGTGACGCCAGCCTTCGCCAACTTTGGAAGAGAATTACGGTTGCCTGCAGATTTAATTGGAGCTCCCCCTGATGCTCCACGTAGTGTAACAGATTACGCAAATGATTTGCGTAACAAGTTGAATGATGTTTATGAGCATATCCGACAATCCGGCCAACAGATGTCTGAGAAGACGAAGACCCGTTATGACCGCAAGGCAAACAGTAGGGGTTTTGACGAGGGTTCACTGGTGTGGTTACATAATCCAGTGCGGAGCAAGGGGAAGTCTCCGAAATTGCAAGCAAAATGGGATGGACTATACCTACCTACCGAATACAGAAGGGTCTACGAGGTGCGCCTAAGATTGTTCATGTAGACCGATTGGCCCGATACTACGGGGCTAATGATGCTCGGGACGAGCATGTCGTACGTAACACGGGGGCAGTGTTACGTACGACGTAACACTGCCCCCGTGTTACGTCGTACGTACGAGATCTTTCGAGAAAGCACATGATTACAGTGTGTTTGCGCTAAAAAGTTCGAGAAGCATGCCATTATTATTAGTTTGAAGTTAAGTAGGTAACAACCTATAAAAATATTAGGAATTGCCATTGTAATTTCGACCATACGCCGAGGGCATAAAGTACCTACTTCTTTATTCGGTACAAGTAGGTTATTATTTTTTATACCTACTACTTTTGTATTTCCTGGTAATGTTTATTTGTTGATGTTTTTCTGGAACCGTTCTACACGTCGCCGGAATGTTCGCAAATATTGGCGGTATAAAAGCAGAACGCCGACACACGATGGGGTCAGTCTGATTTAGGCGATACAACGAAGCGAATCGAAGTGAACTAGAAGTGCGATATCTGAGCGAATAGTGATCAGTAGTGTATTTGTGATTAAGTTTTAAGTGTTTTGTGTTTAATAAAGTTATTTAATTGTCTGATTGGTAGTAATTAATTTATCCCATACCCAGCTCGTAACAGTATGTAGATGACACTGCTATCCTCGTGCAGGGACTTACGTGGGATATACTCAAAGCAAAAGCAGAAATGGATCTGGCTCAAGTAATGGAATGGCTCAACTCAAATCTACTTACACTTAACCTGCAAAAAACCACCTACATTCCTTTTGCAAAACGTCGTAACACCGCACCGACAAATACCTTTAATTTAACTGCTCACACATGCTCAAACTCCTTAGGACCCTGTACATGCCCAGCACTCACTAGAACTGACAGTGTAAAGTATTTGGGAGTGCAGATAGACGACGGTTTACGGTGGGATAAACAAATTGATGCCCTCACTACCAGAACGATGCGCCTGATACACATTTTCAAGTCTCTCAGACAGTCGCCTAATGCTGCCGTTTGAAAATTGTGTACTACGCTCTATGTCAATCGGTCATTGGCTATTGTATCGCTGTTTGGGGCGGTGCAGCAAAGACTATCATTCTGAGAGTTGAGAGAGCACAGAGAGCGATTCTAAAAGTTATGACAAAAAAACCATATATGTAGATACCCAACAACTGAACTCTACTCTGATTGCAAAATCCTTTCGGTTCGTAAACTTTTTGTGCTTAAATCGACTCTTAGAAAACACTCCAGTCTTCCTAAGTCCGACCCAAACAAACGAACAGTTGTTATCCCGGGTACTCAGCACAAAACTGCTTTCGCTAAACGCCAGTTTTATACCCTAAGTGGGCACATTTACAAAAAAGTTCATAAACATATAAAAATTATAGATTTAAATTCACACTCATTAAAAAAAACATTAACAGAGTGGCTACTACAGAAAGACTACACATACACGGAGTTTTTATTCACACATACATCCACACACACACACACGCTATATTCATTCACACATGCAAACCCACAACAAGCACATAACACATCACACCACTACACATCCCCTCCACATGTTACTCGTACACGCACCACTATTACTGCTGTCAAGTTTAAACGGTAGATCGACACTGTCCACTGTTGTATAAAATTGGTGAATTTATAAGCAAGACACTGTCTCTTAAAATACAGGTTAGCCTAGTTTGAGAGGCAGGGTTACATAAGATTATGTGCAGAAATTTTTGCAACACACTGTAATGCCTAGAATAAGTCTACCCACTAGTTATATCTACTTGTGTACATTTCTGTATCTTTTTGGTAAATAAACTTATTATTATTATTATCATTTTCCTTTATTTCATTTACATACTTATAAATTATATTTTTAAATATTAAAACATATAAAATATAAAAACATTTAAAAACATAAAAAATAGTAGCCCACCGGTATCGGGAACAGGGTCCAAGCTACCGGCGGTCAGGGCTCCAGAGAGAGGAACCTTCTGACAATGCGAGCCGTGTCCAGGAGTACCGCTTTCTGAACCAAGCCCTTGATCCAGCTGCCCAACGTGAGCCTCCTTAGGTGTTGGTCGAGGCTTTTGGCGACTAAGCCATTGGCTGTCACGACTATCGGCACAATTATTGCTAAATCCACATCCCACATGTCGACAACCTCGCAAGCCAAGTCAAGATACTTAATTTGTTTGTCTTTCTCAGCTTTCACGAGGTTCTCGTCATGCGGGACCGTTATGTCAATAATCATTCCGCGCCGCTCTCCTCGATCCACCACCACTATATCAGGCTTATTGGCAGCAATAGTTCTGTCAGTGATGATGGATCGATCCCAGTGCAATGTGATATTTCCATTTTCGAGAACTGGGTCGGGCACATACCTGTAGTACGGCCGATTCCACAAGGCTGTACTTCAGAGCAAGTTGCTGGTGGATAATCCTGGCTATAAGGTTGTGTCTATGCAAGTACTCTTCATTAGCTAGACGAGAACACCCGGAGATAATATGTCGAATTGATTCTCCCGGACGGTGGCATGCCCGACATATGTCAACCTTGCCGTCCTTGTAACGTTACATTTTCCCAGAGGGGGAAAATGTAAGGGAAAATATAACAATATAATTGAATATTATAATATAATTAAAAATACAAGGGGAGTACAAAAAAAACACAGTTTAACACTACTGATCGGCACTGCACGTTTAGGAGGTTAGGCCTCAGAGGTGGCCTGCAGCGGGAGGTGGTCCTCGGGAGATGGAGGCTCCGGCAGGGAGTGATTGACGGCTGGTGGTGGCCTCGGCGGGTCGATGACTCCGAGGGAAGGAAGAGTTGGCTCCGGCAGGGAGTGGGTGAGCCCCGGAATGGCCAGGGTAGGCCAAGATGGACTGTAAGAGAGACAGACCCTTTTATTATTATAAAGTCGGAGATAGAATCGGAGATAGATAGAATCCGAGATAGAATCCGAGATAGAATGGCCCGTTGCTTTTGACGGCCTCTGCTTTTATACCCTTCAGCTCGTTTCCAAAATCAATATTCTTTTCCATTTTCAAACAGTGGTTTCTTCAAATATAATCGGACCTCCTTGGAGTGCGTAAATTTCATAAATTTAGAACAATAGTTAATTTGTAGTTATTTTGTACAATCATAATATAAAAATAAATTATAATTAATACAATGTTTTAGCGATAACAATAAAAATAATTGAAACTATATAAACCAAAAAGTAACATCATAGACTAAGCCAAACAGAAAAATAAAAAGAAACTGACAGTTTAACATTTGACATAGGTAAGTGTCACAACAAGAAAATCTACAGAAAATATCAATAACAATGAAATACAGAGCCTCAGGAATATTTAACACACCGACAATGGTCATGCATTTATCTAGAGAGAACGTATGATAAAAGACCAACATTTTAACAACCAAACCGTAAGTAAAAACATGCAACATTACATCCTTCACAATGAATCTCCGGTAATTGTTCGTCATCATAACTTCGTCCATAATCGCACAGACAAAACCTTCGGTTTCCCCAAAGAGGTCACCACAACGCAGCCAGGCTACGGACTCTGGTAAATCTACATCGGGCCCATGCAGGGCCCGGAAGTAGCGTCCGTGAAGCTCCTTACTCTGCCATATCTCCATGCGGTCCTTAGTGTCAAGCACTACAGGTTTGCGCCAGTTCTCTTTAGCCAAGGAGAGCGGGGTAAGGCCCTTGTCCACCACGACCACATCTCGATGCATCCCCATGTCGGCTTCTAGGAAATATTCCCTGAGACTGCATATCTCGCGATTGTGGAGGGTCTTAGCGTTTAAAAAGCCTCGACCTCCACACTTTCGCGGGATATACAGTCTCATTACTGATGACCGTGGGTGATGCATTCGATATACAGTCAGCAACGTACGGACCCTCCTATCCAAGGTGTCGAGTTCGGTCTGAGTCTATTTGAGTATGCCGAAAGAGTACATCAAAACCGGTATAACCCAACCGTTGAAGGCGCGCACCTTGTTTCCGCCTGATAGAAGACTATTTAATACTTTTTCAGGCGGCCAAAGAAGCGCTCCTTCAACGATTGCTTCATGTCAGTAACATTGATGCCCAACGCTTCCGACATACCCAAATACTTATAGGTTTCAGATGCAGAGAGGGCTCTAAGGTTTATGGAATCCGAGAGTTGGGTTTCCACGGATTCCATAATCTCCCCTCGCTTTACATGCATGACTGCACATTTGTCCACACCAAATTCCATCCTGATGGCGCTACTAAAAGTTTCAGTTACTTTCAGTAGCTCCATCAGTTGCAAATTGTTGGGGGCAAAGAGTTTTAGGTCGTCCATGTAGAGGAGGTGAGATATAACCTGACCACCTCTCCTCAACCGATAACCAAGACCTGAATCCTCCAGCAGTGTGCTTAGAGGATTCAGGGCTAAGCAGAACCAGAGCGGACTCAAACTGTCGCCTTGAAATATGCCTCGCTCGATCCTTATCGGCTCGCTATTCCTCTGGATATTTCAACATCCTGGATAGCGAAGGACCGTCCTCCATTGCCCCATCCACGACATCAGGAAAGTGCGCAGAGTTGTATCTACTTTATACAACTCTAGCACCCTCATGAGCCATGTATGTGGCACCGAGTCATAGGCCTTCTTATAATCTATCCAGCATGTCGACAGATCCTTTCGGGAACGGCGAACCTGTTGGCTAATGGCCATATCAATGAGGAGTAGCTCCTTAGTACCGCGGGACCCGTTCTTACATCCATTTTGAGAGGCAGACATGATGGAGTTGGTGTCAATATGTTTGTTAATTTTAGCTCTCAAAATGGATGTAAGAACTTTATAGACCGTCGGTAAACACGTGATCGGTCTATAATTTTTGGGTTCCGCGGTGCTACCAGATTTATGGAGCAGGTGGGTAACTCCTGTCGTTAGGAACTGGGGTAGCGAACCAGACTCCAAAGCAGTCTGGTACTGAGCCGCCAAGCGAGCATGCGATCTTACGAACCATTTGATCCAGAAGTTGTGCAGCCCGTCCGGCCCTGGAGACTTCCAGTTAGGTAACGGACGGACTGCACGAGCTACATCTTGGGGGCAGATAGTAATAGCCCCCATTTCTGGTATTGGATCGCAGGCTCGCTCGACTTCCCGAGTCCAATCACCTTCGGTGTGACTGACAGGTACCGACCAGATGCTGCGCCAGAAAGAGCACATGGCGTCTTCATCCGGCAGATGCATGTCAGCCACACCTTGGTTTGGTCGCTCCCAAGCCCTATAAACCCACCTTTCATCGCTCTGGAAGGTGCGATTCTGAGTGTATCGTTCTACTCGCCGCTTATACCTACGAATACGGTTCGCCCATGCATACACTTTCTGCTTCAGGAAGTCGATGCGCTCTGTGACACGGGTCATATAGTCCTGAGGGCTGATATCAGTCCCTAAGAACGCCCGTCTCACAAAGCGCATCACTCTAGGGCGAGTATTGCCCTCCCTGAAGCAGATTAGTTTGCCGATGAGCGTTCTGGCCCCACCAATACGGCGCTCAATTCTGCACTGCCAAGCTTGTGCGGCTGGTTTTGGTCGTGTAGCTCTAGAGTCATTTGAAAATTTGACGTGAGTTACACGACATACCGCTACAGCCGCGCAGTACAGAATTGAATGTGTATTAGTGAGGTCTTCGCAGTCATCAAGATAGTTTGACAACTGCGAATCCAGAGCCGCCACCAGCGCCTTATTTTTGTTATGCATGGGCAAACGAGGTAAACGTGGTCTAAGTTCGGGCGACATGAACCGATATTCCTGAATCGCACCCTCTAAAATACTCCTCAATTCTTCATCGCACTGGGTACTTACATTTGTAGCCCTGTCATCAATCCTCTCGTCAGCTTGACTTGTAATAATCTGTGATGGTACTATAACACTCCGCACCGGGGGGGCGAAGACATGGCTACATTGTATTTCACTTCGCAGGCGATCAAGTACAGTGTCATCCAACATATGATTACGCTGACAGCTGGCTCAAGCACCTGGAAAAGAGAGAGCATCCGAACACGGTATGCGGTCAGATTGTTTCCCCCCTCTATAGCCCCATAGTATGAGCGCATGACGTTTTCGTTATTATTATCTTTTATTTAATTTTAAAACATATTATTTACATTTTTAAATATTTATATAAAAAAAAATAAAAAATAAACATTTAAAAATATAAAAAATAGTAGCCACCGGTGTCGGGAACAGGGTCCAAGCTACCGGTGGTCAGGGCTCCTGAGATAGGAACCTCCTAACAATACGCGCCGTGTCCAAGAGTACCGCTTTCTGGATCAAGCCCTTGATCCAGCTGCCTAACGAGAGCCTCCTCAGGTGTTGGTCGAGGCTCTTGGCTATTATGCCATTGGCCGTCCCGACTATCGGCACAATGATTGCTGTATCCACATCCCACATGTCGACAACCTCGCGGGCCAGGTCTAGATACTTAATCTGTTTATCTTTTTCAGCTTTCACGAGGTTCTCGTCATGCGGGACTGCTATATCAATAATCATTGTGCGACGCTCTAATCGATCTATCACCACTATATCTGGCTTATTGGCAACAATAGTCCTGTCAATGATGATAGATCGATCCCAATACAACGTGATATTGCCATTTTCGAGGACTGGGTCGGGCACATATCTATAGTACGGTACTTCCGATTCCACAAGATTGTATTTCAGAGCAAGTTGCTGGTGGATAATCCTGGCTACAAGGTTGTGTCTATGCAAGTAGTCTCCGTTAGCCAGACGAGAACAGCCAGATATAATGTGTCGGATTGATTCTCCGGGACGGTGGCATGCCCGACAGATGTCAACCGTGTCGTCCTTCACAATGTATTTCCGGTAGTTGTTCGTCATTATAACTTCGTCCATAATCGCAAAGACAAAACCTTTGGTTTCCCCAAAGAGGTCACCGAATCGCAACCAAGATACGGACGCTAACAGGTCTACATCGGGCCCATGTAAGGCCCGATAATAGCGCCCGTGAAGCTCTTTGCTCTGCCATACCTCCCTGCGGTCATTAGTATCTAATACTATAGGTTTGCGCCAGTTCTCGTTAGCCAAGGATAGCGGGGTGAGGCCCTTATCCACTGAGACCACATCTCGGTGCATCCCCATGTCGGCTCCTAGGAAGTATTCCCTGAGACTGCATACCTCACGGTTGTGCAGGGTCTTAGCATTTAGGAAGCCTCGACCTCCGCACTTCCGCGGGATATACAGTCTCATCACCGATGAACGTGGGTGATGAATCCGATTTGCGGTCAGCAGTGTGCGGACCCTCCTATCCAGGGCGTCAAGTTCCGTCTGAGTCCATTTGAGTATGCCGAAAGAGTACATCAAAACCGGCATGACCCAACCGTTGAAGGCGCGCACCTTGTTCCCACCTGACAAAAGACTATTTAATACTTTATTCAGGCGGCTAAAGAAGCGCTCCCTCAGCGATTGCTTCATGTCAGCAGCGTTGATACCTAACGCTTCCGACATACCCAAATACTTGTAGGTTTCGTTTGAGGAGAGGGATCTTTGGTGTATGGAATCCGAGAGGTGGGTTTCCACGGATTCCACGATCTCCCCTCGTTTTACATGCATGACCGCACATTTGTCCACACCAAATTCCATCCTGATGGCGCTACTGAAAGTTTCAGTTACCTTCAGTAGCTCCAGCAGTTGCAAATTGTTGGGGGCAAAGAGTTTCAAGTCATCCATGTAAAGGAGGTGAGATATAACCTGACCACCTCTCCTCAATCGATAACCTAGCCCTGAATTCTCCAGCAGTGTGCTTAGAGGATTCAAGGCTAGGCAGAACCAAAGTGGACTCAAACTGTCACCCTGGAATATACCTCGCTCGATCCTTATCGGTTCGCTATTCCTCAGGATATGTCGACATCCTGGATAGCGAAGCACCGTCCTCCATTGCCTCATACATGACATCAGGAAGGTGCGTAGAGTTGCGTCTACTTTATACAACTCCAGCACCCTCATGAGCCACGTATGTGGCACCGAGTCATAGGCTTTCTTATAATCTATCCAACATGTTGACAGATCCCTTCGGGAACGACGAACCTGCTGGCTAATGGCCATATCGATGAAGAGTAACTCCTTAGTACCACGGGACCCGTTCCTACATCCATTTTGAGAGGCAGACATGATGGAGTTGGTGTCTATATGTTTGTTAATTTTAGCTCTCAAAATGGATGTAAAAACTTTATAGACCGTCGGTAGACAAGTGATTGGTCTATAATTTTTGGGTTCCGCAGTACTACCTGATTTATGGAGCAGGTGGGTTATTCCTGTCGTTAGAAACTGGGGCAGCGACCCTGACTCTAAAGCTGATTGGAACTGAGAAGCCAAACGGGCGTGCGACCTTTGCAGCTACTTTATCCAAAAGTTGTGCAGCCCGTCCGGCCCTGGTGATTTCCAGTTAGGTAATGGACGGACTGCACGAGCTACATCTCGAGGACTGATGGTAAGTGCCCCCATTTCTGGTATTTGCTCGCACGCTCGTTCGATCTCCCTAGTCCAATCCCCTTCGGTGTGATTGATAGGCGCCGACCAGATGCTTCCCCAGAATGAACACATGGCGTCATCATCCGGCAGGCGCGTGTCAATCACACCTTGGTCCGGTCGCTCCCAAGCCCTGTAAACCCACCTTTCATCGCTCTGGAATGTGCGATTCTGAGTGTATCGCTCCACTTTCCGCCTGTATCGTCGAATTCGGTTTGCCCATGCAAAGATCTTCTGCATCAAGAAGTAGATACGCTCTGTGACGCGGGACAAATAATCTCGAGAACTGATATCAGTCCCTGAGAATGCCCGCTTCACAAAGCGCATCACTCTAGGGCGAGTATTGCCCTCCCTAAAGCAGGTTAGCTTGCCGATGAGTACTCTAGCCTCACCGATACGACGCTCAATCCTGCACTGCCAAGCTGGTACAGCTGGTTTTGGTCGTGGAGCTCTGTCACTGTTAGGGAATTTGACATGAGCTACACGACATGCCGCTACAGCTGCACAGTACAAGATCGAGTGGGTATCGGCGAGGTCTTTACTGCCGTCAAAACAATTTGACAGCAGCGAGTCTAGAGTACACATCAGCGCCTTATTTTTCTTGTGCATGGGCAAACGAGGTAAATGTGGTCTGAGACCAGGCGGAATGGAACGGTACTCCCGGAAAGCATCGTCCAAAGCGCTCCTCAGTCGTGCATTGCATTGGGAACTCACGGATATAACCCCGTCATCATCCTCTTCACCAACGCGGTCGGGTCGCGGTGAAGAACTGGGTAAGTTCTGTAATTGCACCGTGACCTGTGGCGAAGCAGGTGTAACATGGTTATTCCGTGATTCGAGGCGTAGGCGATCAAGGACGACGTCATCCAACATATGGTTACGCTGGATGACCCGTACTTGATCCGACAGTCGTTGCGCCGACACGTTGACAGCTGGTTCAAGCACCTGAAACAGAGAGAGCATTCGACCACGGTACGCAGTCAAGTTACTTCCCCCCTCTGTAGCCCCAAAGTATGCGCGCATGACATTTTCGTTGACAGTTTGTGTCCACCTCATGCGCTGCACACTTCCACCGGGAGCGGGGACCCTATCAGAGGCCGGTGGGCCTCGGAGTCCTAAGCTGGCCGGTGGTCGGCCTCTTCCGCGCCGACGTGCTGGTGGTGGTGTCGTCGGCGGCGTGAAGTATTCGTCGCTCGAGCTCGACGCAACTGCAGCGACCGGTATCACTAGACTCACGTCTGGCGCAGGATCCGGCAACTGCGAGGCGGAGCTGAGCGACGAACCCGAAGATGTTGGGTGTGTGCTTTGTAACAATCGTCGTGCCCGACTTCGCGTCAGCATTGTATTGTTCTCCGTCTGTGATTTTTCTTCTTACATTAAGGTCTCATCTTTCGGTTTTGCTGTTAATTTTGGTTTTTTCAGGAATACATTTCACAACTGTGTGTCATATTTAATGAGTGAAAATCAAAGAAATCGGTAAAAATACTATAAATATAAAACGGTCAAAAAAAATTATGACAGTTGGCTTGACAGTCGGGCCACAGATCTCGTATAGAAATTTCGTATAAAAATAGAAAAAAAAAATAATTCAGGAACCCTGGGTTAAAATTGTACTAGGCTATAGTAATTATATTATTATTATTATCAAAGTAAAAGATTAATATGGACCCTATCGGGCACAGCAAAGTTAGGAGAGAGGAAGAGGGCTACACTATTTGCGCTGTAGCATGGTGCGGGTGACAGTTTCAGTAACATTTCGTTTCACTCTTGCAAGTTGCCGCGATTTACAATTTATGACTTAATATTTCAGTTGTACCACATTCGTAATATATTAAATAATTAATAACTGTAGTAAATTAAATTAAACCCAACCAGAATGTTCTAATCAAGAAATAAAATCAAATTGAATGAAAAATTAAGCAAAGTGTTATGCGTATAACGTAACGCCATAGACGTATTTAGTGATGGGATGTACTGCTACGATGGATAGTCGATATTTTTTATAATAAAAAACGTATATTGTGCGTAGGTCAATTTTTATTTTTAAAAGGTCTAATTATACAACAGAACATTTATAGGGTAAGGTTGCTTAAAAGGTTGCTAAAAAAAAATACATGTTATTCGTCTAAACTCATATCAGAGTCAGGAACATCTGAATTGTCACTCAATTCATCATCTGAATCTGTGACGGATATTATTAACGATGACTCAATTATGTTGTCAATATGTATGTCACGATCCCAATCAGACATAATGTCCCTTTTTGTTTTATTCACGACCTTCGACCAGTCTTCAGGTTGAACATTGTTGATGGCCTCTTGTAATAGGGCCAACATCTTATTTGCCGTAAATGGCGGCGAAGTATTATTTCTTGCGGCGTAACCTAAAAATAAACGAACTTATAAAAAAAAGTATTCAAATAATCATCAATCAGCCTAATCTAGTATCTGGTAATGTTTTTAAACTAGGTACATGCTACGATCGGAAAGCTGATTTTTTTATAAAGCTTCAAAATGGGAATTGAAATTAAAAGCATACCTTTTATTTGGGCCCAAATCAGCTCAATAGCGTTATACTGGCAATGGTAGGGTGGTAGTCGAAGGACCTGGTGGCCTTTTTCTTTTGCCATCTCGTCCAGAGCATAGGTAGGAGTTGGTGGCTTATGGCGTCGGACTAAGGCAATAAGCTCCGTCTTTAACATTTTTATATCTGCTGTAACTCCGTTTTCACTCAGCCACTTCACCAACTCGCTTTTGCGGTTGGATTGGTTTGGGGGTTTATTAACTTGCACCGAATGGTAGGGTGCGTTGTCCATTATTATGGTCATAGGCTCTTTTAAATTGTTTAATAGACCTATGAACCAATCTTTAAATTTTTCGTAATTCATCTCCTCATGATACTCCGTATTTTTTTTTGACTTAAAAGCCAGCAAACAATCAGGGACGAATCCACTTGCTGTACCTGCGTGACAAATAATAAGGCGTTCGCCTTTGCCTTCCGGCACTTTGGTACACGATTGTGCCGTATCGTCGGTCCAACTTTTACCCACTGTGTGGTTGGCGTTTAGCCACGTTTCATCCAAAAAGACAACTTTGCTCCAATCACTTATGTTTTTGGCCTTCCTTAAAAATCTACATCTTGCTAGGGCAATGTCAGTCCTATCCATAATAATCTTTCTTTTGTTAACTTTTTTGTAAACAAAGCCAATATCTTTTATAACTTGCCGTAGCGAAGTAATACCTCCTTTGAACAAGTCAGCTTCTTTTAATGATTTTAGAAGCTTGAGCAATGTGGGTAGCTCCATTCTTCTATAATAATCATAAATATGATTTCTAATAGCAACCTTAGCAAAATCATCCAAATCTGTGATTGGCTTCACCTTGGTCCGCTTTTTGTTGGGTGTCGATAATTTATTTTCAAACATCCCATCTTGGCCAATTTTCTCACGTGTTATACGCGAAACAGTATTGCGGCCAATATCAAGAGCTTCGGCTACTCGTTCTACAATATGATTCAATGGTAACAACGGTCCATTATTTTGTTGTTCTCTTTCAAAGTAGTCTCGGAGGCGAACAACAAGCTCCCTGGCCTGACTACCCAAAACAGTTTTTTTTGTATGCTTAGGCATGGTAATAACAACAAACTCAACAAACTTATAACAAATAACAATTTAACAAAAATGAAAACAAACAATGAAATCGTAATACGTGTCACATTAAGTCACAATATAACGCGCTTGCACTCGTACTCGCACTCACAGCATCGCACGGGTAAACAACATGGCCGCCGGGCCGATGCACCATAGAGCAAAAATGTTGTCACGAAAAAAAAAACATAAACCCGATTTTAATTATTTTATATAAGTACAAAGATAATTATGTAGCCATAAAACATTTATATTGACAAGTTTATACACGTAGCACACACGTAGTTACACTGCACAACTGAATAATACACTAATTTTCATAACAATATTAAAGAGAACTAGATTCACGCTGCGAGTATCGTTAGCGATAAAAATGAATTGCATAACCTCACATCCCTACGTGGTACTGACAAATGTCAACGTCATACGGGCAACTGTCACCCGCACCATGCTACAGCGCAAATAGTGTAAGTAGCAATTCAATATATAAATTATTAGATCTGTTTAATTGGGTATACGGGTGTGGCGTAAATAGTGGTCCACCGTTAAGGATTCGATGTACCAGATAGTTTACTGTAACCTAGTACAATTTTAACCATTTGTAACCAAGGGTTCCTGAATTATTATTTTTTTCTATTTTTTTACGAAATTTCTATATTTAGTTACAAATTCGGTTGTAGTTTAAAAAAAACATAGTTTTCTTACTTTGATTTCTGTTCATAACTTCTGAATACTAGAGCTATCGTGGAAACATGTTTTTTTTTTTATGTAATATTAGAGCTTTTGAAGAAATAGTAAGTTCTTCTCTATTTTTACTTTAATTTTTAACATATCATGAAAATTCAAGAGAATTTTTTGTAAGAAAAATGTACTACACTGGATGTGCCTATTCATTTAAAAATATGCCTACTAAATACAGATTCCAAAATGGTATCACAATAACAGATCCTATTGTTTAATAGAAAGATATTCAATTTTAATTGAAGTAAAGAAGATTTTCTTTAAAATACATTTTAAAATTAAGTTGCGTTAACCATATTCTTAAAACGTATTACTTTTTACTTAGGAAGAGTGATGTGAGTTAGACAAAAACTGGTTTTAAAAGCACAAACGTGGCCGAGGCAAACAAAAGCTCGAACCTTTTTACCTGAGTTGTGTTGGTTAACAAAAAAATGCATTGAAGCTTTTGACAATAGAGTAACGCGCGATACGAGTGATAAGGGAAGAATATGGTTAACGAATGCTATCTCTTTCATTCCTAACGTTGAAATCTCCAGAAGTCTCCTAAATGATTTATTACGATCTCGTCACTCGTGAGTCTTTTTTTTTTTTTTAAATGGCAACTCGCAGTTTTGACCACTAAGGTCTTGGCTGCTTAACCGGACTTTCCTGTGGGTGCCTTAAGCTGCTACACTCAAAGCCTCCAGCCACGGACCTCGGTTTAGGGCGTCACTGAAGGGAGGTCAGCAAGAAGGGACAGGCTGGATCAAAATTGGTTTAGATCATGATTATTATTCGGGGTAGTTTAAAGCTACGTGCTCAGCGACAACAACTTGCTGGCACCTCGTTTTCGAGCAAGGGTCGGGGAGGAGTATCATTTACTCAGGGACACGGTCGCGGTCGCAAAAGACCTCGGCGGCGAGGTCGGAATGACGGGTCGGAATGCGTCTGTGTTTGTATATAGTGCTGGTGGCCCTATT
This sequence comes from Omphaloscelis lunosa, assembly GCA_916610215.1. Taxonomy (NCBI): domain Eukaryota; kingdom Metazoa; phylum Arthropoda; class Insecta; order Lepidoptera; family Noctuidae; genus Omphaloscelis; species Omphaloscelis lunosa. Next base: position 23,399,076 of record OU744249.1, read on the forward strand.
CTGCTCTTGGAGGAGTGTAATGGGATCATCAGGGTCGGAAAGGACATTCCTCGGACGGCGGATCTGGCTACTCGTGCGTCTTATGCGTTTCGTTTTTATTCTGCCTGTGTTCACCTCCGCTGTTTTTTTTTTTACCCCTGACTCTGGACTCTGTTTTGCCTACTGATTGGATTTGTTTGTTTGGTGATCCCTACGATATTGGCTACGTGTACTGGACTTTGGCTTGCTCAACGATTTGTACAAACGTGCAGTGTAGTGACGAACCAAAATGTCGCGGTACACACCCCGCGAATATGCTGACATGCATTTTATTTATGGCGAATGCAGAGGTGTCGGCAGAGAAGCAGCCCGACTTTATCGGAAGAGATATCCCGATCGAAGACATCCAGACCATCGGGTTTTTGGGAGAGTGCATAACGCATACACCGAGGGGAGGATACCTGGCACAGGTATAGGCGGTGCAAGTGAAGGAAGACCGCAAGTACACAATGATGATGAAATTATTAATTTAGTTACTGAAGATTCTTCAACATCGGTCCGTGTGCTAAGTCGCAGAACTGGCATATCAACTAGAACTGTACACAGAATACTCAAAAGGCATGAACTGTACCCATACCACTATCAAAGGGTACAGTCATTGCTACCACGAGATTATTTGTTAAGAGTAACATTTTGTAGACAAATGCTACGCAGAATAAGAGAAGACCCGCAATTTTTTAATTAAATATTATGGAGCGACGAGTCATCCTGCAAAAAAGATGGATATTTATATTTACATAATCTGCATAGCTGGCAGCTAGAAAACCCGCATCTCATAAGGCAAGACAGATCACAGTATCAAGTTAAAATAAACCTTTGGACCGGAATTATTAACGAACAGATAATCGGTCCACACGAGCTGCCAGAAACATTAAATGCAGAGAGATATTTAAGTTTTTTGCGTCGCTTGCTTGCCGTCGCTTCTGGAGAATGTTGCTCCTGAAGTCCAACAAGACATGTGGCTGCAGAACGATGGCTGCCCCGCTCACTATGCTGTTATAGTACGAGAGCACCTTAATGCAGCGTATCCAGATAGGTGGATAGGGCGCTTAGGTATAATATTGTGGCCTCCACGCTCGCCAGACCTAAATCCCCTGGATTTCTTTTATTGGGGCTGCCTGAAAGAAAAAGTCTACAAGGAACAAATCACTAGCATTGACCAAATGAGGACTAGAATCCAGACAGCAGCAAGAGAAATAAGCGATAGCGGGTTTGCTCGACGAATGAAACGGTCATTTATTCGACGTTGCAGAGCGTGTATAGCTGCAAATGGTGGCCATTTTGAACATTTTTTATAATTTTTAAGTGTTTAATCATGTCAAAGATTTTAATAAATAATGACTAGTATGACTTGTTTTATTTCATGCTTTGGTCAAATACGTGACAAATCAGATCTACTAGATCGTTTTGCAACAATAGTGATGAAAATGTTATTGGCACTGACAGTGTAGTACATTTTTTACAAAAATCGTAAGTGTTAACGTCATTACGATTTAAGATGTATTTTAATGAAAATCTTCTTTGCTTTCATTAAAGTTGAATATCTTTCTATTAAACAATAGGATCTGTTATTGTGATACCATTTTGGAATCTGTATTTAGTAGTCATATTTTTAAATGATTGGGCACATCCAGTGTAGTACATTTTTTTTACAAAAACATCTCTTGAATATTCATGATATGTTAAAAATTAAAGTAAAAATAGAGAAGAACTTACTATTTCTTCAAAAGCTCTAATATTACATGAAAAACAACATGTTTCCACGATAGCTCTAGTATTCAGCAGTTATAAACAGAAATCAAAGTAAGAAATTTTTTTTTTTTAAACTACAACCGAATTTGTAACCAAAGATAGAAATTTCGTATAAAAATAGAAAAATAATAATAATTCAGGAACCCTTGGTTACAAATGGTTAAATTGTACTAGGTTATAGTAAACTATCTGGTACATCGAATCCTTAAAGGTGGACCACTATTTACGCCACATCCTGTATAATTATGTATATTATTAGGTTTGTGTATATATAGGTATAGTAGAAAATTAAAATAACTAATAAGTTATTTTAATTTTATAAGTTTTTTTAAAATAACTAATAAGTTATTTTGATTTTATGTATTGCATAAGAATAATGTAGGTAATTATTATTGAAATTCTTAGAAGTATTTTCATTATTATTAAATTATGTTATTATTTATGTATTCATATTTATTAACTGCCTCGTTGGTCTAGTGGTCGCAAAGCGCTACTGCTGAGTATGAGGTCCTGGATTCGATTCCCGAGTCGGGCAAGGTGGTATTGGGTTTTCCATCTGGAAAATCTCAGTAGCAGCCCGGAGTCTGGATTTGTGCCCGGTTGATGGCAATAGGCTCACCCCCTATTACATGAGACTTAAACATAACTGGCGAAATATGGGTACTATAGGTACAGCTCTGCCTAACCCTTCGGGGAATACAGGCGTGACGTAAGTCATATTTATTTTCATTTCCTATATTCCTTATTATATTAATTATATTTCATAATATTTGGTGTATTAGAGAGAGAATAATTTTATTTTGCAATCGATTTGTCATCTAAAAACTCCTTTACTAAGTAGTATGACTTGGACTCCCGAAATTGTTTAAATTTATTCATAAATATATTTATTTTGCGCTCTTCTCTAATTTCATTTGGCAATTTATTATACATTTTTATGGATATAACTAAAGGGCTGGTTGAGTGCATTTTGAGTCAGAATTGAGGTATGTTTATTTTGAATTTGTTGTGTCGAAAGGTGCATCTAGTTATGAATACACCTCACCCGTCTGCTCTAGATTAAGGTATAGCTATATTTATCATTTGCAAGCTCAGCGGTCTGTGCCCACCGGATGAGCCATGTACGCATTATTAGATAGAATAAAACTCGCCTCCAAATCGGCAATACGTGTTTTCATTTTATTCCTCAATAAAAATCTTGAGCAGGTAGTTTTACATTACAAAGGTTTCTCACGCCCCGAAACCAAAAGTGGCGCAGCCGGTAGGATTTTCTCTTAAAAATCCGTAGTTTTCGCGTTTTTCCGGCGTCCAAATTCGTCAGAAAATAATTAGTCGTAAAATCTACGAACCAGAGGAAATCCTTCGAACCAAAGAAATATTCTTTTGTATCGCGTGAGTGCACAAATCACCGAGTATGGGAGTCGCGAACGGTTGGTGAGTAACTCTTTTCGCCAATCCCTTGTTCCCCTAATCCTCCTATATTTTTCATAAGTTTTAAATGTTATTTTCGAGATCAAAACTTGCTCATTATAACAGTGTTTAGTGTTTAGTTTAGTTTGATTACTCTGTATGAAATTATATGGTCTTATCTCTATTTAATTCTTAGAACATAACATAGAGTAGTGCCAATGTTAGAGAGTTCACATTTTTAACATTAAGTTTAAGATTCTAATCTTGATTTATTGAATTAACTAAAATAAACTGTAGTAACTTTAAATTTAATTAATGGTGTAGTAAGGTAAAGTAACTTTAAGGAAACTTTTACAAAATCTTTCTCATTTTTTTTTATGTAGAATTTTTCAAGATTTTATTTCCTAAATTCATCCAGTAATCCCGATTATTATAGTATTTTAACTGTGTGTTTGTTCTATTTTTTAAGTGAGTGTGAAATTTAATAGGATTGTTTTAAAGCGAGTTGCAACCTCTGAACTGTACATTACTCTATAATCATGACAACAGTTGCTGTTGAGCCAATACCAAACGAAATTGTACAAATAATCCCATTGTATAATGGTGACAAAAGACAGTTAAACCTTTATTTAAGAAAATGTCAGTATGTGGTTGATCGATTTAAGGGCAGTGTGGAACCAAATCTTATACGTTTTTAATGTTTTAACGAGTAGATTAAAAGAGGATGCAGCTGCGCACTTATCGGAACATTGTTACATGATCCGCATTCAAAGAATTGCTGATTCAACATTTTGGGGACCCTCGTAGTGAAGCGTGTATTAATATTGAATTAGAATCTTTAAAAATTAATTCAGGTGAAAGATTTTTAGACTTTTGTAATAGAATCCAAAATGTACGCTCGTTATTAATGTCGAAGGTGAATACAATTGATGATGTAGAATTAAGACGTGCTAAGTTGGTTATCTACAACAATACGGCTCTAAATGTATTTTTATATAACCTTCCTGAAAATATGGTGCGTATCGTTAGGCTTAAATCGCCTACAACCTTAGAAGCAGCTTTGAGCATCGTACTTGAAGAAGTAAATTTCTTAGATCAATATAATATGCGTAACCGCATTCATGGCAATAGTCAAATTCGGGATCAAGTTCAAGGTCACCGATAACACAACCAGTCGAAAACAAACCCACCTTACCTTTTCAGTCTAAATTTAATTTTAATAATCCCCTAAATATAAATACACAAAATAAGATACCTCAAACTATGGGTCAAGGTCAACCATTCAAGCCAGTAGTCGAGTATCGTCCTCAATCGGTTTTGCAATTGCAACAGTTTGGTTATAGACCAGCTCAACAAATCGGATATAGGCTACCAGTACAGTTTGGCTATAGGCCACCTCAACCGTTTGGTCATAGGCCACCTCAACCGTTTGGTTATAGGCCACCTCAACCGTTTGGTTATAGGCCACCCCTACAATTCGGTTACAAACCACCACAACAAGTTGGATCGAATCTCCCCCAGGTACTAAAACCCCAAAATCAAGATAGTGACGTGTCTATGAGAACGGCCCAACCTAAGCAACAACAAGGTTATAATTTAAATGAACTTACTGTGAACGATTGCGAATATGTATACGATCCCTATTGTAACGAATCTTACTATTATAATATAACGAATGACTATGACTACTCAAATGACCTTAACTATTACTATGATACCGTAAGTTGCACGAAAGATTCTAACATACGAGTAACTGATGACAAATTAGTACCAACAAATGACAGTCAGAATGTGGATTTTCAGGAAAAAGCCTCGTTGAAAGACAAGAAGTCTTAGAACTAAATTGCGATCCTAATTTAAAGCTGCCCTACATATACTTAGAAGAAATAGACGCCAGAATGATGATTGACACGGGTAGCATGAAGTCATTCATTATTCCTCAAAAGGCTTATGAATTTTTCAGTGAATATATATGGAAAGAACATTTTCAAGTGGTAAGCACCCATGCTTCTAGTAGACACGATGAAGTAATGGAGATTCCTCCCTTACCTACTTTTGTAACTAACGCTTGGCATAAATTTTATTTGTATGACGTTGACGCACGATATGACGGACTTATTGGTAATGACCTTTTATTACAATTAAACGCAGTAATTGATTTAAAGAACCAAGTATTAGCAACTAGTACTACGCGTACTCCAATAATTAATAATAACCTAAATTATATATTTGAAGTACCATCGCAAACAGAACAACGAGTTAAGTTACCTGTCAATCAATATTCAGGTGATGCTATTCTTGATTTTCAAGGATTTGAGAATGGTCTGCGTATGCCCAGCGCTATAATAAATTGTGTGAATGGATACGCATTTACAGTTATCCAAAATTCTTCTGATAGTCCAAAACGACTTAAAATAAAACAACCGTTTACAGTGACTAAATATGAAAATAATGAATGTATTTTATTAAAGATTTATAAATTTTACTAAAGATAATATTGACATAGAGACAGACAAATTACTTGAAGATAATTTGAGTAAACTCAGACTTGACCATACCAACGAAGAAGAACATGAAAAGATTTATAGACTTTGCAATGAATTCAAAGACATATTTTACTGTGACCAAATTCCCTTAACGTTAACTAATTCGGTAAAACATCACATAAGGACTAAAAACGAAGACCCTATATATCTGAAACCGTATAGACAGGCTCCGCTTGTTCAAAACGAAATCAACAGACAAGTTGACCAATTAATAAAAGACAATGTAATACAAGAGTCCCATTCTCCTTGGAATGCCCCTGTTCACCTGGTGCCTAAGAAGATGGACGCATCTGGTGAAATTAAATACAGGATGGTGATTGACTTTAGAAGACTTAATGAAATTACTATTGACGACAAATACCCCCTACCGAACATTCATGACCTTTTTGACAAGTTGGGAAAGAGCACTTACTATACTACGCTTGATTTAGCTAGTGGATACCATCAGATTGAGTTAGAACAAAAGGACAGACAGAAGACAGCATTTTCCACTCAAAATGGTCATTTTGAGTTCCTCAGAATGCCATTTGGGCTAAAAACCGCCCCAGCCACATTCCAGAGGACAATGGACAACGTCCTACTACTATACTTAGATGACATTATAGTTTACGGAAATAGCCTCGATAATATGATACAGAATTTACGGACTGTTTTTGACATAATTAGGGCCACTAACATGAAAATTCAACTTGAAAAATCAGAGTTTTTACGCAAAGAAGTACTTAACCTTGGACACACAATTACCAAAGAAGGACTAAAACCCAATGACGACAAAATTACGGCTGTACTGAACTATCCTCTACCAAAAACGGTGAATGATATTAAAAGTTTTCTTGGACTGGTAGGATACTACCGACGTTTCATCAAAGACTTTGCAAAAATTATCCAACCATTGAAATCTTGTTCGAAAAAGCGTAACAAAATTATAATAGATCAGAAATACATTGACGCATTTAACAAATGCAAAGAACTCTTGACGCATGCCCCTCTTTTACAATACCCTGACTACGACAAACCTTTTATTCTTACGACTGATGCGTCAAACGTAGCTCTGGGTGCAGTCTTGTCACAAGGAAAAATTGGCAGTGACAAACCTATTGCTTACGCTAGTCGCACCCTTAGCGATACCGAATCACGTTATAGCACAATTGAACGAGAATTGCTTGCTATAATTTGGGCAGTAAAACATTTCCGACCATACTTATATGGTCGAAAATTATATATATACACTGACCACCGTCCTTTAGTATGGCTTCGATCTCTGAAAGAACCAAGCAGTAAACTTACACGCTGGGGACTCCGTTTGCAAGACTATGATTTTGAATTGATTTACAAAAATGGCAAACAAAATACTAATGCCGACGCCTTTTCTAGAATAAAAATATATGCTTTAAACTCTAACGACGATAATGAATCACTTGCAGGTAACGTTGATGAAAAAGATACGGAATACTTAGATAATTTAATTACAGAAAAGTCCACAGCTGAAAGGAAAAGAGAACGCAGCGATTCATCTACTATAACCATATCAGACACAAGTCGAACAGCAACTACTAGTTCTATAGAATTTGTAGAAGAAAACATTAATAAATACCCTGTTTCTGAAGCTAGCAATCAGATACAATTCATTCAGCTTTAAACGAGTCCACCGGAATACCAATTTTACACGAAGCTATAGACACTAAGCCAAATCAAATTTTAGTGTTCTCATGGCTCAAAAATGAAATGCAAGTAAAGAATGTCTCGCGTGACAAACAGAAAATATTAGAAGTTTTCTTACCAACAGATAACCCAGAATTAATAAAATAATTTTTGAAACAATACATTAAACCAAAACTTAGGTATTTCATTTATTTCGAAGATAATGAGCATCGAGTTATTTATGTAGAAGACGAAGGAGAACAGAAAACTATAATAGTTAAGCATCATGAAGGAAACACATGCCACCGCGGCATCAAAGAGACATTAGTTCGGCTTCATAGGAATTATTATTGGGATAGAATGCAGGAGACAGTAGCGGCAGTTATAAATACTTGCCAGGCATGTCAGAAAATGAAGTATGATAGGAAGCCTATTAAACCTAATTTACAGCTGACTCAAACACAGAGTGCTCCGTTTCAGGAATTATTTATAGATCTTTTTAGTATTGAAGGTAAAACTTATCTAACCCTTATAGACGCCTTTAGTAAACTAGGTCAGGCAATTGAAATCCAAAATAAATCTACTCCAGAAGTTGTCCGTGCTCTAATGAAGTATTTTTCATACTATGGGGTTCCTAAAAAGATAAGTTCCGATCCAGGATCTGAGTTCAATAACGATTTGATGAAGGAATTTTTATGCTTACATAAAATCCAACTTCATATTGGTACACCCAATAACCCCAATTCAATGAGTCTGATAGAACGATTTCACTCCACCATAATTGAAATATATAGATTAGCAAAGTATGAAAAACGATGTACCGATGCGGCATCCGTAATGACATATTCGGTTATGGCATATAACCATTCCATTCACTCTGTTACCGAACTTACTCCATTTGAAATTGTTTTTGGACATACTGACACAAATAACCCGTATAGCATAGAGTTAGAAAAACAATATTTTCAGAAAATGATTAAGGATCATGCAAGACGAACTAGAGTCATGTATAAACATTTGACAGATAAAATGGTAGCAATGAAAGAAAAGCATAGGGAAAGGAAGGGTGGTGAAGCTGGAGTTGAGTTTCATGAAGGTGAAATTATTTTTGCAAAAGACGTGAATAAGCGCAAAAGTAAAGACAAACCAAGATACGTAAAAGCAAGTCAAGCTAAGAGAAACATTTTACTAATACAAATAGGAGAAAGAATTACTAAAACCCCTATTAAAAATGTAAAACGCCCTCCGCAGGTGGTGCGGCATCCTGTTGGTAGTGATGCCCTCGCTGGCCCTTCATCTGCAAAATCTTGAAGGAAATCCAGGAATATTCCCGGTAAAAGAAGGTCTTGCACACATTCAAACTGATCACTGGACTATAATCAAGCTCATAAGTTTAGAACAGATTTATAATGATTTCAATTATATGTTCAGCAACTACCAACAAATGTGTAAACTTATCGATTGGAATGCATCATATTCTCAAGAATTTACAAGTATGAAAATACATACAGAGTTTATACGTGATTTAACTATAGAAAAATATCGACAACTAGTTCCGCAGAAACGTTCTAAAAGAGGACTTATAAATCCATTGGGTTCTATTATAAAATTAATAACTGATAACCTAGATCACGATGACGCCGTTAGATATGAAGAAATTATTTCCAAGTTAAATCATAATCAAATAATTACTTCAAAAAAAATAACAGTAGTTTGATTGAACTACTTTTGAAAGATTTATCTGCTAAGCAAAACAACTGGATTTTCTTAACTTACCTTACGGGGTTATTTTCTGTATTCACAAGTAGTTTTCGTACTATCTTTGCTAGACTAAGTGAAATCGAAACAGCATTAGCGTTAAGTAAATTATCGATACTACATCAATCAATTGTGAACTCTACAGAATTATTGTATCATTTAGAATTGATTTCTAACTCTGGAAACTTAGTGTATCCTCCAATAGAAACAAATTTATTGAAAATAGAGGAGACCATTTGTGTAAAATCATTTATTAAAGATAATCAGATAACATTTATAATGGAAATTCCACTGACGGATAACTCATAACTATTTTAAGATATATTCCTTACCAATCTTCCATGAATCTGAAAATAAAACCTTAGCCCTAACCTTAGCTTATTCCCAAATATCCTTACATTCTGGCGAAAGGAATGAAATACTTACCTCTAATAAAACCATGTCGACCACTCTCTGCTGGCGATCAGCTTTTATGCACTGCGGATAATCAAGCCTTATATTATGAACTTACCTGTGTAGAACAATTGATGAAATTCAAAGATGACCATACTCCCTGTAAAAGACATGAAATCCAAATTGAGAAGGTCAGGGTTCAGCAAGTCAACGCAGCTAGCTGGCTCCTTTATAGTAGATTGAAAACGACACTGACTAAACAATGCGGTGAAGAGATCAGTAAACAACTTGTATTCGGCACTTACCTGGTGACAATTGACGAGCCATGTGACCTGCAAATCTATGGAATTCACCTTCACCGTCGTATTTTTGTGGAGTTGGAATTTGTGAAGAAGATTCCCATTGTCACGTTACCCCAGTTGCACGTGAACGCCACTCTCTCCAAATCAAGTGTAGTTAATATGAAAGGAATAAGTTTAGACGAAGTGAAATATATGGCCTTTTCGTTAAAGCATAGTGAAGTGATCGAAAGTGTTTTGAATGAAAGGAAAGACTTTAACTTCAGTGAAAAATTAGGATACGTCACTTTAGGTTTAGTAATTTTCAGTTTCCTTACCTTTTTGATTTATATAATTTGGCTAAAATCGCCGAAATGTTCATTGTTTTGGCAAAATTGTCGGAACGACTCTCAAATCGTACCTTCCGATAATTTCGCTCTTAGGTTCGGAGGAGTTATGAATACACCTCACCCGTCTGCTCTAGATTAAGGTATAGCTATAGTTATCATTTGCAAGCTCAGCGGTCTGTGCCCACCGGATGAGCCATGTACGAATTAGTAGATAGAATAAAACTCGCCTCCAAATCGGCAATACGTGTTTTCATTTTATTCCTCAATAAAAATCTTGAGCAGGTAGTTTTACATTACAAAGGTTTCTCACGCCCCAAAACCAAAAGTATCTTGTTTGTGTTTCTTAACAAGTGGTGTAAAAATCTGGGTGTTTTCTTACAAATTTACATAATTATAAGATATATAAACAGGGAATTGTGAGTATTTTGTGTTTTCGGAAGTGTGGTTTTCAGCTATCTGTTTGGTCTATGTTGGTTATTATTCGAATTAACTTCTTTTGTAAAATAAAAATGGGTTGTGAATCTGTACTGCTACCCCACAGTATGACCCCCATAGCTGAGCCATGCCTGGGCATATGCATAGTAAGTGACAAGTGCAGTTTGCAGTTTGGTAGTTTTTTTAATCTCGCGTAGGGCATATGAAAATTTTGATGGTTTTCGTCTTATTTTCTGATTTCAAATTTATGTGGGTATCTATAGACAAACCGAGGAGAGTAAATTCATTGACTTGTTCCGGTTAGGCATTATTAAAAATGAAATTTAGCTATAATGGGGATTTTTGATGGGGATGAAAAGTAATTCATTTTGTTTTGGTGAAGTTAATTTCTAGAGTATGGATATCCATACAGTTTACAGCTATAGAAAGAAGGGAGTTTAATTTGGCGTTTATATTGTCATCGTTGTGGCATGAGGTGAGCAAAGAGACATCGTCCGCAAATAGAACACATGGTCCGTTCATAATTTTGGGAAGGTCATTTATTTAGATAAGAAACAAAAGGCAGCCTATCACACTCCCTTGGGGAATTGACGCATTAACTGCTTTTCTGTCGGATCTCATTCTTAACCGACATAAAAAAGGAGTTCGTCGGTATTTTTTTTTTATGTTTGTTGCCCGATTACCTACTCAAAGACGGCAGAACCAATTTGAAAAATTCTATTTTTGTTTGAAAGGGTATACTTCCAAGTTAGTCCCATTGTCATTTAGTCACGATCTGACGATGGGATCTTGGAGAATTCGAGGGAACACTTCAAATATTTTAAGCGCACCTATAGCGATTTAGGATTTTTTTATAGTAACTCATGCATTTGCTCTCGAAAAGCACCATTTGGTAAAGTGGGACTAATGAATTACAAACCAACCCACAAAAAGGTGAAAAATTTGTTTTTTACCAAAAATACAACCGACTTTCCTACTACATAAATCATAAATCATTTATTTATTTGCAAGCATGGGACTTAAACATAACTGGCGAAACGTGGGTGTGCCTGCTACAGGGACACCTCTGCCCAACCCTTCGGGGAAACAAGGCGTGATGTTATGTTATGTTACATGGGTAAGATGATAGTTATTTTTCCTTATACTAAAGTTCTCCATATTTTACCATTACATGGGTATGCAAATAGTGTAATAAAATTTAAAACTATCAATAATGTCAACTAAATTCAATAAATCACAATTCTAAAAACAATAATAAATAATTTAAAATAAATCAACAATAACTAAATTAAATTAATAATAATACATACCTAACAATCAATTTCAGAATAATCTATATTAATTATGTTCAAAATAATAAATAACTAATGATTTTCCTAACATAGTAAATCAGATGTAGCAGGCTTAGCATCTTTTGTCACCATATCTTATATCTAGTTTTTTATTGTGTGCTCTTTGTTCAAATGAAATGTAAGTTGTCTTTTCTAGATTAATTTTAAGGTGATTTTCGGTAAGCCTGGTTATTACGTCATTTAAGTTATTATATATGTCATTTTCGAAAGTCTCATCATTTTTGCTTCTGAATAATACCACCGTGCTATCGTCCGCAAATAAGATCATCGGATTAGAAAAATATTTAGGCATATCATTAATATATATAATAAATAATAATGGTGCTAGGACACCACCTTACGGTGCTCCGAATAAGCATACGCGATATTCAGAAGTATATATAATTTCTTTTTTAGTAAAGGGGCAGATTTTCTTTATGCATGTAAATTGTTCCCGATTATAGGTATGATTTAATAAATTGAAGGACATTCCCTCTGATGCCACATTTTTCCAATTTGTTCAGGATTATTTTGAAACTAACATAGTCAAAGGCCTTTATCATGTCCATAAACAATGCTACTACAGGAGTTCTATTATCTACATTAGTAAGAACGTGTTCAACAAGCTCAATAACATATAGCGGAATTAATGCTTCTATTTTTCCTAAAACCATATTGTTCGCCAATTAGTGGGTTTCTAAGACGGAATATATACTTTTATGTAGTATTCTTTCAAATATTTTAGAAAAGACTAGAATAAGGGGTAGTTGTGTACAAAGTGAAAAATAACTTCAATTTCGGAAGTCGGTGGCAATAAACTTAAATACTGATCCAAAGACACCGACTTCCGAAATTAAAGTTATTTTTCACTTTGTCGTTTCAAAGTCGGTTATATTTTTGTTTTTTTTTTTTAATTATTTCGCTTGTGTTTTTATCGATATATTCAATTTCATTTCTTCTAGTTGTACCATATCCTTTAGGTATGATGCAAACCATTTATGGGCTTTTCCTCGTATTCCTGTCCCATGTAACTTGTCTAATAGTATTTTAAATTGCACCTTATTATAGGCTTTGGTCATATCGAGCAGCATACGTATGGCGTAGTTTTTATTATTAATAATAGCTAGAGCCTCTTGTACGTATTTATAGACTGCTATAGTTGTAGACCTGTTTTTACGGAAACCGTTTTGGCAGTCGTCAAGTATTTTATTTTTTTCGCTAAAAGAGTATACGCGGTCACACATAGCCTCCTCAAAGATTGCAGTTGGTAACAGCCCAATAGGGCGATAGTTATTAGGGTCGGTTTTAGTTTTTTTTTTTATGTATGGGTTTTATCAGAGCGGTTTTAAGTTGATTGGGAAGCAGATCCAAATGACTTTTTTTTCCCTTGTCCTAGGGTTCAACATTAGGATGGACCCTAATCTTATTATAATCTAGATTGGTTAATTAATTTATAAAATGGTTGGATTAGTTCATCTGCACATTGCTTAAGAAGAAATGGTGGAAGTTCGTCTACTCCATAGCTCTTTAAAAAAAAAAACATTCAAAAATTCATATTCAAAATATTTTTATTTCACATAAACCTACATGGGCACATATGAAACGTCAGAAGCTAGGTGCACGGTTCCAATTGGTCGTTTCCTGTGGAGAAGAGCCGGCAAGAAACTCCACGGCTACTTTTTTTTTTAATAATTGGCTTTTACAATTCTTTCAAATAACGGTGTGACTAGATATGGGAGGACAGTGTAGATCTTTCAATAAGTACCAGATACTTAAGAAAATAGAAAATGGTCAACAAATCTACAGTCCACTAAGCATACAGCGTTCTCACATTCACAAAATAGAAAAAAAAATCTATACAAAAGATATATAAATTAAGATAGTTAATTGGTTCAGGCGTGACCTTGCGGAAATCCATTATAAAATGATGATTTGGATATATTTAGTAACCTGTTCCGCTTAGCTATTTCTAAAGAGTCTTAAAAAGACCCTGGAAGAAACCGACACGTGTTTCACCTCTCAACGAGGCATCCTCAGGATGACGATTGACTTGTCGCGAACTCGAACACGGCGTGTTGCTACACCAAGCACCGAGCGCAGACTGTCTGCGCTCGGTGCTTGGTTTTCTTTCAGGGTCTTTTTAAGACTCTTTAGAAATAGCTAAGCGGAACAGGTTACTAAATGTATCCACATCATCATTTTATATAAATTAATAAAAATAAAAAACTATTTTAATTAAACGCAATTACATGATATTATTTAATTTACTTCATAGGGATCAATCGACAGGGCTGAGAACTACGATGTTTTCTGTGGGTCACATCACCGGGGCTCCTTTTGCTGGTGAGGTTTTTTCCCCAATTCAAGCAAAGAAGTCATTGATAATATTAGCTATTTGCTTAGGTTCAGTGATCAAGTTATCATTTTTATGTAATTTAATATTATTTTTTTCGTTTTAATTGATTTATTTGTTCTTTCGTTTATTATATTACACATACACACATCAAAAGTGTCTAGGGATCAAGCATTTTTATGCGGATTTCTTGAGATTGAGATGTGGCTTTGTAATAAATTTATGATTATATAAATTTATATGGATCCTTTTTGGTGCATTTCATAATTTGAAACAGGAACTGTTAATCAAATTCGAGTAAAAGATGAAAATCAGCTGTCAATTATTTCACTATAAAAACATACAACGCATTGAAGACATTATTAGTGCTACTGTTTCCCTACTACTGATTAAAACCAACGTTATTATGGAGCGGCGACGTCATTTAAGCAGGGAAGAAATGCTCAGAGCCGTGGGAATGATAGAAGCTGGTTCCCGGCAACGTACTGTGGCTTTAGCTCTGAATACAAGTCAGAGTGTTATCAGTCGACTTTGGACACGTTACCGAAGCACTGGTACCGTGGCTGAGCGCCATGGAGGACGGTATCGCTGCACCACACGGAGACAAGACCGATACATTCAAATCTTAACTCGAAGAGCTCCAACAATAACCGCCATGATGTTAGCCGTGAGGCTTCATCACTCTTCAGGGAACTTAATTAGCGACCAAACAGTCAGAAACCGCTTGCATGAAGTGAACCTTCATTCCCGAAGACCGCTACGGGTACCACCTATAGCAATGCACAATCGTAGGATTCGATATCAATGGGCTCTTGAACACAGAAATTGGGCAGAAGAACAATGGCGTTTCGTGTGCTTTTCTGATGAGTCTCGTTTTGGTATGAGACCGGATACAAGACGTATACGACACTGGAGAACCCCTGGACGCCAACAGCGATTAAAATCCTGCCAGGAAGTCCATCCTTATAGTGGTGGAACCATCATGGTATGGGCGGGTATTTGGATCGGCGGAAGAACTGAGTTGATTTGGATCAGAGGCAACCTCAACGCTCAAATTTATGCTGAGACGATTGTATCTGACGTCATCGTTCCTCTACAAGTGCAAATCGGTCCCTTATTTCAGTTAATGCATGATAATGCACGACCGCACACCGCAAGAGTTGTAAGACAGACTCTCGCCGCAGCTAACATCAATGTCCTGCTCTGGCCTGCTCAGTCGCCAGACTTGAACCCGATTGAGCATGCATGGGATATGCTACAGAGAAGAGCTCTGCCGAATATGGAGGGTATCCAGTCGCAAGAAGACCTTTTTTTGTTGTTGCAACGAACATGGGCGGCCATTCCACAGCGTGATTTGGATGAACTCATTTTGAGTATGCCAAACCGATGTTCTTGTGTTGTTAGTGTTCGCGGTAGAAACACGGATTATTAATTGTTTAAGTTACCCAATAAAATTTTAAGGAAAACTGTTATTTCAGTCTTTTTTTCGAACTTTAATGTTAGTGGTTCAAATGTCAAAAATCCCTTTATTAGGAAAATGGCAAATTTCTTTATTAATGCAAAGGTGACTTGGTTTATCGTTACTGTGACAAACGAAAACACTTTATTTGATGAATCCTTAAAGAAAATTTTAATTAATATCAATCAGGAGAAAAGTTATTGCAAAAATATATGTTTTATCCCTAGACACTTTTGATGCGTGTAGTTTTTACGTTATTTGTTGACTTTTTAATTTTATTCATATATATTGTAGTTATAACTTTTTGCTGCCATTACAGATTGCCTTAGGGTTTTTTCGTATGTTTTATAATATTTTGATAATATGGGTTTTTTTTTTAATGGTAAGCATTTTAAGTAGTCTTTTGTTTTTGCAAGATAATTTAATGTCCTTAGTTAGCCAGTACTTCTTATACATATATCGTTTTTATTTTTATTTGCTGCAGCGGAATACACACATTTAAAATTTTATTTAATATATTATTAAACGCAATTTAGTTTTCATCTATATTTTTATTTGATTGTATTATTACATTCCAATTTTGATTGTTTAATTCATAATTACAATTTTCTACATTTTGGGTATTATATAATCTTTTTTTCGTGAACCAGTTTGTTTTTTATTGCTTTCGCTAAGTAATTTCAAGTGAAAGATGGTTGCACAGTGGTCTGAGATACCTAATTCTTCTACGATGGTATAAGCACGTCTATGATTAAAATTTTTAAAAATTAAGTCTAAGCATGTTGAGGTAGTTTGTGAGATACGTGTGGAGACTTTGATAAGTTGCATGAATTTATGTCTCAACATTAGATTTAAGAACAAGTTAGTTTTTAAACAGCTGTCTAAGATATATATATTTAAATCTCCTCCTAAAATACAGGCAAATCATGCAAAAAAGTCCAGTATACGTTGGCCGAGCGACGGGCTTGCTCAACGTGTACTGGGGCTTTATGCGCATGGCCAAAGTGTGGAACTCTCTGCCAGCAGCTGTGTTCCCTTCCACGTGTGAACAAGCATCTTCTGGGCACGCTCGTTTCCCCCCAGTACACGTTGGGAGAGCCCGAAGACTAACGGGCTTGCCAAACGTACTGAGGGCTATAAACCTCATCCATCGCTTTCCATAAGACGGGATCGAGGTCAATAGATTTTCAGTGCAGTAATTATCTGTTTACCATTTTTATTTTTGTAAGTTTATTTTCTTTCGTTGGCCCATATATGAAATTCTAATAATTCTAAAACGTTATATCTTAAATATTTATTATTAATACAATATAATACATCATTTCCTTTGATTGGCGAGTAAATACTTCCTCCTCTCTTCTATTCCAATAAATTGTAACTATAAGTACATCCTCTTTAGGTAATTCAATTTCACATAATTCTATACAATACTCAACAGACATAATTATTACTAATATCACAAACTTCTTTGTACTCGAAATAGTTTTTTAACAAGATACAGACTCCACCGCCTCCTCGAGTACGGCGACAGTAAGATGCTGTAATTTTGTAGCCGCTAAACTGTAAGTTACTCAATTTTTCTGGTGAAAGCCAAGTCCCTCATAGGCATATAGTGTTGTTATACATTGTTTTTTCATGGTTACAGGCTTCAAGTAGATGTTGCTTATTTAGATGCTTTTTATGTTTTGATATAAAATTTTAAATTGTTGTTCTGTGGTTTCGCAAAGTATAATTTTTCGTATATTCGTCAACCCTAATAGGTTGTAATGTTGTGTAGTGAGGGTTTTTTTGTCGTTGTTTGTTTGGTCGTTAGATTTGGCGCTTTTGCGGTATGCCGTCTCTCTGGTAGCCTCTTCTCTAGTTAATATTCGTTTCCCATCTATAAATAAATTGTTATTTCATATTATTGCATACTGTCCATTTTTTCGTGCTCTTAGCATTTCCTCACGTATTAATTTTCTTTCTTTTCGTGCAATTTCATTTAAAATTTTGGACACATGTACTTATGCTAGTTCCTTGGAAATAGTGAGTGTTCTCAACAATGTACCTAGCCATTTTCTTGCTTAGAAGCTCAATAACTAGGGGTCTGATTTTTTTTGTGGTAAATCTTCCCATACGATTTGATTCTTCTATGTATCCGTTTAGGTCTAAACCTCTATTGGGGACGCGGTTGGCAGCCGTGTAGTAAGCCCTTTAGTTTTTTTTGAACTTTGAATGTGTTGCATGGTCCATATTGAGGTCAGCTTTTAAACATAGGTTATAAAACTCTAAAAAATATTCACCACAATCAGTTCGTACCGATTGCCATATTAATTAAAATCTCAATACAGTCCCGCGTCGCGAAAAATTTACATAATTTGATTATTGAACTAAAAAATTTATGATCTCTATAAGACAAATCGCATCCCCCAAGCGAATAATATGATAATCCTTCATTCTAAATTTTACAGGAAAAAAAAAACTGTTTTATACTTATATCTCAACACGAGTTGATCGTAGGTATTTATACGTCAAAACAAAGCATTTTTTACAATCTAAGTACTTTCCATGATTTTTTCATAATAGTTTTACAAAATAAAGTCATTGTTAACACTTTCGTGTAGATGCCCTCCGCGTGAGAAAGACACATTCAGGAAGCCACAGGACATGACGGAGAGCCCCAGCATTCCCGGTGCAAACGTAGGCTAGTACCTACCTACGTTTGCACTGCAAATGCCGTTAGTTTCCGACAAAACCGTCACCTCTCACGGTAGCTCGTGATTGGACCACTAAGAGCCGTAACGGCCCACACACGCTAAACTCACAGCCGCTAGTACCCATTCTTTTACACTAAACTCACTGTCTAAAACGACACGGTGTTCTTCAACTACCAATATACCCAAGGCGCTGGAGTGCTTGCACAGTTCGTCAGGCTCCCTAACATACGGACTATTGGCGGACCCCAGACTCCTCAAGTCTGTCACCCGCAAGCAGCAGAGAGAGATCCTACCCGATCTGTTTGACCTACAGCACTTGTTTCGATTTGAAACACATTGCTAATCCATTGCTTCCTAACTTTATTTAAACTATGTACACAACTAAGTAAGAAGGATCAGTCGACTACCTCGCACACCATGGCCTTTCCTGCAGCAAGAGTGCTGGTCGGTTGGCACGGCACACAAGCATTAATGACATACTCCGTTGGGTTCTTATCATCGCCGGGGTGCCAGTTGTTTTAGAACCCAATGGCTTGGCACGCGACTTTGGGAAGAGGCCAGACGGAATGACCATAATGCCTTAGAAAATGAGTAGGCCATTGGTGTGGGATGTAACCTGTGTCGACACCCTTGGGCCATCCCATCTTCCTAGCACTGCGGGCTGTGTCGGGGTGACTGCGTAGGTGCAGAAAACCTCAAACGGCAAAAAAATGTCGCAAATATAGCAACCTTACTGGTAGCTATATTTTGGGGTTGACACACTAGGGGTGGGGCCCGAGTATTCCGGAACATCGCCAAACGGTTGGTTGACCCTTCACGTGACCAGAGAATAGAAGATCTCTGGGGAATGTCTGTATAAGTCTGTAGATCTATAATCCAAACCATTGCTCCCTATTTAGCTTACATATTTAACACCAGTATCGACCAAGGAATCTTTCCGAATCTCATGAGATACAGTAAAGTAGTTCCATTGTTCAAATCCGGTGATAGTAAAGAACCCAATAATTATAGGCCTGTGTCAATTCTGCCAGTTCTCAGTACGGTGTTTGAAAAGTTGGTGCTCAATCAAATGTTACGTTACTTTATTTAAAAAAAAAACATCTTTCATTAACAATAGTACGGTTTCATCAAAGGGCGCTGTACCACTGACGTCGGTGTCACCCTAATAAAGAACATTTTTAATGCCTGGGAAGGAGCACAAGATGCCATTGGAATATTTTGCAACCTCTCGAAGGCATTCGATTCTATAGACCATGAGACATTTCTGCTGAAACTAAAGCACCATGGGATTAAGAATAAAGCTCTTGATTTACTTAGATCATACCTGAAAGATTTTATTTGGATGATTCTTGTGTTCTTTGTTGTGAACAGACGTGTCGAACATTTATTAAAATAAATAAATAATTGCTTGCCGAATCGTGACCTGGTTTTACCAAATAGCCGGTAGTAAAGCAAACTGTGTCATCCGTAAGCATAACATGTGTAAATCGTTTATGTGAAAATGTGTATAAGTGATTAACAAGTAAAAACTTGTATCACAATGGCAAGCAGTCCCTTCAGCAGGGGTGGCAGATGTGCTCGAAGCCCACCTCCTACACCTGTGCCTTCACCCGCACCTGCACCTGCACACGAACCCGCACCTTACCCTCAACCACCCAGCCAAAGAGAAGATGTCATGATGGAAGTGATACCGACGCCGGAAATCCAGAACTGGATGTCGTCCATTGAGCAGTGCCTAAATGAAGTGTGCTCTATTGTATCAGAGGGCAAATTAAACGTGGAGCAAAAACTGCGTATAAGTACCCTATGCCGAAAAGTTGGCCACGGCACGTCGCAGATGGCCGTCCAGTACCAGTCCCTTAAGAGTAGAGCCGTCCAAGCCCACTCCACCGTCCAAACACTCGAAGACCAAATTGATCTGTCGCAGCAATTGCAAGCCCTTAAGCTGTCAATCGGAGCTTTAATGAAACCGGTAACGGGAATTTCCTTTGCTGAGATGGTTAAACAAGGTACCAACAATTTTATACAGCCGATAAATCTAAGCTCAGTTGCTATATACCCTAACGACAAGCTGAAGTCGAGTGAGGAGACAAAAACACTTGTCCAAAAAATTATATGCCCCGAGCAAATGAAACTTCAGGTGAGAGGACTACCTAAGACGAAAAATGGCGGTGTCATTATCAGCACTGAAACAAAGGACGATATTGAGAAGGTGAAAAAATCGATGCAGCAATCAAATTCAGGCCTTACAGTAGACGAACCCCCAAAAAGGAAGCCTAGACTAGTAGTTATCGGAGTGCCCTCATCCATGCAAGAGAAGGAAGTTTTTACTTGTTTATTCCACCAAAATCTAGCAGAGACCCTTCAGAATTGCAGCCTCGAGACCTTTTTGACCTCCATTAAATTAAGCCATAAGTCAGGTAAGAAGGACGCTGAGACCTGTAATTATATTTTAGAAGTATCTGCAGACATACGCAAAGCCCTGATATCAAAAGGCAGAGTGATTGTTAATTGGTCGTCATGCCCTGTGAGAGACTTTACTCTAGTCACGCGCTGTTATAAGTGCCAGCAGTACGGACATGCGGCCAAATCATGTCGGGAGACCACCGTTACCTGTGGCCACTGCGGTGATCAGGGTCACTCCATTAAAGAATGCACTAAGAAGACTGAGGAGCCAAAATGTGCTACTTGCTTGCACTTCAAAAAGCCGAGCAATCACAAGACAAGTGCTTCTGACTGCCCAGCAAAAATAATGGCTGAAAAAAGATATATTAATTCTGTTGATTATGGAGGCGCCTAAGAGCGCCGTTAATTACGTATTTTTTTAGCCCTTGTTACTGTTTTTATAATTATGATTAATAATTTAATTAATGACATAGATAATTTCTCTGTATCTGAATTCCGCGTTTGTGACGTTGAACACTGTAAACAATATCTCTCCTCGAACACTAGTCCACTAACCATACTAACCCAAAATATTCGCAGTATTTTTAAAAATTTCGACAACTTCAGCATTTTTCTACAACGACTAGACATAAACTGTGACGTTATTGTATTAACCGAATGTTGGCTTTCCAAACAATATAACATACTACTAATTCCGGGATATACTATGTATAAAAGTAACATAAACTACAATCAGAACGATGGGGTGATAGTTTACGCAAGAAATCACCTCAATTTGACTGTCGAGGAAACAAATATGGACGACTGTAACAGATTGCTAATTAAAATTGGATTAGAATTAGCTATAATTGCCTTATATCGACCCCCTTCTTTTAGAAATATAAACAATTACACTGACTCTCTAAACAACACCTTGCAGAACCTGTCGTCTTTCAAAAATACTATTTTAGTTGGAGATATTAATATCAATATTCTTCCAGAAAGTGCTGACGCATCCGCTGAGGAATACCTTAACTTATGCGCTTTCCATGGTTTGCTTCCTGCTCACACACTTCCTACACATCAAAGTGGCTCCTGTTTGGACCATATTATGCTCAAGTCGAATTTCCCTGCACTTGCCCTTGTAACTAATTCCACAATAACCGATCCCAATGCTACCCTACTTATTTTAAATTGTAAATTACTAAAATTAGACACTCGCACAATTTCTAGTTTAATTGTAAATAAACTTGAAGAAGATTTACGCAATATCGACTTTGACCCAGTTTACGATTCCGCTGATCCACAGTTTTGTATGTTGTATCTAATCAAAAATGTACAACATGCAATTCAGAAAAACACGGTCATGTCTCGGCGAAATAACAAAAACTACAACATAAAACCATGGATCACGACAGGACTCATTCGCTGTATGAAAAATAGAGATAAACTGCATATGAAAACTAAATCTAATGCAGATAATTTAATTTTGCAACTGTCGTATAAACGATATCGTAACTTCTGCAATAATCTCCTAAGAAAAGTAAAAAGCAACTACGATAAAATTGCTCTAGAAAAAGCTGGTACAAATAGTAAAAAAATCTGGAATTTTATTAAAAGTGTTACGTATAACACGACACAAAATCAGTCATCTTCAGGTTTATTACACGCACACTCATCACAGTTAGCATCTGCCAACATTGCGAATAATTTCTTTGTTAATGTTGGTAAATGTTTGGCTGAAAAAGTTCAGGGCCAGTCACAATATCTAACAAGCACACCATTTACGTGTAGCACTAATTCATCATCCTTTGTGTTGCTAGACACTGACGAGACTGAGGTGGAAACAATAATTATGAGTTTGAAGGACGACTGTGCAGTTGGCTGGGATAACATATCAAATAAAATTATTAAACAGTTCAGGCACATTTTGGGACCGCCCCTAACTTATATTTTCCAAAAATGTTTATCTACAGGTCTTTTCCCCGAGTCTCTAAAAAAAGCTGTTGTTGTCCCTGTTTACAAATCAGGCAATAAAGATCAAGTGACAAATTATAGGCCTATTTCCTTGCTACCTACTATGTCTAAAATATTAGAAAAAAATTATGAATAAAAGGCTTTACAAATACTTGGAGGATAAATCAATTTTATCTAAACGGCAGTTTGGGTTTAGGCCTAAAATGTCAACAGACGATGCCGTGCACCATCTGACTGACTATCTAGCACAAGAACTTGATAATGGTAACCACACGGTAGGAATCTTCCTGGACCTCGCCAAAGCTTTTGATACGGTTTCTATTCCTACTCTGTTGCACAAGCTTGAAGCCTTGGTATCCGAGGCACTCAGCTGAAATTATTTAAGAGCGATATCTTCTAGATATAGAAGATCGTACCCAATGTGTAAGAATTGGTAATATTCTCAGCGATACTGAAAAAAACACGTCCTTCGGCGTTCCCCAAGGAAGTATTTTAGGGCCTACACTTTTTTTGATATACATAAACGATCTTTGTAATCTAAATCTAGATCACGGCCAAATTGTTTCTTATGCTGACGACACTGCCCTTCTATTTTCGGCTGACTCAGAAAAAAATGTCTACAAGCATGCGCAACATGGATTCAATATTGTTAATAAATGGCTTCAAGATAATTCGCTAACACTAAATGCAGACAAGACAAATTACATTAAGTTTTCGATGCGCAAGCAAACATCAACAAGCACTACCTCGACATTATATGCTCATTATTGCACAATTCCTACAGATAACCAATGTGTTTGTCCCAACATTAAAATGACAAATATAACAAAATACCTTGGTGTTATAATAGATGAAACACTTTCGTTCAAACAACATATACAATCTTTAAATAATAGAATTCGCAAGTTGATATTTGTTTTTAAAAAGTTACGCTATATTGCTGACCCAAAAATCGTTAGACAAGTTTACTTTGCTCTATGTCAATCATTTTTAACTTACTGTATTACCACATCGGGTGGAGCGGGTAAAACAATGTTACTAACCATCGAGAGAGCTCAAAGGGCGATTCTCAAAGTGTCTACTTTCCGCCCTTTCCTTTTTCCTACTAACCTCCTTTACAAATATTGTGAAGTATTAACAGTTCGACAGCTATTTAAAATGGGTATTGTATTAAAACAACACACAGCTCTACTTTACAGCACTGCATACACTAATAAAAAACGTAAAGATATAGTTTGTCCACAAAATACATCAAAACATGCTTTTGTATCCAAATTTTACTTGTACCTCGGCCCTCTTCTCTATAATAGACTAAACTTGAAAGCAAACATTATTTTATTCCCTGAACTACACAAATTGCAAGAGAATTCTCAAGGATGCTCTCCAAAGTATGTCTTATGAAGATACAGAGAATTTACTAACTGTATTAAAGTGAATACATGTACAAATTTCACCTAAGTTAAGTATTTTTCGAATTTAGATACTAAGGTACTCAACATATATTATTAGTGATCTATTGTCAACCTACAGATTTATTTATTTATTTATTTTATAAGTATATTTAAGCTCTTCTCGCCTGAAACACAGGATTACCTAGTTCAGGCACGTAAGTCTTAGGAATATAATTTACATTTAAGCAAAGCTGTACTAATTTTTATGCCTTGTAATTTTTGAATAAATATTATTATTTCCTTTATTTAATTTTTAAACACATTAATTATATTTTTAAATATTCATATAAAAACAAAAAATAATAAACATTTAAAAATATAAAAAATAGTATCCCACCGGTGTCGGGAACAGGGTCCAAGCTACCGGTGGTCAGGGCTCCTGAGAGAGGAACCTCCTGACAATACGCGCCGTGTCCAGCAGTACCGCTTTCTGGATCAAGCCCTTGATCCAGCTGCCTAACGAGAGCCTCTTCAGGTGTTGGTCGAGGCTCTTGGCTATTATGCCATTAGCCGTCACGACTATCGGCACAATGATTGCTGTATCCACATCCCACATGTCGACAACCTCGCGAGCTAGGTCAAGATACTTAATCTGTTTATCTTTTTCAGCTTTCACGAGGTTCTCGTCATGCGGGACCGCTATATCAATAATCATTGTGCGACGCTCTAATCGATCTATCACCACTATGTCTGGCTTATTGGCAACAATAGTCCTGTCAGTGATGATAGATCGATCCCAATACAACGTGATATTGCCATTTTCGAGGACTGGGTCGGGCACATATCTGTAGTACGGTACTTCCGATTCCACAAGAATGTATTTCAGAGCAAGTTGCTGGTGGATAATCCTGGCTACAAGGTTGTGCCTATGCAAGTAGTCTCCGTTAGCCAGACGAGAACAGCCAGAGATAATGTGTCGGATTGATTCCCCGGGACGGTGGCATGCCCGACAGATGTCAACCGTGCCGTCCTTCACAATATATTTCCGGTAGTTGTTCGTCATCATAACTTCGTCCATAATCGCAAAGACAAAACCTTCGGTTTCCCCAAATAGGTCACCGAATCGCAACCAGGATACGGACGCTAACAGGTCTACATCCGGCCCATGTAAGGCCCGGTAAAAGCGCCCGTGAAGCTCTTTGCTCTGCCATACCTCCCTGCGGTCATTAGTATCTAATACTATAGGTTTGCGCCAGTTCTCGTTAGCTAAGGAAAGCGGGGTGAGGCCTTTGTCCACTGTGACCACATCTCGGTGCATCCCCACGTCGGCTTCTAGGAAGTATTCCCTGAGACTGCATACCTCACGGTTGTGCAGGGTCTTAGCATTTAAGAAGCCTCGACCTCCGCACTTCCGCGGAATATACAGTCTCATCACCGATGAACGTGGGTGATGCATGCGATTTGCGGTCAGCAGTGTGCGGACCCTCCTATCCAGGGCGTCAAGTTCCGTCTGAGTCCATTTGAGTATGCCGAAAGAGTACATCAAAACCGGCATGACCCAACCGTTGAAGGCGCGCACCTTGTTTCCACCTGATAAAAGACTATTTAATACTTTATTCAGGCGGTTAAAGAAGCGCTCCTTCAGCGATTGCTTCATGTCAGCAGCGTTGACACCTAACGCTTCCGACATACCCAAATACTTGTAGGTTTCGATTGAGGAGAGGGATCTTAGTTGTATGGAATCCGAGAGTTGGGTTCCCACGGATTCCACGATCTCCCCTCGTTTTACATGCATGACTGCACATTTGTCCACACCAAATTCCATCCTGATGGCGCTACTGAAAGTTTCGGTTACCTTCAGTAGCTCCAGCAGTTGCAAATTGTTGGGGGCAAAGAGTTTCAGGTCATCCATGTAAAGGAGGTGAGATATAACCTGACCACCTCTCCTCAATCGATAACCTAGCCCTGAATCCTCCAGCAGCGTGCTTAGAGGATTCAAGGCTAGGCAGAACCAAAGTGGACTCAAACTGTCACCCTGGAATATACCTCGCTCAATCCTTATTGGCTCGCTATTCCTTAGGATTTGTCGACATCCTGGATAGCGAAGCACCGTCCTCCATTGCCCCATACATGACATCAGGAAGGTGCGTAGAGTTGCATTTACTTTATACAACTCCAGCACCCTCATGAGCCATGTATGTGGCACCGAGTCATAGGCCTTCTTATAATCTATCCAACATGTCGACAGATCTCTTCGGGAACGACGCACCTGCTGGTTAATGGCCATATCGATGAGGAGTAGCTCCTTAGTACCGCGGGACCCGTTCCTACATCCATTTTGAGAGGCAGACATGATGGAGTTGGTGTCAATATGTTTGTTAATTTTAGTTCTCAAAATGGAAGTAAAAACTTTATAGACCGTCGGTAGACAAGTGATCGGTCTATAATTTTTGGGTTCCGCAGTACTACCTGATTTATGGAGCAGGTGGGTTATTCCTGTTGTTAGGAACTGGGGCAGCGATCCTGACTCTAAAGCTGACTGGAACTGGGATGCCAAACGGGCGTGCGACCTTTGGAACCATTTTATCCAAAAGTTGTGCAGCCCGTCCGGCCCTGGTGATTTCCAGTTAGGTAACGGACGGACTGCACGAGCTATATCTTGGGGGCTGATGGTGAGTGCCTCCATTTCTGGTATTTGCTCGCACGCTCGTTCGATTTCCCTGGTCCAATCTCCTTCGGTGTGACTGACAGGCGCCGACCAGATGCTTCGCCAAAATGAACACATGGCGTCATCATCCGGCAGGCGCGTGTCAATCACACCTTGGTCCGGTCGCTCCCAAGCCCTATAAACCCACCTTTCATCGCTCTGGAATGTGCGATTCTGAGTGTACCGCTCCACTCTCCGCCTGTATCGTCGAATACGGTTTGCCCATGCATAGATCTTCTGCTTCAGGAAGTCGATACGCTCTGTGACGCGGGTCAAATAATCTTGAAAACTGATATCAGTTCCCGAGAACGCCCGCTTCACAAAGCGCATCACTCTAGGGCGAGTATTGCCCTCCCTGAAGCAGATTAGCTTGCCGATAAGTACTCTAGCCTCACCGATACGACGCTCAATCCTGCACTGCCAAGCTGGTACAGCTGGTTTTGGTCGTGGAGCTCTGTCACTGTTGGGGAATTTGACATGAGCTACACGACATGCCGCTACAGCTGCACAGTACAAGATCGAATGGGTATCAGCGAGGTCTTTACTGCCGTCAAAACAATTTGACAGCAGTGAGTCTAGAGTACACATCAGCGCCTTATTTTTCTTGTGCATGGGCAAACGAGGTAATTTTGGTCTGAGTCCAGGCGGAATGGAACGGTACTCCCGGAAAGCATCCTCCAAAGCGCTCCTCAGTCGTACATTGCATTGGGAACTCACGGATATAACCCCGTCATCATCCTCTTCACCAACGCGGTCGGATCGCGGTGAAGAACTCGGTAAATTTTGTAATTGCACCGTGACCAGTGGCGAAGCAGGTGTAACATGATTATTCCGTGATTCGAGGCGTAGTCGATCAAGGACAACGTCATCCAGCATATGGTTACGCTGGATGACCCGTACCTGATCCGACAGTCGTTGCGCCGACACGTTGACAGCTGGTTCAAGCACCTGAAACAGAGAGAGCATCCGACCACGGTACGCAGTCAGGTTACTTCCCCCCTCTGTAGCCCCAAAGTATGCGCGCATGACATTTTCGTTGACAGTTTGTGTCCACCTCATGCGCTGCACACTTCCACCGGGAGCGGGGACCCTATCAGAGGCCGGTGGGCCTCGAAGTCCTAAGCTGGCCGGTGGTCGGCCTCTTCCACGCTGACGTGTTGGTGGTGGTGTCGTCGGCGGCGAGAAGTATTCGTCGCTCGAGCTCGACGCAACTGCAGCGACCGGTATCACTGGACTCACGTCTGGAGCAGGATCCGGCAACTGCGAGGCGGAGCTGAGCGACGAACCCGAAGATGTTGGGTGTGTGTCTGTAAGTTTTCGTGCCCGACTTCGTGTCAGCATTTCATTAGTATTCTCCTTGAATTGTTATATTTCCATTTCTTTATATCTTGGTGTAGGTTTTATCCATTTTCCAGTTATTTTTTATTGTATTTGCAGTAGTTAGATGTTTAATTCTTAAAAATTATAGAAAATTCTACGGAGAAAATTTTTTCTGACCGTCATCTTGACAGTCGGGTCACAGAAATATTATTATTATTATTATATTTTTGTCTTAACATATCTCGGGACCATGGGGGTCCCGGTCCTTTTGAAGGCATACGAGGGGCCGAAGCCAACTCGCAGAGGCCTGTTAGACGTTTTGATTTAAATGGGGCACCAACCGACGATTATCCCTGTTCGCGCTATGCAAGTGCACCCAAGGACAACCCCCGGTTGGTGTAGGACTATTGCAGGATATGGTAACAAAGATATTGGACTATGGGTTTGGGTGGCTAAAGTGGACTGGTTAACTGGAACTATGGAAGGACTATAGCCCCTGCCTGATCAATGTTTTATATTTACACGGATAAAATGGCAGGGGGTGACTGGCACACTCAATAATGGGCCCCCGGAAACGGTCGCTAGCACATAGTGACGTAGCGACAAGGAGGCAACATGTCCTGGGGTGCTTGAGGAGTGGAGAGGTATTCCACGGCTTTCAGAACAATTCCAGAGCCCGGAAGATGGTCAAGATCCGTACGTGCACTTACTAGAATACTTCCTTTCTCCGAGCACATTTGCTCTTGCGAATCTCCACTCAAGCCGGCCAATTAAAGCAAGAATGAGATGGGAGCTCCTTTCCTCGTCAGTATTCACTCCAGCCAGCCAATAAAGGCAAGCCAGAGGTGAGGAACAAGACTTCTCCCGGGAGATAGGGTCCGTGGGGTCGCTACTGCCCAACAGCTCGCCACATGCTGCCCTGCGGGTTTTTGTATCTCTCTTGGTCTGGCTCCTCATCCCAGACCCGTTCCGGCAAAGTAAACTCTACCGGCACAGACCTAGAGTTCGGAGCGCGCAAGCCCCACCACGACGTCAACGTAGAGATACGGCGGTGGGGTTAATTATTATTATTTTTATTTTTCAAATCTTTATTTTAAGGGCTTTATCGCTGAGCGATAAAGTCGCCCTGTAACATCAGCAAAATAACTAAACCTAAAAACACTTTTTAATTCTAATATTACTGTAATTACTACCTACTTATTTTAAAACACAAAATGCCAATTTGTAGATTGTCCTAGCTTGTTCCGACAAAGGAAAAGCTAGGACAGCGTTACAGTTTACAATGTCGTACTTGTTTATTGGACCAAGTAAATTAAATCGCAAAGCCTCATTGCGTACACACTCCATCAAAACATGTTGCACATCTTCGACTACTCCACATTTTTTACAGTTGGGTGTCGTATTCTTTTTCATCAGAAAACCAAACTTTCTTGATGGAATGTGACCAGAATGAAGTCTTAATACCGAACGAAGTCTTAATGTCTTAACTAAATCACTTTTGCTAAGTACATTTCGATCGATCCAATTATAGACAATTATTATTAGAAAGGTAAACGGCGTTAACTCATTAGGGTCTGAATAGTTCCTCAAGGTTCGATATTGGGTCCATTCCTCTTTTTATTTTACATTAATGATTTACCCCAATTACTTCAAAATCAACCGAAGATGGTGTTATTTGCAGATGACACATCATTAATCTTTAAAGATTAATGATGTGTCACCAAATCAATGTGTGATTAATTTATTTTAAAATAAACTGACGGTCACAAAATCTTGAAGACGTGAATAGCTCTATTCTGCAAGTCCAAGATTGGTTTACGGTAAATAATTTGGTACTAAATAAAAAAAATTAAATCAAATGCATTAGATTTAAATGACCTAATGTTAGAAGTAGCGAATGTGACATCATATTCAATGGAGAAAAACCGGAATGTATTAATCAAAAGGTTTTCCTAGGAATCACGCTAGACGAGAAAATATTATGGGGACCTCATCTAACATCTCTTGCGGGGCGGCTAAGCTCGGCCGCTTATGCTGTTAGAAAGATAAGACAGTTAACAGATGTAGAAACCGCGCGTTTGGTCTATTTTAGCTACTTCCAAAGCATTATGGCATTTTACTATAGCGTCGGACTGGTGATATTGAATCCAAAAGGATTAATATTATGACGGTACCTTGCTATTCAATATTATCTTTGGACATTGACTCAGCACTCGGCCTGGCTCACGCGCGGCCCAGTTAAAATTATGATTTGGTTGCATCTCACACGCATAGAACACAAAGAATTTGTATGTATAAGTGTGTTAAGAAATTGTAGTATATAAGCTGTAACATATTGTTAATAAATCAGATTTGAATTTTATATTCTTGTCTCATTACGCCTTACTGTGGCCAAGACACCTTTAGCCATCTCTGATCAGTCTCATGAGTCTGTGGGATTGGCAGAGAGTGTACCCTTCCCGAAACTTTTTTTTTTTGGGTGGGAAATCATCAAATAACTTCTCCCGCTCTGGGCGGAGCGGGAGGGTGTGTCAGACTCTTACTGACTAAAACCCACCCGTGTTTCTTCGGTTGCCCTGTCGCCGGGGGCCACGATCTCCCTTTCGGTTTTCTTCGCAACCCCGGCAGGCATCGGCCCTAGCGGACCCCGTCAATTCTGCTGACATCTCTTTGAGGCGCGCGTGGAATACAACGCACCGTTGACCCGGGCCTGGTCCTTATCGGACGGTGAGCTACCCATTGCTCACAGTCCGCAAGCCCGCGCCTACGGTGGCCGGAAATCGGCTGCGACTCCCGACGCCCTGGGCGTCTCCTCCTGCGGCGGTTAGGGACGTGAGGGCGCGAAATTTGCCTCTCCCTAACGCGTTCCGCCTCCTCCTTCGCGAGCATTACCGCTTCGCAGAAGGAGGTGACGGCCTCCCATTTCCTTTCGCTCCGTACCATGGCCTGAACCAGGGCCGGACGCGAGAGATTACCGCCGCCGATCGCCTCCACGAGGACACGGCGATGCTCCGCCCAAGCTGGGCAGACCTCCACTGTATGCTCTACCGTGTCCTCCGGGCGATCCACACAATGATGACACCCGGGCGTTTCCTCCCGCCTTATCCTGTGCAGGAACCTCCCGAAACAGCCGTGTCCGGTGAGGGCCTGCGTCAGGCGGAAGGTGAGGACGCCGTAGCGCCTCTCTAGCCACTCCTCAAAGAGGGGTCTTGTCGCCGCAATTGTGGCGTGCCCAGCGCTGGGTTGCGACAATCGCATTCTCCATGACGCCATGAGATCCCGCCGGAGCTCTGTCCGCTGTGCCGTGATTTCTCGCGGCAGCGGAGTTAAGCCCTGGCGTTTCGCCTCCTCGCGCAACTCCCACATATGCGCGAGGACCTTTGCCTCCAGATCCCATGGCGGTAATCCGGCAAGGAGGCACGCCGCCTCGCAGGAGACCGTGCGGTATCCTCGGGCCAGCCGGATGGCCATGACCCTCTGGGACGCGTTCAACCGGCGGTCTAACCGCAGCCTTAGTGAACGCGCCCACATCGGCGCTCCGTAAAGGGCCATGGACCGCACGACCCCCGCGTAAAGCCTCCGGCAGGAGGCGTTTGGTTTCCCTAGATTGGGCAGGAGCCGCTTCAACGCAGCCCCGGCCCGCTCCAGTCTGGGAGCCAAACGTCGGACGTGTTCGACGAAATTCCACCGGCTGTCGAGAACGAGTCCTAGATACTTCATCGTCGACTCGACGCCGATGTGAACCCCTCCTGCCACCACCTGGGAACCCGATGGTGGAGCATTCCGAGGTCCATGAAAACCCATGGCCTCGGACTTGGCAAGGCCACCTCGAATCCCAACTGCCGGATTCTGTCGACGATTGTCGCAACCCCGCGTGTCGCTAAGTCGGCCGCCGCCTGGTATGACCTCCCCTGCGCCAGGACCAGTGTGTCATCAGCGTAACAAATGACGCTGACGCCGCTAGGGAAGTCGGCGCGCAGCACCCAGTCGTATCCGATGTCCCACAGATGCGGCCCCAGGACCGATCCCTGTGGGACACCGCACGACATCTCTCTCGGTTCCACTCTCCTTGGTGACCGGGGTAGATGACGGCTCTGTCCGTCAGATAGGCCTCGACCACACGACAGAGGTAGGTCGGCATCCGGTGATATCGGAGTGCCTCCCTGATGCAACTCCAGGGCAGGGTGTTAAAGGCATTGGCGATGTCTAGAGACACCGCCAAGACGACCCCACCCTGGGCCACAGCATCCCCCGTCGTGAGGGCCCGCACGCGCATGATGGCGTCCACCGTAGAGTGCCCCCTGTGGAAACCATACTGGCTCTCCGCCAGATCCGGCCCCACCCGCACCAGCTGCTCGACGAGGTGGTCTGCAATGACTCTTTCAAAGAGCTTGCCCACCTCGTCGAGCAGCACGATGGGCCGATAAGTGGACGGAGAGTCCGCTGGGTGCCCTGGCTTCCTGATGAGGACCAGTTTCCCCGTCTTCCAAAGAAGTGGGAACTGGCCCCTCTCCATGCATGCGCTTAGGAGCCCCTTTAGTCGAGGCCCGAGAGCCCCCAAGGCCAGGACCCAGGCTTTTCCAGGTATGCCGTCGGGTCCTGGGGCGGTATTTTTTGCATTCATCTTGCGTACCGCCACTCTCATTTCTACCTCGGTCACCTCCGGAGCATCGTCGTCGTCGTCGTCAGCGGTGTGGTCCGCATCGGGCACCGCAGTAGGCGGAGCCATGGGCGGGGGAGTATGTTCCCTTCTTGAAGGGAACAGAGTGCTCACCACGTCCCCCACAAGCTGGGACCCTTCCCGAACCTGGAAATCCTGTCTACCATCCGTCTGTAACCTTAGGTCGCATGGTACAGACATTCTGAACTTATTTATATATTTATCTATCATACTAGGTATACGATAGGTTAGGGTTTCCTTAACCACAGATGATATAATACTAGTCTTTAACTTATCATATATTTTCATGTATTGTCACACCTTTAACAGTATTACGGCCTTACGTGACGTTTGTTAAGGGTGGATGTACACTTGCCAATTCATTTATGAAAATATTATGTATGTAAGGAAAAATCCACATCTTAAAATCCACATCTCAATAAAATAAGTGATAGACATGATTTTAATGCTAGAAATAAAGATAAACTAGATCAACCATTTTCAGATTATCTAAAGAACATATATCTTTTATGGGGTACTGTCTTAAATGTTACAACAAAATACCTTATGACATATTGCAATTAAATTAAAGAAAATTTAAAACTTATATTAAAAGTACACTTTGCAAACAAGCACATTACTTTAATCAGAGGATTATATCCAAGATAAGAGAGCTTGGAAACATGCTGGTCCTGCTCCATAACACAATTTAGTATCAAGACAAAATCAAACAGGTTGCTAATTTAATTGTAAAATTTATAATTTTTTGTTATATGACTTTGTGACTATTTGTTGTGGTATAGTAATTTTATTCTAGGTGCATCGTCTTCACATATAATTATTTAACTAATCTACGTACTTATACAAACTATTGTAAAACATTTTAAAAGAGTAACGGTGGAGTTTTTTGCCCATTCTTCTCCATACGAAAACTATCTTTTGGAAGGGGCGATTAGAATCAATTATATTGTTTTGTAAATTTTGACGTTCAAATGTGCCATACATGGGCCTTTTTGAAATAAATGATTTGACTTTGACTTTGATCAGAGGGCTGGCCAATTCTTAGGCCAAAGAATCACCATTGCCATCCAATGTGGCAAACTGGCAACACTGCCAGCCTTTTGCGCACTTTTCCCGCTGACAGCGATGCGGATGAATTTTTTTATGCCCATTACTCGTATTTTTATTTTTTTGTTTTTTCCTTTACCTAGATACTTGTACATAATACATATAATAGTTATTTGTATATACATAATATAAATTTTCAAAATGTATATTAAGTTGAAATAAATGTACAGTTTTTTTATTTATTAATAAGTTAGAAAAAAAAATTTGCTCGACAACGTAAATAACGCAATGAATGTTGTTAAACTGTCAAAATGAAACAAGTTAGGCATAATTGTTTACGAAAATAAATTAGGCAATTAAGGTACTGAATCATTTTGACAAAGATTGCTAATCCATTGCTACATAAGTTCGAAAAAAAAATCAAGTGTTGTTGAACTGTCTAAATGAAATAGACTAGTCGAAAATGTCTTACGCAATTACATAGCAAGAGAGTATTCGATTAATTTCGACAAATTGCCGACAAATTTCTGTTTTATGCTCGTGATTTATTATGTACTTTTTGTTATTTTAGTTTACACTTGTCTTTTATGTATGCACGTGTCTCTGTGACAAATAAACCTATTTTTCTTTCTTTCTTTGTATTCATCGGGAGCATTCGCTTTGGTCTAGCGCGCACTGCCATGCTCTTTTTGATGTGTAACGTTCATATTTCCTCTCGCTTTCCGGCAATCAAAATCTAAATCTAAATAAATCTAAATAATCAAATTCTGTGGAAGTGATTTCGTGAAAAGGGACGGAAGTGTGGCACAGGAAGCCGGGGAAGCGCACGCTGTTTTATTTAACCAATGAGCGCGCATGGTGCTAGAGTTGGCTATCAGAGGCCCCGCCCTTTTAATGTTGCTTATTACCTTAATGTTGCTTATAAACAAGGTGAGATATCAGATGTTACACATCATATGCGACTACTGTAAGGCTCGCTCATTTTTTTTTTACAGTAACCGGCTGTATATTTGCAGTGAGTCCACCACACGTATATTGTACATTTCACAAAGAGATATATGAAATACCGCTCCACTTCCACTGCAGTGAAAAAAATGCACCGAGGCACCGACTAAGCAGTGGATAATATCCTTTTGCTTTTTGGATACGCCCGTAAATATTTATAGGTATTATCTTACGAAAAAGTAAACCGTATTAGGCCTTTAGGCCGTCCAGAGATGCACCCAAAACTGTTTGGGTATATACAAAAACGTGCAATTTTTTCACCGCCTGTGCGAGTCGTTTGCGGACCCGTGACTGCGTTTATTATACCGTACAGCAGAAATAACACACCACATTCCACAGCAGTTTTTTTTTGATGTTGTTTTATTGCACGTCAACCTAGGAGGTTGTCGGCGGCTTAACCGGACTTTCCTGTGACTGCCTCAATAAATTAAGGCCTCCAGTCAGGGCATAAAACTTAGAAACTAAGCGAGTATACGCTAAGGGCACCCCCTGTGGGGTACGGACCTCGGCTTAGGGCGTCGCACAATGGATCGTCCCCATGCAAGAGGTTGGACATAGAATCAAGAATTGAAAAGTATTTAATTAAAAAAAAATAAACAACAAAAATTGTTACTACGCTTTTTTATTTGACTAGCAATTTAGGAGTGATGTGATGAAAACTTATTTTTGTATGAAAACGAAAACAAAAATATCTGTATCTCATGATTCCCTCCTTGTTTCGATTTGCGGTTTTCACTGCTGTTATTTACCTGTTTTATGCCACATTTTCCTCAAGGACACATGGTGCCCCCAGAGTGCCCCTTCAGAGATGTTTTGCCTATACTAACTATCTTTGTTATCGTATTACTGATGGAATGGAGGTACATTAAGTATACTTATTACTGAGAATTAGGCATCACGAAGTAGTTCCTTAAATAGCAGGTGCATATGTGAGTACTTTAATAACTTATGAACGCTTTTGTTGCAATATTTATAACAAAAGCGTTAATGAGTCATTAAGTAACGACTACCAGTATTTGCTTGATCTAATTAGTTTTTATAATTACTATGTTAACAGCCCTTAAGCTCTGCATTGAGATTGGCTCATGCCATCATTAGCTTATCAAATTCATTGCTAGTTGCAAACTTGCTGCCCTATATATTTTAGTGTATTTTGCAAATATAATTCAGTTGTAATTACAACCTACCAAGTGTTGTCATTATGACTTTCCGTGGGTTTTCTTTATGTTGCTCTTCGTAATCATAAAGATTTTCGTGACTATGAACATTTATTTAACACATTGAAGTCGAATAGTAACGTCCAGTTAAGTGAAAATGATGTGTCGGATCTAAAGAACTGGTGTCGACGATTTTGCTACCGGATTAACTCCAAATGGGTGCAATCAAGAAGGACCGTCGATAAGTTCATGGACAAGAACAGAAAGTGGTTAAGTTCCGATATTATTTGGCCAAATTGCTTTAAGGAAAATATTGTTCACACTGAAGAAGCTGAAAATGAGGCAGAAGAGGTAATCAGTCAATCAAAATCGGATGCATCAACTTCAACATATAAATCTCCTCGCAAACGCTTTGAAGATTTATCGAGTAGACAGAAAAGAAGACTTGTTGATGAAAATATTGCTAGTTGCAGTCGTCCAGATGAGCTTTTACATACTTTTGAAAGTGCACTTAAGTCTGCCGGAAAAAATGATGTGGCCAGAATAATGAAACATTTGCTGAGAAATCCTGAACACGTCTCAACAGTTTTTTATGTCCTGGAAACTAAACAGAATTCTTTGCTTCGGAAGTTCCTACTCACAAAGCACTTGCTCTTTCAGTTTACATGCAGTTACCCAAGTGGCATTACATAACACTTAGGAACTTTAGTTTTAAAGAAAGTCATGCGAAATACCCAAGCTATTACATGTTAGTGAAAGAAAAACTTAAGTGTTACCCGGCAAAAGAAGACGTAACTGTGACTGATACTTTCGCAAATATACGACTCCAAGCCCTCCTTGATCTCACAGTTAGGAGGCTGATCGACTCACTTGAATCGAATTTTGATGCTGGTGAACAACTTGTGCATCACAGTAAATGGGGTTTTGATGGAGCTTTGAGTCAAAGCATTTATCATCAAAGGACAACAAAAAGTGAACAAGATTTATCCAGTGTATTTATAGTAAGTCTTCTACCTCTTAAGTTAGTGACTTCTAGTGGAAGCACAGTGTGGCAGAATGATCGGCCATCGTCAACCACATAGTGTCACCCCATTTCGTTTACGTTTATGAAAGAAACGGAAGCAAATGTAAAGGGTGAAATGAATATATTTAAAACCGAGACTCGTGGACTGAACCCAACTGATTGCGGCAATGCTACGCACAATCTGTGGTTAACCATGATTGATGGTAAGGTGCACTCAATCATATCTGGAACATCGGCAGCAGTGAGTGATTTGTGCAAAGCTCGCCCAAGCGAGATGAATAACTTGGAAGAAATGAGAGCTAAACCTGTGAATGAAGATTTATACAAGCATGAATTATATTGTGACGAAACAGCAAATTTATTCGTGCATTTATATCCATGGTATAATATGTCATCACGTTTACATAAATTGCTGATTCATGAATCGCAGACAATGGAGCACCTATCAGTAGTGCCTATAGGTTTTTGTCTGAAGAAGCATCTGAAGCAAAAAACAAGGTTTTTCGTAAATTTAGAGAAAATCATACACGAAAGCACAGTAGCATCGCACAGTGTGGTAAGATCCCGGTTTTTGTGTCATCGTGTTTTTTTAAATTAATCGATAGAGTCTACAATTCTGAGGATTAGAGTAAAACTGTGGGTTCGCCAAGACTTGTACTTTTTTGTTTAAATGTCAAAGTTTCGGAATATCCGACTTATGAAAAACGAAAAAAAATCATTATAATTTAACGGAAGTACTTATTCCAGAATTTATTTATTCTATCGAAAAAAGGTATAATAACCGAACGTTCTACCAATTCCTGTTGCTTTAGTATTAATGCTTGCCTTAACTGGCCGGCCCGCGAGAAGGAACACTCTATAAACTCGACAGCGAAGTCGTTTAAACCCTACAGATATCTCGCGACCGCCGTAGTATGTAGCCTTACCCCCGGAATGGGCGTCACCCGGGGGTGGACCTTCTATCGACCCTACTCGTGGGAACAACAATGAAAACTAATCAAAAACTAATAAATAAACCTGGAATTTCAACACAGACGACTATAGCATTGCCAATTGACACCGATTCAGACGACGAGATGTTTTCAACTAACCAACAGAGCCCTAACGATGCGTATCAACAGACAAATTACCGTGAAGGACATTCTTCTGGTACAAAAATACTAACTCGAATGGAAGCCTTTATGCTGTTTAAGGGTAAAGCAAAGCAGCTGCCGCTTTCCGAACGAGTGAGTATGGTTGTCAATTATTTTGGCTCTGAATATCAAATTTCACAAACTGATGAGAAGTTGAAACAAGCAATTTCAGGATTTTTATCAAAGAGTCAAGATTACTTTAAGCGTTGTAAGTTTAATGAGTCCTATTTTATTGTATTTTTAAAACGAGATTGGCTTAGTGGTACTCTTGTTGGTGGTCATTTGATATCAGTCCCTGTTAATGATGAAACTTCATCAGCAACAGTTTCTAATAATGAATCTCTATTTTCTCCAAAATCCAAGAGGTTAATGGCTTTAAGCAGAAGCCAGCAATATAGATCTAAGAGAAAACGTTCGGAAGCATTAGACAACGAATCAAATGTCCAGAAAATACAAGCGTTTGTACGATCTAAAATCGGAGGACAAAATCTGCCACATTCACAATCTAAAGATTTAGAGACACTATTATGTCTATGTCTAGAATCTAAGACTGCTCCAACAGAAATTCTGAAAAAAGTCCAGGCTTCTCCAGAACCATGCACACCTGTCGAAGCTGTAATAACTGACAGAAATATGTCCGTCGAAACATACAATGCAATTCGAATCTTAAAAGACGCGGATTTGATGCATACCCCCCGTATTATACAATTCAAGAGGCTAAAAAAACCTGTTATCCTGACCAGGTTCAGGTGTCTGAAAGAGAAACATCTGTGCCTCTTCAAAGTTTAATAAACTACACTTTTACTCAGGTCATTAAATTACGTGATGAAGTCCTCATCAACTATTGCACCAAAAAAAACATTCAAGCAGTAGATTTTATTTTAAGGGGTAACTGGGGCTTTGATGGAAGCACTGGGCAATCTTTATATAAACAGTCATTCTCAGATGCAGAAGATAACGAAAATAGTCTTTTTGCGACGACATTTACGCCATTGCAGGTTGTAACTAAAGACAGCAATGATGTTATTTGGGTAAATCCTACACCATCATCATTTCGTTACTGTAGACCGTTGCACTTGCAGTATAAAAAAGAAACGAAAGAATTAATTACTTTGGTTAACAGTCTATTCAGGATCAAATACAAAATCTTACCCCCACATCATAACTGAAACCTCGAGAGAGCACACAATAAAAGTGGTTGAATATGAATTATACTGTGCAGCTATTGATGGTAAAGTCCTGAATGCAATTCTTTGTACCCCATCTCAGTTACGTTGCCCATATTGCGATTTGACCTCATCCCAATTCAACGATTTAGAGTTAGCATTCTCCAAACCAGCCCTAGAAGAACGTTTGGTGCATGGCATAAGTCCACTTCATTCTTGGATAAGGGTTTTAGAATTTTTATTAAACCTGGGATATAAAGTAGAGGTTAAAAAATGGAGGATCCCTCAAAGGTCAGAAGAGAGCCGAATAGTCGAGGACCATAAAAAAATAATCCAAGCTAAAATCAGAGAAGAAATGGGACTTTTGGTAGATGTTGTCCGTCCAACTTCAGGGACCACTAACGACGGAAACACTGCACGCACTGCTCTTTCTGATAGAAACCGATGAGCTTTTGCAAACATTCTGAACATTAACCAGTGGCTATTAGATGGATTATTTATTATTTTAACAGTTTTGCCTAGCAACCTACCAATTGACCCTGAAAAATTCGATTTTTTTTGCAAAGAGTTGGCATACAAATATGTTGCGAAGTATGGATGGCATCCTATGACTGTCACGCTTCACAAAATTTTAGTACATGGGTCGAAAATTATAGAAAAATCAAATTTACCTATTGGCATGCTCTCTAAACAAGCAGCTGAGTCGTGCAACAAATTTTGGAGGTTTGACAGAGAGCACCATACCAGAATAAAAACTCGTAAAGCAACTATGTTTGACTTTTT
Organism: Omphaloscelis lunosa; assembly: GCA_916610215.1. Lineage (NCBI taxonomy): Eukaryota > Metazoa > Arthropoda > Insecta > Lepidoptera > Noctuidae > Omphaloscelis > Omphaloscelis lunosa. The sequence continues at coordinate 23,439,293 of OU744249.1, forward strand.
TCACAGAGCTTCAGTCTCATCGGATCCAATTATCTCTGATTACAACCTCTTAGAGAGAAAAAATAAGGCTAAAAAAATCCCATTGCCACCGGTCGCATTAGCTTTGTTGAGACCTGTTAATGAAGAAAATCTAGCCATCGATGATTATTCGCATGTTGAATTAATTGTAACTGACAATGAAGATGAATTTTAGTTCGGTTAGCCCATATAATATTTTACAAATTCATATACATTTTCCTTTCGAATAGCCAACTCCATATTAGTTATTAAAAAGTATTTAAAACACCTTTTTTTTTTTCAAATAAAATATTCTTGTTGTTTTTTTTTTTCGGATACTTGAAAGTCACAACCCTAAGGAAAATTTTGAATTTCCAATAACTCCTGGAAACCAATGAGTTTGGTTTTGGAATTAATATTACACATAAAAGAAAGTATCAGCAATTTTTTGATGTAGGAATGACCACCTACTACGGCGGTTTAGATGAATAAAAAAATGAAAACGAAAAATGAGAAAAGAAATCTTATCTCTCGACCCATTCATACTAAAGCAACAGGAATTGGTAGAACGGTCGGCTATTATACTTTTTTTCGATAGAATAAATAAATTCTGGAATAAATACTTCCGTTAAATTATAATGTTTTTTTTTTTTTCGTTTTTCATATGTCAGATATTCCGATTTTTTTTTAAGTACAAGTCTTGGCGAACCCGGAGTTTTATTCTAATCCTCAAAATTGTAGACTCTATCGATTAATTCAATAAAAACACGATGACACAAAAACCGGGATCTTACCACACTGTGCATCGCCACTAATGAAGACATTCTTCATAATCCTCTGTTATCTTCCCATCCTCTTCTAACGAGCCTACGACCGAAGATGACCAATAAAGAAAAAAAATCTTCATTTATAGAACTGGACGATTTCTTCATATATGGTCGGAATAAATTGGAGCTAATTGGCCTTTTGAACTGATACAATAGTTGGAGCAGTTTCGGAATGTAGTGACATTGAAGAAGATGACGACAATAATGATCATGATGTCGTTATTGATGAAGATGAAGAAAATATAGTCTAAGTCTTATAGTACCTAATATAATTGTTAGTAACTAAATGGTAATATTAATTTATTATTTTTTTATTATAATTAATATTTATAATTTGGTTATTAGTATGTTTTATTTTATATTTATAAATTATTATAGATTTAATTGTAATTTACTTTAAGGTTTAATATTTTACAGTGTTATATTATATAGATAAAAAATATATTAATACAAATAATTAAAATATATTAGAAAATAAATTTGTGTGCTTTTCCATATTTTGACCACTTGTCAAACAGACAAAACAACTACATTCACATGTAAAATAATTACATGCATTTCTTAGTTAGTCACCATAGTAACAGGTTTATATTTTTCGATACCAACATTTTTGTTGATAAGCTCAGGTCGACTGGGGATACTGTGTATCTGCCCATTAGTTTTAGACGTCAAATAGCTAGGCTATTAGCTTTTAATATTAACTCAGACATAATTAGTATGTCGAAGTCTTATAGAATTAGCACCACAATTAGTAATAGTACTAATGTTAAGGTGGTCAGCACAAATAGTTTGTAAGACAACAGAAGGTGTGGTACCTTCTGTTGTCTTACCTGTATGTCTTACCTTAACAGTATAATTAAACTTAATAACAAAAAGGTATTTTCTAGCACTAACATAGTCAACTGTACAGTATCGACCAAAAGTCCATAGGCAATCGCACAAAGCAATAGACTGACGCTTCGGTTTGACTTACGACCTTCTTCTATAAGATGTTAGAATACTATAGACACACACACATTCACTTTGTCTGCAACTAATACTACTTCATAATTTCTGTCAATACATTATATGGCATGCTAGCTCAGTGGATAACGTGCTTTGGTATGTGCGATTAAGGCGAGCCGAGCGAAGGTTCAAATCTCATCTGCGGGTTTGCTTGTAATTTTCTAATAATTACTATTCATACTTTTTGTTATTTTTTTATAATGAATAGTTCAATAATCATTCGTTTTTTGTTTCGGTCGTCTTGTTCACATAAATATTAAAGTTTAGCAGGTAGACCACAGAAAACTAAGTAAATTATTTCGATTTCTGTGGGGTAGACAGACGCAGTTCGTTACGCGTATTCGCTTAATAAAACTTTGTTGGTTCGTGGTTATTGTTGGTGACGAGTATTTAGGTATTAGCGGTGTTGTGGTTATAATTTTCAAAATGCAGTCAAATATAAATATTGAAGGGAGATCAAATATTACTGCGCTGCGTAAAAGTGAATGTAATTTACACAAATATCTAATGAAACCGGACTGAGTGTTATCATTTAAATATTTCATATTTTACTAAACATAAATCTTAATCAAAGGTATTGTTGATAGAACAGAGGTATTGTTGAGACAGAAGATGCCTTTAAAGTTTAAATTTATTATGGGTTTAATTCGATTAGTGAATGATAAATAATTATTATATGTAATAAATACAATGTTATTCTTTGATCTAGAGAAATACTGTGAGTGTTAAGAGGTATGAGGAAGAGGCTTATTATCGAGGAGCAGCGACGTCAAATGGTGAATGAATATGAAACAAATGGTTTCATACCAACGAGATATTTTGCTGAATTATTAAACACGTCATTATGAACCGTTCGCTGTGCACTCTGAAGGCTTGCATCACTGAAGACCAGCTAGGAAGCCGTTTTCGACGGAAAGGCACGAACGTTTAAGTTTCGCACGATAATATTAAGACGTCAAGTGGGACACTGCTATATTTTAACCTTAAAATATTTACCGTACTAACTTAATAAACAACAGATTCGTTATTGCATGAATTAGTGGTAACGATTTTAAAAAAAAAGAAAAGAAACAAAGAAAAAACGTTTATTTGCGGTAAACATGACGCAAAAAAAGGAAAAAAAAAACACGTTTTAATATGGTGTTTGTCGTATTTCTCGTAGATAGACCGAAAATGTTTAAGATTATTTTAGTAATATTATTATTTTACGATTAAAATAAGAGGTTTAGTTTCAATCCTCTTTTCGTAAAGAAAATGAATTCTTAAGCTATAACCTCAATACCAACCAATATACTAAAGCCAAATAAAATGTGTTTTTTTTTTCATTTTGATTAGTTTAATATTCTTATTTATTGCTTAATTACTTCGACCATGATCAAAGCTAACTAATAATAAGCTAGCTAATATTTATGGTGAAAAAAAATCCATATAAAATTTAAAACATTTCATAATACAAATATGTCAAAATAATACGAATTGCTTCTAAGTTTCTTGACATCTATTTCACATCTTATTTAGCTGAAGTAATGACAAATAATTGTAGAAATTTGTTAGCTATAAGTAAAATAAATATAACGAATAAATATTTTTAAATTTTGTTATCACATATCACGCATTTTTAATTCTAAGCCCTTTGTTGTAATAACAGCATTAATAAAAAGACAGCAATAGTTAAAATATATTATTATTGCAAACAAAAATAATAATTTTAGAAAAAAATCGCGCTGTGTTTTACAAGATCGGAACCTAAGCCAGTTTGAATCTTAGACCAACGCTTAACGCGTTCTGCTATCTGCATACGTAAGTTTTGCTCGAATTTTAGCAATGCCATAAACTGGCCAAGTTCCAGCGCATGATGCGTGTGTGTTACCGTGTCTAACAAAAGCGACGGAAATATATATTTGTTTCAGTAGTGTGGCGCAAGAACGTGACGATACGACGGTGTGTGCCGTGTTGCTTACACATACAGATATACGGAATATACCGCGAGTTGACAGCAAAACGACTCTTAACGTGCCTATGCACTTTTGAACGCGTACTGTACAAAAGGATCTAAGCAGAAATCCTTGAAATTATTTCTACCAAACAATTGGAAATTGAATTGTTTTTAGAAAAAACAATGTTTGACATTATATGTTTAACTGGCCATTGGCTAAGAGATTATGAAATGTTAATAAACTATGACAATGTGAACTGTGGCCGGGTTTTAACCGAAAATCAATGCTGCGTGGTAGTTCATTAATCTTAATTAAAAGTTGTATTAAATGAAAAACCCGTAATGACATAGTTGAACTATCGGTTGAACATAGCATTGAACTGTCTTGTGTTGAGCTGGATAAGCATGCTATAGTGTGCGTTTACAGACCCCCAAATTATCAAAAACACTCTATATTTGAGTCAGTAATGAAGATGTTTTGGCAAAACTTGCAACTAATAATAAATCAGTAATTACCTGTGGTGACTTCAACATTAATATTTTAGAGAATAATTCAAATAGCAGTAGATTATTAAACCTCTTCAAATCATTCAATTTGTCACATGTGTTTGTAGAACCAACCCGAATAACGACGTCTACTGCTACATGTATTGATAATGTGTTTTGTTGCTGCGACTATTTAGATAAAGCCATCGTTAATTATCTCCCTTCTGATCACAGTGGTCAATCCGTAACTTTTGAGTCCAACCTTATATCATCTGTGGTCCAACATACCAATACAAAAAACGCAGATACAAATCAGACCAATAACAGCTGTTAATTTAAATAAATATAATAGCACTTTAGATTGTAAGTTAAGTAATCAGGTCTTTACAATGAACAATATTAATATTTTGTATAAAGAATACTTTTCGTTAGTCCAAACCGAGTTCAATAATCCTTTTTAGAAGAACAGTAAAAATACCAGCCCTAAGTTTTTATTTAGTGATTGGGCAACTACTGGACGTAGGAAAAGTAGGGATAGACTTTTCGAGCTGTATGGCCTTAAGCCTTATATCAACATGGAAACTTTTAGTAGGTATGTTGCTACTTACTCTAGAACCTTTAAGAACACTTGTAAGGCAGCTAAAGCCTTATACATTAGCAACAAGGTTAAATCAGCAGACAATAAAATAAAGACGGTTTGGAAAATTATCAATAATGAAACGAACAGAAACAAACAGCATAATTCTGATTACACACTGAAGACGTCATGTGGTGGTCTCATTTGCGATAGAAAAAAAGTTGCTCAAGAATTTGTAAATTTCTTTACCAGTATCCGACTTAAAACTACTGAAACCTTAATTCCTCGCCCTCGCTCAATTTAAATTTAGTAAGGGCCAACGATCCAGCATGCCCAATTGAATTCAACTTTAAACATATAAACCCCATAACAGTAATAAAAGCTTTTAAACAAATCAAGATCAAATTGTCCGAAGATCTTTTATCTTCTTTCTTCATTAAAATCTGTACAACTATAATTGAGACCATAGCGCCTTACTTAGCCCTAATATTTAATTTGTGTGTAGATCAAGAAGTCTTCCCGGATTTAATGAAATACAGTAAGGTAATACCACTTTTTACTCATTTTTAACGCGTGGGAAGAGACCCAAGACGCCTAGGAATCTTTTGTGACCTCTCCAAGGCATTTGATTGCATCAATTATGAAACCTTACTTCTGAAACTTAAGCATTACGGACTTGGAAAACTTGCACTCAATTTAGTAAAATCTTATTTGAATGATAGACAACAGCAAGTTCACATTAACGGTATCAATTCACTAGGTTTAAAAGTAAAAATAGGTGTGCCAGAAGGCTCGATATTGGGTCCATTCCTCTTTTTAGTGTATATTAATGATCTACTCCATTTATAAAAAAATCAACCACAAATGGTGTTATTTGCTGACGATACTTCCTTAATTTTTACGATGTGCTACAAATTTTGACGAAGTAAATAACGCCCTACTGCAGGTCCAAAATTGGTTCACTGCTAATAATTTAGTATTAAATGGCAAAAAAAAACAATGTGCATAAAATTTTATTTACCAAATGTAAAACGTAGTGATTGTGAGATAGAATTCGTCAATAAAACTGTTCCTGGGGATCACACTCGACTCAAGGCTACAATGGGGGTCCTCATATGACATCTCTTGCAGGGCGGCTAAGTTCAGCAGCATATGCTGTCAGTAAAATCCGTCAATTTACTGATGTGGATACCGCGAGGCTGGTCTATTTTGGTTACTTTCATAGTATCATTTCTTACGGTATTTTACTGTGGGGCTGCAGACATAGAGTCTATTTTTATTCTGCAGAAAAGAGCGATCAGAGCCATATGTTATCTCCGCAGGCGTGATTCTCTAAGGGAACTGTTTAAGGATATTAACACCATGACGGTACCTTGTCAATATATCTATGAAAACATCATGTACGTAAGAAAAAAAATACATCTTTTCAGTAAAAGAGGTGATAGACATAGTTATAGTACAAGACATAGGGACCTATTAGTGCTACCAGGTTTCAGACTGGCTAAAGTAGACTCATCTTTCATGGGGTACTATTTAAAATGTTATAATAAAATTCCTCCCCAGAAACATCAACTGAATGAGACGAAATTCAAATCTTGTATAAAACGCTAAGCAGGCAGGCATATTATAAGTTGGGGGATTACATCGCTGATAAAAATGCTTGGCTCAATGCTGGTTCTGCTCCACAACCACAACTAATTGATTAACATTTGCAAATACTGTTGGAGCTGCTGAAGATTGTAAGACCATCTTTGCAGTGTATAAACTCAAATCTCTTTGGTATTATATAATTGTATAGCACAGGTGTGAGCACTATGTACTAAAGAGTTACCATTTACCGTGTAATATGTCTTGCATTAACTTGAATGTGCCATGGCAGCTGTGAGTATGTCATGCTCACTCAGATGTTTCGCTGATGGTGGCGCGTGTGTTGGATCATTTAACTCCCTTCAAAATGGTTGACCTGAATGATGCTAATCCATGCTTCATGTTCGTGAACGGGTGCCGTCAGTTGGGACTGGTCATCTCTTAGTTGCCATGGCTTATTTTTTATTTATTTTAATTTTTAAATTGTTCTTTGTTTTGTCTTTTTATTACGTGCTTCTAACTTGCACGTCTTTCTACATTGTTCTCACATGTATAATTTCAACATGAATGATGTAACCAATTTTTTGTAACGATTTTTTATTTTAAAGAGTGTCCGTGGAGTTTCTTGCCCGTTCTTCTCCATAGGTTACCTACTACGCTTTGGAATGCGCAACTAGTTTCATATTTCTGGCTGACCGATTCTTTGACAAAAGTGCCTGGAAATGGTTTATTTGAAATAAATGCTTTGAGTTTGAGTTTGACATATTTTCTTATTCATCATAAAACTTTTCTTTTCTTTTCGACTTCTTATTGATAATGCGATGTCACAACTCATTACCGATATTTTTTTCAATATACAGAACTCACTAATGCGCCTTTTCTTAATTTATCTTCTTAATTATGTGTAATTCTCAGTAATTACAATAACTAATTAGATTAAGCAAGTTCGCTTTTGTTATAAATATTGCAACAAAAGCGTTCATAAGTCATTAAAGTACTCATAAATGCACCTGCTATTTAAGGAACTACTTAGTGAAGACTAATTCTCAGTAATAAGTATAATTCCATCAGTAATACAATAACAAAGATAGTTACTATAGACAAATTATCTCGGAAGGCGCACTCTGGGGGCACCATGTGTTGTTGAAGAAAATGTGGCATAAAATGGATAAATAACATTAGTGAAAACCGCAAATCGAAACAAGGATGGAATCATGAGATACAGACATTTTTGTGTTCGTTTCCATACAAAAATAACTGTTTTCATAGAATCGCTCCTAAAGTGCTGGTCAAATAATAAAAGCGCAATAACAATTTTTGTTGTTCTTTAATAGAGGAATGCAAATGATTTTTTTTTTTAAATTAAAGAGAGTTGCTCGCAGCTTCACACTGCTCACCGGCACGCGGCGGCAAGCCGTAGCGACATGGGCAGTGCCGTCGCTAATACAAATACAAAAAGTATTTATAACTATGCGTTTGCACCAGAAAAATTTAACATTAAACAAATCTCATGAATTTACTGCTTGATTTCTAATCTCATATGCCTGATGGCTAATTCCCCAATGTCATCAGATCGAACGTGTGAATTGCCGAAATTCCATAGCATCGATGTACCACAATTTCGAATAGCCATTAGATCGAGCGTCCGTTTCACCAAAAAGCCATTGCAATGATAGTTCTATGCATCGAATGTCTATTGGTTCGACGTGCCGGTAAGTCAAAAGCTTTGAAAGGGTTGTCGACAATATAGAAGAAATAGTGATTTTGCGTTAAAGCTGCGTTGCCTGATTGCTCTTGCTTATTTGAGTCCTGATGAAATATCAACGGCCTTCAATATGTTAAAAGACCAAATATTACACGAAGATGCCGCTTCTGTAACCAAATGGTTTGAGAAATACTATATCCTCGGGGATACTAAGTCACGAGCAGAGGAAACTAAGGCGATCATTTCAAGATTATCGCCTTTCTTTCCGTCGGAATTGTAGTCCATCAACTCTAACAATGAACTGGGTTTGCCGAGGACTCAAAACGCCGCAGAAAGTTGGCACCGGCGTTAGAACGAATAAACCAATACGTGAGTTGATTAAAAACAGATAGCTACCAATCACACAGTTGAAAGAGTTAAAGTGAGCATTGATGGTCCTTCGCCGACAAAAAGAGGGAAGAAGACAGACAATTATGTCTCAAGAATTTATGGAAATAAGAAGGATATGTCGGTATGAAACTTCTTAAAAGTTTAAAAGCCATCGCCAATCATAAAGAGATCTAAATAAAATGTAATTGCATAATGACGATTACGAAGTCGTAAGACACTTTTAGTTATCTATTTCTGACATTTTTATTGCGAAACATATTAGTAATGTTGATCACTGGTGTGTTTATTATATATATTTATATAATAAACACACCAGTGATATATTTTCCAGTTATTATATATTTATATATATGGTTAAACTGTGGATTTATTTTTCATCCCATTTTAAATTCCTTTTTTTACTCTTTTTGAATATTTTATGTAGAATAGCTTTTGACTTACTAGCACGTTGAGCCAATAGACATTCGATGGATAGGACTATTGTTGCAATTGCTTTTCGGCGAAACGAACGCTCGATCTATTGGCTATTCGAAAATTCGGACGTTCGATCTGATGGCTTCCGGGAATTAGCCATCAGGCATATCATATGATATTCGAAATCGAGCAGTAAATTTAGATTTGTCACATTTACGTTCGCACTGTTGTTTGTTTGTATCTTGAAAACTGTCCATAGCTTGTGTTTAGTGCAAGGTTTAGTGTTAGAAACATTTTAATACTGCAATTTGTCTGTAAAATATGTCAAGTGATATGAAACGTCAAACATGTTTCGCATCAACAAGTTGCGTAACAATTCGGACGCGAGTCGATACATTGACGGAAAATAGAATATACATGTTTTAATGTGAACGTTTCGCCCTCGGACCAAATAAAAAACCGAGACATAGCGCTGTCAACAGTGACGTGTAGCCGGTTTCATAAACATTGTGTGCACTTAGAGAGGTGTAGTTTGATTGTAAGTGGTTGTATGAGTGAGTGTGAGCGTGTATGCACAGAGCGGAGGTGTAGTTTTGGCATACTTCACTGTATTGTTTACAGCGCAATGTCTTGATTTTTTATTTGATCTGAGGTTTCGCCAATGTAAACGCACAGTAATATGAGTGTTTTGTTTGTCAACTATGTGTCCAGATAGTATCAGTGTGCAGCAGCTCGTTGGAAACTCGATGGCGTCTATTTATACGAGTATTAGTTAGTATTTCAACAACATGCACGTTATTGTTGCACAAAGTGTGAGATTTACAAGTGCTTCGTTTGAACGCTCGCCAATCCCGCAGTACAGCGCGGTACTGTCCTAGATACTGGAAGCAGTGCTACGCAATACGTGTAATAACACTCACTCGCTGATAATTGTTGGATCGAGTTGATGACGCCACCCAATTTCTAAACCTCGTGCCAGTGTTTACTAAATCCTCTACTGTACGGTTCCACTATCTGTTATTTTGTTCCAGAGAGTAGGTCTGTACCTACACACTACATACATTACACAATTACATGGCCATCAAACCGGTACGAACCGACAGACACCATAAGCAGTCGATCACACACACCACAAGTAAGTATGCACGGCTATCATTTATTTATAACTAGCTTTACCCGGCCCGGCTTCACACGGGTAGCACAAAGTACTTATCTACGGCGCACCTACTACTACACATACCATATGCGGCATACATACCTACTTACATACCTAACTTACCTATCTACCCTACATTCCTACCTACCCTACATACCTACCTACCACCTACCCTACCTACCTACCTACCTACCTACCCTACCTACCAACTTACCTACCCTACATATCTACCTACCTACCTACCCCACCTACCTACATACCTAGGTAGATATGTAGATAATTTATTTTCGAAAAAAATTCATGAATATTCGGAAAAATACGGGCAGTCACGTGCCCATGGACCACAGTGTATAAAATAATAAAGAAGAGAGAGAGTAAATTATGTTAAAATAATACGATACCACAGATTAATATTAATTATTAATCTGTGACGATACAGCATCGCGCCAATGTGTGTGTTTCTATAATTATGTGATACGTGTAGGTAGTATATATTTTATATTTAGCTGTTTATCTGCGATATGCGATCAGCTATTTCGGTAACACTTTCACTGCTGAAGGCCGCGGCGACATTACGCTGTCACGTAAACAGTTATGTATTTACAATTAGTACTCTCAGTGTGCATCGGTGTCTTAGACTATAGAAAAATCGGTGTCCAGTGTATGCAGCATATGCATACTCACACACACTCACGTGTCGTCTGTAGATAGGTACTATCTGCAGGAACAGTACCGAACAAAAGTCCATAGGCAATCTCACAAAGTAATAGACTGACGCTGCGGTTTGACTTACGACCTTCTTCTATAAGATGTTAGAATACTATAGACACACACACATTCACTTTGTCTGCAACTAATACTAGTTCATAATTTCTGTCAATACAGTATATAGCATACTTGCTCAGTGGATAACGAGCTTTGGTATGTGCGATTATGGTGAGCCGAGAGAGTTCGAATCTCATGTGCGGTTAGCTCGTCATTTTTTAATAATAGTTTTTGTAATTTTTTAATAATGACTAGTTCAATAATCATTCGTTTTTTGTTTCTTGTGTCTTGTTCACATAAATATAAAAGTTTAGCAGTAGACCTCAGAAAACTAAGTAAATTATTTCGATTTCTGTAGGGTAGACAGATGCAGTTCGTTACGAGTATTCACTTAATAGAACTTTGTTGGTTCATAGTTATTGTTGGGGACGAGGATTAGCAGTGTTGTGGTTATTATTTTCAAAATGCAGTCAAATATAAATATTGAACGGAGATCAAATATTATTGCGCTTCGTAAAAGTGAAATGTAATTTATACAAATATCGAATGAAACCGGACTAAGTGTGAGTGTTATCATTTAAATATTTCATATTTTACTGAACATAAATCTTAATCAAAGGTATTGTTGATAGAACAGAAGTATTGTTGAGACAGAAGATGGCTTTAAAGTTTTAAATTTATTATGAGGTTTAATTCGATTAATGAATAATCATTATTATGTGTAATAAATACAATGTTATTCTTTGTTCTAGAGAAATACTGTGAAGGTTAAGAGATATGAGGAAGAGCCTTATTATGGAGGAGCAGCGACGTCAAATGGTGAATGAATATGAAACAAATGGGTTCATACCAACGAGATATTTTGCTCAATGAACCGTTCTCCGTGCACTCTGAAGGCTTGCATCACTGAAGACCAGCTAAGAAACCGTTTTTGACGGAAAGGCATAAACAAGAACGTATAAGTTTCGCACGACAATATTAAGACACTGCTATATTTTAACCTTAAAATATTTACCAACTTAATATACAACAGATTCGTTATTGCATGAATTTGTGGTAGCGAAGCATGTTTCAATATGGTGTTTGTTCTTTTTTCTTGCAGATTGACCGAAAATGTTGAAGATTGTTTTAGTAATATTATTATTTTAGGATTAAAATTGGAGGTTTAGTTTCAATCTACAATTTAAGCATTAAGCTATAACTTCAGTACCAACCAATATTTATTAAGGCCAAATAAAATGTAAAATAATTAATGTAAACAAACTGCCCATACTTAACCTTAAAATCACCTATTTTGTAAGCAGTTTTTTTTTTACATTTTGAGCTATTCTTATTTATTGCTTAATTACTTCGACCATGATCAAAGCTTAATATTTATGGTGAAAAAATCTATTTAAAATTTAAAACATTTCAAAATTTAAACATATCAAAATAATACAAATTGCTTCTAAGTTTCTTGACATCTATTTCACATCTTTTTCAGCTGAAGTAATGATAAATAATTGTAGCAGTTTGTTAACTATAAGTAAAATATTTTTTTTTTTTAATTTCAGTTATCACATATCTTTTATTCTAAACCCTTTATTGCAATAAAAACATTAATAAAAAAGGCAGCAATATTTAAAAAATATTATTATTGCAAACAAAAATAATAATATTTGCAAAAAACCGCGCTGTCCTTTACGAGATCAGAACCTAAGCCAGCTCAGAACCTAAGAATCTCAGACCTTAACGCCTTCTGCTATCTGCACACGTAAGGTTAGTTTGAATTTTAGCAATGCCATAAACTGGCCAAGATCACGCGCATGATGCGTGTGTGTTACCGTGTCTAACAAAAGCGATGGTAAAGAGTAAATGTGTAAAGCGCAAAACTGCGTTCTCTGTTGTGTGTATACCGTGTTGTTTACACATACAGATGTACGAACTAAACCGCGTGTTCACAGCAATACGACTCTTAACGTGCCTATCCACTTTTGAACGCTTACTGTACCTATTTTACTGCAAGAATTACAACGCGGAGACACGGGCGGCGTGGCCCTCAAGTACCCTCAACCAACTCCCGCACTAGCATGTTAACACACGAGAACAATAAGTAAGTACATAGCTGCTCGGCTTTCATACAATCCGAAAAAACTTTAGGTACAATACAACATAATATTTGACAATGTTCCAATAAATTTGATCTTGAAAAACTTTAATTGTTTTGTTTAGGTACAGGAAACGTTCTCAACACTTGAAGTGTTCAATTGTGGTATTTTAATGATACCTACCACTGTGTGAACCAATACCAATAAACTACCTAACAACTATTTCTACGAGATTGTACAAATAATATAGGTACATTTTTCTCCAATACATTGATCAGACTATCAGACACGTGAGGTTCTTTAGCCCGGCTCTTTCTTGCTCCGCGCCGCAGACAGCACTGCGACGGGTCTACAGACGAGGGCAGCGTCGCTACTTGAACACAAATACTCTTCACAATAGCATAAAAATAGATAAGCAATATAAACAAATGGAAAGTCGCCGGATTATCAAAATAGTGTATCATGAGTTGCCAAATCGTTGTCAGAAGAAGTTAATAGTTTGTACCGCGCATCGCAACATGAAGTCGTACTCAATTCTCTTTCGTTTGATACCTAAAAGCTATGTTCTATCACTTACGAATGACCACCCGACACATTTGAGTAAATAGTTGCGCCACCATTACACAGCACTCATGGTGCCAGTCGCGGGGTAACCGGACGTCGCGTCGGCGCCGGCGCGCGGCGGCGTCATCGTCCAGTTATGATAGGCCAAACCTGCCGCTAAAGGTGACGATAACCGACTTTTAATAATTTTATACTGAAGATGACGTCTAAACGAGTCGTGTTAATGATTTTAAAAAATATATGTTAAATAAGAGCATATTATATTTTAATATAGGTATATTTTAGGGTTACGAGTTAGGGCGGTTTTTTTGTAGGTGTACTATAGGTACACCTCTGCCTAACCCTCCGGGGAATACAGGCGTGATGTGTTTGTTATGTTATGTGTATATTTTAGATTGTTTATATTAAATAGTGAAATTAATTTGTAAAGTTATGTCTAACGCAGATAAAAAACTCAGAATCGCGAAAAACCTATCAAGCGTATTTTTCTGAAACCTTCACCATTTTAAAGATAATTTACATACCTATTTATCTTTTAGTATAGGTACGTGTTTTATTAAAATACCTTTTGTTTTATGTATAATAAATTAATAATGCGTTTAATTTGGGACAGCGCTCCTTAATGGGCAAGTCCTATTACTGGCTGGACGTACGACGCGTTGCGTGAGCTCAGTACAGAACACGCAAGCTAACACCTCAAGGTCACTGTCATATTTACATTCATTATCCTAGCAAGCCAACGCCTTGTGTGGTAGGCCCACTACACAAGGCGTTGGCTTGCTTAATGAATGTTTAATAGTAGGCTTTAAGACGCAAATATGACAGTGACCTTGAGGTGTTAGCTTGCGTGTTTGTAATGTTTCAAGTTCAACATACCAGCTAAGAATATAATTGAACTGGCTTAGAAAGTGCGAGTCACCAAATTATAATTAAGTAGGTACATATTAGGTATTTAAAATAAACAACCCTATTCAGAGTACATGAATTCGCCACTAAAAATCTGTAGGATACTTTTCTAAATTCAAAATGGCAACTTTGAAAGAAAACTTATTTCTGTACGCCCGCCGCCGCCGCCGCGGTTTTTGGTTACGCGGCTTACAAATTTTTTTTTTTAGTGCAAAAAATTATTACTTACATTCCATAAATAAATCGATATGTCTACATTAAGAAGAACTTGCTTTAACGATCCAAATAGTTTTTGTGCTGTTTATGGTGAATATAATGTTTCGAGAATGTCGTTTAAGTGCGTCTGACTTTATAAAAAAGGCCTGCTTGGACTTCTTTGGGACGCCATTACAAGTGTTTATAGTAAGCCATGGATACTAAATTTTGTATGTGGTAGTTGGGTAACATCAATGCGTTTATGGGTTAGTAAGAAAAGACCTACTTTGAAGTTCAAAAGTCCTATGATTAGGCGTGAATCGAATAATCATCACGATAATTGTTATTTTTGTGTTGTGAATTTTACGGGAATAAATCGCAAAAATCGTTCCAAATGGACGTACACGAATTTAAAATCAGCTATCAGACCAATTCTAAATACCAGTTCTTCAATACGAAGAACCTGTGGCTGCTACACAACCTAGTACTTCTAATGTAACACTACAAGTTCTTTTAGAAGCCAGTGATGAGGAGGACAGTGACTTTTCTTTCCCGAGTACGTCCGAACCTAAACCATTCAACCAAAATGACCTAGATGAGTTGATTAGAGATCTTGGTCTATCAAAAATAGGATCACAACTTCTAGAAAGAAATCTGATAACCCCAGAGACTAATGTATCAGTTTACCGTACAAGAGAAAAACATTTGATCCCTTTCTTTTCTAAAGAAGATGATTTTGTTTTTTGCAACAATATTCCCGGTTTGATGGCTGAAATGGGATTAAAAAACAATGAGACGTTTATTTATTGATTCATCGAAACGTAGTCTTGAATGTGTGCTCTTACATAATGGCAATATAATTGGTTGCTTACCCATTGCACATTCAACAAAACTTAAAGAGGAATATCCCACAATAGCCTTGGTTATGGAGAAAATAAAATACATTGAACATAAAGCTGGCTTTTGGGTCAGCAAGGTGGATATACCAAATAGCCCTGTTTTATGTGCTTGTGGGATAACCGAGCCAAAACAGAACACTACACCACAGATGATATAATACTAGTAACTAAAACAGTTTGGCCTTTGAGAGTGGATTTAGTGCCGGGTAGTATGAATGTGATAAATGTACCTCTAGTAGCTAATAACTGCATTATATTACCTCCTCTCTATATAAAATTAGGTCTGATAAAACAATTTGTAAAAGCTCTCAAGAAGGATGGGGAATGTTTTAAATATATCAGTAAAATATTCCAGAAATTGGGCACAGAAAAAATAAAAACTGGTATTTTTGACGATCCTCAAATCAGAGAAATAATAAAGGATTAAAATTTTACTGACTGTATGACAGATACAGAGAAATCTGCATGGATTAATTTTGTTTGGGTTGTGCAAAATTTCTTAGGAAATAAAAAGTCTCCAGACTACATTCAACACGTTAAACAGCTCATGTTGCACTTTGAAAGACTAGAATCTAACATGAGCATTAAGATGCACTTCCTCTTCAGCCATATAGACCGCTTCCCAGAAAATGTACCTAGGCGATATAAGCGAAAAACAAGGAGAACACTTTCATCAGGACATTTGCACGATGGAAGACCGATACCAGTGTCCTTGGAATGCAAATATGATGGCTGATTACTGCTGGAGCATTCAAAACAAGGCTAAAGTTTCGATTTATGCAAGAAAATCTTATAAGAGAAAGTGTTTTTCATGTTAGGTTAAAGAAACATTTTTTTTTTTTTTTCATTTTATAGTTCTAGTATTTATCGCTAAAAATGTAATAAGTATGTTAATATTTCAAAAACTAGAGCTGCGTGGCAGAATCATACAAAATCAGGTACCTATGAAACTTCATAAAACAAAACTACTGCTTACCAGTGTAATATAATCATAATTTATGTTTCTGACAGTGACAACCTATCCAATAGAATATGCTGATCCACCATGTACCTCATCATTACTTATTCGCTGAGAGCTCGGGTTCAAAACAACAACAAACTTAACAGGTTAAAAAACAAGCCTAGTGGAACCGAACCGGTCGACATCGGCAACATAATATTTAGGCAGTACTAACTAAGCTCTTTCATTTGATACCCAACATGGCTTTTTTTAGTTCCTGTCTTTATGACCTCTAGAGGGTGCCATATTCATATAAGTAATGTGACGTCACATAGCCTATAACAAGCGGAAGATCAAGGCCCAACGATACCTCATTGGTCAAATTATGATAAAAAGTTCAGAAGTTATGAGGGAACAGAGGAACACACATACATACATACTCGTACATACATACGGGTCAAAACATAACCCTCTTTTTTGCTTCGCCGTAGTCGGGTAAAAAGATATTATGGCTGTCTCGTTAATGTTATTAAATACAGCTGATCAACATCAGAGGGGTTGGGAGGGGCTCCTAATGAGTTTGTTTACGAACTGAGCGTGGAGAGGGGCGCGCGCGCACGCACGCTAGCGCGGCGGGCGGCGCGCGCGGCCCGCGGCCGGCAGTCAGCCCGCGGCGGCACCACAGAGTACATTGAATACGGTGACACCGCCACACACATCCCAGCCGCTCCGCCGCCGTCCGTGTGCCACACGCGCGAACCGCGTCTTGTGCTCGTCGCGCAACTTCACCAAAGTGCGTTTATGGATGCAGTGCTTGTGTTCTCTTCACTATATACTACCAGACATTTTGCGTTTATTACAGGTAACTTGGTAACAGGTAACGGTGTATGATGTTTTTTGTCTCAATCAATTTTTCCAAATATTCGTGGCACAGTGTGTTTAAAAACCATACGTAAATAGTAAATTGCCAGTAGGTACGGTCATTGCTTTGTCATTGGACGTCTGATGTAGAAGTGAACTGCGTCGTGTCGGCCGCCCCGGCGGTGGCGGCGGCGCGCGCTGTTATTAATTTCTGCTACGTGACATCGGCGGTCGTAGTGAAGGGATGGGATTCCCCAAAATGTTTAAGGTTATAAACCCCTGACTTCTTAATATTTATAAAAGATGAATAACTACCTACCTACTGTACCTATACCTATAGGTAAGTACCTAAGTATTTAAAAAGGAAAAATTAACTGTCTTTTTTTTTTGGTTTAACCCTTACTCTGAGCAATGGTAGTGAGTAGGAATCTATCATAAACAAGGGTTACTCAGAAGCTCTTTTTTATTGTACGTAATGATTCCTGGTACAGATTATACCTATCTAGAGTACCTATACGATAGATGACATTCAGTTTATTACTGATAAACCGCTCTACTTCACTGTTAGTAAATATCGCAAATCGTAAACTAACTAGGTACCTACCTAACAAGCAAAAACGTCGTATAATTGGGAATCAAACGAGCTTACCTGTTAAGCGAAGTCTTGATTCTAATTTTACGAACGGCGATCTGAAATATAATTCATTTAACAAAGTAGTAATTCTTATGCGCAGCGTAGACATCGCGTTTGTTTAGATTTAAATATATTTTTTTAAATAGAATTATCGTCCTTGGTGGCAACACATACAGGAATGTCACTAATTTTAGAGATCCTTATGATGGAGAACAAGCTCTGTTTTCTGTACAGAGTAGTTCCGCATACTTACATTCACTAGGTTTTCCTGGAAAGATAAGTGAATAAAGTAGACTAATTATTGCAGCTTTGGGGCTATTAGCTAGTGGCGGGTGGGTAATTATATTTCAGATCGCCGTTCGTAAAATTAGAATCAAGACTTCGCTTAACAGGTAAGCTCGTTTGATTCCCAATTTTACTTCACGGCGATCTGAAATATAATTCATTTAACAAAGTAGACGTTCAGAGTTGTCTGCAATAATTTAGTTAGTTAATAAATTACGGCATATTCTGATTTATTAGGTACTTTTATCATTCTTTCTGAATACAATATTTTAATTTTATGTAATTTAAGAAGGTTGCTTTGTTTTATGTGAATGTCATGTACATCTGTAATTGGTATGTATATAAGTCCATACTGTTAACATTTAATATTTAATGTACAATATATATGCTGTTGGCGTATCCATTTTAAATAAATTCTTAATAACGTTGCTTAATTAATAGTGTTTAACTATTTTTCATCAGTAATGTGGTATAATCATCAACACAATGTTGGTTGGCACTGTGTCTATTTCAATTGATGCCAGCACTAAGTTGAGCTACTGTATGTTTTGTGCTGTGGGAGGTGAATTATTAGTATCACTCTCACTTCCTACCACATTTAACCCAGCTTGTGTTTATGCAAATTTTATAAAGTTGTTCTGAATTAATATATCAGGAGGATATTATGATATGAATACTTTAAAAGTGTGAAACTGGGTGAACCTGCTACAGTGACACCTTGCCCAACCATTCGGGGAAACAAGGCATAATGTTATGATGTTACTTTAGAAGTTTCCATGATTGAGAATAGCATTCTCAGATCTGTCTGTAAATAGTTAAATTATTTGGGATGCTGTTGTGCTTAATGAGTGAGTATTGAATTGCACATTACATCTTGCTGTCAAGATCTTGCTCAGTGAGTCTAGAAGATGAATTGTAAAGATTATCATTAGGGTATTTTAAAGAATGTCAGTTATCTAGTGATCTGAATAAGAGGCACCATGGCTATGAAGTCCTTAGTTGTTAAACTTTCATAGGGTGTAACAGGATCTTTTAGCCCCTGAATGTTGTAAGCAGGGAGGTATTTTTGGTAAGCATTTGTGGAATTGTATTGTACCTAAATTGTACTGACAGACAAACTTAGTTTTTTTTTTTTTTTTTTGAAAAATGTAGTAGGATTGTTTGGTCAAATTCTTGTGATCAGTTGATGTTATTTCTGCTTAGGTAAGTATATGCTTTATGATATGGTTTCATTTCATTTTAGGATGGACTAGTTTTCCATAACTTTAGTTATTAAATGTATTTTGGAAACTGAATTTCAAATACGGAATAGGCTTTTAACTTGTAAGCACCAATTAATAAGGGCAGTATGTTATGCCCTGGATAGGAGAGAGGTTTGAACAAATTTGAGGTGAAAGGGTCTATTTCAGATGCTTAGGGTTTTTCCTCAACGATACTAATTTCCATATGAGTTTCACATATTCTGCTAGCAGTCATTACTTGACGAGTTTAGAGCTAATCGAAACTAGATTCATTTTAGAAGTATAAAGATATGAACTCTTTTCCTTGACCTCATAATATGTCCAAAATTGGGATTGTGTAATGAGTTGCATTTTTAAGTGAGGGAGTTGTATAATTGAACTTGTTATGATGTGCACTTGGTGAGCAGATGGAGAGTTTTAGAGTAAAGCAATTTGTAGATAATTCATTCATAGTACCTAGATTTATTGTATTATACCTTATCTTGTTCATGTTCTACTCACAATCCATCAATACCTACTTTGTCCTCACAATGTTCTCCCCCCCCCCTCCTTTATTTGTTTCCTTGATAGTTTCACTTTAGTGCTGCAATTATCATTCAAATCTACTGTTAAATATGTAGACTAGTAGTTGGCAATCAAATGATTAATTAGGTATTTTGATTTTTTGAGCTTTGGATAAGATCACCCATTTCTGCCCAGCCCTTCGGGAAGTCCGGGTAATGTAATGTTAAATAATGCGACTAAGTTGACTAGAACTTTTTTTTTTTTTTTTAGATACTGGTATTTCAAGGTTTGTTTAAAGTGAAAAATAAAACTTAATAATCAAGCCTAAAAAATAGCATTGTTAGTTTTCAAGCCCAAACATTTAAACACAATTATAGTGGTATTTATTGGTATGTCTTATCGCAGTCTCGATATTTTACCAAATAAACAGTCAAGTTAGATTGTAAGAAAACCTTGTTTTCTGTAAGTGGCACTCACTACTGGTAATTTAGTAGGTAAAACAGAGATAAGAGACTATTCAAGTATGAAAAGTATTAGTAAATGTATATGTAATTAACCCTTTATTGATTATTTGGTAGGTAATGTTATCTTCCAGATAGTCCTAAGTGATACCCCTGTACGGATAGGATGAAATCATAATTTGATTTCATAAAGGTAATATGGTATATTATACCTATCTATTTTGATATGCTAAGCTATGATTTTTCAGATAAATTCTTTGTAGATCTATCTATTGTATTGAGATGCATCTCAATATTTAATAAGTTCTTCGATGGTACTGAGAGGATCATCATCTGCCTGGCCTTTTCCCAACTATGTTGGGGTCAGCTTCCAGAGAATGGCTTTGAGAGGTTAAGATATTAAATTTGGTAGGTATCAAATATTTTCTTATCTATGTCCATAGCTAATAGCAGAATCAGAGGAATATAACTGCTTTGCCAGCATTTATTCCAGTGACCAATATTGTATTGAGATGCATCTCAATATTTTAATAAGTTCTTTGATGGTACTGAGAGGATCATCATCTGCCTGGCCTTTTCCCAACTATGTTGGGGTCAGCTTCTAGAGAATGGCTTTGAGAGGTTAAGATATTGAATTTGGTAGGTATCAAATATTCCATAGCCAATAGCAGAATCAGAGGAATATAACTGCTTTGCCAGCATTTATTCCAGTATTGGTCTTCTTGAATTGTTATTTTGGAATATAAGCCGGGTTGTTGTTGAGGTCAACCATAGATATTGATTTTTATTTTCAGTGACAAAAATAGTTCATTTATTTTTCAGACATAGTCCATTCCAACCGATTAGATTAAACCAAAACATCATAAGATATTGTGGTGGTGGTTTTCAATGGTGTGATTCCTGTTATTAACCCGGTAGCAGGATGTTTTATTTTGTTATTTACAAAAGTAAGTAAATCAACTAATGTTGTGCTTGTGCATTTTCGCCATAGAACTGGTAAGTTTCACTATTATCATGAGAATGTCTTGCGGTTTTAATATTTATTGAATAGTTGTTATTGTTTGTAGCTAAAACATTGTGTACTCAAGTTTGTGATTGTTTCGGTTTGTTTATCAAATAGGATGAATTGAAGTTAATGTCAATTAGAGATTATATAACTTTTGTTCTGGTTTTAGTTTGGTGGCAGTGGGCATTGCCAGCTGGTTTTGCTGCATCAGCCAAGTTAATCAACAATTTGTGTTTGTCTTATGTTCTTCATAAGCATAGGGTCAGTCACTGCTTTTCCTATGATAGGGGTAATAACCAGTATGGTTTGTTTCTGGAATATCTCAATCCCTTATTTCCTCAGTTTAGAGGAATCTAAATGGGATGAGTAAGTATGGGAGCATGGAATAATACTTTGTATTAGGTTTAGTCCATTGCACTTGTATCTGAAATCAAGAGTTTCCAGAGGTAGCATTTGTCGTCAGACATTGTATCACAGAATCATGTTTACAAAGTATCTTGTGTATTCAAATGTATGCCTGTAAAAGTTGCACAATTTTGCATTATTGTTTTAGTTTACAAAATAGATATCATTTATCAGTTTTTGGCAGGATAATTAAGCCACCTAGAGCTAGATAAGTCACTGAGTATCTCGTACACAGTGATATCTTTTAATTAGCTATATTTTGTTTGTTAAAAATGGCAATCCTCGATATGAAAGCTAGATCACGTAGTATTGAGATAACATGCTATAAGCATCTCGTGCTAAGCATGTGCACACCATGTCAGTTATGTACCAGTTAGCAACATAGAATCAATGTTGTTGAGAGTACCTTGTACTCGTTGATAACAATCTAGTTAGTGAGGCAGAATTCCACACTCACTATAGGAAGTATAATGCTTTTGCAAGTTTATAACACACAGACAGTGTGCAGGGTTAAGTAAGGCTGTCTCGCAACCTTCATGCTTGTCAATTAAAAGTATATAGAACCACCTTTGACAATTCCTTAGCCAAGATCATAGAAATGTGACTTACCCCTGGTGACGAGTACATACCAGCGTTAGCTATGTAGAATAACATCGCTAAGTGCATCACGTGCTACATTGGTAGTTTCATATTCAGCTGGTAACGTAGAATTTGCGTTACTGAGAGCATCTCGTGCTTACTGGAGGGGTAATGCTGACAAGCGCGTACCAGCTAGCTATGTACAGTTACATCGCTAAGGGCATCACGTGCCTCTCTGGTATCTTCTCATCCAGCTAGTAACGTGGAGATAACGTTACTAAAGACATCTCGTGTCCACTGGAGAGATAGGTAAGGCTTTAACAAGTTGTGTTGTGTTAATGTCCACCATAGTGTTTGTAAAGCACTGTCAGTATCACGTACAAAGTGGTCAGTTAAAGCCAGGCATTCTCGCGCATTAGGATTGTGGGAGGCCTCCGGATCTAAGTACATCTAATGTGGGTCAGGAACTCAAGACTAAAGCTGCTTCTAGTTAGTTCTGATGTAGGTAATTTATCAGCTTTCCTGTTAATATCGTTGATGGACGCCTTGTCCGTCTCAGGTTTTCACTAACGATGCACTTATTGCACTTTCTATCACTTAACATAATTAACATTTGTTATTTTAGTAAAAAGTTCCGTAAACTTATTTTAAATGAATAATTTTACGAGAGCAAATTTTTTCTTCGCGATGAAAAAACGCGCGCGAAAGAAAAGTGACATTCCTGTATGTGTTGCCACCAAGGACGATAATTCTATTTAAAAAAATATATTTAAATCTAAACAAACGCGATGTCTACGCTGCGCATAAGAATTACTACTTTGTTAAATGAATTATATTTCAGATCGCCGTGAAGTAAAATTGGGAATCAAACAAGCTTACCTGTTAAGCGAAGTCTTGATTCTAATTTTACTTTACGGCGATCTGAAATATAGTTCATTAAACAAAGTAGTATATGCATCGTATCTCATCGCATTTAGCTAAAAGGTAAAATATTGTAAATATTTTTTCGATAGAATTATCGTCATTGCTGACAACACACACAGGAATGTCACTTATTTTAGAGATCCTTATGATGGAGAACAAGCTCTGTTTTCTGTACAGAGTAGTTCCGCATACTTACATTCACTAGGTTTTCCTGGAAGGATAAGTGAATTAGGTAGACTAATAATTGCAGTTTTGGGGCTGTTAGCTAGTGGTGGTTGGGTAATAATATTTCACATCGCCGTTCATAAAATTAGAATCAAGACTTCGCGTAACAGGTAAGCTCGTTTGATTCCCAATTTTACTTCACGGCGATCTGAAATATATAATTCATAAAACAAAGTAGATGTTTAGAGTTGTCTGCAATAATTTAGTTAGTTAATAAATTACTTATTCTGACTTATTAGGTATTTTTATTATTCTTTTTTAATATAATGTTTTGATTTTATGTAATTTAAGAAGGTAATGTAATTGGTATATAATATACAATATATAAGAGCCCATATCTGTTAACTTTTAGTATTGAATGTATAATATATTATGGTATTGGCGTATCTATTTTAAATAAATAAAAACATTCTTAATAACGTTGCTTATTTAATAATATTTCATTATTGTTCATCAGTAATGACTATGAGGCATAATCATCAACAAATGTCGCTTGGCATTGTGTCCATCTCAATTGATGCCAGCTCTAAGTTGAGCTGCTGTATGTTTTGTGCTATGGGAGATGATTTATTTTATTATCACAATATATTTTTGAAAACCTATTGTATGTCCACAAAAATATTTAAAATTTTAAGAAAATGTCCCATATTCATAGTTTAAATACCAGGAATAAACACAAACTTGCTGTCCATCGCACACGTCTCCACAAAGTAGGCAACTCGTTCATGGGTCAATATACACGCTTTTACAAAAAACTTTCCATTGACATTCGAAACTTAACCCATTAATAGATTTCAAATCTGTATTAAAACCAAACTTTGTAAAAAAAGGGTACTACAAAATTTCAGATTATTTAGAAGATAAAAAGCTTGGGATTGAGCTGCTCGCTCTGGTAAGCCTTGTGATAAAACCATAAAACTTGACAGTTTAATTATTATGTAAAATCATCAAAATATACCAGTTTTATATACACATTGACATTGTTGAAAATTATATTTAAAATGACATGATTACTTTGTAAAGTATTATATTATTATAATTAATTATCGTAAATGTGAGGACTATGTGGATATCTGAGTTGAGCTCCACGATTACTGACAAATGCTTGCACTGAATGAACAGGTCCACTCAAATCTGTGTGGTTCTTTCCTTAAAAGACCATCTCAGACACTAATCTACATGGTCCTCATATGGCCTGACCAAGATTATGTCTGAACTTTAAAAGAGACTGACCTCTGAGTTTGTTTCGGCCTTTCTTCTCAGAGTAGTCAGATAGCAAACGCCAAATTCAACTAGCTTATTTTTTTAAATATGACTTGTAAAAGTGATACCGATGTCCTATTTACAGAATAAACAATTTCATGTCATTTCATTATTAGTATAACTCTCACTTCCTGCCACACTTAACCCAACTTACATTTATACAAATTTTCTAAAGTTTGTTCTGTATTATCGGACCAGGAGGATATTATGATATAAATACATTAAAAGTTTCCATGATTGAGAATAGCATTCTCAGATCTGTCTGTAAATAGTTAAATTATTTGGGATACTGTTGCGCTTAATGTGCGAGTGTTGAATTGCACGTTACATCCTAACAGTAGGCTGCTGCTGCTACCAAGTTAAGTGTCGAGCTCAGCGAGTCTTGAAGATTAATTGTAAAAATAAGAGTATAATAAAGAATGTCAGATTAGACCAGATCAGATCAGGTCAGGGTCAAGTCAGATCTGAGTAAGAGGCACCATGGCTGTGAAGTCTTAAAGGCTGTGAAGGGTCTTTTATCCCCTGAATGTTATAAGCAGGGAGGTATTTTTGGTAAGCATTTGTAGAATTTTACTGTGCCTAAATTGTAGGTACTGATAGACAGAAACTTTTTTTTTGCCGATCTAGTAGGATTGTTTGGTCAAATTCTTGTGACCAATTGATGTTATTTCAGTTTAGGCAAGTATGTTAATGTGGTTGCATTTCATTTTAGGATGGACTAGTTTTCCATAACTTTAGTTATTAAAGGTATTTTCGAATACGGAATAAGCTTTTATCTTGCTTTTAGTTTTGTAAGCATCAATGAATAATGGCAATATATTGCGCCCCGGATAAAATAAAGATTTGAACAAGTTTGAAGTGAAAGAGTATATTTCAGATGCATAAGGATTTTCCCTCAACGATACTATTTTCCATATGAGTTTCGCATATTCTGCTAGCAGTCATTACTTGACAAGTTGAGAGCTAATCGAAACTAGATTCATTTTAGAAATATAAAGATATGAACTCTTTTCCCTGACCTCATATGTCCAAAATTGGAATTGTGTAATGAGTTACATTGCTTAATAGCTTAATAATTATACAACTCCCTCACGGAGTTGTATAATTAAACTTACTATGATGTGCACTTGGTGAGCAGATGGAGAGAGTTTTAGAGTAAAGCAATTTGTAGGTAATTCATTCATAGTACCTACATTTATTTATCTTCACAATGTTCTCCCACTCTTATTTGTTTCCTTAATAATTACTAAAGTGGTGCTGTAATTGTCATTCAAATCTACTGATAAATATTTAGATTAATAGTTGGCAATCAAATGATTAATTAGACATTTTAATTTTATAATCTTTGAATTAGATCACCCATTTCTACCCAGCCCTTCGGGAAGTCCGGGCGTTATCACTAGTACTTTAATTTTGTTTTAACTTACCTTGAAATACCTGTATATTTCAAGGTAAGTTTCAAGTGAAAAAGTAAAATTTAATAATCATGCCTAACAAATAGCATTGTTAGTTTTCAAGCCCAAACATTTAAACGCACTTATAGTGGTATTTATAGGTATGTCTTATCGCAGTCTTGATATTTTGACAAATAAATTGTCATGTTAGGTTGGAACCCCGAGTGGTTGGCAGTGGGCGGTGAAGCAGCTGGACCGAGAGCTCCTCCTGGAAGCTTCGATCGTGCAGGCCTGGGTGTCATCACCGGACAGGCCTGCTGACATCTACAACGAGGCGGAGTGGTTCCGGAAGGCCATGTCCAATATATGTGACGTGGCAATGCCCCGGGTCCGGCCCGGACGTGCTTCGGGCCAGGTGTACTGTTGGTCGCAGGAGCTGGAGGCTCTGTGCATGGCGTGCGTTGCTGCGCGACGCCGGTACGCCAGGCACCGCAGGCTTCGTATCCGCCTTCCGGATACGGAAGCCATTCAGACGAAGAAGTACGAGGGCTACAAAGCGGTGAAGACCGCCCTCTAAGCGGAGATTCTGCGGGTCAGGACACTGGCCTGCGAGAAGTTGCTGGAGACTCTGAACAGAGACCCGTGGGGATGCCCATTCAAGATGGTGCGGGAGAAACTCCGCCCATTGGCTCCCCCGCTGACACAGAGTCTCCGGCCCCATCTTGTGGGGGCGTGGTGAGCGCTCTGTTCCCTTCAAGAGGGGAACATACCCCCCGCCCATGGCTCCGCTTACTGCGGTGCCCGATGCAGACCACACCGACGATGACGACGATGCTCCGGAGGTGACTGAGGTAGAAATGAGAGTGGTGACCATGGCTCTTTACGGGGCGCCGGTGTGGGCGCGTTCATTGGGACTGAGGCCAGCCCACCGGTTGAATGCGTCCCAGAGGGTCATGGCCATCTGGCTGGCCCGAGGATACCGAACGGTCTCTTGTGAGGTAGCGAACCACCTTGCTGGATTATCGCCATGGGATCTGGAGGCAAAAGTTCTCGCGAACATCTGGGAGTGGCGCGAGGAGGCGAAACGCCGGAGCTTAACTCCGCTGCTGCGAGAAATCACGGCACAGCGGACAGAGCTCCGGAGGGATCTCGTGGCGTCATGGAGAGTGCGATTGTTGCAACCCAGTGCTGGGCACGCTACGATTGCGGCGACAATATCACCGGGTGTCACCATTGTGTGGATCGCCCGGAGGACACGGTAGAGCATACGGTGGAGGTCTGCCTGGCTTGGGCGGAGCATCGCCGTGTCCTCGTAAAGGCGATCGGCGGCGGTCATCTCTCGCGTCCGATTCGGACCGAGAGAAAATGGGAGGCCGTCACCTCCTTCTGCGAAGCAGTAATGCTCGCGAAGGAGGAGGCGGAACGCGTGAGGGAGAGGTAAAATTCGCGCCCTCATGCCCCTAACCGCCGCAGGAGGAGACGCCCTGGGCGTCGGGAATCGCGAGCCGATTTCCGGCCACCGTAGGCGCGGGCTTGCGGATGGTGAGCAATGGGTAGCTCGCCGTCCGATAAGGACCAGGCCCGGGTCGACGGCGCGTTGTGTTCCACGCGCGCCTCAAAGAGATGTCAGCAGAATTGACGGGGTCCGCTAGGACGGATGCCTGCCGGGGTTGCGAAGAAAACCGAAAGGAACACGGGTGGGTTTTAGTCAGTAAGAATCTGACACGCCTTCCCGCTCTGCCTAGAGCGGGAGAAGTTATTTGATAATTTCCCACCCTAAAAAACAAAAAAAAAAGGTTAGATTGGAAGAAAACCTTTTTTTCTTTCTGTAAGCGTCACGCACTACTGGTAATTTTGTAGGTAAAGCAAG
This sequence comes from Omphaloscelis lunosa, assembly GCA_916610215.1. Taxonomy (NCBI): domain Eukaryota; kingdom Metazoa; phylum Arthropoda; class Insecta; order Lepidoptera; family Noctuidae; genus Omphaloscelis; species Omphaloscelis lunosa. The sequence goes on from OU744249.1 coordinate 23,467,381, forward strand.
ACTATAAGAGACTGTTCAAGTATGAAAGTTCTGATATGAAAGGTATTGGTAAATGTATATGTAATTAACCCTTAATTGGTTATTTGGTAATGTTATCCTCTAGATAGTCCTAAGTGATAGGTACCTATTGGATGAAATCATAATATGATAATATGATTTCATAAAGACAATATGGTAAATTATACCTATCTATTTTGATATGTTAAGCTCAAATCAAATCAAATTAGACTTTTTTGTGAACAAAGGTAAATAAAAGGTCTTAAAAATATACATTTTAGCGTGATCTCAATGCTCTACCAATGCAATTGGTATACAAATAATTTGTTATATAATTTTAATAACATGCAATGATAATAAACAAAAGAATTAATTAAGATTAAATAAATGATTTCAAGAGTCTAAGTCAGTTTCTAATATATTATAATGTCAATAAATGACAAAAAATAAAATAAAATGTCAATAGCCGTTAAAATTAACGGCTATTGACATTTTATTTTATATTTTTTGTAATGGACGCTGAGTATAGTAGGAAGATATAGGTTTAGAATAGGAAAAATTGTTAGTCTCAAAATGTGAGATATGGCCCTGTCTGTGCACCATAGCACAAGTAGCGGCGGAGCCTTGACAGACTTTTTCATTTATTTTTAGTTTCTAATTAGAATCTCAACTGTTTATGTTCTAATTAGTTTCCTAGTCGAACCCAGTTGTTAGTTTTCTTATTAGAATCTAGTAAGATAAAACGAAGTAACATCTTTAAGATAACACATAAACAAGTCAAAAGATAGCGGTGACATATATATAACTAAGTAGGTAGTTATTTTATGTTATTATTATTTTCCACTAGCTTCGGAAAAGTGCTAGAAAATTATGGAAGTTTCTAGACTGCTAAATGGGTGAATATACGGTATTTGATTTTTTTGTGACCCTGAGGAAACTGTAATCTGTTCCATTCAATATTGATAATTTCTCTATTTGACACTATTTTCAAATTTATAATGGTGAGGGCCAGAAGATTTTTCCATTTTTTTGAGTTTTATAAGCACCAGAGGAAAATGTGTTACCAGGGGAGTGACACTATTGGCAGAGTAGTGACAAATTAAAGCAGGGAAGTGACAAGCCATTGATTATTAGCTAAGAAAGGGGACTAATATTAAATAAAACATATATAAATTATAGTATTTGGATATTTTTTAATATACAAGATACATTCAGTCCTCACAGTTTCTAAATGCAACCTTATTTTTAATATTAATGGTTTGATAATGCTCAAGTTTCAATTACCGGTATCAAATAACAGAAATAATATTTTCTACTTATCAGTCTCATCTAAGATAACATTTTTAACCATATCGTTTTTAATTCTTTGGTAGCGTAATTTTTCAGCTTGACGCTTTTTTTCTAACCAAGAGAGGTTAGAAAAAAAGCGTCAAGCTGAAAAATTAAAAGCCCTTGTTTGCTTCTTTTTAACATTCGCCATGATGTCCGATTATGCTCAAGTATCCAGAATAAATGAAATGAAGCCATTAAATATTAACGAAACAAAAATTTCGTCACTTCCCTGGCGCGAAGTGAGAAGAAGTGACGCCACACAGTGGAACGAATGTATGGGAGCGGTTGGACGTAGACATGTCCGAAAAAAAAGAGTAAAATTATGCCAAACTAATGATGCCATCTTATTCGATTACTTAATGCCTTCATAACTTGTGGTGATGAATTTCTTCATAACTCCCATATTTCGGGAGTAATTTGAGAAAATGTGAAATTTTACTATGAAAATGAGTGTATCGAGCTCTCTCCCTCCTGATTCCGGGCTTGTTTCAAGTAGCGGTCTCTAATATCATAATGCTAATACTAAGAGCTATATTTAATACTAAGACACATAGTGCGCCAAATGTGCACTTTCTGGGATAAAGAGTGATGTTTATTTTATAACACAATTTTTTAATTTTTTGTTTATTTTGTTGATTAAAACCGTTTTTCTAAAGGTTTACCTTATTACAATAACATTTCTGATCAGCCAATTAGAGAAGATATAAGCTAATTAGGATATATAATTAGGGACTTAAGGTTTACATATAAAACTGATGCACTAATGATTACTGATAAGAACATTGCTATTATTTAATTACTAAATGGCTCTTAATACACTAATTTAGCATGCATCATTTACTAATTATCACAATAACTAATTACCTTGCAATATTTAACAAAGGATACCTGGGATACCTGGATTTTATATAAATAGGTCACTATTAGTAACTTTAAAATCAGTGTTGATTTACACCTCGTTGTATCCAAGCTAATCTCGCAATGTATTTTCCAAATTTTAATACAAATCTTGATATTCACGTTGCTTTATGCGCACGCGCACATAAAGATTTACGCGACTTTAACTATTTGTTCAGTGTTTTAAAAGATAACAGTTGTGTTCAGTTATGTGAAAGTGCTGAAACAAGTTTAAAAGACTGGTGTCGTCGATTTTGCTACCGCATGTATGCAAAATGGACACAGTCTGGAAGAAGCACAGATAAGTTTCGGAAGAAACATGAGATTTGGCTACAGGCTGCAATTCAATGGCCGGAATTACAGAATGAAAATATGGAACCTTCTACAGAAAATATAAGTGACGTCATCGAGCCCATAATTTCTCCTGCTAAATCTGATGCTTCAACTTGTACACATCCTAGTCCTCGTAAATCTTTTGAGGACCTTAGTAACCGGCAAAAAAGAAGACGCACCACTGAAGATAGTCTTTCATGCAGCAGTAGCAGCGCTGAAATTATGTTTTCGGCCGAAAGGGCGCTTCAAAAGGCAGGACAAAGCGATACAGCTTATGTTATGAAATACTTGACGGAGAATCCAGAAGAGGCCTCAAAAATCAAAGCCTTCATTGAAGGTAAATCAATTCAGGTACGGGAAATATCCCCTTTGAAGGCATTGGCTCTTTATGTATCGATGAACTTATCGAAATGGCGCTATAACACTCTTCGGGATTTCAACACTCAAGAAGGAGCTCTTCAATACCCGAGTTACTACATGTTGGTTAAAGAAAAAATTAAGTGCTATCCGGCCAAAGAAGATCTCACAGTTACAGAGAGCTCTGCAAAAATCAAATTACAAGCCTTGATGGATTTAACCTCAAGAAGACTTATTAGGTCGTTAGAAACCCCTGTTGATCCCAATCAACAGCTCGTATTGACCAGCAAATGGGGTTTTGACGGATCATCTAGCCAAAGCATTTATCATCAAAGGACGAGTGAAGATGAGCAAATCGATCTTGCTAGTAATTTTATGATTAGTCTTGTACCACTGCGGCTCGTCTCAAAAGGTGTAACAATTTGGGAAAACGAGCGACCATCTTCCACTTCATTTTGCCGGCCAATATTGTTTAAGTTTATAAAGGAAACCAAAGAAAATGTGCAGAGAGAGATGGCTGAAATCGAAGCAGAGATTGAAGCCTTAACTCCATCCACCATCACTGATGGAATTAGTGTCAAACACCAACTGCTGTTGACAATGATTGATGGTAAAATTCATTCCATTATATCCAATACAGCAGCTTCAGTGTGTGACATATGCAAGGCTTGTCCTAAAGAAATGAATAATTTAGAGTTAATCAAAGATAAACACGCAAACGAGGACATGTATAAATATAGCTTAAGCACCCTTCACGCTTGGATTCGCTCAATGGAATGCTTATTACACATTTCCTACAAATTAGACATAAAATCATGGCAAGTAAGGGGTGATATAGCAAAAGGCAAGTTGATGACAGGAAGAAAAGAGTTCAAGAGGCTGTAAGAAGAGAAACGGGCTTACTTCTCGATGTTGTGAAACAAGGCAGTGGATCCACCAACAATGGCAACTCGGCAAGGAGATTTTTTGAAAACTACACTAAATCTGCTGAACTGACCGGAATAGATGCTATGCTTTTAAGAAAAATCTGTGTGATCTTGCAGTGTATTTCATCAGGAGAGAAGATCAACGTAACTAAATTCCGAGAGTTCTGCTTTGATACTGCTAAGCTTTACGTGGAGTTATACCCATGGTATTATATGCCTTCTTCACTTCATAAAATTTTAATGCATGGGCCAGACATAGTTCAGAACATGTCAATTGTGCCCATTGGTTTTCTATCCGAAGAGGCATCTGAGGCTAGAAATAAAGATTTTAGAAAATATAGAGAGGGGCATTCTCGAAAGCATAGCAGTATCTCATGCAATGAAGATATTATGCACAATCTTTTACTGTCTTCTGATCCACTTGTTACAAGTATCCGTCCAAAAGGAAATAAGTTTGTAAAAAAATCTTCTTTTAAGGAATTTTATGAGCTTACGGATTCTGAGAAAAGTGATATCGAATTTGTTAACATAAATGATTTAGCGGACATCGATTCTGAATTTGAATTAATTGATGATGATGATGATGACGAAGATAATTAAATGATGTTATTGTTTTAAAATGTGTAACTTAGTAAATTAGAGCTTACGTCTTAATTATTTATTGTACTTTTAATGAAACTAGGTAATTTATTATCAACTTACTTAAAAGTCATACTCTCATCAGTTCTTGTGAATATTTTTGTTAATATATATTTCTGTATATATATAATATATTTATAGACCTCTTAATAAGTCTGTCTGCGGTTTAAAGTAAATACAAATGGGGAAAAAACGTTTTTTTTTTTAAATTTTCATTTCCTTTTATCCCAGAAAGTGCACATTTGGCGCACTATGTGTCTTAGTATTAAATATAGCTCTTAGTAATAGCATTACGATATTAGAGACCGCTACTTGAAACAAGCCCGGAATCAGGAGGGAGAGAGCTCAATACACTCATTTTCATAGTAAAATTTCACATTTTCTCAAATTACTCCCGAAATATGGGAGTTATGAAGAAATTCATCACCACAATTTATGAAGGCATTAAGTAATCGAATAAGATGGCATCATTAGTTTGTCATAATTTTACTCTTATTTTTCGGACATGTCTACGTCCAACCGCTTCCATACATTCGTTCCACTGTGCGCCAGAGAAGTGACAAAATCGTACATAACCTACGAAAACAACATCACTTGCTTTTCTGACCACAGTTTAACGTAATACATGACATCTACACACAATAAACATGATTGCATTGTGCAAATGTACAATTTCGTAACGATGAAATACAAAAACATATACTTACCAAAGGAAATAGTCTAACGACTGGCACAAACACACTTCCCTACAGTGAATCAAAAACTGACGAATATTATTGGACTTCTGCTCAACGGCGTCGTGAGCTTGCTTCTAACTTCACACTGTAGTACGCGCGTAGTTTAAGAACAAAAACATAACTTCGCGGTTTTAAGTCAAATTTTACTTCTTTGAGTTTCGCCAGATGGAGTGACATTATTGTAACATGACATGAAAATAAGTTATTTTTTTTCATGATAAAAAATATTTTTCCAGTGTATTTTGATAAAATATGTTTCGATGTTTATTAAAGCATATGATCATATTTAAAAAAAACCATGATGGCATACGTATTTAAAGTATCTGGCCATAAAATTATTATAATCTAGTAATGGGGGAGGCCAGAGGAGTATAAATTTATAACTATTTTCAACTATTAATGCCTTAAATTAAACAATTATCATGAATAGACTATGTGAGCCAAATAAAAGACTATATTCTTTATTGTTTAAGCATACAGAACCAATAATATAATATGTTTAACATAAAATTTGTCTATGAACCATTGGAATTCAAATAGCGTATATTCACCCAAATGTTGCCAATTTAGCGCGCTAGGTGGCGCTACCTGAATCATCGACGTGGCATAAGCTTAAGTACTAAGAAGCTTTATCGTAACGAGGATCGTTAAGGAAATTTGTAATTTTTAGGGTCTAAATCAAGGTTTTTTAGTACGGTTTTTTGTAATTAGTTAGAGTAAGTAAGTTACTATGTCTTAAAATAAGAAAGACATGGTAAAAGAACGTTACCCCACAGAAAAAGGCTGATTTAAGTTCCTCATACAAAGGTCGCATTAGTGCCGTGTGCAAAATTGACGCCAAGCGATAGTGCCGAGCGCAAATTTGTAGCGCTCTGATCGGGGGCCTCTATAAAAAGGGGTCAGATCCCTGTGGTGACACGTTGGTAGTTGAGAAGCTGCCGAACTGGGCCACCCACTTCTGAAAAACATCAAAATCGGTTCATAAACGACGAAGTTATCCGCGAACACACATTAAAATACGGTCAAATTGAGCAACCTCGTCCTTTTCTTTTGAAGTCGTTTAATAACGGTTATACAGGATGTTAGGCAGACGGTTGAACATACGAAAATGACGGATCCGCGATTATTCCCGATGTCGACCACTTGTTTGGCCACTACTGGGGGATAGCGAAACAACTTTTAAAAAACCGGCCAAGTGCGAGTCAGACTCGCGCACGAAGGGTTAATAATAATAATAATAACAATAATAATTTATTTATTTCTCAGTTTATGGTACATTGAGATCTTAAATTGAACATTGTTTCACATAAACTACCATTGCTGGTGTAGAAATATTAACTATCAAGCTAGGTACATGCTGATCAGAACCAGGTACATTATTAGAATATTATATAAAATTATGTTTTGTATTAAGTTTATATATAGTTTATTAAGTTTATATAAAAATTCAATAATTTTAGTGACAAATTAAAAGACTGGTTATATCACAAACTGCATGATTTATAATCTCAAAATATTATTATTTAAAAATCAAAAATATAAATCATAACGTCGAAAAATAAATTATAGTGTCAAAGAATAAATCATAATGTCAAAATACAAAAGAATAAAAATCAGAATAGAAATTACAATGTCCAAGAATTCATAATAATGTCAAAGTACTAATGTCATTATTAAGATCTTATTAACAATGTCAAAAAGTATGATTTAAAAATTCATTGACGGAATAAAAACTAAGTCTAAGAGCCAAGCAAACATCTTACATTTAAACTTATGAACTGGTAATATTCTCAGGGCAGGTGGTAATTTATTATAAATTTTAATTGTCATACAACTGGCATTTCTACTGTATAATTGCAACCTCTGAGCAGGTACTAGTAATTTTCCGGCATTTTTTTTGTTCAGTCTTTCGGAGACTTGTTCATTCAATTGAAACAAGTGCTTGTATTTTTTTACAAATAGACAGACTTCTAAAATATACAAACATGGGAGTGGGAGAATTTTTAATTCCTTAAATAATGGTCTACAATGATCCAAATATTCTGCTCCACTCATGGCTCTGACACATTTTTTTTGTACTATGAATGCTCTTTCCACCTCCACTGAATTACCCCATATCACTAGGCCATAGCGCAATACTGACAAACATACCCATGATATGCATTTAGGACTGTTTTTTTACTGGACACTAGTCTTAACTTGCGAAGGGCATATACAAACTTATCAAGCTTACTGCACACTCTGTCTACATGTTCCTTCCAGTTCAATTTGTTGTCAATTACTATACCTAAAAATAAAGCTGATGATTCTGGTTGCAGAATTGCATTATTATGTGTAATTGCTGTTGGTATGACTGACAAGTTATATGTTTGAAATTGAATTATTTTAGTTTTTGCAATATTAACATGAAGATTATTTTCCCCCAGCCATCTTATCACATTACTTAATTCATTGTGAGCATCGATTTCTATGTCAGTTTTGTTGGAACATTTTATTGTCAAAGTAGTATCGTCAGCAAATTGTATACATTCATATTTTAAACATTTTTTGAGGTCATTAATATATAATATAAATAGTGGCGGACCCAGTACACTTCCCTGCGGGACGCCAGAACAATTAATTTTTAATTCGGAGCAATATGTCGTCATAGTATTATTTTCTATCCTAGAGATAACAGTTCTCTGTTGGCGATTAGATAAATAGCTTTTAAGCCAATCATGCGCTTTACCTCTTATGCCATATTTCTCTAGCTTGTAGAGTAGTCGCTCGTGTGAAACAAAATCAAATGCCTTGCTCATATCTAAGAATACCGATAAAGTAGTCATTTTTTTATTAAGAGCTTCGGTAATCAGTTTCACTAAAGCAAAACAGGCTAGAGTAGTTGAACTGTTTTTCCTAAAACCAAACTGACTCTCCACAATTAAATTGTATTTAGTTACAAAGCTATTTATTTTGTAATGCATTGCTTTTTCAAATATTTTTGCAAAGATTGGGATCAGTGTAATAGGCCTATAATTGCCCGTTAGTAGTAGTTCCGTACCATTATCTATAAAAATGGCAAAAGTATCTCGTTTGTTGTATGGGAGCCCCCCTTAAATATTTATTTTATTAATTTTTTTTAGTATTTGTTGTTATAGAGGCAACAGAAATACATCATTTGTGAAAATTTCAACTGTCTAACTATCACGGTTCATGAGATACAGCCTGGTGACAGATGGACGGACAGACAGACGGACGGACAGCAGAGTCTTAGTAATAGGATCCCGTTTTACCCTTTGGGTACGAAACCCAGAAAAACAAAACCAAAATGGTCTATTGTCTATTTATAGTCATTAGCAGTAGTCAACTATGTTCTATTTAATAGGGTTTGGTTTCCGCACTTAGTCCGTAAAGTGGACCAATGTGCGTGGGCCATGGCGGCCGTTTGGTGGTTATTCCAAATAGCCCACCTCACTCCAGAAGTTAATCAAAACTCCTGGTCTGTTCAGAACATCTGTGAAAGATCTGGTAGACCCGAGGGTTTCTGTTCTAATCTGGGTGACGCCTTTGCATTCAAAGAGCAAAGCAAAGTACAGAAGACTGTACGTTATGCCTATTGTGTGGAAGTGTTTGTTTAGCGAGCAGTGTCCCGTGATGGTCCCCATCATCAGGCGCAGTCCGTTGCTGTCCAGGCGTAAGAAACACCTGGTTAGCTATCCAAGGATCCAAAAGCTTCTCTGGACTGCCTGCAGCCCGGTGTCGAGTTTCCCTGTTTGTGTGTGGGTGAACTCCTGTAGCTACCTGCGTATTTGGTTGAAGGGGATGGGTACAATAGGCTCGGGTCCACAGACTGCCGTGCTGGATCCTCTTCTATCAAATTCGTCAGCTGTGTCATTACCTAGCGATCCGCTGTCCTTTTATCCATTGCAGACCGTATTGCGGCTAGATACCGTTATTTCAATCAAGGGCCTTAGGGCAAGCAAATCGAATCTTTGTTGTGAACAGACGTGTCGAACATTTATTAAAATAAATAAATAATTACTTGCCGAATCGTGACCTGGTTTTACCAAATAGCCGGTAGTAAAGCAAACTGTGTCATCCGTAAGCATAACATGTGTAAATCGTTTATGTGAAAATGTGTATAAGTGATTAACAAGTAAAAACTTGTATCACAATGGCAAGCAGTCCCTTCAGCAGGGGTGGCAGATGTGCTCGAAGCCCACCTCCTACACCTGTGCCTTCACCCGCACCTGCACCTGCACACGAACCCGCACCTTACCCTCAACCACCCAGCCAAAGAGAAGATGTCATGATGGAAATGATACCTACGCCGGAAATCCAGAACTGGATGTCGTCCATTGAGCAGTGCCTAAATGAAGTGTGCTCTATTGTATCAGAGGGCAAATTAAACGTGGAGCAAAAACTGCGTATAAGTACCCTATGCCGAAAAGTTAGTCACGGCACGTCGCAGATGGCCGTCCAGTACCAGTCCCTTAAGAGTAGAGCCGTCCAAGCCCACTCCACCGTCCAAACACTCCAAGACCAAATTGATCTGTCGCAGCAATTGCAAGCCCTTAAGCTGTCAATCGGAGCTTCAATGAAACCGGTAGCGGGATTTTCCTTTGCTGAGATGGTTAAACAAGGTACCAACAATTTTATACAGCCGATAAAACTAAGCTCAGTTGCTATATACCCTAACGACAAGCTGAAGTCGAGTGAGGAGACAAAAACACTTGTCCAAAAAATTATATGCCCTGAGCAAATGAAACTTCAGGTAAGAGGACAACGTAAGACGAAAAATGGCGGTGTCATTATCAGCACTGAAACAAAGGACGATATTGAGAAGGTGAAAAAATCGATGCAGCAATCAAATTCAGGCCTTACAGTAGACGAACCCCCAAAAAGGAAGCCTAGACTAGTAGTTATCGGAGTGCCCTCATCCATGCAAGAGAAGGAAGTTTTACTTGTTTATTCCACCAGAATCTAGCAGAGACCCTTCAGAATTGCAGCCTCGAGACCTTTTTGACCTCCATTAAATTAAGCCATAAGTCAGGTAAGAAGGACGCTGAGACCTGTAATTATATTATAGAAGTATCTGCAGACATACGTAAAGCCCTGATATCAAAAGGCAGAGTGTTTGTTAATTGGTCGTCATGCCCTGTGAGAGACTTTAACTCTAGTCACGCGCTGTTATAAGTGCCAGCAGTACGGACATGCGGCCAAATCATGTCAGGAGACCACCGTTACCTGTGGCCACTGCGGTGATCAGGGTCACTCCATTAAAGAATGCACTAAGAAGACTGAGGAGCCAAAATGTGCTACTTGCTTGCACTTCAAAAAGCCGAGCAATCACAAGACAAGTGCTTCTGACTGCCCAGCAAAAATAATGGCTGAAAAAAGGTATATTAATTCTGTTGATTATGTAGGCGCCTAAGAGCGCCGTTAATTACGTATTTTTTTAGCCCTTGTTACTGTTTTTATAATTATGATTAATAATTTAATTAATGACATAGATAATTTCTCTGTATCTGAATCCCGCGTTTGTGACGTTGAACACTGTAAACAATATCTCTCCTCGAACACTAGTCCACTAACCATACTAACCCAAAATATTCGCAGTATTTTTAAAAATTTCGACAACTTCAGCATTTATCTACAACGACTAGACATAAACTGTGACGTTATTGTATTAACCGAATGTTGGCTTTCCAAACAATATAACATACTACTAATTCCGGGATATACTATGTATAAAAGTAACATAAACTACAATCAGAACGATGGGGTGATAGTTTACGCAAGAAATCACCTCAATTTGACTGTCGAGGAACCAAATATGGACGACTGTAACAGATTGCTAATTAAAATTGGATTAGAATTAGCTATAATTGCCTTATATCGACCCCCTTCTTTTAGAAATATAAACAATTTCACTGACTCTCTAAACAACACCTTGTAGAACCTGTCGCCTTTCAAAAATACTATTTTAGTTGGAGATATTAATATCAATATTCTTCCAGAAAGTGCTGACGCATCCGCCGAGGAATACCTTAACTTATGCGCTTTCCATGGTTTGCTTCCTGCTCACACGCTTCCTACACATCAAAGTGGCTCCTGTTTGGACCATATTATGCTCAAGTCGAATTTCCCTGCACTTGCCCTTGTAACTAATTCCACAATAACCGATCCCAATGCTACCCTACTTATTTTAAATTGTAAATTACCAAAAGTAGACACTCGCACAATTTCTAGTTTAATTGTAAATAAACTTGAAGAAGATTTACGCAATATCGACTTTGACCCAGTTTACGATTCCGCTGATCCACAGTTTTGTATGTTGTATCTAATCAAATATGTACAACATGCAATTCAAAAAAACACGGTCATGTCTCGACGAAATAACAAAAACTACAACATAAAACCATGGATCACGACAGCACTCATTCGCTGTATGAAAAATAGAGATAAACTGCATATGAAAGCTAAATCTAATCCAGATAATTTAATTTTGCAACTGTCGTATAAACGATATCGTAACTTCTGCAATAATTTCCTAAGAAAAGTAAAAAGCAACTACGATAAAATTGCTCTAGAAAAAGCTGGTACAAACAGTAAAAAAATCTGGAATTTTATTAAAAGTGTAACGTATAACTCGAAACAAAATCAGTCATCTTCAGGTTTATTATACGCACACTCATCACAGTTAGCATCTGCCAACATTGCGAATAATTTCTTTGTTAATGTTGGTAAATGTTTGGCTGAAAAAGTTCAGGGCCAGTCACAATATCTAACAAGCACACCATTTACGTGTAACACTAATTCATCATCCTTTGTGTTGCTAGACACTGACGAGACTGAGGTGGAAACAATAATTATGAGTTTGAAGGACGACTGTGCAGTTGGCTGGGATAACATATCAAATAAAATTATTAAACAGTTCAGGCACATTTTGGGACCGACCCTAACTTATATTTTCCAAAAATGTTTATCTACGGGTCTTTTTCCCGAGTGTCTACAAATCAGGCAATAAAGATCAAGTGACAAATTATAGGCCTATTTCCTTGCTACCTACTATGTCTAAAATATTAGAAAAAATTATGAATAAAAGGCTTTACAAATACTTGGAGGATAAATCAATTTTATCTAAACGGCAGTTTGGGTTTAGGCCTAAAATGTCAACAGACGATGCCGTGCACCATCTGACTGACTATCTAGCACAAGAACTTGATAATGGTAACCACACGGTAGGAATCTTCCTGGACCTCGCCAAAGCTTTTGATACGGTTTCTATTCCTACTCTGTTGCACAAGCTTGAAGCCTTAAGTATCCGAGGCACTCAGCTGAAATTATTTAAGAGCTATCTAGAAGATCGTACCCAATGTGTAAGGATTGGTAATATTCTCAGCGATACTAAAAAAAACACGTCCTTCAGCGTTCCCCAAGGAAGTATTTTAGGGCCTACACTATTTTTGATATACATAAACGATCTTTGTAATCTAAATCTAGATCACGGCCAAATTGTTTCTTATGCTGACGACACTGCCCTTCAATTTTCGGCTGACTCAGAAAAAAATGTCTACAAGCATGCGCAACATGGATTCAATATTGTTAATAAATGGCTTCAAGATAATTCGCTAACACTAAATGCAGACAAGACAAATTACATTAAGTTTTCGATGCGCAAGCAAACATCAACAAGCACTACCTCGACATTATATGCTCATTATTGCACAATTCCTACAGATAACCAATGTGTTTGTCCCAACATTAAAATGACAAATATAACAAAATACCTTGGTGTTATATTAGATGAAACACTTTCGTTCAAACAACATATACAATCTTTAAATAATAGAATTCGCAAGTTGATATTTGTTTTTAAAAAGTTACGCTATATTGCTGACCCAAAAATCGTTAGACAAGTTTACTTTGCTCTATGTCAATCATTTTTAACTTACTGTATTACCACATCGGGTGGAGCGGGTAAAACAATGTTACTAACCATCGACAGAGCTCAAAGGGCGATTCTCAAAGTGTCTACTTTCCGCCCTTTCCTTTTTCCTACTAACCTCCTTTACAAATATTGTGAAGTATTAACAGTTCGACAGCTATTTAAAATGGGTATTGTATTAAAACAACACACAGCTCTACTTTACAGCACTGCATACACTAATAAAAAACGTAAAGATATAGTTTGTCCACAAAATACATCAAAACATGCTTTTGTATCCAAATTTTACTTGTACCTCGGCCCTCTTCTCTATAATAGACTAAACTTGAAAGCAAACATTATTTTATTCCCTGAACTACACAAATTGCAAGAGAATTCTCAAGGATGCTCTCCAAAGTATGTCTTATGAAGATACAGAGAATTTACTAACTGTATTAAAGTGAATACATGTACAAATTTCACCTAAGTTAAGTATTTATCGAATTTAGATACTAAGAGTTAAGGTACTCAACATATTATTAGTGATCTATTGTCAACCTAAAGATTTATTTACTTATTTATTTTATAAGTCTATTTAAGCTCTTCTCGCCTGAAACACAGGATTACCTAGTTCAGGCACGTAAGTCTTAGTAATATAATTTACATTTAAGCAAAGCTGTACTAATTTTTATGCCTTGTAATTTTTGAATAAATATTATTATTATTTATTTTTATATATTTATATATCTCGGGATCTTAGGGTCCCGGTCTTTTGGAAGGCGTACGAGGGGCCGAAGCCAACTCGCAGAGGCCCCTTAGACAATTTTATATGGAATGATGATGGAGTGCACCCAAGGAAAACCCCCGGTTGATGCAGGACTATTGTAGAACATGAAAATAAAACATATGCTATTGGTTTGGATGGCTATAGTGGATTTGATTCCTTGAACTATGGGATAACTATGTCCCCTGCCTGACCAATGTTATATACTATACAAGGATGAAATGGCAGGGGGTGACTTGCACACTCAATAATGGGCCCCCGAAAAACTGTTGCTAGCACATAGTGACGTAGCGACTAGGGGGCAACATGTCTTGAGGTGCTTGAGGAGTGGAGAGGTATTCCACGGCTTTCAGAACAATCCCAGAGCCCGGAAGATGGTCAAGATCCGTACGTGCACTTACTAGAATACTTCCTTTCTCCGAGCACATTTGCTCTTGCGAATCTCCACTCAAGCCGGCCAATTAAAGCAAGAATGAGGTGGGAGCTCCTTTCCTCGTCAGTATTCACTCCAGCCGCCCAGTAAAGGCAATCCAGAGGTGAGGAACAAGACTTCTCCCGGGAGGTAGGGTCCGTGGGGTCGCTACTGCCCAACAGCTCGCCACATGCTGCCCTGCGGGTTTTTATTATTATTTTTTTGAGTTTACATATCTCGGGACCATGGGGTCCCGGTCTTTTGGAAGGCGTACGAGGGGCCGAAGCCAACTCGCAGAGGCCCCTTGGAAATATTTAAATGAATCGGGGCATCAACCGACGATTATCCTCGTACGCACTGTACAAGTGCACAAAAGGACAATCCCCGGTTCATGTAGGATTATTGCAGTACATGGGAACAAAAAATTTGACTATGGGTTTGGCTGGCTATAGAGGATTGGTTATCAAGAACACTATGTAGGACTATAACCCCTGCCTGACCAATGATATATAATATACACGGATAAGATGGCAGAGGGTGACTTGCACACTCAATAATGGGCCCCCGAAAAACTGTCGCTAGCACATAGTGACGTAGCGACTAGGGGGCAACATGTCTTGAGGTGCTTGAGGAGTGGAGAGGTATTCCACGGCTTTCAGAACAATCCCAGAGCCCGGAAGATGGTCAAGATCCCTACGAGCACTTACTGGAATACTTCCTTCCTCCGAGCACATTTGCTCTCGCGAATCTCCACTCAAGCCAGCCAATTAAGGCAAGAATGAGGTGGGAGCTCCGTTCCTCATCAGTGTTTACTCCAGCCGGCCAATAAAGGCAAGCCAGAGGTGAGGAACAAGACTTCTCCCGGGAGATAGGGTCCGTGGGGTCGCTACTGCCCAACAGCTCGCCACATGCTGCCCTGCGGGTTTTTGTATCTCTTTTGGTCTGGCTCCTCATCCTAAGCCTGTTCCGGCAAAGTAAATTCTACCGGCACAGGCCTAGAGTTCGGAGCGCACAAGCCCCACCACGACGTCAACGTAGAGATACGGCGGTGGGGTTATTATTATTATTTGTTCTAGGAGTGCGTTGTAACAGACATGGGTGGATCCATTCAAGGCAGGCTCCAATCAGTGGCGGATTAAGCCTGTCGGGCGATATCAGGGCTGTAAAACAAAATGAGGCCCCCCAGTCTTCTCAGTTTATGTAGGTTTACTAGTAACATTTTGCAAAAAATACTAATGACAGCAAAAGAAACAAGTATTTAGGTATCACTATTTTGGGGTATTTAATTAACGTCTAGTTGCTACCAGATAAACCTACTAGGGCAGTTATGAAACGTCAGAAACTAGGACCACGGCTCCATTTGGTCGTTTCCTATGGAGAAGAGCCGGCAAGAAACTCCACCATCCATCATCATATAATAGATAACAGCACATAGTCTTATTATGCGTGTCATTCGCAGATGTGTGCAGTGGCGTATTTTAAGATTTTTCGCCCCGGGCCAATAAGAAAAAGAAGATATCTTAACTAACGCGGAAATGGTAGTGATTTAATGGTGAATTTTACTAAAATAATTAATAATATGCGAGAATGACCGAAGCAAGCTCGAAAATATCACCTCGGTTAGATTTTCTTTTGAACATTTAAACAAATAGAGAAGTTTTTTTGTCGACTTCTGCATAATCGTACAGATGATATTGAAGTTAATTGGTCGACTTATAATAAACGGTTTAGAATAATAAGGCGATCCTAGGTTGCAAGAGCGAGCGAAGCGAGATCAAAAATTTTAGCAGCCTGCCTCAGATAGGTTAGATTTTTTTGACCATTCATACATACATAACATCACGCCTTGTTTCCCCGAAGGGTTGGGCAGAGGTGTCCCTGTAGCAGGTTCACCCACATTTCGCCAGTTATGTTTTAAGTCCCATGTAATAGGGGGCGAGCCTATTGCCATCAACCGGGCACAAATCCAGACTCCAGGCTGCTACTGAGAAATTTCGGGGGCGGCTTGCACTATCGCTTGCAGTCTGCCGCCCCAGCCATGGTCCACTTGGCCTAAGGGTTAATACACCACTGTATGTGTAGCAAACATCATACAAAGTATTTATTTGATTAAATTTATTAACGAGATTAGAAAAAAATATCAATGGTCGACCTAGATACAGCCCAGGGGGGTCATGCCCCCATGACGGCGAAGCAGGAGGGCGTGTCAGACTCTTACTGACTAAAACCCACCTGTGTTCTTTCAGTTACCATGTTGCCGGGGGGCCACGATCTCCCTTTCGGACTTCTTCGCAACCCCGGCAGGCATCGGTCCTAGTGGACCCCGTCAGTTCTGCTGACATCTCTTTGAGACGCGCGTGGAACACAACGCGCCGCTGACCCAGGCCTGGTCCTTATCGGACGGCGAGCTACCCATTGCTCACCGTCCGCAAGCCCGCGCCGCCTGGATCCACCCTTAGTAACAGGTAAAATCACATATCTGTTCCGCCTGTTCCTGCTCCACGTAAATAACAGGTCTAGAAACCTGTTACAAAATAACACCCTGTTATTTCATATTATGTAGGAGCAGACTATTGTGTGTTCTTTGTTACCACAGATATAAAGTATAAACTTGTAACCTGTTTACTGTAATAACTGTTCTTAGGTGGTACCATCGGGGTAACGCATATCTAAGCAATTTGAAAACAAAATCCTGTGCACACGACCCTTTTTTTCGTAGGTAAGCGATACTATAGCGGCCGAGCGCTGCATGCACGAATGTACAAGTCCTTACAGTGTACAGATATATGTTTCTTCGATAGTACATGTATTTTAATACACGGTTTGCTGTCATAATTATTATGTAATCAACACTTGCTCATTCAAAAATCAAAAATAAATAACAACAAATAAAATTAAATATGTTATATAATGCGGTTGAATAATCGAAAATTCGTAAAAATGTGTATGTATCCGATCGCAGTAAGCCCACGTACTCACGGACGTAAAAATATCACGGGGGATTTTATCGCGCACTGGATTTTTAACTCTCGGTGTTAAGCCGAGCGTTGAGAATCCAACGCGCTGGGACGCACTTTCGTCCCAGCGCGTTGACAAAAACACATTGTTGGATTTTTAACTCTCGACCTAAGCAGAGCGTTGAAAATCCAGTGCCATTTCATTGTCACAGGGTGATGCCATCATAGGCCGGCGTTTGATCGCAACTTCCTTTATGCGTGTATGTTTATCTCTGGAGTCTTTGCTTAAGGTTCCTGATAAATGGAGCCTAAGGGCCGCCTACTCCCGCACGATGAGGTGCAGAGGTGGCAGACCAAGCATTGCCTGTATGGTAGCAGTGGGTGTAGTTCTCATACTGCTAGTGATTGCAATACAAGCAAACCGCTGCAGTTTTCGAGATCTCTTTGGGCTGTTCTCAGGTCTGTCCTGGGCCACCAAACCAGTGAGCCGTATGTGATAATTAGTCAGATGACTGTGGTGTATAACCAGGATGTGACCATGGGGCTAATCCCCCAGTTCCTGCGTAGCAGTCGCTTGCACTGCTTCAGGGATATGCTGGCTTTTTTGTGATATGGTTGTATTTTGCCCAGTTCAGCTGTTTATCCACATGCCCAGATATTTGGTTTCAGTTGATAGGCTTAGGTTTGTTCCAAAGAATCGTGGTAGTTGTAGTGTAGCTCTGTTTTGCTGTACTAAACGAAAGTATCCAAAAGGAACAGAAGCGAGAATTTTATAATAAAGTGTATCTACGAGGAATAATAAATTATCTTATACAAATTCAATATATTTTATAACATAGATCATACCTACTAAGTACCTACATATATGCTTACTAATATGCTTTTTCTCATAATTCTTAGTAAATTGCGTTATATTAGTTTAGTTTTAAATTTTGGCCAAAATCACAGGTTTGAATTAACCTAGATCGAGCGGGTCGCTACCTAATATTGTAATTCCGAAACATCTTTACTTACTTGCACTTGTAATTAACATATTGTTACGAGCTGGGTATGGAATTAATTAATTACTACCAATCAGACAATTAAATAACTTTATTCAACACAAAACACTTAAAACTTAATCACAAATACACTACTGATCACTATTCGCTTAGATATCGCACTTCTAGTTCACTTCGATTCGCTTCGTTGTATCGCCTGAATCAGACTACTACATCGTCGGGGTCGTCGCGACGTCCCCGCAAGGGGACGTGGCGAACGGGGTCGGGGCGTTGCCCCTCGCCCGCGGGGGCCATACAGTGACTCATTAATATGAGCCCCTCGCTTTAGTGCGCCTCGGACGGCGTCGTAGAATTCGACGCACCTTGCAAGCAAGATGCGTCTGTGTGAATGGTTGCTCTGAATATTATTGTAGGCGCGCCACGGCGCTAGCTCCTGTAGCGCCGCTTTCTTCACGACATCCCGGCGGTCAGTCCCCACCAGGTGAGACCCCCAGTTACCTGGGGGAGGCCCAGCGAAGACGACCAGCGACAGGGATGCCGACTCGACACACCTACATGTTAATATGTAGTCTACCTCTCGCCCCGTTCACAGATCGAGCCGTTTGCGGATTGAGAGGCAGGCAGTCTCGTATGTATGAGCGGCTAGTGTTGTAGATTAACACCGCTCAGTGTTAATTTTAATTGGGCTCTGCCCTACCTTCCCACCTATCCTAACCCACCTGTTTGCTTAAAAAATATTAGTTTCTACTTTTCGTAAATTTCACTTCTTAAAAACACTAAAATCTCAATTATCTCAAAAATTTTCACTTTAAGATCAGCTGTTTTGATATTAGTAATTATTTACCTGCCACACCTTCAGACTGGACCGCGTTTCGTGATCTGTCTCGTTGGTTGGTAGAACAAAAAATTCTATAATCACCTATTTTTCACGTTTTTTCACTATAAATTCAAAATATTGTTCGGCGCATACCTCTAATTACTCCGTTTTTCACTAGCCCGCGCGCAGACGAGTGTTTTGACACCTCACACGCGCGGCTACCTCGGAAAAACTGATTTCTTTATTACGTGCGTCGCGGCCCGCGTCGCGCCCGCTCGTGTTGTGTATAGATGCATGTATATGGTTGTCTGTATGCAGTTGTGCGACATGCCTATATTAACTTAGAACACGCCCCACAACAGATATATGTGTACATCTGTAGAGTCTTATTATATCGAGTAAGCTGCGTGTAACCTGGGTGCTGCTTACTCGAGGCGTCATATCCGGTGCGATGGGGTCAGGGGTCCGCTACCAGGTCGCGGGGCAGGGGTCTCGCGTCAGGCGGCCGCGCGTGCAAGGGCGCTATCTGCCTGACATGGGGCCAGGCAGAAGCGTCGGCACGCGCGAACATGGCCTTCGCGAGTCGCCGCACAAACTCATCCAGGCTCTCGATTCCGAGATCCCGCTGGACGACGTTATTCCTCACGAGATGAGGAGCGTCGACAATGGTCCGCAGCGCAAGATGTTGTTGCGCGCGGAGCAGCTTTCGGCTCAACTCACTCGTGAGAGCGAACCAAGCGGGGGCGGCGTACGTCAAGACTGGGCGTACATACATCTTGTACACGCTCAGCTTGACGCGCGCCGGGATGCTGGAAGAGAGCACTGGGTAAAGAAGGTTGCGGGCGACCCTCCCCTGCGCGACGACCCTACGGACATGTGGCCCCATCGTGAGGCAGCGGTCGACGGTCACACCCAGGTACTTAGCCCGGGGCGACCAGTCGACTGCTGCTCCTTGAAGTGTCAAGGGTGGTGGGAGGGGCGCGCACCCGGTAATGAGTGCCTGCGTCTTACCCACGTAAACCGAAAGCCGCCATTTCGACAGCCATGCGGGGAGCACTTCGAGGGCGCGCTGCATCTTGGTCGCCGCGTATTTCGCATTAAGCGATGTAGTAATGTACGCGGCGTCGTCTGCATACAGCGCGAGCAGCGCGTCCGCAGTGGTGGGGATGTCGTCGGCGTAACGTGAGTAGCACGCAGGCGAAATGCAGCTACCCTGGGGTACGCCGGCGAGCACCGGGCACTACTACATCGTACCGGGTCGTCGCGACGTCCCCGCAAGGGGACGTGGCGAGCGGGGTCGGGGCATCGCCCCTCGCCCGCGGGAGCCATACAGTGGCCCATTAATATGGGCCCCTCAATTTTGTGCGCCTCGGACGGCGTCGTAGAAATTGACGCATCTTGCGAGCAAGATGCGTCTGTGTGTTTGGTTGCTCTGAATATTATTGTAGGCGCGCCACGGCGCTAACTCCTGTAGCGCCGCTTTCTTCACGACATCCCGGCGGTCAGTCCCCGCCAGGTGAGACCCCCAGTTACCTGGGGGAGGCCCAGCGAAGACGACCAGCGACGAGGATGCCGACTCGACACACCTACATGTTAATATGTAGTCTACCTCTCGCCCCGTTCACAGATCGAGCCGTTTGCGGATTGAGAGGCAGGCAGTCTCGTATGTATGAGCGGCTAGTGTTGTAGAGTAACACCGCTCAGTGTATTACGTGCGTCGCGGCCCGCGTCGCGCCCGCTCGTGTTGTGTATAGATGCATGTATAGATATGGTTGTCTGTATGCAGTTGCGCGACATGCCTATATTAACTTAGAACACGCCGCACAACAGATGTATGTGTACATCTGTAGAGTCTTATTATATCGAGTAAGCTGCGTGTAACCTGGATGCTGCTTACTCGAGGCGTCATATCCGGTGCGATGGGGTCAAGGGTCCGCTACCAGGTCGCGGGGCAGGGGTCTCGCGTCAGGCGGCCGCGCGTGCAAGGGCGCTATCAAGCCTCAGGGACGATATTAATCTTAAGCAACTAAAATCTGTATATTACGCATTAGAAGAATCCAGATTACGATACAGCATTATGTTTTGGGGGAGCAGTTACGGGTATAATTGCCAAAGAGCATTCTACTACATCGTGTGTCGGCGCTGTGCTTTTATACCGCCCATATTCACGAACATTCCGGCGATGTGTAGAACGGTTCCATAAAACATCAACAAATAAACATTACCAAGAAATACAAAAGTAGTAGGCAAAAAATAATAATAACCTACTTGTACCGAATAAAGAAGTGGGTACTTTATGCCCTCGGCGCACGGTCGAAATTACAATGACAATTCCTAATATTTTTTATAAGTAGTTACCTACTTAACTTCAAACTAATTGGGAATCAAACGAGCTTACCTGTTAAGCGAAGTCTTGATTCTAATTTTACGAACGGCGATCTGAAATATAATTCGTTAAACAAAGTAGTAATTCTTATGCACAGCGTAGACATCGCGTTCGTTTAGATATAAAATATTATAAATTAATAGAATTATCGTCCTTGGTGGCAACACACGCAGGAATGTCACTAATTTTAGAGATCCTTATGATGGAGAACAAGCTCTGTTTTCTGTACAGAGTAGTTCCGCATACTTATATTCACTAGGTTTTCCTGTAAAAATAAGTGAATTAAGTAGACTAATTATCGCAGCTTTGGGGATATTAGGTAGTGGCGGGTGGGTAATTATATTTCAGATCGCCGTTCGTAAAATTAGAATCAAGACTTCGCTTAACAGGTAAGCTCGTTTGATTCCCAATTTTACTTCACGGCGATCTGAAATATAATTCGTTAAACAAAGTAGATGTTCAGAGTTGTCTGCAATAATTTAGTTAGTTAATAAGTTACGGCATATTCTGATTTATTAGGTACTTTTATCATTCTTTCTGAATACAATATTTTAATTTTATGTAATTTAAGAAGGCTGCTTTGTTTTATGTGAATGTCATGTACATCTGTAATTGGTATGTATATAAGTCCATAACTGTTAACATTTAATATTTAATGTACAATATATATGCTTTTGGCGTATCCATTTTAAATAAATTCTTAATAACGTTGCTTAATTAATAGTGTTTAACTATTTTTCATCAGTAATGAGGTATAATCATCAACACAATGTTGGTTGGCACTGTGTCTATTTCAGTTGATGCCAGCACTAAGTTGAGCTACTGTATGTTTTGTGCTGTGGGAGGTGAATTATTAGTATCACTCTCACTTCCTACCACATTTAACCCAGCTTGTGTTTATACAAATTTTATAAAGTTGTTCTGAATTAATATACCAGGAGGATATTATGATATGAATACTTTAAAAGTGTAAAACTGGGTGAACCTGCTACAGGGACACCTTGCCCAACCATTTGGGGAAACAAGGCGTAATGTTATGATGTTACTTTAAAAGTTTCCATGATTGAGAATAGCATTCTCAGATCTGTCTGTAAATAGTTAATTATTTGGGATACTGTTGTGCTTAATGAGTGAGTATTGAGTTGCACATTACATCTTGCTGTCAAGGTAAGTGTCGAGCTCAGTGAGTCTAGAAGATGAATTGTAAAGATTATCATTAGGGTATTTTAAAGAATGTCAGTTATCTAGTGATCTGAATAAGAGGCACCATGGCTGTGAAGTCCTTAGTAGTTAAACTTTCATAGGGTATAACAGGATCTTTTAGCCCCTGAATGTTGTAAGCAGGGAGGTATTTTTGGTAAGCATTTGTGGAATTGTATTGTACCTAAATTGTACTGACAGGAACTTAGTTTTTTTTTTTTTTTTGAAAAATGTAGTAGGATTTTTTGGTCAAATTCTTGTGATCAGTTGATGTTATTTCCGTTTAGGTAAGTATATACTTTATGATATGGTTTCATTTCATTTTTGGATGGACTAGTTTTCCATAACTTTAGTTATTAAAGGTATTTTGGAAACTGAATTTCAAATATGGAATAGGCTTTTAACTTGTAAGCACCAATTAATAAGGGCAGTATATTATGCCCTGGATAGGAGAGAGGTTTGAACAAATTTGAGGTGAAAGGGTCTATTTCAGATGCCTAGGGTTTTTCCTCAACGATACTAATTTCCATATGAGTTTCACATATTCTGCTAGCAGTAATTACTTGACGAGTTTAGAGCTACTCGAAACTAGATTCATTTTAGAAGTGTAAAGATATGAACTCTTTTCCTTGACCTCATAATATGTCCAAAATTGGGATTGTGTAATGAGTTGCATTTTTAAGTGAGGGAGTTGTATAATTGAACTTGTTATGATGTGCACTTGGTGAGCAGATGGAGAGTTTTAGAGTAAAGCAATTTATAGATAATTCATTCATAGTACCTACATTTATTGTATTATACCTTATCTTGTTCATGTTCTACTCACAATCCATCAATACCTACGTTGTCCTCACAATGTTCTCCCCCCCTCCTTTTTTTTTTTGTTTCCTTGATAATTTCACTTTAGTGCTGCAATTATCATTTAAATCTACTGTTAAATATGTAGACTAGTAGTTGGCAATCAAATGATTAATTAGGTATTTTGATTTTATAAGCTTTGAATAAGATCACCCATTTCTGCCCAGCCCTTCGGGAAGTCCGGGCGTAATGTTAAATAATGCGACTAAGTTTACTAGAACTTTTCTTTTTTTTTTTTGTACTTGTGTTTCAAGGTTTGTTTAAAGTGAAAAAAAAATAAAACTTAATAATCAAGACTAAAAAATAGCATTATTAGTTTTCAAGCCCAAACATTTAAACACACTTATAGTGGTATTTATTGGTATGTCTTATCGCAGTCTCGATATTTTACCAAATAAACAGTCAAGTTAGATTGTAAGAAAACCTTGTTTTCTGTAAGTGGCACTCACTACTGGTAATTTAGTAGGTAAAACAGAGATAAGAGACTATTCAAGTATGAAAAGTATTAGTAAATGTGTATGTAATTAACCCTTTATTGGTTATTTGGTAGGTAATGTTATCTTCCAGATAGTCCTAAGTGATACCCCTGTACCTATAGGATGAAATCATAATATGATTTCATAAAGGTAATATGGTATATTATACCTATCTATTTCGATATGCTAAGCTATAATTGATTAGTGTACAAGTTGTCAGTTTGTAACATACTTGTAGTTATTTCTGGGATTTTTATTTTCCTTCAGTATAATATTAGACAGTCTTGATGATTTTTTTTTTTTTTTGTTCATAATGAAACTGAATTTTCTATTTTGTTTGGGACTGACTGAAATGTATTTTTCAGATAAATTCTTTGTAGATCTATCTATTGTATTGTTTGTAAATGCATCTCAATATTTGATAAGTTCTTTGATGGTATTGAGAGGATCATCATCTACCCGGCCTTCTCCCAACTATGTTGGGGTCAGCTTCCAGAGAATGGCTTTGAGAGGTTAAGATATTGAATTTGGTAGGTATCAAATATTTTCTTATCTATGTCCATAGCCAATAGCAGAATCAGAGGAATATAACTGCTTTGCCAGCATTTATTCCAGTATTGGTCTTCTTGAATTGTTATTTTGGAATATAAGCCGGGTTGTTGTTGAGGTCCACCATATATATTGATTTTTATTTTCAGTGACAAAAATAGTTCATTTATTTTTCAGACATAGTCCATTCCAACCGATTAGATTAAACCAAAACATCATAAGATATTGTGGTGGTGGTTTTCAATGGTGTGATTCCTGTTATTAACCCGGTAAAAGGATGTTTTATTTTGTTATTTACAAAAGTAAGTAAATCAACTAATGTTGTGCTTGTTTTACATTTTCACCATAGAACTGGTAAGTTTCACTATTATCATGAGAATGTCTTGTGGTTTTAATATTTATTGAATAGTTGTTATTGTTTTTGTTTGTAGCTAAAACATTGTGTACTCAAGTTTGTGATTGTTTCGGTTTGTTTATCAAATAGGATGAATTAAAGTTAATGTCAATTAGAGATTATATAACTTTTGTTCTGGTTTTAGTTTGGTGGCAGTGGGCATTGCCAGCTGGTTTTGCTGCATCAGCCAAGTTAATCAACAATTTGTGTTTGTCTTATGTTCTTCATAAGCATAGGGTCAGTCACTGCTTTCCCTATGATAGGGGTAATAACCAGTACGGCTGGTTTCTGGAATATCTCAATCCCTTGTTTCCTAAGTTTAGAGGAATCTAAATGGGGTGAATAAGTATGGGAGCATGGAATAATACTTTGTATTATTCCAATTATGGTTTAGTCCATTGCACTTGTATCTGAAATCAAGAGTTTCCAGAGGTAGCATTTGTCGTCAGCCATTGTATCACAGAATCAAGTTTACAAAGTATCTTGTGTATTTAACTGTATGCCTGTAAAAATTGCACAATTTTGCATTATTGTTTTAGTTTACAAAATACACACATCAAAAGTGTCTAGGGATCAACATATATTTTTGCAATAACTTTTCTCCTGATTGATATTAATTAAAATTTTCTTTAAGGATTCATCAAATAAAGTGTTTTCGTTTGTCACAGTAACGATAAACCAAGTCACCTTTGCATTAATAAAGAAATTTGCCATTTTTCTAATAAAGGGATTTTTGACATTTGAACCACTAACATTAAAGTTCGAAAAAAAGACTGAAATAACGCGAACACTAACAACACAAGAACATCGGTTTGGCATACTCAAAATGAGTTCATCCAAATCACGCTGTGGAATGGCCGCCCATGTTCGTTGCAACAACAAAAAAAGGTCTTCTTGCGACTGGATACCCTCCATATTCGGCAGAGCTCTTCTCTGTAGCATATCCCATGCATGCTCAATCGGGTTCAAGTCTGGCGACTGAGCAGGCCAGAGCAGGACATTGATGTTAGCTGCGGCGAGAGTCTGTCTTACAACTCTTGCGGTGTGCGGTCGTGCATTATCATGCATTAACTGAAATAAGGGACCGATTTGCACTTGTAGAGGAACGATGACGTCAGATACAATCGTCTCAGCATAAATTTGAGCGTTGAGGTTGCCTCTGATCCAAATCAACTCAGTTCTTCCGCCGATCCAAATACCCGCCCATACCATGATGGTTCCACCACTATAAGGATGGACTTCCTGGCAGGATTTTAATCGCTGTTGGCGTCCAGGGGTTCTCCAGTGTCGTATACGTCTTGTATCCGGTCTCATACCAAAACGAGAATCATCAGAAAAGCACACGAAACGCCATTGTTCTTCTGCCCAATTTCTGTGTTCAAGAGCCCATTGATATCGAATCCTACGATTGTGCATTGCTATAGGTGGTACCCGTAGCGGTCTTCGGGAATGAAGGTTCACTTCATGCAAGCGGTTTCTGACTGTTTGGTCGCTAATTAAGTTCCCTGAAGAGTGATGAAGCCTCACGGCTAACATCATGGCGGTTATTGTTGGAGCTCTTCGAGTTAAGATTTGAATGTATCGGTCTTGTCTCCGTGTGGTGCAGCGATACCGTCCTCCATGGCGCTCAGCCACGGTACCAGTGCTTCGGTAACGTGTCCAAAGTCGACTGATAACACTCTGACTTGTATTCAGAGCTAAAGCCACAGTACGTTGCCGGGAACCAGCTTCTATCATTCCCACGGCTCTGAGCATTTCTTCCCTGCTTAAATGACGTCGCCGCTCCATAATAACGTTGGTTTTAATCAGTAGTAGGGAAACAGTAGCACTAATAATGTCTTCAATGCGTTGTATGTTTTTATAGGGAAAATATTGACAGCTGATTTTCATCTTTTACTCGAATTTGATTAACAGTTCCTGTTTCAAATTATGAAATGCACCAAAAAGGATCCATATAAATTTATATAATCATAAATTTATTACAAAGCCACATCTCAATCTCAAGAAATCCGCATAAAAATGCTTGATCCCTAGACACTTTTGATGTGTGTAGATATCATTTATCAGTTTTTGGCAGGATAATTAAGCCACCTAGAGCTAGATAAGTCACTGAGTATCTCGTACACAGTGATATCTTTTAATTAGCTATATTTTGTTTGTTAAAAATGGCAATCCTCGATATGAAAGCTAGATCACATAGTATTGAGATAACATGCTATAAGCATCTCGCGCTAATCATGTGCACACCATGTCAGATATGTGCCAGTTAGCAACATAGAATCAATGTTGTTGAGATTTTGTTTGTTAAAAATGGCAATCCTCGATATGAAAGCTAGATCACATAGTATTGAGATAACATGCTATAAGCATCTCGTGCTAAGCATGTGCACACCATGTCAGATATGTGCCAGTTAGCAACATAGAATCAATGTTGTTGAGAGTACCTTGTACTCGTTGATAACAATCTAGTTAGCGAGGCAGAATTCCACACTATAGGAAGTATAATGCTTTTGCAAGTTTATAACACACAGACAGTGTGCAGGGTTAAGTAAGGCTGTCTCGCAACCTTCATGTTTGTAAATTAAAAGTATATAGAACCACTTTTGACAATTCCTTAGCCAAGATCATAGAAATGTGACTTACCCCTGGTGACGAGTACATACCAGCGTTAGCTATGTAGAATAACATCGCTAAGTGCATCACGTGCTACATTGGTAGTTTCATATTCAGCTGGTAACGTAGAATTAGCATTACTGAGAGCATCTCGTGCTTACTGAAGGGGTAATGCTGACAAGCGCGTACCAGCTAGCTATGTACACTTACATCGCTAAGGGCATCACGTGCCTCTCTGGTAGCTTCTCATCCAGCTAGTAACGTGGAGATAACGTTACTAAAGACATCTCGTGTCCACTGGAGAGATAGGTAATGCTTTAACAAGTTGTGTTGTGTTAATGTCCACCATAGTGCTTGTAAAACACTGTCAGTATCACGTACAAAGTGGTCAGTTAAAGCCAGGCATTCTCGCACATTAGGATTGTGGGAGGCCTCCGGATCTAAGTACATCTAATATGGGTCAGGAACTCAAGACTAAAGCTGTTTCTAGTTAGTTCTGATGTAGGTAATTTATCAGCTTTCCTGTTAATATCGTTGATGGACGCCTTGTCCGTCTCAGGTTTTCACTAACGATGCACTTATTGCACTTTCTATCACTTAACATAATTAACATTTGTTATTCTAGTAAAAAGTTCCGTAAACTTATTTTAAATGAATAATTTTAAGAGAGCAAATTTTTTCGTGCGATGAAAAAACGCGCGCGAAAGAAAAGTGACATTCCTGCGTGTGTTGCCACCAAGGACGATAATTCTATTAATTTATAATATTTTATATCTAAACGAACGCGATGTCTACGCTGTGCATAAGAATTACTACTTTGTTTAACGAATTATATTTCAGATCGCCGTGAAGTAAAATAATAATGGCATGCTTTTCGAAGTTTTTAGCGCAAACACACTGTAATCACGTGCTTTCTCGAAAGATCTCGTACGTACGACGTAACAATATTTTAGTTTTAGTTTATTTTTAGGCAAACTCAAACTCAAACTCTTTATTGCATTCATGTGTACATTTAGTTGTTACATTTAAATAAGTAAGTTCCAACATGAAACCCGGTTAGGGCACGGCAACATAATAGGTAATAGTAGGTAGGGTAGATTAATTTGTATTAATTTTTGTATTTCATCAATTTGTAGTAATTATTATATTTAATTAATTTGTATTAATTATTATATTAATAATAATAATTGTTATTATTACCGGAGATATATTATGAAGGACGGTACGGTTGACGTGTGTCGGGCATGCATCGTCCGGGTGAGTCCATCAGACATATTATCTCTGGTTGTTCACGTCTAGCTAACGGCGAGTACTTGCACAGACATAACCAAGTGGCCCGGATTATTCACCAGCAACTTGCTTTGAAATATAAACTTGTAGACTCTGAGGTACCATATTACAAGTATGTGCTCGACCCAGTTCTCGTAAATGACCATGTCACGTTGTACTGGGATCGGTCTATCATTACTGACAGGACTATTATAGCAAATAAGCCTGATATAGTAGTGATAGATCGATTAGCGCGCCGCGCAATGATAGTCGATGTTACCATTCCACATGACGAGAACCTCGTGAAAGCTGAGAAAGAGAAACAAATAAAATATCTCGACTTAGCACACGAGGTTGTTGACATGTGGAATGTGAGCTCAGCTATCATTGTGCCGATTGTCGTAACGGCTAATGGCCTGATGGCCGAAAGCCTCGATCTCTCGATCTGGAACATCTCTCGAGGCTCTCGTTAGGCGGTTGGATCAAGCGCCTGATTCAGAAAGCAGTACTCCTCGATACGGCCCGCATTGTGAGGAGGTTCCTGTCTCTGCAGCCCTAACCACCGGTAGCTTGGACCCTGCTCCCGACACCGGCGGAACTCTATTTTTTTTTTATTTTTAAATGTTTTTTTTTACACTTTTTATATTAAGAAATATTTAAAAATGTAAAGTAATATGATTTAAAATGAATAAAGAAAATAATATGTGTCATTATAATTGTTTGGGAAATCTTACTGTTGCCTAAATGTACACTTTTTGTAAACGTTTTTATTCAATAAATATATTAATATTATTATTATTATTGTTTATTCATTTTATATCTTACTTATTTACATTTTTAAATATTTCTTAAAATAAAAAAGTATTAAAAAAACATTTAAAAATATAAAAAATAGAATTCCGCCGGTGTCGGGAGCAGGGTCCAAGCTACCGGTGGTTATTATTATTATATATAAAAATATTATTATTATTATATATACATACTACACCTCATAACATTGTTATATAGTATTCTTGTTATTGTTGGTTGCAGCTGGCGGAGAGACCCCGCTACCCGCAAGCCTCGCGCCCCACGCCTCACGGCCCCGCTCTCACCTCACATGCCACGTCACAGGTAAGACCAGCTTGTCATCCTGTACACTCCCGCATTACCATCACTCCCAAAAGGCACAATTTATAAATTGAACATCACGCAGAAGGCCTATGGTTTCTTATAATTTGTGTAAGTAAGCAGGTTGAGTCGTCTACGATCAGTGGCTGCATGCGCCAAGTCGGGGTGTCGACACTGCTCACCAGCACACGTAGCATGATAACCATAGAAACGGGTTTTGTCGACGGAAGAATACACAAAATGACAGATTGTGATTGTTTATCTGTCATTTTGTCTATTCTTCCGTTGACAAAACCCGTTTATGTTGTAGTCATGCTAAGTGTGCAGGGATAATAAGCACTTATTTTATTTAAAGGTGGTGGCATGCAGTCATGTGCGGCGTGCTAGTCGCGTGCGCACTGGGGCTACAGGAGGCGGGCACCGCTGTCGGCGCTGAAACGGATGATGAGGCCGCGCAGACCGTTGGCGTGCTACCGGTGACGCTGGGTGGGCCGGTCGCGGCCGCTGCGTTGGGTGCGCTAGCCGTGGAGGCACTGGCGGCACGCGGTGTGCGCGCGGCAGTTGTGCCCGCGCCCAACTCGTGCGCCACCGCGCCCGCCATCGCTAACTGCAGCAACGACGTGCTGCGCGCGCTCGTGCTGAAAAAAGCGCAAGTGGCGCTTGTGCCCGTGCCGGCCGCGCGCCCGTTGCATGCGCTGCGCCTGCGCGATTTCGGCCTCACGGAGCTGGGAGACGTGGCGCCGGCCATGCGCCTCGCCTGCCACGCTCACTCCCTGCCCCACTCCCCCTCTTCCTCCTCCCCTCGCTCTTTACTCGACTTCGCCGACGAGGCGGTGGCGGCGCAGTACCACGTGCCGTATGATGAAATCGTCTCCGCTCTGCGAGCAGTAGACGATGCGGATCCCTTCGGGTATGTGTCATGGACTTAGATCCGGTGACCCGAGACATTACTGACGCAGCTATTACAAGTTATGCTATACAAAACATAAATTTCTGATATTTACAGGTCCATCTGTTTTGCGTGTAACTGCTCCACCTTTAATTTTACCCCAGAATGGTGTTCGATGACGAACTCAACATGTTCGACGTTGCTGACCGACGACGAGAGTGAGGCGCGCATCCTCGTCGACATAGTCCGCGGTAACAAGCTGTACACGAGCATCATCACACTGGGTGCGCACTTGCTGGCGGCGGTTGAGCGGTTGGAGCGCAACATTCCAGGGCCCCGCCCGCGCCCCCCGCGAGCCCTACTGCTGTGCTCGCGCGCGGCGAACCGAGCTGTGCTCACGCGCTTACAATTCACGGCGCTCGCACCACCGCCTTGCGACACTACTACAGCAGTTTGTGCTTTTGATCCCTATCGCCTTTCAAAAGTTGTGAACGAGCGCGAATTGCACTCACCCAGCGTAATTAGTATTCTAGGTCGACTCGAGCTTACGGAAATTGAGTTACGAGATCTCATTCGTCAATATCGCATATCCGGGCCGAAGGTGGCCGTCGCTGAGACACTCGCGCGTCATCGAGACTGGACAGGCGCGCCGCGCGAGGCGCGTACCGCCGTCATGGTGCCGGCCGGCACGCAGCGCGACGCCTTCAATGCGAACGCGCTGCGGGCTGCCGCCGTGCTGGCCGAGGAGGACTCTGCGCAGAGTGACACCATCAGCTTCAAAGTGGAACTACTGGACGACCAGTGCAAGTCCACTCTGGCATTCAAGTACTTGACGGAAGCGCTGGGCGCCGAGTTCGGCGCGCTCTCGGGCGTGGCGGGCCCGGCGTGCGGTGCCGCATTTGCAGACGTAGCGCGCCAGAGCCCCACGCTGGCCATGCCGGTGCTGGGCTACACGCCGCAGGCCCCTCCGCCCTCGCACGCTGCCGCCTTCGCCGTGTTGGCAGCAGGCGACGCGCGCCTGTACACGGACGCGTGGGCCGCGTTCGCCGCGCACATAGGCTGGCAACGCGTGGCCGTGCTCAGCGAGCTGGCCACGCGCGCGGCTCTGAACGTGGCCGAGCTGGGTGCCGACGTTATAGTTCACGTCGAGCTGCCTGCCGATAGCGAGGAAGTTGCCCTTGACAAAGTGTTGCAGGTTCGAGACTCTTATTTAGATCTAGATCTATTTAATAACCACAGTTTGAAAATAATTATGTATTTACACATCATAACATCACGCCTGTTTCCCCGAAAGGTTGGGCAGATGTGTACCTACAGCACACCAGTTATGTTAAAGTCCTTTGAAATAATACGGGGTCAGCTTATTGCCATCAACCGGGCACAAATATAGGCTCCGGGCCGCTATTTGAATAGTTCAAGTTTTTCTAGTTTAGGTAATAAATAATACTTTTAACAAAAAATCCTTTTTTACAAAAAATACAACCGACTTCCAAACTATAAAGTGAAAAATAACTTTAATTTCGGAAGTCGGTTGTATGATTGTAATTATTTTATTTTTTCACTTTTTTGTGGGTTGGTTTGTATTTTATCTAAGTTACAAAAGTCTAATGTCAACTGCTCAGCACCTTTTACAAAATATGGCTTTTCGCAATGCAGGGACTTTAATTGTTGAGGAGTTATCCAGGTACTTCACCATCAGCCCCACTGCATCATATGAATTGCGACGAGCATAAATTACTTACCAACCATATTAAAATAATCGAATCGCAACCCGTGAAATACATATTATTGAGTAGTTCCGGTGACCATCTGTGTCCATCATCAGTTCCACTTTACCAAATGGTGCTTTCCGAGAGCAAATAACACATAACATAACATCACGCCTTGTTTTCCCGAAGGGTTGGGCAGAGGTGTCCCTGTAGCAGGCACACCCACATTTCGCCAGTTATGTTTAAGTCCCATGTAATAGGGGGCGAGCCTATTGCTGATCACTCTAACTGGCCAATAAAGGCAAGCCAGAGGTGAGGAACAAGACTTCTCCCGGGAGGTAGGGTCCGTGGGGTCGCTACTGCCCAACAGCTCGCCACATGCTGCCCTGCGGGTTTCTGTATCTCTCTTGGTCTGGCTCCTCACCCTAGACCTGTTTCAGCAAAGTAAACTTTAATGGCATAGACCTCGAGTTTGGAGCGCACAAGCCCCACCACGACGTCAACGTGGAGATACGGCGGTGGGGTATATTATTTTTATTTATTACATAATTAATATTTATTATTCCTAAGGTAAGTTATTTATTAAATGCTTCAGGGTTTTTTTATTTTATTTTTTTAATCATATATTTTTCGTATTATGAATATTTGTAGAATTGAAGATACAAATAGATAGTTATTATTTTAGCATTTATTTCAGGCTACGGCCATAGTGTTAGTAACTATGGTCTTATTATTATTATCATTTATTTTCAGAATAAAACATCCCATACATGTTAGTAAATAGTACTTATAAATATTTCAAAAATATAAAGATAGAGTAGGGATAAAATGTTTAGTTAAACCTTTGCTCTTTATGATTCGGCTAACTACCATTATTTATTTGATAAAGATAAATACTACATAAGTCAAAAGGCCTTAGTAAGCAGCATAACATCTCTTGCGGGGCGGCTAAGCTCGGTCGCTTATGCTGTTAGAAAGATAAGACAGTTAACAGATGTAGAAACCGCGCGATTGGTCTATTTTAGCTACTTCCACAGCATTATGTCGTATGGCATTTTACTGTGGGGTCGGGCTGCTGACATTGAATCCATCTTTATTTTACAAAAGAGAGCTGTCAGAGCCATTTATAATCAACGTCGCCGCGAATCTCTCAGGAAACTATTTAAAAGGATTAATATTATGACGGTACCTTGCCAATTCATTTATGAAAATATTATGTACGTAAGGAAAAATCCACATCTATTGAATAAAATAAGTGATAGACATAATTTTAATAGAAATAAAGATAAACTAGATCAACCATTTTTCAGATTATCTAAAGTACACATCATCACATCATCACGCCTGTATTCCCCGAAGGGTTAGGCAGAAGTGTACCTATAGTACACCCACATTTCGCCAGCTATTTTTAAGTCCCATGTAATAGGGGGCGAGCCTATTGTCATCAACCGGGCACAAATCCAGACTCCGGGCTGCTACTGAGAAATTCCAGATGGAAAAACCCAATAACGCCTTGCCCGACCCGGGAATCGAACCCAGGACCTCATACTCAGCAGTAGCGCTTTGCAACCACTAGACCAACGAGGCAGTATCTAAAGTACATACATCTTTTATGGGGTACTGTGTTAAATGTTACAACAAAATACCTTGTGACATATTGCAATTAAATGAAAGAAAATTTAAAACTCATATTAAAAGTACATTTTGTAAACAAGCATATTACAAATTAGAGGATTATATACAAGATAAGAGTGCTTGGAAACATGCTGGTCCTGCTCCATAGGACAATTTAGAATCAAGACAAAATCAAACAGGTTGCTAATTTAATTGTAAAATTTATAATTTTCTGTTATATGACATTGATTTTAAATTCTGTGATTACTTGCTCACACACTGACTTATTATTTTTAAAAACATTAGGAAAATCGTCTACTTTCACAATGTTTGTAAATATGTGAGCACCATGTATCTATCACATAATTAAATTATCTGTCGTTCCTTCATTTTTAATTCTTTTTACCTATTGTGGTATAGTAATTTTATTCTAGGTGCATCGTCTTCACATATAATTATTTAACTAATGTACGTACTTATACAAACGATTGTAAAACATTTTAAAAGAGTAACGGTGGAGTTTCTTGCCCATTCTTCTCCATACGAAAACTACCTTTTGGAAGGGGCGACTAGAATCAATTATATTATTCTGTAAATTTTGACATTCAAAAGTGCCATACATGGGCCTATTTGAACTTTGACTTTGACTTTGCAGAAATCTAAGTATTTTAGTTTATTTTTTGCAACTATTACTGTCGAAAACGGCTATAATTTTCTTGTAAAATATGTCTCAATTTTCGAGTACGCTTCGCTCGCTCTTGCTTCCGAGATTCTCTTGATTTTTTTCTGATAACTCGACAATGCAACTTCTATTTGTAATTAAAAGGTCAAAATAAAATCTAGCTTATCCAAAGTGCTATTTTCGATTTTATTTTTTATTTTTGGAATATTGCCGTAAAATTTTGGAACCTAGTTTATTTTACTAGGGCCTATGGGACCCCATATATTACAGATCTCGCTCCTTCCTCAAACTACAGCCGTGCGGGCCGACACTGTCATCCAGATATATCTGGCAGCCTGCCTGTCTGGTACCTGTCGAAGTCATCAAAGAATTTGCACAAAAATATCCGACGAGACCGAGGACTCTCGCTGTGTGCATGAAAGCTGGGTCACGCCCTTCCCAAACCAAAATCCTGGATCCGCCACTGAGCACCATGTTTTATTTTGTCGAAGGCATTGCACGCTGCCGTAAACAGCGATTTATAACACCAAAAATAAAAGTCGTTTACCAGCAAACATTTTTCCTCAATCAATATTTCTATTCGTAGATAACGACTATGTAATGGATTTTTTTACACTTGGTTAATTTTACAGGTGACCAAACAATAAAAATACATAATACTTAGTAGGTAGGTATTCAAATATAGCTGCGTAACGGCTTTGCATAGTGGCACTACCAACTGAAGCGGACTGACACGACAACTGGTTGCAGTGGGCGACGCGCGCGGCAGCGGCGAACGGACGCGTGCTGTACGTGTGCGTCGAGGACGCGCGCGTCGTGCGCGCCGCGCTGTGCGCCGGCCGCGCCGCCGGCCTCACACCCACCGACGGCGCCGTGTGGTTGCTGCCGGCCGCGCTGCCGGCCGCCTGGCTGAGCCGCGGGCCCGCCGACACGCACAACTGCACACAGCAGCAGCTGCATGACGCGGCCGATGGACACCTGAGCGTGGCGCCCGCCTGGCTGGCCGACTGGGACGAACCGCGCGCTGCCGACTACGATGCGGAGCGGCGCGCGTGGACGCGGCGCTGGCGTCAGCACTGCTGCCTGCAGCGCACCGCGGGATGCGTGCAGATCGGTGACTGCGCGCGGCCGCCTGCGCACGCCGCCCTGCTCTACGACGTGCTCCGTATGTGGGACGCGTCGCTGCGGCGCCAGCTGCACGCGCATCCTGCAGCGCTAGACAATCTTCACCGTAGGGGCATTGCTAGGTGAGTGAGCCAAAGTTTCGAAACGTTTCTGTTAAGTAGTTGTAGTCATCCTTCAACAATTATGACATACTCTAAAGAATTTTGCATACTTACGTCTACGTATACATAGATTAAAATACGATATTTGCCGTTACAGAGCCCTAATAGAAGACGTAACTACGGTCAGCTACAGCGGGCTCACGGGGACGTTCCAATGGAGCGGCGGTGGTGCGGGTGAGGGAGCCCGCGCACGGGCTGCTCCGCTCGTGCTGATGCAGTGGCACAACGGCACGCGACACCGCGTGGGCAGCTGGAGCCCGGCCGGGGGCTACCGGGCTGGGCCGACCGCGCTGCGCTGGCTCACGGCCGACGGCCGGGCGCCGGACGACGGTGCCGAGCGCTGCTCGCTGCAGCCGCTGGCCAACATGCTGCGCGCCGACTGCCGCACCGCTTTCGTGGCGCTGGGCGTGCTGCTGCTGGCACTGCTGGTGGCGGCGCTGGCAGCTGCCGCGTGGCACTGCAAGCGGCGCGCAGAGCACAAGTACCGCGCGCGCCTGGCCGCCCTCGGCCTCACGCGGCTGGGCCCGAAGCCCGGCGGCTTGGACCGCTGGGAGATCCCGCGCGAACGCGTCGTCATCAACCGCAAGCTGGGCACGGGCGCGTTCGGCACTGTCTACGGCGGCCACGCACTGCTGGCGGAGGACCGCGGCTGGTCAGCCGTCGCCGTCAAGACGCTGAAGGCCGGCGCCAGCACCGAGGAGAAGCTCGACTTTCTATCCGAGGCGGAGTCCATGAAGCGCTTCGACCATAAGAACGTTGTGCGGCTGCTGGGCGTAGTGACGAAGACGGAGCCGGTGTGCACGGTGATGGAGTTCATGCTGTACGGCGACCTTAAGAACTACCTACTGGCGCGGCGGCACCTGGCGGCGGGCGAGGCGTGGGACGCGGGCGAAGCGCAGGCCGAGGTGTCGGCGGCGCGGCTCACTAGCATGGCGCTGGACGCGGCGCGCGCGCTGTCGTACCTGGCGCAGCTGCGCTACGTGCACCGCGACGTGGCGGCGCGCAACTGCCTCGTGAGCGCGCACCGTGTCGTTAAGCTGGCCGACTTCGGCATGACGCGCCTGGTGTTTGAGAACGACTACTACCGCTTCAGCCGCAAGGGCATGCTGCCGGTGCGCTGGATGGCGCCCGAGAGCCTCGCGCTGGGTGTGTTCTCGCCCGCCTCCGATGTCTGGTCGTTCGGGGTACTGCTGTACGAGATCGTCACCTTCGGCTCGCTGCCCTTCCAGGGTCTGAGCAACGCAGAGGTGCTCGCTCGCGTCAAAGCGGGTCACACGCTCGAACTGCCGCCGGGCTTGAAGCCGCAGCTGTAAGTTTTTCCTTTTATTAAGGCCCTGACCAAAAAACCTTGAGCATTCGTTCCCTCTTTGCCGCACCCCACCTCTACAATACTAAAATATTACTACCGCCATCTAGCGACAACTTACGAATCACTTCACTCACACAAAAAAGTAAAAATCACTGACCTTAGAATAGTTGAAAATGTATGGGAACCCAATGTGTCCACCTACTACAAATACACATGCAGTTTAGTAAAACCTAATTAAACGAAGTCGGGCACACACACCGGCAATTTATAAATCGGAACGTACTTCACAATCAATTATAAACCTTATCATATCAAACACAGCGTGCATTTTTACCATTCACCGCACATCTTACACTAAAACAGTCATCAGCCTACGTTAGTGATTTGCACAACCACATCACTATCTCGTCGCAAGATACAGCGGCCGTACTAGGCGATGCAACCGCATAACTAAAGTATCGTTTTGTAATTTTTACATCGCTTGTCCAGTCAGTAAGCGACATACTTAGGTAGTGGTTAAGAAGCAATGTATTTGCTGCAAAAATAGTATAGTCGCTGTGATATATGAAAACAAAAATAACGTAGTAAAGGCAAGAAATATTTTACGATTTGTTGTTTTTGATTTTCATCACAAATAGTAAATACTTGTGCTGATTTATATGATAAGCAGTTCTATGTTTATAAAATTTCTAGTTTGGCTTTGATTTTTACAAGAAACCACTGAACAATACGGCATTCATCAATTTGGCACGATCGCGGTCGAAGGTAGGTAAGGTGCGTATTTTTTTGTAAACGCGATTGTGCTCTTTATTCATATAAACTTAGAGACCAATATTCTATGCAAGTATTTTCCTTCTACCAAGGCTTGGAAGTTGTAAGTATCTTTTTTTGCATACGCGATTGTACTCCTTATTTGTATGAAATTACAAATCTATTTTCGATGCAGAAAGAAAATAGGTTCTTGAAAGTATTTAGAGCCCTGGTTTTTGGCGCTGGTGTTTAAAGGTACTTGGAAGCCCTGGCGTTCGATTTTGCAAGTTACGACCCATGGCTTTATCACCCTCAAATACTATGAAAACGATGTCCATGACGATTTATTTTTAATTAACGTGACTGCCATCTTGGATTTACATTTTGACCTCACTATTGGCTTTAACACCCTCAAATACTACGAAAACGACTCCCATGTAAAAAAAAAAAAAAAAAAAACAGCCGCCATCTTGGATTTACATTTTGACGTCATTATCGGCTTTATCACCCTCAAATACTATGAAAACGATACCCATATGAAAAATTTAAAAAAATATAGCCGCCATCTTGAATTCTGGTTTTGATCAAATTTATTCAACTTTCTTGTACTTTAGCATTTTCTGTGTTGACATAACCGTAGCGTCTTTTCGCAAAACTTTGTAGTTGTAAATACAAACATTACCATTCGCAGTAATATACTAACAAAAAAAAACCATCGAATTTGACTTCGACTTTAGACTCTTCTTCTACTTCGACCATTGTCATCGCCATCGCCATTGCCATCGTCATAGCCATCGCCATCGTCATAGCCATTGACGCCATCGTCATCATCATCTAATTTGTAAAACTTTTCTCCTATAATAAACAACATCGAAATTATTATGTACAGGTAATATGCATAAAAGGATAGTTTACGACAGGAAATAAATAAGACGACAGTTGGCGTGTTGCTATTGGCGCCAACAGTCGCCAACAGCCACCACGCCAACATTCGGTCTGAGCCGCCGTTAGAGATGTTTCACATCAATAACTACATCCAACGTCCCGTGACCGACGCGGTGACAAATGATACGTGTTTCCCGTCGAGACCTTGCAGCATACTGAATCCCGGTACGGGTGTATGAGTTACAGAAGTAAATATGCCCAGATTTTAGAATAAAATCTTTATAAAATAAAATTTTGGTCTTTTAAAAAAAAAAAAGGAAACAAAATGTTTGTTATTAAATTGTCTATCCATTAGAGTTAGTAGCAAAACTAAATAACCTTTACTTTACGAGGAGACGCATGTTAACAATCATTATTTCTCATTTTTATGGTTTCGTTGGAAGGAGATTTACGAAATATGTACTACGCCTTTAAAAAAAACAATTATGTACCATTTTGGAATCAAGAATATGTAGAAATGTATGGTATTTTTATTAAGTTCATATTTCTTTTTAAATAACTAGCGCGACCTTCGGTTATCGAAACGCTGAGTCAGTATTTCCCAACAGGATGTGTGGTTTCCTGCGCCAATACTGAGATGTTGCACTAATCTTTCAGCTTCGCCTCTCAACTTTGTTTTCAGATGCTGCATCTTTTGCGCTTTGTTAATCATCGGGTTGTTATGAACGGTTTCCATGAAGAAAATTCAGGAACCTCAATTTTTGGCGTCGATTTTTTGTAGTGCATTGTCGACCAAATCTTACTGTTCAAGTTTTTTTTTAGCTCGTCGTACTTATCCTCCATATCGACGAACATGTTATAGTAATCACGGTTGGAGCCTTTGAGTATAGCTTCCAGCTCCCAGTGTTGTTTGTCGATGACATTCCACTTCGACTTTAAAATGGAGAGATGGTCTACTAGCTCCCATTTCTACGTGACAGCTTTTATGTAAAATTTCGACATGGCGCGGTCGAGGGCTTTAAAGTTGCACTCTTGCTTACTCAGCGATGTTTTGGTGGTATCGTCAGTATCTCGATCCAGCATCCCAGTTAAGTCGAACTTTGCAAACTTTTTTTCCTGTAGTTGTTCCAGTGAGTTAAGCATGTCACCTTTTGTAGATTCGTATTGAGCTTGAGTTTTGCTGTACACGCTATCCACGAAGTAGTTGATGTTTTTGTCTTCTAAGGTTTGCTCCAGAATCGCATGTCGTTCCACTGTGCTTCGAGAGATTCTAGACGTTTGATTAGGTATTCTTCCGTTTTTCTTGAGGGGCTATCCTTTTTATAGTTAGAGCACAGAGCTCTAACTATAAAAAGGATAGCCCCTTTGCTTTGATGTTTTCAAAGCAAGATTGTTGGAGTTGTAGCTTCTCCATAGTGAGTTCTCTTCGCTAGTTGTCGAAAAGAGGTAACTTTAGTTTGATATATGTGGCTCAGTAGTCCAGCACGTAGTTGACGGTAATAGACGTTAGTTCACGACACGAAGACCACAGTTTGCAGGCTTCTTCTTTCAAGTCTCCACGGTAACGTTCTCTTAGTTGTAGTGGTGTTGCGTAATTGTTAGCGTCTTAAAATTGTCGTTTGTTTCTATTTATTGCGTTCGCACTCTACGTTCGATATTATGCGCCTTCTCAATCCAACTGGGGCGACCCGCTTGTGGGAGACCAGCTGAACCGATTCGCTATCGTAAATAGAGACACTACACACAATAAATATCCGGCTCGACGAACCATTTAATGTAGGAGCCAATGGTTGTAGGCACCGTACACTATAACTTTGTTAATGTTGGTTTAGTTATGGAGTAGACAGAAAGAACCACAAGTTGAGTTTAAAGTTATATTAAAATGTATAAGAGTGGCAGCGATTCCTTCTCTTGACTAGTGGTTAGTTCCACAGTTATTTTCTGACTCGATCTGCATTACTTAAAACGTTATAATTATAACATGATATTTGTGACGCACGACATCTAAGTAGGTTGCTGCGTTCGCAAAGTAAATGTACGGTTGATGAGACCGTACACAACGTATTCTATACTTTGTCACTTGTCGAAAAGAGGTAATTCCCCGCAATAAATTTGGGGACTTCCCCATATTTAAATATACTTTTAGGTGAGGTACACATCGTCCGGCCCTGGTTCA
Source organism: Omphaloscelis lunosa (assembly GCA_916610215.1). Taxonomy (NCBI): domain Eukaryota; kingdom Metazoa; phylum Arthropoda; class Insecta; order Lepidoptera; family Noctuidae; genus Omphaloscelis; species Omphaloscelis lunosa. The sequence continues at coordinate 23,508,634 of OU744249.1, forward strand.
GGCCATGGTACGGAGCGAGAGGAAATGGGAGGCCGTCACCTCCTTCTGCGAAGCGGTAATGCTCGCGAAGGAGGAGGCGGAACGCGTGAGGGAGAGGCAAATTTCGCGCTCTCATGCCCTTAACCGCCGCAGGAGGAGACGCCCAGGGCGTCGGGAATCGCGAGGCGATTTCCGGCCACCGTAGGCGCGGGCTTGCGGACGGTGAGCAATGGGTGGCTCACCGTCCGATAAGGACCAGGCCCGGGTCGACGGCGCGTTGTGTTCCACGCGCGCCTCAAAGAGATGTCAGCAGATTCGAAGGGGTCCACTAGGGCCGATGCCTGCCGGGGTTGCGAAGAAAACCGAAAGGGAGATCGTGGCCCCCGGCAACAGGGCAGGCGAAGGAACACGGGTGGGTTTTAGTCAGTAAGAGTCTGACACGCCCTCCCGCTCCGCCCAGAGCGGGAGAAGTTATTTGATGATTTACCACCCTCAAAAAAAAAAAAAAAAAAGGTGAGGTACACATCTATATCTATGACATAATAGAATTATCTGTCGTTGCTTAATTTTTAATTCTTTTTACCTATTGTGGTATAGTGATTTTATTCTAGGTGCATCGTCTTCACATATTATTTAGCTAATTTAATAAAAAAATTAAATACTAAAATTATTTAACTAATGTACGTACTTATAAAAACTATTGTAAAACATTTTAAAAGTGTAACGATGGAGTTTCTTGCCCATTCTTCTCCATACGAAAACTACCTTTTGGAAGGGACAACTAGAATCAATTATATTATTATGTAAATTTTGACGTTCAAAAGTGCCATACATGGGCCTATTTGAAATATATGATTTGAATTTGACTTTGACTTATAACGAAAATCGGAATTCGTAATTCTGAACGTACAGAGTGTACTGGATGGTTCAGTATCTGTGTTACATAACTACTTAGATTGATTACAAAAGTGTGTTCACAGGTTAGATAGTTTATTAGTTAGTACTAACTAACGTTGTTGTGATTATTATGTTATTCTGATCGTTTTTTGTAAACGTTTCCTCAGGTAAATTCTAAAATTGTCTAGAAATTTATTATATTAGGCCTGATCGATTTGTCATGATAATAAATTTCGCTCGATGGAAAAAAAATACTTGTTTAAAACATTTAGAACTGTTTGTTTTATAACTTTAAAAAAACTTTTTTTTTTCAACTCTGGGAGTGTCTTAGCTTTTAAAAAGCCTGGACTTCCACACTTTCGCGGGATATTCAGTCTCAATACAGATGACCGTGGTCCGCCTGTTAGAAGACTATTAAATACTTTCTTAAGGCGACCAAGAAAGCGTTTCTTTAACGATTGCTTCATGTTACTAACATTGATGCCCAACGCTTGCAACATACCCAAATATTTATACGTTTCGGATGCGAAGAGGGCTCTAAGGTTTATGGAATCCGAGAATTGGGTTCCCACGGATTCTACCACAGAACATATAAAAGAGGTTAGAAGGGCCTTGTGGGCGGGGCACGCGCGCCGCGGTTATGAGCAAATGCTCAATATCAACCGAAATTTACTTTACCGGCCAGCAATCGCGCTCTTGTTTTGACAGCGTACGTAAGCTCCGCAAAAAATATTAAATTATGCCGTCTTGCGCTATTATAACGTGTCGGAAAAGAAGTCAGGTGTGTAGTGTAGCACGAGAAGGGATTTCTTTCCACCGGTAAGTCCAAAAACATTAAAATACTTGTGATATTTGTAATAAGTAGACGAATAGTAATACATTGCTTGCAATAGATGGGTACCATTTTGCACTACGTGAGCGATCGCGCAATGTATTACGTTCACTGCGAGAGTCCCGAGTACCGAACCAAAGGTTCAATTCCACGAAATCTAGGCATATCGATAGTGCTGTGCCAATTTGTAAACAATGTCGATAATTACTATGATACAATTGATTATTATCAATAGTACACTTTATAACTAAAATAATATTATTTATTACGACGAATATTATGAGGTTTTTGTATTTTTTTGTATTTGAGTTTTATGTAATTTTTCAATTGAAACTGACATATTATGATTTAATATGTTTTAGGTTTCCAACAGATCCAGGTATAAGAAAACTGTGGATTGAGACAACTGATAGAATTGATTGGATCCCTACTAAATGTAGCACAATTTGTTCGCAACATTTCGACGGGGATAATTACATAACAACAAAGTCAGGGAAAAGAAACTTAAAATCAGGCGCTCATCCGCAAAAATATATCGTTATGTGTTGTTCAGTAAGTAAACTGATTTTATGTTTTAGAAAATTTTATTTTAGTCTCGTCAATTAATCAGTTTTTGTCTAAAAATGGCGACATCAAAATCATCTTTTATATTAATTTTTATAAAACTTCTGGTTGAAAACGAAGGAAATTGAAAATTATGCCTTTTTCCTTACGGTTTTTTTTTTTATACTTCTTTGATTACTTTTTTTTTTGACGTGGTAAAATCATCAAATGAGTCCTCCCACCCAAGGCAGAGCGGGAGGGACTGTCAGACTCGTACTGACTAAAATCCACAGCGTCCTTCAATAGCCCTTTACGTACCGGGGTCACGGTAAATCATAAGTATTAGTGTTAGATTGCATTTCATTTTAAAAACTCCAATTTAAAAAAGAGCAGGCGTATGCTACTTAATAAATACGTATTATTTCAGGGACAATATTTTTTTCATTTTGAACGTGATAAGCACCGGAAATGTAAGGTTGAGAGGCAACCCACTTTCTCTATAAACAAATAAAAAACATGGAATATTTACCATGTTTATTATTTGTTTATTAGAGAAAGTCATCAGTCTATTGGGAGGACTCATTTGATGATTATACCACGATAAAAAAAAGTCATCAGTCCATATTAATAATTAAATTGGTTTTAAAATTCAGTTTTGTATTTTTTTTTTGTTTCACTTTTATTTATTTGTTTCTATATTCGCATGAATACATGTTTACAACATGCATTACAGAAGTCCACATAGACCACAATACTTGTAAAGAAAGAAGCAAGATTACATTAATTTTATCGATATCAATAATCGAAAGTTTAGTCGCCCTACCATACATGAGCTTTTACGCATGTATGAGTGTACGTCAAACGCAGAGATTACGTAAGTGTGAAAACCAATAGCAAACTCACGATCTAAGTGCGTGTTGTTTATTTGTGTACGTAATCCGCGTAGGCATTGGTCTCTTGCTTGTAGTGAAGTTAAAGAGTGGGAGACAAACGGCGACACGCGTTCTGATGCAAATCTGAAACTATTTCCTTTCTAACCTCCTTTATATGTTCTGTGGATTCTACAATCTCCTTAAGCCCTACATGCATGACCGCACATTTGTCTACACCAAATTCCATTCTGATGGCGCTACTGAAAGTTTCACTTATTTTCAGTAGCTCCATCAGTTGGAAAAATTGTTGGAGGCAAAAGCTTTTAGATCATCCATGTAGAGGAGGTGAGATATAACCTGACCACCTCTCCTCAACCGATAGCCCAGACGTGAATTCTCCAGCAGTGTGCTTAGAGGATTCAAAGCTAAGCAGAACCAGAGCGGACTCGAACTATTGCCTTAAAATATGCCTCACTCGATCCTTATTGGCTCGCTATTCCTCTGGATATTTTGTCATCCTGGATAGCGGAGGTCCGTACTTCATTGCCCCAAATACGACATCAGAAGGTGCACAGAGTTTCATCTACTTTATAAAACTCCAGCAGAAACCTCCTCCAGAAGGCCTATGACTCGGTGCCACATTCATGGCTCATGGCTCATAAGCCATGTATGTGGCACCGAATCATAGGCCTTCTTATAACATGTCATGTGTCTATCCAACATGTCGACAGATCCTTTCGGGAACGGCGAACCTGTTGGCTAATGGCCATATCAATGAGGAGTAGCTCCTTAGTACCGCGGGACCCGTTCTTGCATCCATTTTGGGCGGCAGACAAGATGGAGTTGGTGTCTATATGTTTGTTAATTTAAGCTCTCAAAAATGATGTAAGAACTTTATAGACCGTCGGTAAACACGTTATCGGCTTATAATTTTTTGAGTTTCGCGGTACTACCAGATTTATGGAGCAAGTGGGTAACTCCTTTCATTAGGAACTGGGGTTGCGAACCAGATTCTAAATCAGTCTGGTACTGAACCGCCAAGCGAGCGTGTCATCTTAAAAAAACATTTGATCCAGAAGTTGTGCAGCCCGTCTGGCCCTGGAGACTTCCAGGCAATGGACGGACTGCACGAGCTATATCTTGGGGGCAGATGGTAATAGCCTCCATTTCTGGTATTGGATCGCAGGCTCGCTCGATTTCCCGAGTCCAGTCATCTTCGGTGTGACTGACAGGCACTGGCCAGATGCTGCGCCAGAAAGAGCACATGGCATCATCATCTGGCAGATGCGTGTCAGCTACACCTTAGTTCGGTCGCTCCCAAGCCCTATAAACCCACCTTTCATCGCTCTGAAAGGTGCCAAATCTGAGTGTATCGCTCTACTCGCCGCTCATACCTACAAATACGGTTCGCCCATGCATACACTCTCTGCCTCAGGAAGTCGATGCGCTCTGTGACATGAGTCATATAGTCCTGAGGGCGGACCATCCGGAGGGCGAATCAGTCTCTAAGAACGCCCGCTTCAGAAAGCGCATCACTCTAGGGCGAGCATTGCCCTTCATGAAGCAGATTAGTTTGCCGATGAGCGCTATGGCCCCACCAATACTGCGCTAAATTCTGCACATCATATAGTCATCGATATAGTTTAATAACAGCGAATCCAGAATCGCGACAAGCGCCCTATTTTTATTATGCATGGGCAAACGAGATAAGCGTGGCCTAACTTCAGACGACAAACTCAAACTCAGAGCATTTATTTCAATGAAACCATTTACAGGCACTTGAATTGTCAAAGAGTCTGTCAGTTAGTCAGAAAGTTGAAGCTAATTGCCCATTCCAAAACGTAGATCTCTATAGAGAAGAACAGGCCAAAAACTCTAAGAACAGTCTTTTAAATATAGATATTATAAAATCCTGGGTACATCATTCTTGTTTCTTCTATATGTGAGAACATATAGAAAAAAATGTACAAAAAATAATCAAAAGCAATTGAAAATATAAGATTAAAAATAAGCTCTGGCAGATTAGAGATGACCAGTTTCAACTGACGGTGCCGTTCACGAACATGACGCATGGATCGGCACCATCTAGCTTAACCATTTTGTAGGGAACCAAATGATCCAACACACTCGCCACCATCAGCGAGACATTTAAGTGAGCATGACATACTCTCAACTGCCATGCTCTTTCAAATCAACATACATCTTATAACTTAATAAACGGCTGCATGGTCTCACATTTACAAAAATAAAAATGCTTCTAAATTATACAAAACTATAGTTTGCAATGTATTTAAGAAATTAATAGAATTTTACCACCAAAAAGAAAGAAAATCATTACTAATTGGAGCATTGAACAATTTACTTGGTAAAACAAAAATAAACATTAAGTTCGTAATGTCAAAAACAAAATTTAAAAAAGGGAACCCCGAGTGGCTGTGGAGTAGGAGCAACATTATCTACGATATAATCATCCAACTAATAATATGCTTTGTACATAGTGTGCGTTTAATGCATGTTTTAAATTTCTTCTCATTTAGTTGAAGAATATCGAGTGGTATTTTATTAGAACATTTTACACAGTACCCCATTAAAGAAGTGTGTACTTTAGACAATCTAAAACGTGGTTCATCTAATTTGTTCCTATTTCTAGTGTTATGCCTGTCACTTATCACTATCTTACTAAAAAGATGTAGATTTTTTCGAGCATACATAATGTTTTCATATATATACTGACAAGGTACCGTCATGATGTTAATTTTCTTAAACAGGTCCCTTAGAGACTCGCGCCCGCGGAGGTTGTAAATGGCTCTGACGGCTCTCTTTTGCAGAATAAAGATAAAATCAATATCTGCAGCCCGTCCCCACAGCAAAATACCGTAAGACATGATGCTATTAAAGTAACTAAAATAGACTAGTCTCGCGGTATCCACATCTGTTAGTTGGCTGAATTTCCAAACAGCGTAAGCGGCTGAACTTAGCCGCCCTGCAAGTGATGTTAAGTGAGGACCCCACTGTAGTTTGGAGTCAAGCGTTATCCCCAGAAAAACCGTCTTTTCGACGAATTCTAGTGTCTCCTCATTCAGTACAACGTGAAATTCACTATTTCTAACATTCGGTAACGCGAATCTTATGCATTTAGTTTTCCTCTCATTTAATACCAAATTATTTACAGTACACCAATTATGGACCTTAAGCATAGCGTTATTTACGTCGTCAAGCTCCTGTGCATGTCTGTTTACTTTAAAAATCAGTGATGTGTCATCAAAAAATAACAGCATTTGTGGTCGGTTTTTCAGTTAATTGGGTAAATCATTTATATATACTAAAAAGAGGAATGGACCCAATATCGAGCCCTGTGGAACATCCATTTTAACTTTAAAACCCTATGAATTTACACCGTTTATTTGAATTTGCTGCAGTCTATCATTCAAATATGATTTTACTAAGCTAAGCGCAAGTTTATCCAGTCCGTAATGCTCAAGTTTCAAGAGCAGTGTTTCATGATCTATGCAATCAAATGCCTTGGATAGGTCGCAAAAGATGCCTATTGCATTTCGTTCCTCTTCTCATGCATTAAAGTGTGTTTTATTAAAGTGACACCGGCGTCGGTTGTGCAACGTCCTTTGGTGAAACCATACTGTTGATCGTGTAGGATGTTATTACGATTAAAATTATTGAGCATTTCATTTAACATTACTTTTTCAAACACCTTGCTGGAAACCGGCAAAACCGATACGGGTCCATAATTATTAGCGTCTTTGCCGTACCCGGATTTGAAAAGTGGAAAAATTTACTGTATTTCATTAAATCCGGGAATATCCTTTGATCTACACATAAATTAAATATTAAAGCTAAATAGGATGCAATTGTTTCAATAATTGATTGACAAACTTTAGTAGACATGCCCCACAGATCTTCGGTAATTTTAATCTTTAGTTGCTTAAAAGCCTTTACAACGACCACAGGGTTTATATGTTTAAATTTAAATTCCACAGGATAGGCTCAAACATTCGTTTTAATAAATCAATAGCAAGTAAGGGGGAGGAATTTAAAGTTTCAGTAGTTTTAATTGGAATATTGGTAAAGAAAGTTGCAAATTCCTGAGCAACATCGATGTTATCGCTAATGAGACCGCGGGAAGTGTCCAGTGTGTAATCTGTATTATGTCTTTTGTTCTTGTTTGTTTCATTGTTAATAATTTTCCAAACTGTCTTTATTTTATTGTCTGCTGATTAATCTTGTTGCTAATTAAAGAAGCTTTAGCTGCTTTGCAAATATTTTTAAAAGTTTCCGTGTTAATATACGGCTTAAGGCTATACAATTCAAATAATTTTTCCTTACTTTTCCTGATGTCTTTAGTTGCCAGTCACTGAATAAAAACTTAGGGCAAATAGTTTTAGTTTTTTTCTTAAAAGACTTATTGAATTCTGTTTGCACTAGTGAAAAGAATTGTTCATACAAAATATTGCTATTGGACATATTTAGACCCTGATCACTTAACTTCCTGATTAAATTTAAATTACCCGATATTATCGGTCTGGTTTGTATTTACACTTTTATTATTGGTGCGTGGGACTCAAAAATAACGGTTTGACCGCTGTGATCAGAAGGGAGGTAATTTACTTTATTAAGATATTTCATTAAGATTAATGAACCTTGTTACAGTACAATATCTTTGTGCTGTATCTACAATCTACATCGCAATCTTATGTTCTTTATCGCACGTTCAATATCTATTAAATGTTTCTACTATCTGTGATCAGCACGTAGTCGTTAGTATATAAGATGCACCTTTGGATGATTATAACCAGACTATACTACATCTTTGGTCTCATTTATACCTAACCATATACTGCCAAGAAGTTTGGCAAATTGGTGACCCCGACGAACGAATACGCAGCAAGAAACATGGCGCAACCACCGTGCAAGGCGAACATAAATCAGCAAGGAACACTTGAAGTAGCTGCTGGCACCTCGGTTTTATCCCGCATTCCGGAATTTTGGAAAGACCAACCCAGATTATGGTTCACGCAACTAGAAGCCATATTAGCACCACAGAAGCAAGGAGACGAATACAAATACTGTACGGTAATAGCAAAGTTATCCAAGAAAGAAATCCCAACAGTTTTACTCGGGTTGCGGAGTAGCTTGCGAGAAGACACAGGTTATAGTTCAGCAGAGATGACATATGGAACGCCAATACGACTCCCTGGAGGGTTTTTTGAGTCATCAGCAGCACAGTTATCAACGTACGAAGAATTTGTAAAACAAATTCAATAGGGCATCACACAAATGACGTCAATTCCGAAAAGAAAAAACCATAACCAAGCTATATTTGTGCATCCCGAACTCAAAGAATGCTCACACGTATTTGTTCGGTGTGATAGAATGAAGAGAGCCCTGACGCCGCCGTATGAAGGACCCTACCCAGTAATTAGTAGAACAGATAAAACATTTTGCATTAGAATTAGGGATAAGGAGACAGTGATATCAATTGATAGATTGAAACCAGCTTTCATGATCAATGACGAATCAAACTACGTGCCAGATTCAAAGGATTGCGACAGACATTCACACACGTACGCTACACGATCGGGACGTAAGGTAAAGCCAGTGGTACGTCTATAAAAATCGCTGATAGAAGCAAGTTATTCGTATATATATTAGCATAGATCTTAACATATACCATTAATTCACAACTACTCGTAACAACAAGACATCTAAAATGGGAAATCAAAGTTCTAAGGACCAGATAACATACAATACGGACAGTTGCCTCAATCAAAACGAAGCGGACAAACTCCGTAACCTGATCCAGGAGGACTTACGGTGGACAAGAAATGTTGCGATGGGACAGATTATTTTAACAATCGGTGCGATCCTAATTTATGGCATAATGAAAACACTGGACAGAAGAATGAAGAGTTTAACGGAAGAAAATAATAAACACTCGTGCAACAGCTAAGTCAAAATTACAGACGTCAGCAAATCGCACCACAACAGGCGTCATCAAATTCCACCGCGTACAATAGCATTATTATTTATATACATCAGCAAATAACTAGTAAGGTCTAGATCAAATTTATATTGTAAACACTATTACCATAATATTTACTTTTTTTTTTCTTTTAAAGGGGGGTGTACTGTTACAGTACAATATCTTTGTGCTGTATCTACAATCTACATCGCAATCTTATGTTCTTTATCGCACGTTCAATATCTATTAAATGTTTCTACTATCTGTGATCAGCACGTAGTCGTTAGTATATAAGATGCACCTTTGGATGATTATAACCAGACTATACTACATCTTTGGTCTCATTTATACCTAACCATATACTGCCAAGAAGTTTGGCAAAAACCTCCACGTAGCATGGATTTTCGGTTGAAACAACTGTCCACACTATAATTCTCAAAATTAATTAACATTTCATAATCTTTCAACTAGTGTTCAGTTATACAAATAATATTAAACATTTTTTTTTTCTAAGTACTATTCAATTTCTAATTGTTTGGAAGAAAAACCTTGAATATTTTGATGAAACAATTTCAAGGAATTCTGCTAAGCCCTTTTTTACAATCAACTAATTGAGTGCTAGAAGATACCTTGTTGATGGTGAGATTAAAAACATTGTTACTGGTACCTTCTGGTGTCTTACTGACTAGTTTAAAATATTGCTAACCACCTTAATATGATTACTACTCATTACTATTTTTGTGGTGCTAATTACATAAGACTTCAACATACTACTTACGTCTAAGTTTATACTAAAAGCCAATTATTAAGCTATTTGACTTCTAAAACTATTAGGCAGATACGCAGTATCCCTAGTCGATTTTAATTTTTCAACAGAAGTGTTGGTGTCAAAAAATATAAGTTAGTCACTATAGTGATTAACTAATAAATGCATATAGTTATTTAGCATATGTATATTATGATTTTGCCTACTTGACAAGTGCTCAAAGTATGGAAAAGCACACAATATTAATTTCTGACAATTTATCTTCAAGATTTCAGTGACACTGGCAGTGATGTCATTTTTTTTTACATTAGTACTATTCTAATTACCTTAACTATGGCATATGCAAACAGTTTAAGCTGGAATGATAGAGACTCCCTCAATATTATTAACACATTCAATCAAATCAATACAAGTTTACCATGTCAAGATGTAATTCAGTAAATAATTTGAAATAAGCAATACAATACATAATGTCAAGTTTAATAAAATGGGATTATAAATTCGTCAAGTTCGAGGTCAATACAGTTAATAGTACAAGTCAGGAGTACAGGGATGTCATATTTATCAATTTAAATTCTTAACGGTCAAAAAATCGCCAACTGAGTAATAACATTTATTAATTAATAGATCTGACAATTTCCTTTTGAAAATTGGAAAATTTTATTTTTTTATTACATCGAGTTAAATATGATTGGACTCATACATAAAATGCCTTTCTTTAATAGGGCGGTATTGGAACCACTAACAATTAGCAAATTTTTATACTGTCTCCTGGTTGGTCGGTTTCTATTTACGGACACTTTATTAAAAAGATGCATGTTTGACTTAACAAAAACAGCCACCTCGAAAATATAAAGTGATGGGAATGTTAGTAATTTTAGGGACTTAAATACAGGTACGTAGCTATCGTTGCACATAGCCATTAAATAGCGTTTTTGAGCCTTGAACACCTGTTCCCTCAGACTACAATTTCCCCAAAATATTATGCCGATTCTCAAAACCGACGCGACTTACCCGTGGTATGTAATTAACCTTGTGGCCATATTTACTTTTTTAGACAAGTTATAGAGGACATACGTATCTGCACTAAGTTTTTTGCATACTTCTTCTGCTTGTGGCTTCCAAGTTAATTGGCTAGGTGTCCCCTTGTTTCGCAGACAAAAACGGAAACGTTACACTGTTGAACGAACTAAATACGAGTATGCCAAGGTCACCTTTACTGCGATTGTTCGCCCCTTATCGCGCTGATAACTTGTTTCGCAGACAGAAATTTCATCGAAATTAGTTTCGCAGAAAATGTTTCATATAATATTTGGTCTTTGTATTTTTATTTCGAATATTATTTTATAAGGGTACATATTTGAACGTCGAAAATTAAGTGTCGAATTAAAGTCGAATGAGAACTTTTCGTGGTTATTTTTCTTTGGACCACACATAAATAGGAGCCCGCGAAGCGGGGCTTCATCGACAACGCTGAAAACAAAATTATATACAATTATTATTATATAACAAAATTAAATACTGAAAAAAAAATACCCTATAAATTATAAAATACTACTGACTATTGAATATTTGTCAAAAGTATGAATTGAAACGTTTAGAAACTGTCACTTGATAAAAAGTTTTTCTTGGTAATAAGTTTTATATTGACTAAACAATATGAGGATAAAGAATATTTGATTTGTTGTTCTATGATATGAATATCGAAACATAAAACTTTTTTTTTTAAACAATGATTTAAATTATTTGTATTCTGCGTATTGATTATTCTATGAAATGAAAATATGAGAAAAAAAAATGTGATTCGATATTCTATGAAAATAAAAGCTATAAAACAACGTACAACCATTGGCTATCTATCATAATGCCAAGGAATTTTGCAAATAGTACTTGGTCAACTTTTTTTCATAATAGTGTAAATTATAAAAAATATACTTAGATTCATTTCATAATCCCAGTATCAACATAATTACATAATGGTGTCAAGGTAGATAATATAATCCCGTTCTCCCAAGAACTGATCATATGAAATACCTTGGTATCATTATAGACCAATTCCTGACCTTCAAACGGTATATAAACGTCTTTGTAACCCGGCTCCGTAAAATAATCTACATCTTCAAAAACCCTACACATGCAGCGGACCGGCGGGTTTTAAGATAGTTTACGATGCTTTATGCCAATTCCTAATAGAGTACTGCATTACATCCTGGGGAAGTTCTGCCAAGACCCATCTTATTGAAGTTGAGAGGGCACAGCGTGCCATTCTCAAACTTGGCGCCGGTCTCCCCTATCTATTCCCTACCGTAGACCTTTTTAAAGACTGGGATATACTCAATGTTACGCAAACCTTCATATTACGTAGACCGGTACTATGCTTAAAGAACACTCCATGTTGCAATATGACCCGAATCTGCATAGGGATAAGCGCCAAAAAGGCAGAATATGCCAAACACATCCTTCCAGTTCTGCGCACTCGCGTAATTTCTTCTTTCTTGGGCCATTTCTGTACAATAAGCTAAATAACATCCTTAATATATATCCTCAAACTAAACACAAATGTAAAAATTCAGTGACTACGTATTTGAAAACACTAGAATATCAGGGAACAGAGAATTTGTTGATCCCTCTCAGATAGACTACTATTCATCCCGACTGCTGCTTGTACATACATAAAATCATCCATACTCACACCACACTCACTCAAGCAACCTCTCACATATACTCTCACATTTCTTTTTACACTTCCTCTAGTTACTCACACACATACACACATACTGGTATTTCCACTAACTCTTTTTGTATTTTTACTTTTACTTTATTAATGTTCTTAATTCAACGTTAGTTAAGTATACATTGTCATTATGGTCCAAATCACAGGCATCTAGCCGCGGGAGGGCCCTGATGACCTGTAATACAGGTTTTTGTTTAAACCTGCTTCAGGCACCAGTCTCTGACAAAGTTAGCTCCTTGTTCGTGCACTATTGCAAAATACTGGCATTAAATATGTAAGAGACAGTGGGGTGATAAGAATGAAAACCAATTATCCTTAAAAATTTAACACTTTCTATTTATTCAAAAAAGTCACTTTACCAACAAGCACATAAACGTCTCGAAAATATTACACTGCACATTGGTCCATTCATCATAAGTTTTTAAACCATTCATTATTACTTTCAACAAACAGTCAGTCATGAACAGTCGCATATGTGTGAGCGGCTTGTATTGTAGTATAACACCGCTCAGTGTCAACGCGCATCGCGGCCCGCGTCGCGCCTGCGCGTGTATTGTGTAAGGTGTCTGTGTAGTAGTGGATGTCTGTGTCTAGTTGCGTGACATGCCCGAATTAACCACGCAATAAATGTATATGTACATTTATAGACGCGCGCCGGGATGCGGGATGAGAGCACAGGCCTGAGGAGGTTGCGGGCGACCTTACCCTGCGCGACGACCTTGCGGACTTGGGGCTCCATCGTCAGCCACTCAAGAAGGAGATCAAGGGCGCGCTGCATTTTGACCGCCGCGTACTTCGCATTAAGCGAGGTAGTGATGTATGCGGCGTCGTCAGCATACAGCGCGAGCGTCACATCTAGAGTGGTGGGGATATCGTCGGTGTAACGCGAGTAGCACGCCGGCAAGACGCAGCTGCCCTGACGCACGCCAGCCATCACCGGGCGGGCGCCGGACAGTGCCCCGTTGACCACCACCCGGAAGGTCCTGTGGGATAGAAAGAAGGAGACCACCCTTACAACGCGACGGGGCGCGTCTGAGGTGGCCAATTTGTATAGTAGGCCCTCATGCCACACACGGTCGAAGGCCTTCTCCATGTCGAGGAATACTGCAACCGAGTACTCCTTCTTGTTTAGGGCTGTTGTTAAAAGGTGCAGTACCCCCGACAATTGGAGCGTCGTGCTATGCTCTGCCCTAAAACCAAGTTGTGCCTGGCGTGGGGCAATATGCGGTTGGAGATGTCGCAGCAGGAGTGCGTCAAACACCTTGGAGAATATCGGCAGCAGAGTGATCGGCCGATAGCTCTCCGGCTTCGCGGTATTCTTCCCCACTTTTGGGTAGCATTATGACGCGCCCCTCCTTCCACGAGGTGGGAAAGACCCGTGTGCGCAGTATCGCGGTAAACAGGCGCGCCAGTGCCGCTACCGTACGGAACGGCAGATGGCGCAGCACTGAATTTGTGATACCGTCGGCCCCGAGGGCCTTCCTGGGCTTCGTCCTTAGGATGGCGCGTCTAACTGCGTCAGGCGAGAAAAAGATAGGGTTGTCTTCGGGAGCTATCGGCGGTGCGAAGTACTCCCCAAGGTGTTTCTCGACCGCTGCGACATGTTCCGTATCGTTGGTCGGATTAGGGCGGAACTGACGCTCTAGGTGCTCTGCGAAGACCTCCGCCCGGTCCTCTGCTACATACCTAAGCACCCCGTCGCTGTTGAGTAGAGGGCGCACCGGAGCTGGGGTATACGTCAGTTGGCGGCATAATTTGTATACTGACGGCCAACTGTCCGTCGTGGCGTCAATTCGTTCCTCCCAGCCCGCGGCGGTGTGGGCCGATAACTCGGCCTTTACCCTCTCCGCGAGACGGTTGAGCTGCGTCTTGAGTGTTGGGCAACGTAGTTATTGCCACTGCTTGCGAAGGCACCTTTTCACGGCGATCATCGCACTTATGTGCGCCGGCAAGGGCGGCAATAGCCCTCTCCCTTGCGGCTGTGACGCCGGTTCTATGCCGTGCAGGGCCTTTTATAGATTTACTATAAAAGGCAAGGGGGATGCTACCTTCGCAAGGGTTGTTGCTATTGGCTGTTCATATGTTCTTATTTTCACCCTTATGGACCTCAGCCAATGGCAGCGCCGACCCCCAGGCACGTAAGCCATATTTCCAGGAATAAATTTGTGATCCTTCAAAAACGATACCTTAAAAGGAAATCCTTCGCTCTGCCGCAGCGTATTCTATCGGAATCGCACGGGTGTGTGTGGCATATGCGTATGTGTGTGCGCCAGCTGGTTCTACTTCGCCTGTATGTAGGACGTCCTTTCGTTTTTCCGCAAAAAAGTACATAACTTGTTTAGAGAAAATAAACGTCTTAAAATAAAAATAATCTTAGACTCTCTGACCCATATATTTAGCAGTCAACCTAGTTATACTAAATTAGATTAT
The DNA here is from genome assembly GCA_916610215.1 of Omphaloscelis lunosa. NCBI lineage: Eukaryota > Metazoa > Arthropoda > Insecta > Lepidoptera > Noctuidae > Omphaloscelis > Omphaloscelis lunosa. Next base: position 23,523,664 of record OU744249.1, read on the forward strand.
AATTTAAATTAGACAAATGGTATTGTAGGCACAATGTTTTAAACATCGAGATATAAGTACTAACGTACAGTACTTATATCTCGATGGTTTTAAACCATTTCTTCAAGAGTTTCAACTTATCTTGATTAGTGGCTTGAGAGTCGTATTACAGAATTTGAATGATGTTAATTTCCTAATTGTAAATTAATAGCATAGTGTTAGGTGAGTACAAGATCACATTAGCAATAAATAACGGTACTCACCGGTTTGGATGCAGTAGAAACTTGGAAAATTGCTAATTATTTACGGTATGCCAGGCCTTCTTGATATCACAAAATTCACATCTTCTCTAACCCTTACCCATGATGGTTTATAAACTTAGGAATTATTGTCAATTATTCTGATATTCCGAAATCTTACAGAAAAAGGAAAAACAATCAGAAAATTCACAACACAAATATTAATACTCGCGCGAAGGCAGACATGTTTATGAGCACTTCGTAATTCAATTTTGGTCAACATGTCACTCTGACGTGTGTTTCTGAATGTTCTATAAAAAAGGTAACAAATTCCCTACGAAAATAATTTGTTCGGAGTTTAGATCATCTCACTGTGCGCAGGTCAACTGTCGGTGGGGATAGCGGTACAAGAAAGGGCGTCATAAGACGTTGCGAGTTTGCATGTGTGCGTACAAAACTAGAAAGATGATTTTTTTTCAAGTCACGCGGTGGTGTAAGCTGTGGAAATCGAATGTGTTGTGGTGCTAAGTAGAAATTTCCCCATAAAATAGACGGCCAAAGACGTTCCGTCAAAATAAATATAACAATCTAGAGGCCTTCATATGACGTTGCGCCAGTTCATAATTATATCAACACGACGTTGTAAGACGTTGCTCACGCGAACGTATTAACTATTTTCCTACCTACCTACCTATCTACCGAGATATCATCAAAATTCATGCAAGCCAAGCCTAAATTAAAAAAAAATGTTTGGGGTGGACTACCCTTATCACTTAGGAGTATGAAAAATGGATTACGATCGATTCTCAGACCTACCTACCGAATATACAATCATAATATAAAATTTCATAAAAATCGATCAAGCCATTTCGGAAGAGTATGGCAACTAACATTGTGACACGACCATTTTATATACAGTATAGATAGATAGATTATTATTTTATATATGTTTTCATTTATCTTACAAAATAATTCGACAGAGTCACGATTATTTATATAAAACACCAACATAAAAATAAAATAATTCTGATTATTCTAGTTCATAAAATATATATTAATTTACATATTATGTTGTAGGAGCCAATGGTTGTAGGCACCGTACACTATCACTTTGTTAATGTTGGTTTAGTTATGGAGTACACAGAAAGAACCACAAGTTGAGTTTAAAGTTATATTAAAATGTATAAGGTTAACAAGTTAAAGTGGGAGCGATTCTTTCTCTTGACTAGTGGTTAGTTCCACAGTTATTGTCTGACTCGATCTGCATTACTTAAAACGTTATAATTATAGCATGATATTTGTGACGCACGACATCTAAGTTGGTTGCTGCGTTCGCAAAGTAAATGTACGGTTGATGAGACCGTACATGTTGGCAACCCCACAAAGATGTAAAGAAAATGAATGAAGATTGTCAAGAGAAGGATCCCTGTTACAAAGAAACAGATAATAAATTAAATTATTCGAAATTGAACGCGATGTTGTCTGCATGACGTGGACGTACCCATGGTATAATAAAAAGAAGCTTTTCGTACCGCTTGCAGTTCTGCTTTGCTCGTCGTGTGAATATTTTCTTCTTGCTTTCTGTGTTGTATCGGTTGCAGTTCAATCTCTTCAAGTTGATTGTTCGTAGCTGAATGGCTCTTAGTTAGTTTTGAGCGACAAAATGGTCCGTATCTCTTTGCAAACCACCCCACAGAGACAGTGACGATTACTCCCACAATGGTATAAGAGACGGCGTATTGGTGTATGTCATGAGTAGATATGCTTGATGGGAGGTGGTTTTCTCGTGTTTTCATAATAACTAATCGCTTTTCGATTTCCTCCAATTCCGCATTTTTTGGAAACATCACGTGCGACATATTATGTGTTATGTTTACAATGTTATTTACCATCGAGTTGAGCGGCGGTATGTTAATGGAAAGATCCATCTTCGTGTTGCTTGTGTTATGCGAGTGAATTGTTAATTCCTTCGATTGCAACAGGCAACCCCGTGCCAAGGTCAGTATCCCGGAAGTCATAGAGTGTGTAGTGATATCATTTTCGCACACAATTCGTATTGTGCAAGTTCCGCAACAAATCGCCAGCCAAGTATTTGCTGTGTGTAATGCGATCCACTCCTGCTTACATAGCACCTTTTTTACGTCACAAGGTGAGGTCGTTCGATGTCCCAATAGTTTTGCTTCACAAGGAGTGTTGCTGTTATGTAAGTTGAATATCGGTAGATTCTTGTTGCATATCAAATTGTCTGGTTAAATGTGACTACACCGCTTCATGTCATCTTCAGATAAAGAGACATAAGTGCTCTTCCCGAAGTTTACTGCTATGTACTGCGAAGTTAGTTGGACGATGACTGTTCCTGTGCTTGTTTTCATGGGCAACGGAGTAGCTTGGTATAGAGTGAAGTCTTCATCCGAGATCAATGGGACGTGTATCTCGAACAAGAAATGGTTAGTAATAACACGGGCTCTCACGTATAGCAGTTTGTAGAGGTCTTTGATATCGTTTCTGATGTTTCGTATAGGCAACGACGAGGTTCTCGGGAGTTTGCCTGCGATGTCAGTTAGTTGCTCGATTATGTTGACAGGTGTAAGTAGATGGATGTCTATGTGCCCTTTGTAGACATCAGTTAGGCTTTCAAATAGCATCTCTTGAACCCTCTCTAAATTGGTGATCAGTAAATATGCTGTTAGTGAGGCCGAGTTGAAGTAGTTAGTAGCCATCACTATTTCCATTTCAGACTCCACTTTGGCTAAGTTGGTGTTGGTCTGCGCCATGAAGTCGTCTATTAAACTAAACTGTCGTATGATATTTTGTTCATTCTTCTTCAGCATGTTGTTTTGAAGTTCGACTATTGACGTTTGATTTTTTACCAAATCAAGTAGATAGTTTTCGTTATTTTGGACAGCTTGTATGTCGTTGTGGTATTTGTCGGCAAACCGTTGATCTAGGATACCGAAGAGGCTGTTAGCAACATATCCAACTCCATCAATCAGTCCTCGTTTCTTACGATTACTCAAGTGCTTATGAGGAGCTAGGAGTATAGTGTTGTAGTAGCTCAGTATTTCCATCTCGTGGTTAAGCTGTTCTAAAGTTGTCTTGCAGTATCTTGGGTCGGTTTTTTGGCACAGTTCGTTCAATCCCTGGAGGTAAGCTTCAATTCGACGTACTCCGTCCCAGTAAGTTGTTAAGTTATAATACATAAGTAGTGTCCATTCGTCATGAATCACTTGTACGTTTCTTATTGTGTCGTAATAAATCGGTCGCTCAAGTTTGAAGTTAGTAATTTGAACGCCAGACGTCACGATTTCGCCATGTGACCCAGTTATTAACGTAAATACACTTAATAACATTGTAAGAAGAGTAGAAAAACATTTCTTTCCGCCCGTCTTCGGCATGGTTGGAGTTTTCTTTTCTGAGTGATCTTGGACGCTGTTCTCGATAGGAAATGGTGACAGTTTGACGACTGGACGTTTGATGATACCAGATTGAGTTTTAACCGTGGTCACTCGAACATAGCCGTCGGAACCGGGGTGCAGTTCAAGTACGCGTCCCATGGCCCACTTTCCTGGTGGCAAGTTGTTGTCCTTGATCAAGACTATGTCGCCTTCCTGGATGTTCTTTTTTGGTTTGTTCCATTTACTCCTTATCTGGAGTTGTGTTAAGTATTCATTCGACCAACTCTTCCAAAATTGGTGCAGCATGTGCTCTGTTAGCTGCCACCGTTGAAGTAAATTAACGTTATTTACGTCACCGTATCTTGATATTGGTAGTGACATCGTTGGGCTTCCAGTGAGAAAATGACCAGGTGTTAGATAGTTTTGAAATTCATCGGGATCTTCAGTGAGTGGACGGAGGGGTCTTGAGTTCATACAGGCTTCTATTTTTGCCAGTAGAGTAGTAAACTCCTCGAATGTTAGTTTCTGATCTCCTTGTACACGGTGAAGATGATGTTTCATCGATTTTACGGTCGCTTCCCACAGACCACCAGCACTAGGCCACGCGGGAGCGTTAAAGTGCCATTCGACCTCCATTTTTCCGATCTCGTTGAAGAAGTCCGGCGAAAGCTCTTGTTTGAAATGTTCGAATTCATTACGCAACATCTTCGAAGCTCCAATGAAATTAGTGCCGCAGTCTGAGTACACATGTTTAGGTGTACCGCGTCTAGCGCATATCCGTTGAAAAGCGGCAATGAACGTTTCGGTGCTTAAATCAGACACCAGTTCAATGTGTACTGCTTTAGTAGCCATGCACACGAAAATAGCAATGTACCCCTTCGTAGTTTTTACTCCTCTTCCTTTATTTAGTTTGACTTGCACGTGTCCAGTGAAGTCTACACCAGTATGTGTAAAGGGTCGGGATGGGGTCGCTCTCTGTGGAGGTAGCTCCGCCATAAGTTGGTAGTTATATGTTGGTTTATAGCGGTGACATCGCACGCAACGTCGCAGTTGAGTTTTTACAGCTCTGTTGCTTCCGACAATCCAGTATCGCTGTCGGATTTGGGCCAGTGTCAGCCTCGCACCTCCATGAAGTGTTGTAAGGTGTGCTTGTTCAATTACAAGCTGAGTTAGCCGTCCCATTCGAGGAAGAAGTATAGGATTTTTCATCTCGAAGGGCAAGTAGGAATTTTTCAGTCTTCCACCGACTCTTATAATCCCTTTTTCATCTATATAAGGATTCAATTTATATATAATGCTCTTGTTGTTTATAGTTCCGTTTGCTTTCAGTTGTTTGTATTCATTTTCAAACTCCGTACTCTGTGCATAAATGTAATTACTCGGTCAGCTGCTAGCTTGAGTTCGCTCACACTTAGGTAGTTGGTTTCAACTTGGAGTTTTATCTTGGAGCGTGCCGTCGCGATAAAGCGCAGTACCTGAGCCGAGCCTGAGTTACTCGAATTACTTGTGTAAATGAACTATATTTATGTAGTAAGTTATTTATAAAATGTTCCTTGTTTCTCGGCACAGTTGTGGTTGCCACTGCAAAGTTGATACTTTCCTGGTTGGTTGTAAACAAACATGTGGAGTTTCTATTGAGGTCAGGTTCTTCTGCCGTTCTCAGAAATTCCGGACCTTGCCACCAGAGATCGAAGTTTACTAGTTTGCTCGGCAACATTCCTCTAGATGCACAGTCAGCAGGATTCTGTGACGATTTTACGTAGCGCCACTTGTCGGATGAAATAATTTGTTTTATTTTGTTAACTCTGTTGGACACGTATTTATCCCATCTTGATGCATCTCCTTGCAGCCACGCTAAGACTACTTGTGAGTCACTCCATGCTCGTATTGACAAATTATATCCAGCTAAAACTTCCGTAGTTTTTTCCATGAGTTTAGCCAACAGTAGTGCGCCACATAGTTCTAATCTCGGTAACGTAGTTTTTTGTGATAGAGGCGCTACCCTAGTTTTAGCGACGAGTAAAGTTACAGTTGGTATATCTTCTATCTTGTTCGTTCCTTACTCGGCTGTATATGACACACGCATATGCCTTTTTACTCGCATCGCAAAATCTCAGCAATTCTATTGATTGTTGGGCACCAATCCATCGGTTTAGTTTTATTTTCCTTACATTGGGAAGTTCAGTTTTCAATTTGGCCCAATCATTTACTATGTCACTCGGTAGTTCTTCATCCCAGGTAAGTTTGCTGTTCCATTCTCTTTGAAATAATAGTTTTGCCGACACTGTTATGGGAGCTAACCAACCCAAAGGATCGTACAGTTTCGTAATTTTGGAAAGAAAGTGCCTTTTCATTGTCCGAACTTTCGACTTTTCTTCCAGACTCCAGTTAAACATGAACGTGTCGGTGTTTGGATTCCAGCCGAGTCCGAGCGTTTTTGTCGAGTCTTCAGTTTTGAAATCAAATATGTTTTTAGTTGATATTTGATCGTCAGCTAAACTCTCTAGTAGCGTGGGGTGGTTGGCTGACCACTTTCGTAAGTTCATGCCGCCGCCCTTCAGTAAGTTTATAAGGGAACTTTGTAGGTCTTTTGCTTTTTCCAGAGAGTAGTGGCCGCTAATCACATCATCAACGTAGAACTCGTTAAGTAATGTATTGGCGGCCTCTGGATTTTTATGACCGTCATCCAGGGCTAATTGCCTCATAGTTCTCATAGCCAACCATGGCGCGCACTTGGTTCCGTATGTCACGGTGCAAAGTTGATATTCTTGTAACCTTTCAGCAGGAGAGTCGCGCCATATTATCTTCTGAAGTGATTGTTGATCTTCAGCTAACCCGATGCATCGGTACATCTTCTCTATATCGGCGGTGAAGGCGTATTTGTAGGACCTCCATTTTAGTATCAGGGCTTGAATGTCCTTCTGTAGATTAGGACCCTTTTCCATTAAACTATTCAAGCTGTACCCAGTTGTTGTCTTTTGCGAGGCGTTAAAAACCACTCTTAGTTTGGAAGTAGTGGATTGTTCTCGCAAAACACCATGGTGCGGCAGGTAGCATTCTGAAATAGAAGCTAATATTGGAGACGCCGGTTTCATATGCTTTAGTTGCGTATATTCTGTGATGAAGTCCCGGTACATTGTTGCAAGTTTGTTGTTTTTTCCCAGGCGTCTTTCTAATTGGAGAAATTGCGAGATAGCCATTGACTTTGATTTGCCTAATTCGTTTTGCAATTCAGAGCTCATAGGCATCTTAACGATGTATTTGTCATCTGCGTTTCGTTGTACTGTCTTGGTGTAGTATTCTTCACACTGATTATCCTTGGGCATGTCTTGGTTGCTGATAGTTATGTCTTCGTTCTCCCAGAATTTAGTTAATTCGGTTAGGTCGATCAGTGTCATGTGACAGTTAAAAGTTTTTAGTTTGCCACATAGGATCCAGCCTAAGTGCGTCTGTTGCGCTACCGGAGACTGTTGACTGCCTTTTTAGACTCCGTCAAGGATGATGTCGGAATATACGTCTGCCCCAAGTAATAGATCTATAGGACTTGATAAGTTGAAATCCGGATCTGCTAGTTTCAAGTTTTCCAGGTGCGGCCAGTTAGCCTTTTCGAACGATGAGTTGGGTAAGTTGTTTGTTAGTTTGCTTAAGATGAGTGCCTGAGTTTCGAATGCGTAGTCTGAGTGAATTGATTTACAGGTAAGTTGAAGCCGTCCTTTGCAGTTTCCAGGTGCAGCTCCCACTCCCGTTATGGTTGCATTCAGCCGTTTCCTTGGTAGTCGTAGGATCTGTGCGGCGTTCTCGGTGACCAAGTTTACTTGCGAACCTTGGTCTAGTAGTGCTCGAAGCGTAATATAATCCCCATTGGCAGACTTTATCTTAAGCTGCACAGTAGTTAATAAAACCTCCATCTCGTTAGTAGATATGTGGTTGGAGCTTTGTTTGTGTGTGGATGTGGTTGGTCGTTCACCTAAATTGTCGTTGTTTCTTTCCGTGTTCATTGAGTTTGCAGTATTTTTCTTGTCTGCATTCTTTGCACGTTTTTGCTGACGCACAATCTGTGTTGCCATGACTGTATAAGCAGTTTTTACACACGTTTAATTTTGCGACTGTGTTATTCCGTTGGAATGAGTCCATATTGATGAACTTTGGACATTTCATCAATACATGATTTCCGTCACAGTATGGGCAGTGACCATATGCTGTATGATAAGTTTTCTTGAAAGATTTTTTCCGCTCGTAGTCATGCAGTTTTGTGGAATGATGATTGTTAAACGACTTGTACGAGACTTGCTTGTGTTGGTTAGGTATTTCTTTTTTCGTATTCTTCATGGTTTCATACGCCATGAATTTGTTTTCCAGGAAATATAATAGCTCGTTCAGGTTTGGTACATCTCTAGGGTCTCGCAATTCCTTTATGTACTCGCTGTAGGTAGTTGTGTCAAGTTTCTGCGACATCAAGTGTACGATAATTGGGTCCCAAGTTGCGATGTCTAAACCAATGTTTGATAGTCCGTTCGTACATTCAGTTATGACGTCATGCATCTTCTTGAGGTTGAAGCTGTCGGGTTGTTGAATGACAGACAGGTTGAGCATGGTGTTCAGGAATGACGTAAATTGCAGCCTTCGATTATCGAAACGCTGAGTCAGTATTTCCCAACATGATGTGTAGTTTTCTGCGCCAATACTGAGATGCTGCACTAATCTTTCAGCTTCCCCTCTCAACTTTGTTTTCAGATGCTGCATCTTTTGCGCTTTGTTAATCATCGGGTTGTTATGAACGGTTTCCATGAAGAGATCTTTGAAGGAAATCCATTGAGTGTAGCTACCCGAAAATTCAGGAACCTCAATTTTTGGCGCCAATTTTTCGTAGTGCATTGTCGACCAAATCTTACTGTTCAAGGTTTTTCTTAGCTCGTCGTACTTGTCCTCCATATCGACGAACATGTTGTAGTAATCACGGTTGGAGCCTTTGAGTATGGCTTCCAGCTTCCAGTGTTGTTTGTCGATGGTATTCCACTTCGACTTTAAAATGGAGAGATGGTCTTCTAGCTCCCATTTCTCCGTGACAGCTTTTATGTCAAATTTCGACATGGCGCGTTCGAGGGCTTTAAAGTTGCACTCTTGCTTACTCAGCGATGTTTTGATGGTATCGGCAGTATCTCGATCCAGCATCCCAGTTAAGTCGAACTTTACAAACTTTTTTCCCTGTACTTGTTCCAGTAAGTTAAGCACGTCACCTTTTGTAGATTCGTACTGAGCTTGAGTTTTGCTGTACACGCTATCCACGAAGTAGTTGATGTTTTTGTCTTCTAAGGTTTGCTCCAGAATCGCATGTCGTTCCTCGAAGTCATTCCACTGTGCTTCGAGAGATTCTAGACGTTTGATTAGGTATTCTTCCGTTTTTCTTGAGGGGCTATCCTTTTTATAGTTAGAACACAGAGCTTTGATGTTTCAAAGCAAGATTGTTGGAGTTGTAGCTTCTCCATAGTGAGTTCTCTTCTCTAGTTGTCGAAAAGAGGTAAGTTTGGTTTGATATATGTAGCTCAGTAGACCAGCACGTAATTGACGGTGATAGACGTATAGCTTGACGTTAGTTCACGACACGAAAACTACAGTTTGCAGGCTTCTTCTTTCAAGTCTCCACGGTAACGTTCTCTTAGTTGTAGTAGAGTAGCGTAATTGTTAGCGTCTTGAAATTGTCGTTTGTTTCTATTTATTGCGTTCGCACTCTATGTTCGATATTATGCGCCTTCTCAATCCAACTGGGGCGACCCGCTTGTGGGAGACCAGCTGAACCGATGCGCTATCGTAAATAGAGACACTACACACAATAAGTATCCGGCTAGAAGGACCATTTAATGTAGGAGCCAATGGTTGTAGGCACCGTACACTATCACATTGTTAATGTTGGTTTAGTTATGAAGTACACATAAAGAACCACAAGTTGAGTTTAAAGTTATATTAAAATGTATAAGGTTAACAAGTTAAAGTGGCAGCGATTTTTTCTCTTGACTAGTGGTTAGTTCCACAGTTTTTGTCTGACTCGATCTGCATTACTTAAAACGTTATAATTATAGCATGATATTTGTGACGCACGACATCTAAGTAGGTTGCTGCGTTCGCAAAGTAAATGTACGGTTGATGAGACCGTACATATGTATTAATTGATCTCGTCATTACTAACATAGTTGTAAGAGAATGTAATACTAACAAAATATGGACAAAAGTAGTCTGAATTAAATGAATTTTATTTTATTTAAAAAAAAGTGGTGGCACTCCGGAAGTGCCGACAGAAGTGAAAACTTGAATAAGATTGCATTGGTGGAAGAAAAATACTTGTATAGAACATTGGTCCGTAACCTTATCTAAATAAAGAGCACAATCGCATTTACAAAAATGAGGTGTCGTCATGGTGTCGCGAAATCAATGGTTTAGTCCCATCTCAAAAATGCCCAACGCGCCTAAAGAAGTTTTCACTTCAAAAAAATATAACAACGTCGCATTTTCTTTGCATTAAATACTAATGATTGGTTTGAATGAAAACACATCGACAGTCTGGTGTTATGTGTTATCTTCGAAACTATGTATTTTTGGAACACTTGTTCTAGGACTTTTTGTATTATTTTTACTTAAAGTATAGCATATAACCCTAGAGTTATGGGATATCAAAAGGAACACGTTGTATATATATTTTATTTTTTTGAAAAACCATAATTGAATGTCTCGTTATGTCGCAGCGAGGGTCTGATCAAGTCGTGCTGGCAGCAGGAGCACAAGGCGCGGCCGGGCGCGGCGGAGGTGGCGGCGTTCCTGGCGGAGGCGCCGCGCCTGCTAGCGCCGTGCCTGGACGTGCCGCTGGACGCGCTGGCGCTGGAGCTCGATCCCTGGCGCGACGCGCGCGACCGCGCCGAGGTAGTGGCCTCCGATCCCACAAGCCTTTTTGTACGACCGAAATTAATCATAATTCTGAAGCAAATTATTACAACTGATATTGACATTTCCGACATTTCAATACATTTTATCCAAACATGTGGTAAATAATTTTACAGATATAACAGTTAAATCCTGTCAGATTTTTTCAGATTATTATAATAGCTCAGGACATCTTGCCGCCTTGTCAAAACTAGGCTACGTCACTATGTGCTAGCGACCGTTTCCGAGAGCCCATAATAATGGCTTGCACACTCAATAGAGTGTGCAAGTCATTACCTGTCATTTTAACCGTGTATATTATTATGACATTGGTCAGGCAGGGGACATAGTTCAAAGCTCAAACCAAATAAAAAATCAAGACATAACGTTGCGAAAAATACAATGATGCATGCCAAAACTACACCTCCGCTCTGTGCATACACGCTCACATGCACACATTTACAACCATTTACAATCAAACTACACCTCACTAATTGCACACATTTTACGAAACCGGCCGTAACGTCATTGTTGTCAGCGCTATGTCTTGGTTTTTTACCCGACTACGGCGAAGCCAAAAGGAAGGGTTATGATTTTAGCAGTCTATGTATGTATGTTTGTTTATATTTACGTGTGTTTCACCATAGCGCCTTAACTACTGAATCGATTTTGATGAATGACGTATCAATAGATTCATAGGTCCGGGTGACATAGGCTATATAAATTTTCCCTAAATTTAATATAGTGGACTTTACACGTAAATTTCTAATATGGAAAAAAAAAATTGAGATAATCATGACATGTTAGGTATCTAAAGAAAGGTGTTGATGAGCACATTACAAATATATATATATTTAGATTTCAGAAGCCAAACTTTAAAAAAAAAACAAAATCTTATACACGTTTAATTATTATTTTCATAGCAAAAGAAAAAAACATAACCTACAAATCTAAACTGTTTACATTAACACATTAATAACAAAATAAGACACCAATCAATTCGTTTACAAAATTACACATGTACTTACAGGCTCAATTATACTTTCAACATAAATTAAACAAACAAAACTCTTACAAATCACGTTGACAACTTTACCGCACACCAAGACGACCAACGAGCAAATGGCCGATTCGTTCGAGATGTCGCAACGCCCCCGCATGGTGGCGTGGCGAGCAGGGTCAGGGCTTCGCCCTTCGCCCGCGGATGCAGCACGTTGACCCATAAATATGGGCCCGACCTTATGTTCGCCTAGAGCGGCTTAACGAAATTAACCACATTTTGTTAAGCAAAATGCGTCGGTGTAATTGGTTGCTATGAATATTGCTGTAGGCGCGCCACGACGCTAGCTACTGTAGCGCCGTTTTCTTCACGACATCTCGGCGGTCTGTCCCCGCCAGGTGCGACCCCCAGTTGCCTGGGGGAGGCCCGACGAGAACGACCAGCGACAGAGATGCCGACTCGACGCTCCTACAGGTCGATATGTAGTTTCCCCCTCGCCCCGCTTACAGATCGAGCCGTTACGGATTGAGGGGTGAACAGTCGCGTATGTGTGCACGGCTTGTAATATAGTATAACACCGCTCAGTGTCAACGCGCATCACGGCCCGCGTCGCGCCTGCGCGTGTGATGTGTAAGGTGTCTGTGTAGTAGTGGATCTCTTTGTCTAGTTGCGTGTCATGCCTATATTAACCTAGTAAACGCCACGCAACAAATGTATGTGTACATTTGTAGAGTCTTATTATATCGAGTAAGCAGCGTGTAACCTGGGTGCTGCTTACTCGAGGCGTCAATCCGGTGCGATGGGGTCAAGGGTCCGCTACCAGGTCGCGGGGCAGGGGTTTCGCGTCAGGTGGGCGCGCATGCAATGGCGCTATCTGCCTGACATGGGGCCAGGCAGAGGCGTCCGCACGCGCGAACATCACCTTCGCGAGTCGCCTCACAAACTCGTCCAGGCTCTCTATCCCGAGGTCCCGGTGGAGAACATCGTTCCTCACGCAGCGAGGGGCGTCAACTATGGTCCGCAACGCAAAGTTCTGTTGCGTGCGGAGCATCTTTCGGCTCGACTCACTCGTGAGGGCGAACCAAACGGGGGCGGCGTACGTCAAGACTGGGCGTACGTACATCTTGTACACGCTCAGCTTGACACGCGCCGGGATGCGGGATGAGAGCACGGGCCTGAGGAGGTTGCGGGCGACCTACCTGCGCGACGACCTTGCGGACTGCTGCGGTCGATGGTCACACCCAGGTATTTGACCTGGGGCGACCAATCGACGTCGACTCCATGTAGCTTCAGGGGGGGTGGGAGGCGCGCAAATCCAGTTACTATCGCCTGCGTCTTACCCACGTTCACCGACAGCCGCCACTTCGACAGCCACTCGGGAAGGAGATCGAAGGCGCGCTGCATTTTGGCCGCCGCGTACTTCGCATTTAGCGAGGTAGTGATGTACGCGGCGTCGTCGGCATACAGCGCGAGCGTCGCATCTGGAGTGGTTGGGATATCGTCGGTGTAACGCGAGTAACACGCCGGCGAGACGCAGCTGCCCTGAGGCACGCCAGCCATCACCGAGCGGGCGCCGGACAGCGCCCCGTCGACCACCACCCGGAAGGTCCTGTAGGACAGAAAGGAGGAGACCACCCTTACAACGCGGCGGGGTGCGTCTGAGGTGGCCAGTTTGTATAGTAGGTTCTCGTGCCACACACGGTCGAAGGCCTTCTCCATGTCGAGGAATACTGCAACCGAGTACTCCTTCTTGTTTAGGGCTGTTGTTAAAAGGTGCAGTACCCCCGACAATTGGAGCGTCGTGCTATGCTCCGCCCTAAAACCAAATTGTTCCGGGCGTGGGGCAATATGCGGTTGGAGATGTCGCAGCAGGAATGCTTCGAACACCTTGGAGACTGTCGGCAGCAGGGTGCGGCCGATAGCTCTCCGGCTTCGCGGTATTCTTCCCCGCCTTGGGCAGCATTATGACGCGCCCTTCCTTCCACGGGGTGGGAAAGACCCCCGTGCGCAGTATCGCGGTAAATAGGCGCGCCAGTGCCGCTACCGTACGGAACGGCAAATGGCGCAGCACTGTATTCGTGATACCGTCGGCCCCGGGGGCCTTCCTGGGCTTCATCCTTAGGATGGCGCGTCTAACTGCCCGCGGCGGTGTGGGCCGTTAACTCGGCCTTTACCCTCTTCGCGAGACGGTTGAGTTGCGTCTTGAGTGTTGGGCAACGTAGTTGTTGCCACTGCTTGCGAAGGCGCCTTTTCACGGCGATCATCGCACCTATGTACGCCGGCAAGGGCGGCAATAGCCCTCTCCCTTGCGGCTGCACAGTAGTCGCCGCTTCCAGGGCGCTCTGTATGCAAGCAGTGACGTCATCCGCCGCTTGGTCTACGTCCGCGGAGGAAACAATAGGCCGAGTTAGCGTGGTGGTCTCCATCCTTTCTGTGAATTTGTCCCCGACGTGGCGCTATGGGCTTCAGTCGGGTCGGCATTCCCAATAGGACGACGAGTACAGGTTGATGGTCCGACTGCAACTCGTCGTCAATCACATGCTGCGTGATCTGGCAGTGTAGCCCTCTGTGGACCACGATGTCCAGCACGTCTGGCATGTACTGTGCTGCTCTGGGTAGTGGGTGGGCGTCTCAGGGCCGGACACCGTGTACCCGAAGGCTTCCGCGTCCGCGAAGAGCCGTCTCCCCCCGGTATTCGTGTTCATGTAGTTCCACGCCGGGTGCTTGCAGTTAAGGTCGCCGGCAAGGATGACCGCGTGCACATTTAGCGCGCTAATTAGCGCCCGCAACTCGACCACATCTAGAGTTGCGGGCGGCTTGTAGCACGCGTAAATTTTGATGTCCTCGCCGGCAACGTGTAGCTGCACACCCAGCGCGTAAAACGAGTTGAGCCCGTCGCTCAACTCGTTTTACGCGCTGGGTAGGAAGGGGAGCTCTTGATGGACGACTCTCTTGATGGAGACCACGGTACCGCATGTGGTGAGCCGACCTTTCGTCCTTCCGGTAGACGTGATAGCCCGGGAACCTAACCCTATCTTCCGGTCCCAGGCACGTCTCGCTAATTAGCGCCACGTCGATGTTTTGATCCCGAAGGAGGTGGCGGAGGGGGGCGACCTTATCCCTAAGGCCGCGGGCGTTCCAGTGTATGATCCTAAATGATCTAGCCATCACACAATGCGAGCAGTGTGGCCAGACCATTAAGGATCACCGTCTCTATGTCTCGGCCCTGCCTGATAGCTCTTATTAGATCCATTAAGAGCTTGATCGCGCAGGTTGTGAATTGCTTGTTTTGCTGCGACGATTTCTTCGCCGATATGTTTGCCGAATGTACGACGGCAGCGCCGCCACTCGTCGATGCAGGGAAGCTTCCCTGCTCTGTTATTGGCCGCTGTGTCTCGGTGACTCTAACCGCGGCAGTGGCGGCGCCATGCGGCTTTTGGGCGAACCTACGAGCTTCCTCGGTCCGCCGCTGCGCCATATTGGCGCCACTAGTAGGTTCGCCCACTAGTGTGTTCCTCTCCGCCTTCGGTGCAACCTGCGCGATGTTGAAGGCAGGGGCGGCCGCAGGGGGGTCTTCTTTGGTCTTCGGGGGGGAAGTATTCTTCTTCTTCCCCTTCCCCCCGCGTTTCTTCTTCCTCCACCGTGAGGAGGGGGCTTCATTTCTTTCCGTGGGCTCGTTGGCCGGCGCCATCAGCGTCTGGCCTTGTGCCTCTACGGTGGCAACTTGCGCTACTGTCGCTTGTGCCCGGCGTGTGGCTGTGATGGCGACGGTCCCCGCTCGCCTGTTTTTTGTTTCTCGCTTAAACACGGGGCACTTTATGTTGCTCGCGGGGTGCGGGCCTCCGCAATTTGCGCATGTGGCCGGCTCTTCCCGCGGGCGTGGGCAGTCTCTTGCCGCGTGTTCGCCGCCGCATCGCACACAAGCGAGCGGCCAGTGACACTGGTGCGAGCTGTGTCTGAAGCGCTGGCACCGGTGGCACTGAGCGGGCCCACGTTTGCCCTTCCACGCTTCGATCTTGACACCACGCATGTACATGAACACGGTGGTGCCACAGATAGCCCGGACTTCTGGGGTCTTTTTCAGTATTGCGTGAAAGACACAGCCGGGTCTTCCTTGTGCGCCTTCAATGTGGCGCACGTACTCCGGCTGGTATCCCATCGTCCGGAGTTCCTCCTCGATCTCCTTCGGGTCCGTGTCCGCCGGCAGGCCCCTTATGGCTATCTTGAGGTTTTTCTCCGCTGGCAGCGAATACGCGAACCATGACACGCCGCTGTCCTTTTCCAGGCCCGTCAGGTACCGCTGGACCAGCCTGTACTCGTCTTCGGTGTCTGGGGTAAACCTCACCCCGGTCCCGTATGGACGAGCATTTGGGGGCCGGCCTAGCTTCTCCCTGATGGCCCGGAAGTGCATGGCCCAGTTAAGCAATGTCTCCACTACCAGCGGGGGATAGCGTAACTTCTTCCCTGGCTTCTGTTTAGTTGACGTCGCGGCACCAGGGGGGGCAGCAGATGAGGGGGCAGTTTTGGTGGTGGGGGCAAGGGGTAAGATGGTAGTACTTACCCCTGTGGGTGACACAGGTGGTAGTGTCGGTGACTGTGGCGGTGTATTACGGACCGCGTCAGAAAAGGTGGGCGACGCCGGCGTACCCCGACCCCGCGGCGCGCGTTCGCGCTGTGGCCGCGGCAGGTCGAGGCAATACCGCTTCGCCTCCTCCAACGCGGTCTCATTGGAGCTCTTTCTGCGCCGCTGGGGTCTGTTGGCCTCGGGGTCAAAATCGAAGCCAAACCCCAGCGACGTTGTTGGTGACGGTGATGCCGACGACATCATCACCCCGGCAGCAGATCTGCCCGTGTCGGGCCTCGAGCCAGCTCGCGGGGTCGTATCCGGAGACATTTCATAGTTTTCGAGGGTGCTTAAGCCGATAGTGAGGTCTAAATGTAAATCCAACATGGCGGCTGCAAAAACTTGTTATTGTTTTAAATCATACGTGAGAAAGAACTTCGTTCCTGACGGGAGTCCCCCGACCGCACACGTTTTATTATTTGGTCTGAGGTTCGAAGTTACCAATCCACTATAGCCACCCAACCAAACCCACAGCCCAATATGTTGTGTTTCTATGTTCTGCAATAGTCCTGCACCAACCGGGGGTTGCCTTTGGGTGCACTTGCATGGTGCTAGCAACGATAATCGTCGCTTCGTGCCTCATTTCATTCAAAACGTCTAACAGGCCTCTGCAAGTTGGTTTCGGCCCCTAGTACGCCTTACAAAGGTCTGGGACTGGTCTGGGACCGATCTGGTCCCGAGAAATGTCAAATACGAAAATATTATTACAATAAATGCAGCTTAGTTCGTTTTGTGTTCCGCAGGCGCGCTGGGTGTCGTGGGCCGCACCCGCGTCCGCCGCCACCGACACCACGTACCTGAGCGACGGCCCGCAGCCGCTCGACAGCGACGTCTTCCTGCCTTGATCCACGCCGACCGACTGGCTGACGCGACCGACGCGGGCTACCCGCCACGGTGCAGCACAGGCCACCATGCGACCGACCGGTCGACTCAACCGACGCGGACCACCTGCCACGGGGCAGCACAGGCCACCATGCGACCGACCGGCCGATTCGACCGACGCGGGCTACATGCCACGGCCTGCCCGCCACGCCACGCTTATCGTAAATCATTCCAACACTTTTCTAGTCAAAATGCAGGTATGAAATAGGAATAATATTTTAATTAATTTAATTTTAAAAATGTACATAAAACCTACCTACGCTCTTAAGTTTTTATTAAAAGAAAAAAAAAGAGATTTGATTTTACTTTGCGTTTCCTCTTCAAGACATAGTTAATTGATTCAGGCGTGACCTTTCGGAAATCTAATATAAGGAACATATTGCAGCGTTTAGAAAAAGTTATCCTGAAAAATCCCATTTTGCTCAAGACTTAATAGATACAGGCCATTTGTTAAATAATAATAACACTTTCGAAATGTTACACACATGTGATGAAAGGTTTTAGAATGTCAGTACAAGAGAGTTTAGAAATTGTCAAAAATAATACAGGAAACGTTACACTGTTGAATGAATTAAATACGAGTATGCCAAGGTCACCTTTACTGCGATTGTTCGCCCCTTATCGCGCTGATAACGGCCCGAGCCCAGGTGGGTCGAGCAGTATATAAGTGGGTTTGGCGGGCGATAAGGCTCAGTAGCATCCAGGTTACACGCAGCCCACTCGAAATAATAAGACTCTACAGATGTACACATACATAATGTTGTGTGGCGTGTTCTAGGTTAATATAGGCACGTCACATAACTAAATACACTACTACACAAGCATTCCAACACAACACGCGCGGGCGCGATGCGGGTCGCGACGCGCGTCTACACTGAGCCACGGTAATATTATAATATACCGTGACTGAGCGGTGTTACACTACAACAATAACCGCTCATACATACGCGACTGCCGACCCCTCAATCCATAAACGGCTCGATCTGTAAGCAGGGCGAGGGGGAGACTACATATCGACCTGTAGGAGCGTCGAGTTGGCATCCCTGTCGCTGGTCGTTCTCGACGGGCTTCCCCCAGGTAACTGGGGGTCTCACCTGGCGGGGATAGACCGCCGGGATGTCGTGAAGAAAGCGGTGCTACATTAGTTAGCGCCGTGGCGCGCCTAAGAATCACTCATAGCAACCATTTACATAGACTCATTTTGTAAAGCAAAATGTTTTTTTCTTTACGCCGTCCGAGGCGATTCTAATTGAGGGGTGAAGGGCGAATCCTGAAGACCCCGCTCGCCCCGCACCCTTGCGGGGGCGTCGCGACTTCTCGAGTATAGGGCTCAGTCTGCCTACATACTTACCTGGAGCGTCGAGTCGGCATCTCCGTCGCTGGTCGTTCTCGTTGGGCCTTCCCCAGGCAACTGGGGGTCTCACCTGGTGGAGACAGACCGCCGCACCGCGATGTCGTGAAGAAAGCGGCGCTACATTAGTTAGCGTCGTGGCGCGCCTACAGAAATATTCATAGCAACCATTTACATAGACGTATTTTGCCTCACGAAATTTGGTCATTTCTTTTACACCGCCCGAGGTGAATCAAATGAGGGGCCCTTGTTTATGGGCCAACGTGTTGCCTCCGCGGCGAAGGGTGAAGCCCTGACCCCGCTCGCGACGCCCCCACAAGGGGGCGTCGCGACATTTCGAGTATAAGGCTCAGTTTGAGTTCAGCGGTCGGTGTGGCAACACGCCGTTTTTGAGTTCGCGACAAGTCAATCGTCATCCTGAGTATGATAAACACGTGTCGATTTATTTCAGGGTTTTTATAGCTCTTTAGAAATAGCTTAGCGGAAAAGTAACTAAATATATCCACGTCTATTGTATTTTTCCTCAAGACATGTTAAGCCCCATCTCCACGGACGAGATTCGCGAGTGTATTTTTCAGAAATGATCAAAATAATTCTCCTTCCTCCATTCCTCGTGGGATCCCAAGTTATTGCAACAGTTTTGTAGCGGAATATCATCCTCACAGATAAAATACAATAAAAGAAGATGTTCAAAATGGTAGCCATTGTCTTGGATGCAATGAGTCTCTTAGGTAATTATTAAATAATAATAATTAGCCTTTTATTCTGAATATCGAAGTAAGCATTTCATATTATGACAGTGTTGAGGTTTTCTCTTACATAGGCCTCCTCTAGCCAGGCCACTACTAAATGTTATCTATCAAATACATAATTATATTAAAAGTCACGGTTATCCCTGTACTCCTTTCAATTTTTTTGATGGTATAACCACCCTCTCGCAATACCACTATCAGCTGCCCCTGTAGTGGAGTTAATTGTGGCGTCATTAATATTGGTGCACCACGCACTAGCACAGTAAAACACTAAGCCGACGTTCTCACGGACGTAATAAAATCGCGGCGGTTTTTTTTCGTGTAGAGTTGAAAATCCAACGCATTGGGATGCACTCTCGTCCCAGCGCGTTGAAAAAACACACTGTTGGATTTTCAACTCTCGGCGCTAAGCAGATCGTTGAAAATCAAGGGCACGAAAAAAAAATTGCCACGATTTTATTACGTCCGTGCGAAAGTGGGCTTATAGTCTTATTCATAAAATTTCTCGCTAATCACTGATTAGTCATTGTTTAGCTAAGCAATCGTAAAGTAACTAAGTTGATAAACAACACGGAATATTCAAAAAAAACACTGTCCATGAGAAAAAGAGCCCCAGCCGATTTGGGAACTGACTGGCATAGATAAATCATAAAACAAAAACATTGAACACGAGCGAAACTAGCAAAAATCTTTGGAAAAAAAGTGCATCTGTGTACGCACACAGATGCACTTTTTTTGACCGATGCCATGATGCCATGACCGGTGTCCATACGGAAAAGAGTGAGCTACCACATTATCAAATAGCTTTCCATGATAAACAAGTGTACTCACTGCATCATTGTGTGTGTGTCAGAGCAGAGGTGTCAAAATGAAACAGAAACGCTGTGCAGAAACGCGACTATCTTTTGATGATTTAAATCTTTGCCGCTGTCATCATTTTCATGACAGCCGTCACTGCGGTCGTTAAGTAAGGCCACCGCTCTTCTAGGAAACCGTAACTTAAGTAGGAGACGACGTATTAGTCATAACGATTTTCCTAAAATCTGTAATTCGAAACCAGGTTGGTTAGAAGAAAACAAAAACGTATTCAGACAGAAAAACGTGCAGAGTAAAGAAACTGAGCAAACATTAGGCCCAGGTACGCACGGGCGATTTTTTCCAGCGGCGATATTTTTTATTTGTCCACTCGATTTTCAACGCTCGGCTCAACTCCGAGAGTTGAAAATCCAGTTCGCGATAATAAATTTTCTTTGACGTCCGAACAAACATGGGCTAACATTTAGCCGACGCGAAGTCCACGGACGTAATAAAATCGCGGCAATTTTTAGTCGTGCACTGGATTCACAACGCTCAACTTAACACAGAGGGTTGAAAATCCAGTGCATGCATCGATCACTCTTAGTGATCGATGAGTGCATGATAAAATCCCGCCGCAATTTTATTATGTCCGTGCGAATGTTGGCTTAACTACGAGGACTCAGACATGACTGAAACAGAATGGACATTGACAGACAGAATAGCTATCTATTTTTAAAACGTTTCATGCAATTCCTTTTTAACGAAAGTTTTATAGATCAGTAAAATGAAAAAATATATAATTACTAGCTTTTCCCGCGGCTTCACCCGCGTGGATGTCGGAAAATATCCCGCGGTAACGTACTACCGATACCGGGATTATTTTGTTACGCGTAATTTTGAATCTGTGATATCTTTTAAACCATTCATTTAAATGAAATTATGTCAAGGCATATTTTAATCTAAATTAAATGCTCAATTTAAGTAACATAGTATATTGGATAAGGATTAATATAATACCAGTCAAAATAGCTTTGGAAATAACAATGAAATTTGTATCAAATTCTGAAAGATAAAAATGGTTATTGTGGGTCATCCTTAGAAGATAGGTATATGCCATTGCGAACTTTTTAAGATGAACAATACTGTTGATGATACTCAGAGGGTAGATGAAGCAATAACTTAAAATAAGGCAGATAGGATTCCAGCTTTGAAAAAAAGCGATGACAAATAATTTTTATGTAATTAACGATTGTGTCCCAGAGACTGAAAGGACCAATGAAAACCACAAAAGTCTGACTAAATGTAAGGAGAATATAAATTTTGAAGATAATGTTGTTGTAGAATCTGAGACGAATAAACGAAATCGCTACCTACTATGTCGAGCAAGTGCTAATGTGTGATTATGAAAATAATTTCATCAAAGTTAGGTGTTTGAGAAAGAAAGCCCGCTTTGACAGCTTGATATATTTCGTTGAGCCTCCTACTACTGATTTAACTGAAGTCAGCTATTGAAAGTCTTTTGCCGAGTCCTCGCATTAGAAGAAGAGGCATGATTACTTTTGAAAATGCTCAATATGAACTTAATTTATGTGAATAATTACTATTCACATAAAAATTGAGATCATATTGAGCATTTATTTGTAAGTAAAAATCTTACTTTTTGCTAAGTCAAATAATTAAAATCTTTTAATAATACTTACCATGTTTTTATTTCTCATAAATATACAAAATTTCCATTACTTAATACTATTCAAATGTTAGTTCAACTATTGGGTACAACATATTCACAATTAGGGTTCAGTGTTCAACTATTCGGGTAAAACCCTAATATTTCTACAAAAACCAAGTTTAAATTTTTTTTTGTATGTCAAGACGGTTCTTTTTAAATCTGTCAAATTCTGAGGACCTATGGATTAATAAAAAAAATAAGTATGCATCAATGTCATGAAATAACGGAGTTGCAGCTATTTAAAATTGACAAAAACACTTAATCGTTCATTAATTTGACTTGACCGTTATTCGAAGCTTATTTAATGAGATAGGCTGTACGGTTCCCGCCTTTGCTATTCCTCTCTTTTTCCGATGTTTCTATCTCTTTCTAATACGTCACTTGCACTTGGCAGTGGTAGCCTTTTAAGTGAGCCTTGCCATTTTGATTTATTGGCGTCTTGTTTCCCGCCGGGTCGGTCCAACTGTCGTGCTGACCGACACTTTGCTGCACCTACCTGCCATAATTAAAAAAAAAAAAAAACTGTAAAAGTCTGTTGCTCTACGTGATAAAAGTTGAACAAAGCTAATATTTTTAGGTAAACCGAAGAGAAATCGCCATAAGAAGAGAAATGGGGGTAATCATGAGGTAATCGTTCCAATCGTAACATTGGAAAAATAACTAAAGAAATACGTGTTCTTCGGCAGAGATAAACTAGATCAACGATTTTTTTTTTTGAGTGTGGGAAATCATCAAATAACTTCTCCCGCTCTGGGCGGAGCGGGAGGGCGTGTCGGACTCTTACTGACTAAAACCCACCCGTGTTCCTTCGGTTGCCCTGTTGCCGGGGGCCACGATCTCCCTTTCGGTTTTCTTCGCAACCACTGTGTTAAATGTTACAACAAAATACCTTGTGACATATTGCAATTAAATGAAAGAAAATTTAAAACTCATATTAAAAGTACACTTTGTAAACAAGCATATTACAAATAAGAGGATTATATCCAAGATAAGAGTGCTTGGAAACATGCTGGTCCTGCTCCATAGGACAATAATTGTGCTGCTAGATTTGAACAGTGGAATCACTTTGCTAAGTTTAATCAGATCAGGAAATACACCAGATTCAATACAAGAGTTAAAAACGACTGCTAAAAAGGGTGAAATAACATCAATTATTGAGGACACGGTATGTACTGATAATCCCCGAAGGTCAGCAGTTTTTTTACATCAAGATTTTTAAAAGATTCTATAATGTCTTTAGCAGTAATGACTGTGAATTCAATAAGTTTGTTACATTCTGGTACACATTCTTTAAGTATTGAGTAAGCAGAAGTAGAGGACGACGATGACAGAGCTTTGGTTGTTAAAATAGGAATATTAGTGAAGAAATTTTCAAACTCAGTTGCCACCTCCACGTCTGCCTTAATATCTACATCATTAATTATTAGATGGAAGTCACGATTCCGTACTGTCCTTCTTCCTGTTTCTGAATTAATAATATTCCAAGTTGTTTTAATTTTATTTCCAGAAGATTTTATTTTATTTTTACTGTGTATGGCTTTTGCTGAGGAACAGACTCTTTTAAAAATTTTTGAATATTTCTTAACAAATTCTTTAAAAAATGCCGTTAACTGGCTACCACGATACACTTTTCATTATAATTATAATAAACACTGTGCTATTGTAACATTCACAAAGTACGAAGCATTTTACTTCACGGCGATCTGAAATATAATTCGTTAAACAAAGTAGTAATTCTTATGCACAGCGTAGACATCGCGTTCGTTTAGACATAAAATATTATAAATTTATATTTTTTTTTTTAATAGAATTATCGTCCCCGGTGGCAACACACGCAGGAATGTCACTTTTCTTTCGCGCGCGTTTTTTCATCGCACGAAAAAATTTGCTCTCTTAAAATTATTCATTTAAAATAAGTTTACGGAACTTTTTACTAGAATAACAAATGTTAATTATGTTAAGTGATAGAAAGTGCTATAAGTGCATCGTTAGTGAAAACCTGAGACGGACAAGGCGTCCATCAACGATATTAACAGGAAAGCTGATAAATTACCTACATCAGAACTAACTAGAAGCAGGTTTAGTCTTGAGTTCCTGACCCACATTAGATGTACTTAGATCCGGAGGCCTCCCACAATCCTAATGTGCGAGAATGCCTGGCTTTAACTGACCACCTTGTACGTGATACTGACAGCGTTTTACAAGCACTATGGTGGACATTAACACAACACAACTTGTTAAAGCATTACCTATCTCTCCAGTGGACACGAGATGTCTTTAGTAACGTTATCTCCACGTTACTAGCTGGATGAGAAGCTACCAGAGAGGCACGTGATGCCCTTAGCGATGTAACTGTACATAGCTAGCTGGTACGCGCTTGTCAGCATTACCCCTCCAGTAAGCACGAGATGCTCTCAGTAACGCTAATTCTACGTTACCAGCTGAATATGAAACTACCAATGTAGCACTTGATGCACTTAGCGATGTTATTCTACATAGCTAACGCTGGTATGTACTCGTCACCAGGGGTAAGTCACATTTCTATGATCTTGGCTAAGGAATTGTCAAAAGTGGTTCTATATACTTTTAATTTACAAGCATGAAGGTTGCGAGACAGCCTTACTTAACCTTGCACACTGTCTGTGTGTTATAAACTTGCAAAAGCATTATACTTCCTATAGTGAGTGTGGAATTCTGCCTCGCTAACTAGATTGTTATCAACTAGTACAAGGTACTCTCAACAACATTGATTCTATGTTGCTAACTGGCACATATCTGACATGGTGCGCACATGCTTAGCACGAGATGCTTATAGCATGTTATCTCAATACTACGTGATCTAGCTTTCATATCAAGGATTGCCATTTTTAACAAACAAAATATAGCTAATTAAAAGATATCACTGTGGACGAGATACTCAGTGACTTATCTAGCTCTAGGTGGCTTAATTATCCTGCCAAAAACTGATAAATGATATCTATTTTGTAAACTAAAACAATAATGCGAAATTGTGCAATTTTTACAGGCATACATTTAAATACACAAGATACTTTGTAAACATGATTCTGTGATACAATGGCTGATGATAAATGCTACCTCTGGAAACTCTTGATTTCAGATACAAGTGCAATGGGCTAAACCATAATTGGAATAATACAAAGTATTATTCCATGCTCCCATACTTATTCACCCCATTTAGATTCCTCTAAACTGAGGAAACAAGGGATTGAGATATTCCAGAAACAAGCCGTATTGGTTATTACCCCTATCATAGGGAAAGCAGTGACTGACCCTATGCTTATGAAGAACATAAGACAAACACAAATTGTTGATTAACTTGGCTGATGCAGCAAAACCAGCTGGCAATGCCCACTGCCACCAAACTAAAACCAGAACAAAAGTTATATAATCTCTAATTGACATTAACTTTAATTCATCCTATTTGATAAACAAACCGAAACAATCACAAACTTGAGTACACAATGTTTTAGCTACAAACAAAAACAATAAAAACTATTCAATAAATATTAAAACCACAAAGCACAACATTAGTTGATTTACTTACTTTTGTAAATAACAAAATAAAACATCCTTCTACCGGGTTAATAACAGGAATCACACCATTGAAAACCACCACCACAATATCTTATGATGTTTTGGTTTAATCTAATCGGTTGGAATGGACTATGTCTGAAAAATAAATGAACTATTTTTGTCACTGAAAATAAAAATCAATATATATGGTGGACCTCAACAACAACCCGGCTTATATTCCAAAATAACAATTCAAGAAGACCAATACTGGAATAAATGCTGGCAAAGCAGTTATATTCCTCTGATTCTGCTATTGGCTATGGACATAGATAAGAAAATATTTGGTACCTACCAAATTCAATATCTTAACCTCCCAAAGCCATTCTCTGGAAGCTGACCCCAACATAGTTGGGAGAAGGCCGGGTAGATGATGATCCTCTCAATACCATCAAAGAACTTATCAAATATTGAGATGCATTTACAAACAATACAATAGATAGATCTACAAAGAATTTATCTGAAAAATACATTTGAGTCAGCCCCAAACAAAATAGAAAATTCAGTTTCATCATGAACAAAAAAAAAAAAAATCGTCAAGCTGTCTAACCCATCCCGAGCAATAAGAATCCCACCATATCATACTGAAGGAAAATAAAAATAAAAATCCCAGTAATAACTACAAGTATGTTACAAACTGACAACTTGTACACTAATCAATTATAGCTTAGCATATCAAAATAGATAGGTATAATATACCATATTACCTTTATGAAATCATATTATGATTTCATCCTATAGGTACAAGGGTATCACTTAGGACTATCTGGAAGATAACATTACCTACCAAATAACCAATAAAGGGTTAATTACATACACATTTACTAATACTTTTCATACTTGAATAGTCTCTTATCTCTGTTTTACCTACTAAATTACCAGTAGTGCCACTTACAGAAAGAACAAGGTTTTCTTACAATCTAACTTGACTGTTTATTTGGTAAAATATCAAGACTGCGATAAGACATACCAATAAATACCACTATAAGTGTGTTTAAATGTTTGGGCTTGAAAACTAATAATGCTATTTTTTAGGCTTGATTATTAAGTTTTATTTTTTCACTTACTTAAAAAAAAGTGCTAGTAAACTTAGTCGCATTATTTAACATTACGCCCGGACTTCCCGAACGGCTGGGCAGAAATGGGTGATCTTATTCAAAGCTTATAAAATCAAAATACCTAATTAAACATTTGATTGCCAACTACTAGTCTACATATTTAACAGTAGATTTAAATGATAATTGCAGCACTAAAGTGAAATTATCAAGGAAACAAAAAAAAAAGGAGGGGGGGAGAACATTGTGAGGACAACGTAGGTATTGATGGATTGTGAGTAGAACATGAACAAGATAAGGTATAATACAATAAATGTAGGTACTATGAATGAATTATCTACAAATTGCTTTACTCTAAAACTCTCCATCTGCTCACCAAGTACACATCATAACAAGTTCAATTATACAACTCCCTCACTTAAAAATGCAACTCATTACACAATCCCAATTTTGGACATATTATGAGGTCAAGGAAAGTTTATATCTTTATACTTCTAAAATGAATCTAGTCTCGATTAGCTCTAAACTCGTCAAGTAATTACTGCTAGCAGAATATGTGAAACTTATATGGAAATCAGTATTGTTGAGGAAAAACCCTAAGCATCTGAAATAGACCCTTTCACCTCAAATTTGTTCAAACCTCTCTCCTATCCAGGGCATAATATACTGCCCTTATTAATTGGTGCTTACAAGTTAGAAGCCTATTCCGTATTTGAAATTCAGTTTCCAAAATACCTTTAATAACTAAAGTTATGGAAAACTAGTCCATCCAAAAATGAAATGAAACCATATCATAAAGTATATACTTACCTAAACGGAAATAACATAAACTGATCACAAGAATTTGACCAAAAAATCCTACTAGATTTTTCAAAAAAAACAAAAAAACACTAAGTTTGTCTGTCAGTACAATTTAGGTACAATACAATTCCACAAATGCTTACCAAAAATACCTCCCTGCTTACAACATTCAGGGGCTAAAAGATCCTGTTACACCCTATGAAAGTTTAACTACTAAGGACTTCACAGCCATGGTGCCTCTTATTCAGATCACTAGATAACTGACATTCTTTAAAATACCCTAATGATAATCTTTACAATTCATCTTCTAGACTCACTGAGCTCGACACTTACCTTGACAGCAAGATGTAATGTGCAACTCAATACTCACTGAGCACAACATTGAGCACAACAGTATCCCAAATAATTTAACTATTTACAGACAGATCTGAGAATGCTATTCTCAATCATGGAAACTTTTAAAGTAACATCATAACATTACGCCTTGTTTCCCCGAATGGTAGGGCAAGGTGTCCCTGTAGCAGGTTCACCCAGTTTTACACTTTTAAAGTATTCATATCATAATATCCTCCTGGTATATTAATTCAGAACAACTTTATAAAATTTGTATAAACACAAGCTGGGTTAAATGTGGTAGGAAGTGAGAGTGATACTAATAATTCACCTCCCACAGCACAAAACATACAGTAGCTCAACTTAGTGCTGGCATCAATTGAAATAGACACAGTGCCAACCAACATTGTGTTGATGATTATACCTCATTACTGATGAAAAATAGTTAAACACTATTAATTAAGCAACGTTATTAAGAATTTATTTAAAATAGATACGCCAAAAGCATATATATTCTACATTAAATATTAAATGTTAACAATTATGGACTTATATAAATACCAATTACAGATGTACATGACATTCACATACAACAAAGCAACCTTCTTAAATTACATAAAATTAAAATATTGTATTCAGAAAGAATGATAAAAGTTCCTAATAAATCAGAATATGCCGTAACTTATTAACTAACTAAATTATTGCAGACAACTCTGAACATCTACTTTGTTTAACGAATTATATTTCAGATCGCCGTGAAGTAAAATTGGGAATCAAACGAGCTTACCTGTTAAGCGAAGTCTTGATTCTAATTTTACGAACGGCGATCTGAAATATAATTACCCACCCGCCACTAGCTAATAGCCCCAAAGCTGCAATAATTAGGCTACTTAATTCACTTTTTTTTCCAGGAAAACTTAGTGAATGTAAGTATGCGGAACTACTCTGTACAGAAAACAGAGCTTGTTCTCCATCATAAGGATCTCTAAAATTAGTGACATTCCTGCGTGTGTTGCTACCGGGGACGATAATTCTATTAAAAAAAAAAATATAAATTTATAATATTTTATGTCTAAACGAACGCGATGTCTACGCTGTGCATAAGAATTACTACTTTGTTTAACGAATTATATTTCAGATCGCCGTTCGTAAAATTAGAATCAAGACTTCGCTTAACAGGTAAGCTCGTTTGATTCCCAATTATACAGCCTTAATGGTTTTATAACAATTTTTTGCCAGTGTCGGCGTCTGCGTCTCTTTACTTGTCTCAACGATGCCTAGAGTACCACAGACACTAAAGGCATAGACAAGTAACTGATGTTACGTCGAGTGCAGACACGCGGACTGCTTCTATTTAATTTTTAAAGTATTTCACACATCTATTTTATATTTTATTTAATATTTATTTCTGTATCTATCTATCCGTGACATCACTGCGGGCCCTATCAGAATACCAGCGCTGCGACATTTTTTATTTTTTAATGTCGCAGCATATGCTGAGATAGGAGCCTTTTGGCCTCATACAGGACTTTCTGTTATTTTTTTTAAATATGTTTTTTAATTTTTTATTAATGTTTTAATAAGTGTGTTTTAGTTTAATTTGTGATGTCCTGTGCGAGTCCCAATAAATACTTTTTCTTTCTTTCTTTCTTTCTTTATACTCAAGAAAAGATCTGTAGACAAACCGTTCACATTACGGAACCTAGTTGAACATTTAATAGACCTTTAAACTAATCGACCTCCTCCCAAAACACAAGATTTGTACTTCGAAGCATGGAAAGTACGGGGTGGGCTGATTTAGTTATAAGTTGGTCAACCAAAGAAAAACAAATTCTAGAAACTTCATGGCGTAAATCATCTCATGGCACTTACTCGGCAGCATGGAGGAGCTGGTGCCTGTCGCCTAAGGATAAAAAAGTTTCAATAAATAACCCGAATTCCGCAGAAGTAGCACAATATCTTTGTTACCTATATTATAAAAAAAAACATGTCATACATAACGAACTGATTTCTGACGGGCAGTCCCACATTGATTCTTTAACCTCACGTGTCAGAAAGCTAATTTATGTGTTCAAGTTGCTCCGTAATGCCGCCAGCCTTGAAACTCTCAGGATGACCTACCAAGCACTTTGTCAGTCCATCATATTATACTGCATCTCGGCCTGGGGTGGAGCAGCCAAAACCATACTTTTACCCCTGACTTGTCTCACTGTCAGAACACCTATTTTAATATAGAGCTTAGAAGTTGTAGAGCACATAGAGCAGTGCTCAAGGTTATGACCAAAAAGATCCGTCGATATCCAACTTCTAAGCTCTATATTGAAATAGGTGTTCTGACAGTGAGACAGCTATTTATACAACATATTTTAACCAAGAAGCACGCCAGCTTAACATTTGACCCCTTATTATATCACAATAAACGTCGATCGGATATAGTCTGCCCCTCAGTTAGACATAGGACTGTAATGGCCAAACGGCACTACATGGTTATAAGTGGACTACTATACAATAGAATTAACAAACTACTGATTTTATACCCACTTAAACTAACTGAAGTTAAAAACAAAATAATATCTTGGCTTTTACAGTTAAATTACATAGAAACTGAGAATCTATTAAATCAGTAATAGTTACGTATTTTTATAATTTATCTCAAGCAAATCAAAAAAATTCCAGTTAATAAGATTGGATTAAACTAGTTTGCTCGATTATAAATAATTATACATCTTACAAATACCACCAACCTTAATCAAACTCCCACAAAGCACTCACGTCCTTACAACCACAATAAACACATCACTACAACCACACACACAACATATTATACTCACACTTTAAACACAACACTATAAATGTGGCACACCCATACTTCATAGTCTTTTAATTTGTACCTTCTTATGTAAATACTGATTCCCTATCAACAGGCATGCCTAATTAGGGAACTCAGTGAGTCAAGTTCTTTTTTGCTACGGTAATGGTTCATATGAGCTTGTTTTTGGTGAGAGGACGGAGCATTGCCTAGTTCCTGTAATACAGGTTAATTCCTAGCACAGAACTGGGTCTTGCCCTGCTTTCCACTCTAACATGCCTATGTCTCTGTTGTATATGTATTACTGTAGTATATAAGTTATTTTGTACTCAAATGTTTTTTTGCTCAATAAATATTATTATTATTTCCTTTATTTAATTTTTTAATATATTAATTACATTTTTAAATATTCATATAAAAACAACAAAAAAAAAAAAAACATTTAAAAATATAAAAAATAGTATCCCACCGGTGTCGGGAACAGGGTCCAAGCTACCGGTGGTCAGGGCTCCTGAGAGAGGAACCTCCTGACAATACGCGCCGTGTCCAGGAGTACCGCTTTCTGGATCAAGCCCTTGATCCAGCTGCCTAACGAGAGCCTCTTCAGGTGTTGGTCGAGGCTCTTGGCTATTATGCCATTAGCCGTCACGACTATCGGCACAATGATTGCTGTATCCACATCCCACATGTCGAGAACCTCGCGAGCCAGGTCAAAATACTTAATCTGTTTATCTTTTTCAGCTTTCACGAGGTTCTCGTCATGCGGGACCGCTATATCAATAATCATTGTGCGACGCTCTAATCGATCTATCACCACTATGTCTGGCTTATTGGCAACAGTAGTCCTGTCAGTGATGATAGATCGATCCCAATACAACGTGATATTGCCATTTTCGAGGACTGGGTCGGGCACATATCTGTAGTACGGTACTTCCGATTCCACAAGACTGTATTTCAGAGCAAGTTGCTGGTGGATAATCCTGGCTACAAGGTTGTGCCTATGCAAGTAGTCTCCATTAGCCAGACGAGAACAGCCAGAGATAATGTGTCGGATTGATTCCCCGGGACGGTGGCATGCCCGACAGATGTCAACCGTGCCGTCCTTCACAATATATTTCCGGTAGTTGTTCGTCATTATAACTTCGTCCATAATCGCAAAGACAAAACCTTCGGTTTCCCCAAATAGGTCACCGAATCGCAACCAGGATACGGACGCTAACAGGTCTACGTCCGGCCCATGTAAGGCCCGGTAAAAGCGCCCGTGAAGCTCTTTGCTCTGCCATACCTCCCTGCGGTCATTAGTATCTAATACTATAGGTTTGCGCCAGTTCTCGTTAGCTAAGGATAGCGGGGTGAGGCCTTTGTCCACTGTGACCACATCTCGGTGCATCCCCACGTCGGCTTCTAGGAAGTATTCCCTGAGACTGCATACCTCACGGTTGTGCAGGGTCTTAGCATTTAAGAAGCCTCGACCTCCGCACTTCCGCGGGATATACAGTCTCATCACCGATGAACGTGGGTGATGCATGCGATTTGCGGTCAGCAGTGTGCGGACCCTCCTATCCAGGGCGTCAAGTTCCGTCTGAGTCCATTTGAGTATGCCGAAAGAGTACATCAAAACCGGCATGACCCAACCGTTGAAGGCGCGCACCTTGTTTCCACCTGATAAAAGACTATTTAATACTTTATTCAGGCGGTTAAAGAAGCGCTCCTTCAGCGATTGCTTCATGTCAGCAGCGTTGACACCTAACGCTTCCGACATACCCAAATACTTGTAGGTTTCAATTGAGGAGAGAGATCTTAGTTGTATGGAATCCGAGAGGTGGGTTCCCACGGATTCCACGATCTCCCCTCGTTTAACATGCATGACCGCAAATTTGTCCACACCAAATTCCATCCTGATGGCGCTACTGAAAGTTTCGGTTACCTTTAGTAGCTCCAACAGTTGCAAATTGTTGGGGGCAAAAAGTTTCAGGTCATCCATGTAAAGGAGGTGAGATATAACCTGACCACCTCTCCTCAATCGATAACCTAGCCCTGAATCCTCCAGCAGCGTGCTTAAAGGATTCAAGGCTAGGCAGAACCAAAGTGGACTCAAACTATCACCCTGGAATATACCTCGCTCGATCCTTATTGGCTCGCTATTCCTCAGGATTTGTCGACATCCTGGATAGCGAAGCACCGTCGTCCATTGCCTCATACATGACATCAGGAAGGTGCGTAGAGTTGCATCTACTTTATACAGCTCCAGCACCCTCATGAGCCATGTATGTGGCACCGAGTCATAGGCCTTCTTATAATCTATCCAACATGTCGACAGATCTCTTCGGGAACGACGAACCTGCTGGTTAATGGCCATATCGATGAGGAGTAGCTCCTTAGTACCGCGGGACCCGTTCTTACATCCATTTTGAGAGACAGACATGATGGAGTTGGTGTCAATATGTTTGTTAATTTTAGTTCTCAAAATGGAAGTAAGAACTTTATAGACCGTCGGTAGACAAGTGATCGGTCTATAATTTTTGGGCTCCGCAGTACTACCTGATTTATGGAGCAGGTGGGTTATTCCTGTTAGGAACTGGGGCAGCGATCCTGAATCTAAAGCTGACTGGAACTGGGATGCCAAACGGGCGTGCGACCTTTGGAACCATTTTACCCAAAAGTTGTGCAGCCCGTCCGGCCCTGGTGATTTCCAGTTAGGTAACGGACGGACTGCACGAGCTATATCTTGGGGGCTGATGGTGAGTGCCTCCATTTCTGGTATTTGCTCGCACGCTCGTTCGATTTCCCTGGTCCAATCTCCTTCGGTGTGACTGACAGGCGCCGACCAGATGCTTCGCCAAAATGTACACATGGCGTCATCATCCGGCAGGCGCGTGTCAATCACACCTTGGTCCGGTCGCTCCCAAGCCCTGTAAACCCACCTTTCATCGCTCTGGAATGTGCGATTCTGAGTGTACCGCTCCACTCTCCGTCTGTATCGTCGAATACGGTTTGCCCATGCATAGATCTTCTGCTTCAGGAAGTCGATACGCTCTGTGACGCGGGTCAAATAATCTTGAGAACTGATATCAGTCTCCGAGAACGCCCGCTTCACAAAGCGCATCACTCTAGGGCGAGTATTGCCCTCCCTGAAGCAGATTAGCTTGCCGATGAGTACTCTAGCCTCACCGATACGACGCTCAATCCTGCACTGCCAAGCTGGTACAGCTGGTTTTGGTCGTGGAGCTCTGTCACTGTTGGGGAATTTGACATGAGCTACACGACATGCTGCTACAGCTGCACAGTACAAGATCGAGTGGGTATCGGCGAGGTCTTTACTGCCGTCAAAATAATTTGACAGCAGCGAGTCTAGAGTACACATCAGCGCCTTATTTTTCTTGTCCATGGGCAAACGAGGTAAATGTGGTCTGAGTCCAGGCGGAATGGAACGGTTCTCCCGGAAAGCATCCTCCAAAGCGCTCCTCAGTCGTGCATTGCATTGGGAACTCACGGATATAACCCCATCATCATCCTCTTCACCAACGCGGTTGGGTCGCGGTGAAGAACTGGTTAAGTTTTGTAATTGGACCGTGACCAGTGGCGAAGCAGGTTTAACATTGTTATTCCGTGATTCGAGGCGTAGTCGATCAAGGACAACGTCATCCAGCATATGGTTACGCTGGATGACCCGTACCTGATCCGACAGTCGTTGTGCCGACACGTTGACAGCTGGTTCAAACACCTGAAACAGAGAGAGCATCCGACCACGGTACGCAGTCAGGTTACTTCCCCCCTCTGTAGCCCCAAAGTATGCGCGCATGACATTTTCGTTGATTGTTTGTGTCCACCTCATGCGCTGCACACTTCCACCGGGAGCGGGGACCCTATCAGAGGCCGGTGGGCCTCGAAGTCCTAAGCTGGCCGGTGGTCGGCCTCTTCCACGCTGACGTGTTGGTGGTGGTGTCGTCGGCGGCGAGAAGTATTCGTCGCTCGAGCTCGACGCAACTGCAGCGACCGGTATCACTGGACTCACGTTTGGAGCAGGATCCGGCAACTGCGAGGCGGAGCTGAGCGACGAACCCGAAGATGTTGGGTGTGTGTCTATCAGTTTCCGTGCCCGACTTCGTGTCAGCATTTCATTGGTATTCTCCGTGAGATGTTATGAGTCCATTTCTTTATATTTTGGTGGTGATTTTATGCATTTTCCAGTTATTTTTTATTTTATTCACAGTATTTTTGGATGTTTATTTCTTAACAATTATAGGAAATTCCACGGAGAAAATTTTTTCCGACCGTCATCTTGACAGTCGGGCCACAGATTATTATTATTATTATTATTCATTTATTAACAAATCTCGGGACCATGGATCCCGGTCCTTTGGAAGGCATACGAGGGACCGAAGCCAACTCGCAGAGGCTCCTTAGACATTTTTAAGTGTTGAGGCACCAACCGACGATTATCCCTGTATGCACTATACAACTGCACCCAAGGACAACCCCCGGTTGGTGCAAGACTATTTTAGGATATGGAAACAAAGATATTTAATTATGGGTTTGGGTGGCTAAGTGAACTGGTTACCTAGAGCTATGGAAAGACTATGGCCCCTGCCTGACCAATATTTTATATAAAATACACAGTTAAAATGGCAGGGGGTGACTGGCACACTCAATAATGGGCCCCCGGAAACGGTCGCTAGCACATAGTGACGTAGCGACTAGGGGGCAACACGTCTTGAGGTGCTTGAGGAGTGGAGAGGTATTTCACGGCTTTCAGAACAATCCCAGAGCCCGGAAGATGGTTATTATTATTATTATTTATCTACACAGATCAACAATAGCAACATTCTCAAATCCTCTAAATTCTGACAAAATCTCTAAAAACCTACTAATAAAACATACCCATAAAGGAATTTCAAACACAAACCCACAGAGTGAAAATATGGGATATAAATAAATTATACCTGGATACGCCATAATCCTCCGGACCCAAGCAACCTTTTTTAAGTCTCCAGACATTTAGCGATACTATTACTTTTATCATCTGGAAATAAGAGAGAGAGGAGAGTGGAGAGTACACGAACCTGATCCTTCTTAGAATAGATGCCGCTTTCCTAGAACAGTCAGAAAATTAAATTATTTTCTGGCCACAATACGGGTCGAAGACGTATAAGTTGAAACATATACAATCGGGATAGAAACTAGTAAAAAAGGATTAGGATCTATGGGATACTGTAAACTGAGTTAAATTACATTGCAATATCGAATTCAAGGCGACATGCCAATAATCAGGTAATTCCATATTTGTGAAGACACGAGGAAAAACAGGTCCGGCCTCTCGTTCTGAAATAGCTGAATGAGTGCGAACAGACTTATTTTCAGCTGGAATGGATCCACAGTGGCCACTTACAGATTTAATTATTGTCTGCCACTAGATGACATATTGGAGAGAAGAAATTGGCAAGGCCCAAACAACTTTTTTA
Organism: Omphaloscelis lunosa; assembly: GCA_916610215.1. Taxonomy (NCBI): domain Eukaryota; kingdom Metazoa; phylum Arthropoda; class Insecta; order Lepidoptera; family Noctuidae; genus Omphaloscelis; species Omphaloscelis lunosa. The sequence continues at coordinate 23,559,376 of OU744249.1, forward strand.
AACATTATCGTAAAGAGATTGATAAGAATGATAAGTCTGCAACTTTTTTTGTTTGTGATTGTCAACTTGACTCAGTGTTTATTATTGTACCTATACCTATGTCTTTGTCTTATAAATTAAGAGCCATTTCACAAAATTTGAATGCTCGAGTTTAGGTAAAAGACGGCAGCATTGTGTATGTGTGTGTAGCTATCCACACATACACAATACGAACAGTGTAGCGCGAGTGTCGAGACGGACTAAACAATCTAGAGCCCGTATATGCACCATTTAGAGATTTATTAAAAGTGATTTTATTTTATAATAAAAATTAACAGGAAAACAATCATTTTATTGTCAAGTAATCATGACTATCACTTACGTTAAATGAATATTTGTCGTAAAGGCTATTGATCTTGCGTTTCTAGGGTCTATAATTTCTGTCAATACGCAGAACCTTATAAAACCGACTTTTTCCTGCCAAAAAACGTCATCTTTTACTACCCTTACTACTTTCAATGGAAAATCAGGACCACTCCACACAGCAAATAAACATACGTTTTTTTTTTTCGCAATGTGTAACTGACCATGTACCAGTCATGATTTTGGTTCATTTCGACTTGATATTGACTGTTCAATTTGAAACATTTCAGTTTGTTTGCTTGTACAGTGGTATCAGGATCGATTCCGAAAAGTGAGCTTTCACTTCCATTAATCCTTCACTGCACAATCCATCCGGTGTTGCACCTAAATAACTATGTTCCTTGTCTATAAAAAGAACACATTTACCTATAATTATGTTTTCTTGCACACTGAGTTGTGCTAAAGCCTTTGGTTCATTGTCCCTCCTAAAGTGTGTGTCTCAGCGGTGTCTCTCCTAAAGTTACTATCCTTCCCTACTCGATTCACGCGATTTCTCATTCTAAATTAAAACAAAATAGTAATCATAATTATTATTAAAATCATCAATATTTTTATAGAAGAGTAAGTGTATACAAATCCTTAATATTGGAATGGAATATTGGAACGTTCTATAGTCCATGTCGATATGTGCGTATATGATCGATTTTGCAAATAAATATAAAGGTCTACCTCACTTCTGTTGCTTTCTTTATGGTTGCAGTATTTTTATTTTTCCTTTTTTTTGACACAGTGGTATACAGAACCCTTGCGCCCATTGTTAAAACTAATAAAACAAAAATATATATTTATTCTAGAAACTACTAAAATAATACTTAATTTGATAAAGAACGAAACTTACATTATGCAAAAAAAAAAAAAATACAAAGAGATTCAAAATGTTGTAGTCGTAGTATAATAATGCGTGCAAGATATGTGCATTCGAAAATCGAGACGCGGGAAAAAGTGGCATAAGCCCTTTCTCGACGGGCGCTCGCGCCGTACTAAACGGTGCTCGCTCATGCATCGTAATTTATTCTAATTTAGAGTGATTTAATAACGATATTATGTCTAAATAAATGAAGGGATTTTAATCAAACTTTAGAATTCGATATGCTAAAGAACATAGTTTATTTTAACATGATTTTTTAAATGTAATTACGCTTTATTCAAACCCAAAAATCGCGATATAATTTCGATATAAATCGTAAAAATTGTGCTAAGACTTTATTTTTTTACTCATTAATGTTAATATTAATCGATATTATAGTACATGATGTGTCGACAAAATTACATGTCTGATGCTTTATGTATTTTTTTCATAAAAAAAAAACAATATTAATGATAGATAAAGGAGTCTGAAATTGACTCTGCGATATTTTTTCAGTAAACTAGTTGTGGGAGAGTAAATTACTACAAAGAAAACAAATACATTTTTGTAAATGTGTTACATGAAGTATCAATACGAAAGATTGATCTATTTTTTACATGTATTCAACAATGTCAGAGTATTACCTAAGATGGTAAATTAGGCAACTAAAATCTTAAATATTCGCGCGAAAACGTGAAATGGCTCTTAAACGCTTGAGTCACAGACAAGAACTAAACTTTATTTGTGAAAACATACAGTAACACATACTTGACAATAGATGGCGCTACTAGTTAGTAATGTGTGATATTGTCGATACAAAAAGACATAAAATAACACCCCCACTTATCGCAATATTCACTAAACAACAATATTCACAAAATCAATTTTTTTCTATACAAACTATGCCAAGAAGCAACATAAATTTATAATGTTTAGCTGAACATAAACTTTTAGTTAAAATGTCAGCGGGCATATCAGCTGTTGGCAAATACAGTACTTTAACAATTTTGTCTTTTACTAGATCACGACAAAAATGATATTTGATATCAATGTGCTTTGTACGTTTATGGAAGACTGGATTTGCACACAGATTTTGTGCACCCTGGTTATCATTGAACAGGCTGATTGTGTACATCTTATTGGTTATTTCATATTGTAATCTCTTTAGGTATAATGCTTCTCTACATGCCTCAGATAGACCAATATATTCTGATTCAGTGCTAGAGAGGGCTACACACTTCTGTTTCTTACATTCCCATGATATTACATCATCAGATAACAAAAAACACATCCCAGTATATGATCTCCTATCTACAGAATTAGAGGCCCAATCAGCATCTACATAGCCTGTTATTACTGAATTTCCTTCTTTACAATATTTTATTCCATAGCTTTTAGTTCGTTTCAGATATTTTAATACTCTCTTTGCATATTCCCAATGCTCCTTTGTGTGGCAATTATTAAATTGACTTAAAAAACTTATAGAGTAACTAATATCTGGCCTAGTTAAGACTGAGAGGTACATCAAACTACCAATTAGTTGTTGATAGGGTATATGACTATTTACATCCACTTGACCTTTATTTATATTTAGTTTGACCTCCATTGGAGTATCAACAGTCTTACAATCACTTAAATTAAATTTGCTCAAAAGTTGATCAATATAAGTTTCCTGACTCAAAGTTACATATCCTTTATCTTTATTGAAGGTTACATTCATTCCAAGACATAGTTTAACTTCACCTAAGTCCTTAATACTAAACTTATTAGATAAAATCTGTTTCAAGTTCTTAGTTTCAATTTTATCGTTAGAAAATATAAAGAAATCATCGACATAGACTGTTACAATGGTCTTACATTTGTTAATATCCTTTATATACATACATGGCTCTATTTTTGACCTTTGGTAACCATTACTGATCAAACAGTTATCAACCTTTTTGTTCCAAGCTCTAGAGGCCTGCTTAAGTCCATAAATGGCCTTTTTAAGTTTTAATACTTTACAAACTGAACTATCACTGTTATAACAATCTGGAATTTTCATATAAATGGTTTCCTCTAAATCACCATTCAAGAACGCAGTCTTTACATCTAAATGGTTAACATCTAAACCTAACTTTACAGACAATGCAAATAATAGTCTAAGAGTTGTATGTCTCACCACAGGCGAAAAGGTTTCTGTATAGTCTATGCCATGTTTTTGGGTGAAGCCCTTTGCGACTAGACGAGCACGATAACGGATATTGTTTTCACTATCGTACTTTTTTCGCAAAACCCACTTGCACTGCACTATAGTACCATCTTTTGGTACATCTACGAGTTCCCACGCACTATTTTTCTCAAACGACTGTAATTCATCCTGCACTGCCGCTAACCACTGTGCTTTCTCAGGACCTACCAAGGCTTCTTGCAATGATATCTCACCTGTGAATATGTTGTCATCTTCTATACAAGCACTTGCAAATCCATATCTGTCTGGCTGCTGCCTACGCTGAGAACCACTTGTCCTGTTGACATTGTTGAGTATAATGGAGTCTTCACTGTCTGTGGTACCAGATTCAGAGCTATCTAAAGTATCATTTTCACAAGGTACATACAGTTCATCGCTGTCATCTGTCTTCAAGCTCTCCGATTGTTCAAGTGAATCTTCCTGAAGTGTCAAATCTTCTTCCCCCACTGGAACTAAATTCACCTCATCTGAACAATTTTCCTGTACCTCCACAACATTCTCTGTTTCTATCTTCTCCAATATTACAACATCTCGACTGGTAGTGATGTTATTAGACTTCGGGTTATAAATCCTGTACCCTTTGACATCATTGGAATAGCCGACAAGGATACATTTTTCAGATTTTCTGTCCCACTTTAATCGCTTTTGTTTAGGCACATGTACCATGATTGTACTACCAAAAACACGTAAATGACTTACATCAGGCTTTCTGCCTTGTTGTCCATATCTCATATGGAGTTTTATAATTTAATGATGTGGTCACAGTCCTGTTCTGTAAGTACACTGCAGTGTGTGCCGCCTCTGCCCAAAACCTCTTCTCGAGTCCTGTATCAAACAATAGACACTTAGCTTTCTCAACAATAGTCCGGTTGTATCGCTCTGAGAGACCATTCTGCTCAGGTGTGTATGGGTTTGTTTTGTGATGTACTATCCCATGCAACATCAAAAAATTATCAAACTTGCTGTTGCAGAATTCTGTCCCATTGTCACTTCTCAAAATCTTAATGCTGCAATTAAGTTGATTCTCAACCTCTGCTTTATACTGTTGAAAGTATTTCAATGCCTCATCTTTTGTTTTCAAAAAATAAATATATGTCATACGACTAAAATCATCTACGAACAGCATAAAGTATCTAGAGCCACCTATAGATCGGTTTTCCATTGGGCCACATAGATCAGTATACACAATATGTAGCAACTCAGTACTTCTGCTACCTTCTTTGGGAAAAGGTAAGCGACTCTGCTTGCCCTCACAGCATGCGATACATGATGACTTTGATATATCAGTCTTATTATCAAGTGTCAATCCCTTTACAGCATCTTGCATCTTGTTCAAATACTGGCTGTTGACATGACCTAGACGTCGATGCCAAACTTCACTGGACACCATCACTGCAGCTGATGAACAATATTCAGGCATGTTTAGTTTATACATCCCATTCAACAGACTTGCTGTAGCTACCAGTACTCCTACTTGGTTGAAAATCTGACAGCCATAATTGTTAAATGAAACTTTGTTTCCTTTGGATATAAGTTGACTAACAGACAACAGATTTGTAGTCAACTTCGGCACACATAATACACCCTCTACTGTGATATCGTATGCACAGGTGCGCGTCTTTGTCGTAATCTGCACATCTCCACTACATAATACAGGTACTTTATCTTTGTTTGCCACGACAATTTCCTTGAGCATAAGATCTTGCGACACATTTGATAACCATTTTTCGTTCGCGGTAAGATGAACGCTTGCCCCGGAGTCAATATACCAATCGCTTTTGCAAAATTCACCATTCAGAAACACGGCGCTAAACGCATTACTGCTTGTACGTTCATTTTTATTTGAATTTGACATTTGTTTGTTCGAAAACGTACACTGGTTGCGGTAATGCCCTGTTTGTTTACATTTATAGCATGTTATGACTTTTGGTTTTGACTTTGACATCTGGGCGTTGTCTTTGGTCGTAGCGTTACCAACATTCCGGTTCTTCTTGAAACTCGCAAACGCGCCACTGGAAATAAAAGCGCTACTGTCGCCGCCGTTTCCGCTTTCTTCCATGTCCAACAACTTGGTTTTAATGGCGTCTGCTGTCAATGGTATGCCGCAATGCTCGATCGCCATTATCATAGGGGAATATTTTTCTGTTAATCCCGCTAACAAAAGCGATGCGACCCACTCATCATTGATGTTAAAACCCGTACCACTCAATTTTTGACTTGTTTCTATGATTTGTGTCACGTACGAAGTCATTGATACGCTATTTTCGAGTCGTATGGAAATCAAACTCCTCAGTAAACTGATTCTCCTCGTGAATCCTGAGTCGTCAAATAGGTTCTTCAATTTCTTCCACAGCTCATGGGTCGTTTGTACACTTTTTATGTGTACGTACAGCGACGAATCTATTGTCAGAATCAGCTTGGCTCTGGTTTTCGCGTCACCTGCTGCTCCTATTTCTGCTGGTACAGTCTCCGACTTGATGCAATCAGACATTCCCTCCAGAACTAAGAAATTCTCAGCTGCGAAAGCCCACTCACTGTAGTTCTCACGCCCTTTCAATTTAGGCACACTGACTAAGTAGTTCGTCGTCATTTTCACAGTCACAGCGTTAATTACAGTTTATCTCAATCTGCAAAGTCTATTTCCAGTCCAAGAAAATTGCGAGCAAACTAAAAAAACTGAGCACATAACCTCTTATAAATTAAACGCTTGAGTCACAGACAAGAACTAAACTTTATTTGTGAAAACATACAGTAACACATACTTGACAATAGATGGCGCTACTAGTTAGTAATGTGTGATATTGTCGATACAAAAAGACAAAATAACACTGGGGGATTATTACCTACTTACTAGGTACTCAGAAGTTTGTTTATCTGTTACTTTTTTATCAATAAGTTATTTTGTCTTTATTTTATTATCACTCGTGTGTGGACACTTATACGTACAGTACTCACTCCACTCCTCCCCACTCAAAAGAAATAGATCGCCAACCTTTTAACGTTTTAGTTTAGTTCAAATTATATAATTTTGAAATCGTGTGCAGTTTAACTAAGGCGTTCAGTATGGCAGTTGCAAGAAACATCTGGGTTTGCATGTGCAAACATCTCTGTAACCGGATGGAGAAAGCTGGGTGCCAATAGGATGGAACAATGGAAATGTCCCATTTGCAGAACCTCATCACTGGTTGTGCCTACCCCTGAACCTGCATCTCTGGATATCATTTTAAGCGAGATTCGCGTGATCAGGGAGGAGTTGGCTGAGCTTAAATTGACATGTGAGGGCACTAGTGGGAGACTCGACGATTTTGACACAAGACTCGTGGAAGTTGAAGCAAAAGTGTTTGAATTTGGAAAGCTTCAGGAATCAGTGGAGTGTCTACAGACTGGCTTGGTGAGTACGAAGTATCTACTCTTGATTTAGTAGTGTTTAAAGGAATATTTTCGGGAGCACACTCAATGAAACACCAAGTCAACGAACCAATTGTTTATTTGCGGCTTACCCGCAACTTATAATTATTAGAGATATACCACACGTCCCCTCTTAAGAAAAACAAAAGAATAATACCTACAAGAATAAGAATACATAATGGTTTTTAAAGTCAGCAAAATCCTGTGATACCAATCTTATTGGTTTAACACATACTTAAACAATAAAATAAAATAATATTTGTACATCTTCTTAACTAATGTACAAGCGCGCTGTTAGCGCATACTAGACTTCTCAGGGGTCTCATTGTTACTTAACTGACCTGGTTTCGGTATTTGTACTTCACGATTTATTTGAAGCCCGAAGGGCATTAGAAATGTCTTTTTGAGATTTGTAAGTTCCGTTGAACTACTATCCTGACCATTGGTATCATCCACGATCGCGTCTTCTAACTTATCCTGTATAATGACGCGGTCTGAATCATCGGGCGAAAACACGGAATGTCGTTTAGTGGTGCGAGACGTTCCAACGGGTAGCAATTGATTGATGTGTCTTTTCCACTCCTTTCCGTCTGCACTAAGCACTCTATAGGTTAACGGTGCCTCTTTCGCGCTGTCCACAGCAGGCGCCCACTTGTCAGCGTGCGCTCACGAGAATATTCCTTTAAACACTAGTGGCGTCGAGTAAAACTAAGTAAAATTACCATTAATAGTTAGTGCATAGTGTTATTGTGAAGTGACAATAAATTTCCGATCGGAAAAATAGAACATTTCGATTTATCGAGCAAGAAATGGTTGGCATACATTCTACGCGTGGAACAGTTTATGGCGCTGAACTAGATCAAACCAGTATTACGAGTGGCAACGCTAGTTACGTTAGTGGGTGAAGCTACTTATGATCTGATGTGTGGTCTTTGTGCTCCAGACAATCCGGAGACCAAAGGTTTTCAGGAATTAGTGAACATAGTTGGCGACCATCTCAGACCGAAACGCTCAGAGATTACTGAGCGGCATATATTTAGAATGAGGCGTCAAAATGACGGCGAAAGTCTGTTGTGTGAGTGGTTATTTGCGAGTCCTCAAACATCTAGCCAGCACGTGCAATTTTAATGTGGTCTCGAAGAAAATCTACGAGACCAGATCGTGTCTGGTCTGCCGAGCGATGACATGAGATCGCGGCTATTCGCCGACCTGACACTGACATACAAGCGGGCCGTGGAGTTGGCGTTCGCACTCGAAGTGGCTGACCAGCACGCTCAAGCGAGCGGCACGTGCAGCGGAGCAGCATCTGCGACGTCGACGAGTTCCGGGGCGCTCGAGCCGATTCACCGGCTCACGACGAAACGAGGTACGGCGCGCGCTGCGACCGGCAGCAGCGGCAGTGGCATCAAGGGAACGCGCACCTCGGCAGCGCCCGTGAACGTGGCACAGCGCGCGCTGCAACAGCCTTGTTGGCGGTACGGAAAGGGTCATCGAGCAGTCGTGTGTAGTTTTAAAAATTATTCATGTGATGTGTGTGGGCAAAAAGGTCATCTTAAAGTCATGTGTAAACAAAATCCCCGTCAGAGTAAGATGCGGTCGTCGGGGAGAGGTCAACATTATATGAATGGTAGTGATAGCGACTTGGACTCAGATTTATATAATCTAAATGTGTGCAATAATAGTGATCGGCCATACAATGTGGGCGTAAAAGTGAACGGTAAGGCGACGACGTTTGAACTGGACACTGACAGTAAGTTGTCTGCAATTAATACTCATTCATTCGATGAACACTTCAAGGCGTTGCCACTTATCGCAAAGGATGTTTGTTTACATTCTTATAACGGCACCCTTATTGAAGTGATCGGTTATATTGTGGTTAATGTGGAGATCGGGACACACTTGGTTAGAGATTTAAAACTATTTGTCATTAAGAATGGTGGACCACCTTTAATGGGTAGATGGGTAGCCGATTTGCGTGGATGTGACGCATGCTTCCCCAACCTTTTCTCATTTATGTATTTTAAACTTTTTTTTTTGCGTCATATTTACCGCAAATCATTGATATATAAAAACCCAAGATGCACAGTCTCGAATAAAGGCTCTTTCAAACAGGCGCGGTACGCGACGCTACACAAAGACACCGCTCGTCGCGCGACGAGCGGTGTCTTTGTGTCGCGTCGCGTGTCGCGCCTGTTTGAAAGACCCTTAAAAGTAACGCTCGAAAGTGTCCCGAAACTCTATTTCTGTCTCTTTCTATAAGCTACAAGCATATATTATTGCAAGTTCAACCTTACGCCAATTGTTTAAAGTTGTTATTTTAACGCAGGCACTTAAAGCAATAAAATTTTACGACCGACCGTGGTCGGTAGGACAATGTATTGAGTGGAGTCGAACATGACTTTTTTTTTTCATCTTACGTTATTAGTTAGTATTTTAAGAGTTTGTAAAATTGTGTTTTAAACACATAAATATACTTTTATTTCTGCATAAATATGTTTTTGGGTAGCCTATGGGTATATAAAAAAAAACAAATAATAACTGTTAAAATTGTTTATTCAAATATAAAGAAATGCCTTTTAAAGTGAACAAACGACGCTTGAATTATTCGACTTAAAAAAATCTTCTCGCCTTTGTTGGCTGACGATTGATGTCCATTCTCCACATCGTATTGGGTCACGAGGAAAACTAAAATATAAAAATTAGAAGTTTCCATGAAGTTTCTAATGTGACACTTACAGACTACAGACTACGCGACACTTCAGTCTATCCTTAGCATGCCGCATGTCGCGAACTCATAAGTTGGCCCATAAATGAATCGTTATACATCATAATATTTACGAACATTATAAAAATGTTAAATTGGCTACCTCTTGACCTACACGTTATGCAACGTAAATATATATATTTTTCAAAAACTACATACAAAAAAGGTTCAAAAGTACATAAATTTATTAATAAAAAGAAACACAAACAAAAAAAAAAATCGACTCCACTTATTAGAACAGGGTCATTTTTATAATGCGACTAAAATAAAAAGGAGACTATAATGCGTTGTTCTAACACTGACCAAGCAGCCATTGAAGTTAGCCGTATTTTACTTTGAGCGTTGAATGAAGTTTTTAGAAAAAATAAATTAAAATCACACATTGCTTGTTATAATCGGTCATAAAAACAACAAAAACTAGTCAATAAGTTTTTTACTTACCGAAAATACGATATCCCATCCTTTTTTAACCTTCTTGACGTAATATTTTTACAATTTCTCACAGAACACTTCGGCATTTTTAACGACTGCTTCCAGACGCGAGCGACGCGAGACTATTTGAAATGAGCGCACAATTTAGAATGTTGCGCTCATTTTTTGGGGACGTTTTTTAGACGTTGAGTGTGCATCTTGGGTTTTTATACATCAATGCCGCAAATAAACGTTTTTCTTTCTTTCTTTCTATATTGGTTGAGTAAATTAAACACTGATCGCATTCAAATTAAACAATTGATGTTGAACTTATCAGACGACAAATTAGTAGATACTTTGCAAAAAGAATTTCCTACTGTATTTGCCCCGGGTCTTGGCATATGTACCAAGCAACTTTCATTAAGATTAGGCGATAAGACTCCCGTTTTTATCAAAGCGAGATCATTACCACTAGCTTTACGTAAACCTGTACAATTTGAGTTATAACGACTCGAGGCAGAGGATACTATTCGTAAGGTGGATTATTATGATTATGGTACACCCATTGTACCGCTTATAAATAAATCTGGTGAAATACGTATCTATGGAAATTATAAGGTCACTATTTGTTGAAATAAAACCAACTAATATAATTAATTGAGCTTATAATTAATACTTTGATACAGCAAGAAAGACGAGCGCGAACAGAGTGAACGAGAGTAGTGTTGCTAGTACAGTTGTAGTTAGAAGGCGGGAAATTTAAATACATTTGACACACCCACCAAATTAAGGCCTTCACATTACTAACATACAAATGTAGAAATATAGAAATCATGACAAATTATACAGATGTTTAATGATAGTATGCTGATATGTTATCCAATTATATTGATAAAAAGAACTATTTATTTAAAGTAATACCAATTTTATCTCTCAGATATTGAAATCTCACACGAGCAAGAGCTTTTGTGAACATGTCAGCACACTGTTCTGTAGTACATAGGTACTTTACATATATTTCTTTTTCTTGACACTTTTCTTGAATAAATTTATATTTAACATCAATGTGCTTACATCTTTTATGAAAGTCCATATTTTTAATCACTGATATTGCACTTTGATTGTCCACATTTAAACTGATAGTGTCCTGATTATATGCACCAATATCAAGTAGTAGTCTTTTGATCCACTATGCCTCTTTTGTACCTGAACATGCTGCCATAAATTCTGCTTCTGTTGTAGACAGGGCTATGCTTCTTGTGTCACTGTCAGCTGCATAATCAGAGTCACTATAGCCCTCTACTATATTGTTCTTCATTTTCGAATATAGTATGCCCATCTCTTTGGTTTCTTTTAAGTACTTTAATATTCTTTTTACAACAGCCCAGTGAGTAGTATCATAACAGTCTAGATATCGACTTACTAAACTTACTCCAAACATAATATCTGGTCTACTCACTATAGCAAGATGCATGAGTGAACCTACTGCTTCTCTGTATGGTATCTTTTCTTCAGGTACTATATTTTTCTTCTCCAGTTTAGTGTGAGGATCTATTGGAATATTATTTCCATTTGCATTAATCATATTAAATTTTTGTAGTAATTTTTCAATATATTGTTTCTGATGAATAAATATATTGCCATTTGACCGTTCTATCTGTAATCCCACATAATTTGTAGGTTCCATGGTTTTTATTTCAAAATATTGCTTAAGATCATTTATAACTTTGTTAATAGCATCATCATCTTTAGATATTATCAACCCATCATCCACATACAATAAGAGATATATTTTTATTTTGTTTATACGACCAGTAAACACACATTGATCAGAGTGACTATTAACAAAACCAAATTTATGTAATACAGATTTGAATTTGTTATTCCAACATCTTGGGGCTTGTTTTAAGCCATATAAAGATCTGTTCAATTTACATACAAAGTTTGGTGGAGATTCTATTCCTTCAGGAGGATTCATATAAATATTTTCTTTAATATCTCCATAGAGAAATGCTGTTTTCACATCAAACTGTATAATTTTTAAATCATATTGACATGCTTCTGAGAGTAATGTTCGTACAGAGTCATATCTCACTGTGGGAGAAAATGTTTCGGTATAATCTATCTGATAATGCTGAGAACACCCTTTAGCACAAAGCCTGGATTTGTATGTTGTACCAGAAGGATCGTTTTTAATACGGAACACCCACCTGCACCCAATTGTCTTTACTCCAAGAGGCTTTTCCACCAGGGTCCATGTTTCATTGTTCTCATGTGCTTTTAGTTCCTCCTTTATAGATTGTTTCCACATCTCTCCATTTGGTGATGATATGGCTTCACTGTATGTCTGTGGCACATCTATTTCTGAAATTCCTTTACAGAGATAAGTATTATTATCTTGTTTCCTTGCTTTTGCTTTAGATCTAGTTGTAATATTACTGACATGTTCTAAGTTAATTTCAGTTTCAGGAATATACAGAGAGTCATCAGTTGAATGAAATTGAAATGAATCACCACTGCTGGAGCTTACAGAGACATTTGATTCAGAACTGTCATTTGAATTTTTTTGTAACTCTGGACTAAGCATTATTTGTTCATTTTTATTAACCTCATTTTCATCTGTAGTTAGGGGCACAACTATATGGTTTTGGGTTAATGAACTTTCCATAAAAACAACATCTCTGCTTATTACTACTTTCTTTGTCTTTGGATCTATGAATTTATAGCCTTTAGTAGTATCACTATAGCCAATAAAAATCATTTTGCTTGCCTTAGGATCCAATTTTTGAAGCTTCTCTTTGGGTATTTTGACCATAGCCTCACAGCCAAAGATTTTTAGATGACTTACATCAGGTTTCTTCCCTGACCACATTTCCTCAGGTGTAGCATATGACAGTGCACGGGTAGGGCAGCGGTTGGTGATGTAAGCTGCTGTGGATACTGCTTCAGCCCAATAACATTTCTGTAAATCTGAGTTAATTAGCATACAGCGTGCCCTTTCCATAAGTGTTCGATTCATACGCTCAGCTAATCCATTTTGTTGAAGCGTGTATGAATTAGAAGTCTGATGGATTATGCCTGATTTCTTTAAGTAATTGGAGAAATCATTACTTAGATACTCTCTACCATTATCAGAACGTAAACATTTAATTTTAAAATTAAGCTGATTCTCTACTAAGGCTTTGTATTCTTTGAATTTTGAAAATACTTCTGATTTATTATGCAAAAAATATACATATACTTTCCTTGTATAATCATCTATTAATGTGAGAAAATACCTGGCCCCTCCAAGTGATTTCACCTCCATGGGTCCACAGACATCAGAATGTATCAACTCCAGAGGTTTCTGCGCTCTGGAACCTTCAGAAGGAAATGGCAACCTGGATTGTTTTCCTTTTTGACACAGCTCACAAACCATATCATTTTTATTTTGAATTAATTTCACTCCATCTGTACAATTACTTAATTTATTTAAATCATGAAAATTTAAATGTGCCATCCTCTTGTGCCACAATAAGAAATCAGTCTCATTCATTTTACAACTGTATGCTGTGATAGTGTCAGTATTCAGCCGGTACATGTTATTGATGAGATTTGCCGCTGCTACTTCAGTATTCATCTTGTTGAATATTTTACAGCCCTGTTTTGTAAACTGTATGGAGCATCCATTCTTTATAATTTGGCGGACAGACAATAAATTGGTTGTCAATTCAGGTACATACAGAACATTTGTAATTTGGATAGTTTGTTTGATACTATTTGGACCAATTATATTCAAGTCTATCTTGCCACAACTTCTCACCGGAAGCATTTTGCTATTCGCTATTTTTATACTTGTGATCGGAGGGGGTACTTCATCATAAAGCCAGTCTTGTCTCATGGTAAGATGCATTGAAGCACCTGAATCTATGTAGAACCCATCATCATACTTAGTTGCAGCAGAGAACACAGCTACATAGCCTGAATCTTTATTTTTGTCTTGTTTTGCTTTCTTTGATTTGCAATTTTTGCTTATGTGTCCATATTTATTGCAAATAAAACATCTTGGACCTTTCTTTGGGATGTGCTGGGAATCTTTTGAGTTATTGTGCTTTGTGTAAAGTACTGTAGTATTTGTTGAATCAACTGACTTTACTTCTTGGAGTAATTTTGTCTTGATCAAGTCAGAACTAATTTTTACACCAGAGCTTTCTATTCCTATAATCATCGGCTTGTAGGAATCCGGCAAACCGGCCAACATTAATGTTCCCAGCCACTCATCATCAACATTAAAGTTCATGTTTCTCAACTTGTGAGCGGAAGACATTATTTTATTGACATATGATTCTACACTTTCACTCGTCTCTAATGTTGTGTTAACTGATCCCACAAATTTTCACTCTATTTCAATATTACCTACTTTGAGCAAAATCTTTGAAAATTTAATTTTAAAACAAATGTTAGGACATTTCAATGCATATAATGTACTTCATCTGAAACAGTTTGGTTTTACAAAGGGTCGTTCAACTACAGACGCGGGCGTGGAATTACTGAAGAGCATATTCGAGGCCTGGGAGGAGTCACAAGATGCTCTTGGCATTTTCTGCGACTTGTCTAAGGCTTTCGATTGCGTAAATCATGATACACTCACCAGGAAACTGTACCACTATGGTATGAGGGACAAGGCTCTTGACCTTCTGACTTCTTATCTGAACAACAGAATCCAGAGGGTCGATGTTAATGGCAAGTAATCTGCCGGATCTGCGGTCACCATGGGCGTTCCGCAGGGTTCGATTCTTGGGCCTTTCTTATTTCTAATTTATGTAAATGATTTACCTTATCACATAAGGGATAATCACAAGATAGTATTATTCGCAGATGACACTTCCCTCATTTTTTTAAATCAAACGCCAGTTCGTCAACTTTGAACAAGTTAACGATGCACTCTCTAAAGTAGTGCATTGGTTTAATGTAAATAATCTTCTACTGAACGAAAAAAAAACTAAACTCATTAAAGTTTCAATGCCAAATGTCAGGCAGCTATCTACCAATGTTCAAGTTAATGGAACAGAGTTGGACCCTGTTGAGTCGACAGTTTTTCTTGGAATCACTATTGACAGTAAATTACAATGGGGCCCACACATAGAAAAATTGTCAGGAAGGCTAAGTTCGGCTGCCTATGTTGTTAAAAAAATTAGACAGATAACTGACGTAGATACAGCCAGAATTGTTTATTTTAGTTATTTTCATAGTCTTATGTCATATGGGATTACTCAGGGTCTTCAGGGAAACCTGTGCGGACATTGATACTATCTTTGTTCTACAGAAAAGGGCTGTTCGAGTCATTTACAACCTAGGTCCAAGAGATTCCCTTAGATAAAAATTCAAAGAAATAAATATTCTGACTGTAGCCTCAATATATTTTTGAAAACCTATTGTATGTGCACAAAAATATATCAAATTTTAAGAAAATGTCCGATATTCATAGTTTAAATACCAGGAATAAACACAACCTTGCTGTGCATCGCACACGTCTCCACAAAGTAGGCAACTCGTTCATGGGTCAATGTATACGCTTTTACAACAAACTTCCCATTGACATTCGAAACTTACCCATTAATAGATTTAAAATCTGTAATTGATTCCACTGTTCAAATCTAGCATCAAAAACTTCAATGACGTTTCGGACAGACTCTCCAAAATTAATTTACATTCGGCATTCACCCTGATTAGATACTGTTGTTTTGGTCCAAATTTTATATATTTTCTACGCTCTTCCCCCTTATGGAAGCAGTCACACCTCTTGGACAAAATTGACCAAATCATTCACAGCACTTTATCATCCATTTTGAATGTGGCCCTGGATGACCTAACGTGGCTGCAAGCCACTCTACCCATCCGTTTTGGTGGCCTCGGTGTCCGGAAAATTACCAGTATTAGCTTACCCGCGTTCCTGTCCTCTGTCCACAGCACTGAAAAGTTGACCGGGAAAATTTTAGCCCCCTGCCTGGTTAACTCTGAAGTGCCGTGCTTGACCGATGTGGAGAACGCCTGGAAAGCGAATTGCCCGAATACAGATCGACCAGTGAACCCATCTTCCCAGAGGCAGTGGGATGAGCCGCTCTGCAGGTTGGTACGGAACAATCTTATTAATACGTCCACCAATACTGCTGAGCGTGCCCGCCTGCTGTGGGTGAGTGGGAGTCGGGCCTCTGGCTTCAGGCGCCACCGTCACCCAACATAGGCACTATGCTGGGTGATACCACCTTCCGGCTCGCTACCTGTCTGCGTCTGGGCGCTCCTTGTGTGGCTCCGCATCTCTGCCAATGCGGTGAAGGTGTCGACTGTCTCGGACACCATGGGCTATCCTGCAATAAGAGCTCAGGTCGGATAGCACGGCACGCCAGCACCAATGACATCATCCGTCGTGCTCTTGTCACCGCCGGAGTGCCAGCTGTTTTAGAGCCCAATGGCTTGGTACGCGACGATGGTAAGAGACCAGATGGAATGACCATGATGCCTTGGAAGGTAGGTAGACCTTTGGTGTGGGATGCAACGTGTGTCAACACCCTTGTGCCATCCCATCTTCCTAGCACGGCGGGCTGTGCTGGGGCTGCTGCTGCAGGTGCAGAAAACCTCAAACGGCGCAAATACTCCAATCTTATTGGGACTTATATGTTTGAGCCGTTTGGGGTTGAAACACTAGGGCCATGGGATCCAAGTGCCCACCTAGTTTTTCAAGACATTGCCAAGCGACTGGTCAAATAATCAGCATTGCCATACAACGTGGCAATGCTGCCAGCTTTTTGGGCACTTTTCCTATTGATAGCGATGCGGACGAATTTTTTGATGCCCTATGTTTATTCCCCCCCCCCCCTTTTTTATATACTTGTACATATTATTATTATTAAGTCTTAGTTTTAAAAATCATGTAAATCTATATTAAAACCAAACTTTGTAAAAAAGTGTATTATAAAATTGGATTGAGCTGCTCGCTCTGCTAAGCCTTGTGATAAAACTTAACATTTTAATTATTTTGTAAAATCATCAAAATATACCAGTTTTATATACACATTGACATTGTTGAAAATTATATTCAAAATGACATGATTACTTTGTAAAGTATTATATTATTTTAATATGGATATCATTATTATTTTCATTTTTCAGTTAGTTTTAATTATGGTCTGGCAGTTTGAGTAGTTTATGCGGCCTACTCAAATGTCCTTTCTTTGGTATTGTTCGTCGAGTTGAGTTCATTAAGTTCTGAGTTGAGCTCCACGATTACTGACAAATGCTTGCACTGACTGGACAGGTCCAATCAAATCTGTGTGGTTCTTTTCTCAAAAGACCATTTCAGACACTAATCTACATGGTCCTCATATGGCCTGACCAAGATTATGTCTGGACTTTAAAAGAGACTGTGACCATGATGAGATTCATTGTTTGTCATAGGTGTATTTTGAAATTCATAAACCACTCAATCACTCACAACATTAGTTTATCTGTATATCTCCTTATCCAAATGCCGTTAACTGGTTACCACGATACACTTTTCATTATAATTATAATAAACACTGTGCTATTGTAACATTCACAAAGGACGAAGTATTATACAGCCGTAATGTTTTTATAACAATTTTGCCGGTGTCGGCGTCTGCGTCTCTTTACTTGTCACAACGATGCCTAGAGTACCACAGACACTAAAGGTATGCCTTTAGTGTCTGTGGTACTCTACAAGTAACTGATGTTAAGTCGGGTGTAAACACGCGGACTACTTCTATTTAATGTTTTAAGTATTTCACACATATATTTTATTTAATATTTATTTACATCTATTTTATATTTTATTTAATATTTATTTCTGTATCTATCTATCCGTGACATCACTGCGGGCCCTATCAGAATACCAGCGCTGTGACATTTTTTTAAATGTCGCAACATATGCTGAGATAGGAGCCTTTTGGCCTCGCACAGGACTTTCTGTTATTTTTTTTTTTTTTTTTTAATTTTTTATAATGTTTTAATGAGTGTGTTTTAGTTTAATTTGTAATGTCCTGTGCGAGTCCCAATAAATACTTTTTCTTTCTTTCTTTCTTTCTTTCTCTGAGTTTGTTTCGGCCTTTCTTCTCAGAGTAGTCAGATAGGAAACGCCGAACTCAACTAGCTTATTTTTATTTTTTATTTTTTTAATATGACGTGTAAAAGTGATTCCGATATCCTATTTACAGAATAAACAATTTCATTTCATTTTATTTCATTTCCTAAAGCAGGAAAACCCAAAAACGAGCCATCTAATTATAGGCCCATCAGTCTGCTCAAGGTTCTCGGCAAAATCTATGAGAGGTTTGCCAAACTTCTTGGCAGTATATGGTTAGGTATAAATGAGACCAAAGATGTAGTATAGTCTGGTTATAATTATCCAAAGGTGCATCTTATATACTAACGACTACGTGTTGAAAACAGATAGTAGAAACATTTAATAGATATTGAACGTGCGATAAAGAACATAAGATTGCGATGTAGATTGTAGATACAGCACAAAGATATTGTACTGTAACAGTACACCCCCCTTTAAAAGAAAAAAAAAAAGTAAATATTATGGTAATAGTGTTTACAATATAAATTTGATCTAGACCTTACTAGTTATTTGCTGATGTATATAAATAATAATGCTATTGTACGCGGTGGAATTTGATGACGCCTGTTGTGGTGCGATTTGCTGACGTCTGTAATTTTGACTTAGCTGTTGCACGAGTGTTTATTATTTTTTCCTGTTAAACTCTTCATTCTTCTGTCCAGTGCTTTCATTATGCCATAAATTAGGATCGCACCGATTGTTAAAATAATCTGTCCCATCGCAACATTTCTTGTCCACCGTAAGTCCTCCTGGATCAGGTTACGGAGTTTGTCCGCTTCGTTTTGATTGAGGCAACTGTCCGTATTGTATGTTATCTGGTCCTTAGAACTTTGATTTCCCATTTTAGATGTCTTGTTGTTACGAGTAGTTGTGAATTAATGGTATATGTTAAGATCTATGCTAATATATATACGAATAACTTGCTTCTATCAGCGATTTTTATAGACGTACCACTGGCTTTACCTTACGTCCCGATCGTGTAGCGTACGTGTGTGAATGTCTGTCGCAATCCTTTGAATCTGGCACGTAGTTTGATTCGTCATTGATCATGAAAGCTGGTTTCAATCTATCAATTGATATCACTGTCTCCTTATCCCTAATTCTAATGCAAAATGTTTTATCTGTTCTACTAATTACTGGGTAGGGTCCTTCATACGGCGGCGTCAGGGCTTTCTTCATTCTATCACACCGAACAAATACGTGTGAGCATTCTTTGAGTTCGGGATGCACAAATATAGCTTGGTTATGGTTTTTTCTTTTCGGAATTGACGTCATTTGTGTGATGCCCTTTTGAATTTGTTTTACAAATTCTTCGTACGTTGATAACTGTGCTGCTGATGACTCAAAAAACCCTCCAGGGAGTCGTATTGGCGTTCCATATGTCATCTCTGCTGAACTATAACCTGTGTCTTCTCGCAAGCTACTCCGCAACCCGAGTAAAACTGTTGGGATTTCTTTTAACCAATTTTCGTTGGATTCTCTTGTCATTAACGCTACCTTTAAAGTTCTATGAAATCTCTCTATCATTCCATTGGATTGCGGATGATAAGGTGTTGTCCTAATTTTATGTATTCCCAAAAATCGAGAGAGTGACTCAAATATTCTTGATTCAAACTGTCGGCCTTGATCCGTAGTAATGCGCAATGGACAACCAAAACGAGTAATCCATCCTTCGAAAAGCGTCTTGGCTACTGTTTCTGCAGTTATATCTTCTACCGGAAATATTTCGGGCCATGACGTACAACGATCTATGATTGTGATTAAATATCTCTTCCCTTGTGAAATCGGAAGTGGCCCGACGATGTCAATATGTAAATGCTCAAAACGTTGCGCTGTCATAAAAGCACCAGGAGGTGATATCGTATGTCGTTGTATTTTTGATTTCTGGCAGGCTAAACATGATCTACACCAATTATTGATATCTTTGTTCATATACGGCCATAAATACCTTTGGGTTATCATTTTTCTCGTAGTTCTTTTTCCTGGATGGCTCATACCATGAATGGTGTCGAAAATTTGTTTGCGAAAATGCTTTGGTAAGTAGGGGCGGCTTTTTCCAGTAGACGTGTCGCAGGTGATGTTTATTGTGGAACCCGGAAGCGTAATGTTTTTGAATTTTAATCTTTTATTGTCACGTAATTTACTAAGTTCATTATCTGTTGATTGACATTTTTCCAATTCAGCGTAATCGACAGGTGATGGCACGTATATTTCCTCTATTCGAGATAAGGCATCGGCGGTAATATTGTCACGTCCGCTTATGTGTTGGATGTTGGTACTGTACTGTGAAATGAAATCTAACTGCCGGACCCGTCGCGGTGTATCGTTTGATGATGGTTTTTGGGAGAATGCGTATGTCAAAGGTCGGTGATCCGTAAATATTGTAAATTCTCTTCCCTCGATTAATCTGTGAAAATGTTTGACGGCCATGTAAATTCCCAACAGCTCTCTGTCAAACGTAGAATATTTTTGTTGAGTTTCGCTCAATTTTTGTGAAAAAAAACCTAATGGTTCCCAATTGCGTCCGGATTTTTGTTGTAAAACTCCACCAACGCAAGTAGCACTAGCGTCGGTCATGAGCGCTAGTGATGCGTTGCGGGAAGGATGCGCTGTTAATACCGCGTTTTTCAAGCTTTCCTTGCATTTTTCGTAAGCTTGGTCTGCTTCCGTTGTCCAAGGAACAGGTGAATTATCGTTCTTTTTTGAACCATGTAGAAATTCGTTTAAAACTCTTTGATTTTCCGCTGCGCGTGGAATATTACTTCTGTAGAAATTGACCATGCCCAAAAATCTTCTTAATTCTTGAATCGTTTTCGGTTTGGGAAATTCCATGATTGCCTTGTAATTTTCCTCGGTAGGTTGTATTCCTTGGCTCGTTATATGATAACCTAAGAAATCTATTTCCCTTCTGTGAAATTCGCATTTTTCGAGATTAATGGTTATTCCATTCTCGTGTAAACGTTTGAAAACCGTTTCTAAATGCTGATAATGCAAATCTTCGCTGTCCGATGCGATGAGACAGTCGTCTACATATATAAATACAAAATTTAAATCTCTAAATAAGGAATCCATGAATCGTTGAAATGTTTGTGCCGCATTGCGTAATCCGAAAGGCATTCTTAAGTACTCAAAAAGTCCGAAAGGTGTGATGATGGCTGTTTTCTCTATATCCTTAACAGGAATACAGTGGTATGCTTTGCGTATATCTATCTTGCTTAGTATCTTCTTATTTTCTAATATGTATGTAAAGTCAGTTAATCTTGGTAGTGGGTATTTGTCCGGAACTGTCGTGCTATTGAGCATTCGATAGTCTCCGCACGGTCTCCATTCGCCATTTTTCTTTTTTACCATATGCAATGGGCTTGCCCATGGGCTATCTGACGGTCGGCAAATTCCGAGTTCTATCATACTTTGAAATTCCTTTTTGGCTATGTCGTATTTTTCTGGAGGTAATGGTCTTGCCCGAGCTGCGACGGGTGGTCCTATAGTGATAATGTGGTGTTCAATCTTATGTTTGGGCGCATTGCGTAGAGAGGACTCTTTCGTGATGTCTTCGTACTTGTTTAAAAGTTGCGTAATACGTGGATTCGTTCCCACTGCGATAGTACGAATTGCTTGTTGTGCCGCTTTTTCTGAAGTTACATGCGTTGTCAGCTCTGTAACTTTGTCGATAAGTTTGCGACCAGCTATGTCGACTAATAGTTTATAGTGCTCTAGAAAATCTGCTCCAATTATTGGTTGTGTAACATCGGCGATTATAAAATTCCATTTATAACATCGTTGTAGTCCTAAATTCAAGGTAAGCGTCTTCTCGCCGTAAGTCCTAATTTTAGTCCCATTTGCAGCGTATAGTGTGTATTGTTCATTTTGAAAAATTGAATATCTCTGTTGCTTGCTAATGACTGAGATATTTGCGCCCGTGTCAATCAAAAACTTCATACCACTTTTTCGGTCGGTAATGGTGAGGCGATTGGATGGGTGGATTGCACAGAGTTTCGCCGTTGTCTGTGCTCTTATTCGTTTCCCTGGTTCCGTACGTAAGTCATTGGTTTCCAACCGCATGACTTAATGCAGTTCCTTGCATATTTTCCGAATCTTCCGTGGTAGTAACAAAATCGATTTGCCCCTCTATAGTTTGTTCTCGGCCTCATAATCGGGAATTGTTGACGTTCCTTGAAATGATTGTGCGTGTTGGGTCGATAGCCATATCGACCTTGCTGAATTGCGTCAATATCTATCTGTAATTTTGCTAGCTGGGTTAAAATGCATGCTGTATTGTTGTCGTTTGAAGTGTCGTTGCTAACAGCTGATATTTCGGTTACTTTTGAATTCATTATTATTTTGTCTGCAATTAGGCTCAGTTTGTCAATTTCCATGTCTTCCGTAACTGCTAGAACCGTAGTAACTGATGTTGGTAAAAGCCTGAACCATAGTAGTTTAATTGTTTCGTCACAGATTTTTCCTCTCCCGAGGACTCGCATTTGACGTAATAACTGCGAAGGTTTTTGATCACCGAGTTCTGTCTCTGATATTAATTTTTGAAACTGCCGCTGTTCTGTTTCTTCGTAACAATCAATTAAACGTTCCTTGATGTTTTTGTATTTATCTGTAGTCGGTGGCGAAGTGATTAGGTCACTAACCTGTAGTATTTCTTCCTTGGATAACTTTGCTATTACCGTACAGTATTTGTATTCGTCTCCTTGCTTCTGTGGTGCTAATATGGCTTCTAGTTGCGTGAACCATAATCTGGGTTGGTCTTTCCAAAATTCCGGAATGCGGGATAAAACCGAGGTGCCAGCAGCTACTTCAAGTGTTCCTTGCTGATTTATGTTCGCCTTGCACGGTGGTTGCGCCATGTTTCTTGCTGCGTATTCGTTCGTCGGGGTCACCAATTTGCCAAACTTCTTGGCAGTATATGGTTAGGTATAAATGAGACCAAAGATGTAGTATAGTCTGGTTATAATTATCCAAAGGTGCATCTTATATACTAACGACTACGTGTTGAAAACAGATAGTAGAAACATTTAATAGATATTGAACGTGCGATAAAGAACATAAGATTGCGATGTAGATTGTAGATACAGCACAAAGATATTGTACTGTAACAAGAGGCTTATTTATAAGCGCCTCAGAGATTATGCAGAGACCAAGGGCCTCATCCCCAACGAACAGTTCGGCTTTCGAACTAAGCACTCTAGCGGGCATCAGGTCCATCGTATCGTCGAGCTGGTCAGCGGTGCTCTCACCCAAGGCCGGCAGACGAGCGTAATTTTCTTCGACATAGCGAAGGCGTTCGACAAAGTCTGGCACAAGGGCTTAATTTATAAGCTCTACAAACGTATTCCGCTATCGCATTGAAAGAGCTCTTTCCTTTCCCCACCCCATTCGCGCAGGAGTCCCTCAGGGCTCTTTGCTAGCTCCCCTCATGTTCACGCTATTTACTAGCGATATTCCAAACCCAGGTAGAAGGGCGCATTTCGCTCTGTTCGCAGACGATACGGCCATCTACTTTAGGTCTAGATACCCCGACAATATCGCCCACACCCTCCAAGGCGCAGTCAATCGACTCGCTGCCTGGTTTCGAAAGCGGCGCATAGAAGTCAATCCCGAAAAAAGCCAAGCGGTTCTCTTCTCGTAACCGCGCACAAGGCTTAGAGACCCCCTCCTCCGACCTCTCACTATGTTCGGTAAGCAGATCCCTTGGGAGAAGCGAGCCAAATACTTAGGTGTTTTCCTCGACCACCATCTCACTTTCGCTGAGCACATAAAGAAGGTTCGTTCGCGAGCCGCTTTCGCTCTCGGTAGGCTCCATTCCGTCCTTAACGCACGCAGCAAGATGTCACTTAAGTGCAAATTGCGAATCCACACAGCGTGTATTCGTCCCATCATGACTTATGCGGGTGCCGTCTTTGCTCATGCAAAACCCCACCATATCCATAGGTTGCAAACGCCTCAAAACCGATTCCTCCGTAGGGCCACAGGCTCCCCTGGTATGTTAGGAACGAGAGTCTCCATCTCGACCTTAGAATTCCCACGATCCACCAATTTCTACATTGCCGTGCAAAGCGTTATTTCGATTCCGCGGTCAAACATCGCAACCCTCTGGTTGTCGAGGCCGCCAGTTATGTCCCAAGTAGGATTAGCCGTACCCGCCGACCTAGGCACATTCTCACCGACTCTGATGACCCCATAACCCTCCTTCAGGAGAGCAATAGGGCTACTAGTACTCTACACAGACTCAGACGCCTCCCGTCATTCCGACCTCGCCGTCGAGGTCCTTTGCGATCGCGTTCGCGCCCCCGAGTAAATGATACTCCTCCCCGACCCTTTCTCGATAACGAGGTGCCAGCAGTGGTTGCAACTGTGCACGTAGCTTTAAATTCCCCGACTAATAATAATGATCAAAACTTTGATCCAGCCCGTCCCATCTTTGATGTCCTCCCTCCGGTGACGCCCTAAGCCAAGGCTCGTACCCCACAGGGGGTGCCCTTAGCGAGCGTTCACCTAGCTTTTTAGCTTAGTTTTGCATGCCCCTGACTGGAGGCTTTGAGTGTAGCAGCTTAAGGCAACCACAGGATTGACCGGTTAAGTAGTAATGACCTCAGAGGTCAGCTACGAGATGCCCAACAGAAAAAAAAAAAAAACCCACTAATAGTACGTAAACTCTAGGTTCATTTTCCCTTTAATTTAGATTTGATCCATACCATGAGTACGGATCTAAATACCTAGTACCTTAGTCTGAACTTAGACAATATCTTAGGTTTAGCGGCCGCGCTCTTAGACATAGTTCCAATCAGGCACTAGGGACGTATTCCGAATACAAGACTAAAATATGTATTTAATCGATCATTCACGTCTGTTTTTCCGTGCGATTTTAATATATAAGGATCTATCGTCAACGCTTTCTCTGAGTCGTGTTTTTCTGCAATCCCTATTCTCCGAAGATTTTTAATATCCTCTTTTTAAATTTTTCTGTGTATTTTCTATATATTGAAAATTATAAATTATACTTTTTGGGTTAGCGAATAGTTTTTTTATTTCGTTACAGTAGGTACTACTACTACTTAAGGTTCCACTAGTCAACGGCTCGAACTCAAAAAAAACACACAGTTATAATAATAGTAAAGTTATTTATTTATTTAGTTTTATTAATTTGGTATTTATTTACTAAGTTTTTATTTATTTGTTTAGTGAAATAGTCGATGATTTATAATGAAAACGAGCGCTTAAAATTTAATGAACAGACCTTTGGGTGTATAGATATTATGTGCTTTCCTTAAACACAGTGTTGAGGTTGAAGAAAGCTGATGTAAATTCGCCTTATATTGGTTATTTATGGTTAAAAACTTACCAAATTGTCCATGGTTCTATACCTGTCTGTCTCATTCACCAGCGTGCGTCCTCTTCTAATCGAGAAGGATGCCTGTCACGGAGCTGTCAATGTCATAGCGTTTGTAAATTTTGCCGGTAAAACATCGAAAAATTTTCCAAAGATAAAAAGTGTTGAAATACAATAATTTATGTATTAAATTAGCACACAGTGTTTATCACACATTAAAAAACACGACACGTACGCTAAGTACGTGTCGTATTTTTCCATTGTGAATTAATATTTTATGATGAACCCAGTCCCGGAAGATCCGGACGAAATTGTGCGGGCAAGTGTTGAAGGTGAACAAAGTTCGAAGGTTGATGCTTCGGATGGAGGTCAGCAATCGAATAAAGAGAGACCTGATGACTCGACATCATCTTCATCTTCTTCATCCTCGGAGGATGAGGAGGGCATAGCTTCACCTCCGCCCAACAAAAGACGAAAAGTTTCACGTAAGTACGAACAAGATCAGACATGTTCGGATCCGCGTGTAGAGACACTTATTCAACAAGTGGGGTTTATATCTAGTTACTTAACTAACTTACCCCTTCTACCGACTAATCCTATTCAATCAAGGCAATTTCTCGAACAACGAGAGATTGATTTGACTCCATCCACATCAACTTTTTTGAGAAATCCGACAACTTCATTTTGTAAACTCTCTTTAGGTGAACTTGGCACAGAGTTTGATGAAAAAACAATTATTCCACACGCTGATAAAGAACGATTACAAGAATTGGCTAACCTTCAGAAATTTGATACCCCTTCTTGGAAAGGCATTCGTTACAAAAAAGCTTTACAATCTTGCATTGCCAGTCCTGGTTTTGTAGGTCTTAAACTTAATGAAGAGTTGTGCTATTTTAACAAGAACAAGGACTATTTAGCTCCAACTGAGCAGTTATTAGCAGGCTTGTCTAACAATATTTTGGAACAAAGACAATTATTAAAGTCAGGGTTACAAGATTTGCTTGACTGGGCATCAGCAAACCCTAATAATTTGAATACTAACACGTTGTTTGAAAAGATTTCTGGTACTTTTGGTCCAGGTTCCCCGTCATATAAAAACTCAGAGACTGCAATGCAAATTGTGTGTGGTAAAAGGACTCTGCCCTTTTACCACAGACAATTTGCATTGCAGTCTCTGAGTTGTGTGGTAAAAGGGCAGAATGCATTGAATTGAGACGGGACCGTATTTTAAAAGAGATTATAAATCCACAATTTACAAATTTACACACAATTTCCCAATTTCACAATTTACTGCCTCGTTGGTCTAGTGGTCGCAAGCGCTACTGCTGAGCATGAGGTCCTGGGTTCGATCCCCGGGTCGGGCAAAGTGTTATTGGGTTTTTCTATCTGAAATTTCTCAGTAGCAGCCCGGAGTCTGGATTTGTGCCCGGTTGATGGCAATAGGCTCGCCCCCTATTACATGGGACTTAAAACATAACTGGCGAAATGTGGGTGTACCTGCTACAAGGACACCTCTGCCCAACCCTTTGGGGAAACAAGGCGTTATGTTATGTGTGTGTTATTACCAATCCAAATTTAAAAGCTACATTACATAACGTTCCACCAAGTCAAAAATACCTGTTTAGCCGAGAGGCTTTGCATCCTATCATAGCTTCTTAAGGTGGATCTCAGGTTTGGCTTAACACTCCTGGTTACATTAGGGAGAAAAAAGCTTTGAACACATCTCATATTCAAAACAAGAGACATCATGGACATTATAAAACTCACAACAAAGATTACAAGATAGAAAAGAAACATAACCAAAAATATAAAAAGAATCAGCCCTTTCATAAAAATTACACAACAAATAACACACCCCCCTACACCAATAATAAACAAATCTGACTTTCAAACGAAAACCTTCAGAAAGGGGTTGTCTGAAGGACCATGGCCATTTATGGCAACAACAGGGAGCAAACAATTATATTTTAAAATTAATAACAGGTGGCCGCATTCCATTCATAAAGAAACCTCCCCTTCGGTATCTAGACAACCATGTGTTAAAAAAGTTTGCAACCAGAATAACAAAAGACATGACAGACATGATCTTTCACCTAAAACAAAAGAAAATATTAGAGATACCACCAATCCTCAATCCGGGCTTTCTATGTCGAATGTTCTTAGTAAAAAAATCAGACGGAGGGCTACGTCCTAACTTCGACCTCAGAGGTCTCAACTCATATGTGGTAGTGAAACATTTCCAGTTAATTTCACAAACAGATGTAGCAAATTTCTTGGAGACAAACGATTGGTTAGTGAAAATAGACATTTACCAGGCCTACTTTCACTTACCAATTGCAGAAACACACAGGAGGTTTCTCCGTGTGATTTACAACAACGAAGTGCTGCAATTAACAGCCTTACCATTTGGCCTGTCATCGGCTCCAAGAATGTTTGCCACAGTAACAAATTGGATTGCGGAAATCCTACGAGCACAAGGTTTCCGAATAATTGTGTATTTGGACGATTTTCTCCTGGTCAATCAGGATCGTACAATACTGATTTCTCAGGTTTCGGAAACACTGAGAACATTAGATACCTTGGGATGGCACATAAATTATCACAAGTCTGCTCTGGAGCCCTCTCAGGAAGTAGAATATCTTGGCCTAGTATGGAACACTCAGAAAAACTGGGTAAAACTTCCTTCCAACAAGGTAATAAAGATGAAACGAATCATTTCCAAAATGTTGAGCAATGGAAACAGTTCTCTGCGAGAAGCTCAGAATTTATTAGGTTTGCTGAACTTTTCAAATTACGCAGTATTAGGGGGTCGGCTACATTGTCGTAGAATGCAACTGTTCCTAAAAATATTCAATCAGAACAGACTACGAGAAAGAAGAAATCTTCTTCTGCCTGTTCAGCAAGACCTAAAATGGTGGTTAAGAGCCATAGATTACAGCTCAACACCAATAGTCAAGAAAAGTGTGACTCACTTCTTGACCACAGATGCAGCTGACTCAGGGTGGGGAGCTCAATTAAACAGCACTTACCTATCAGGAAAGTGGTTTCCTTTCCAAAAACCCTGGCATTAAAACATAAAAGAAAATAAATGTATGCTGCAGTATGCTGTATTTGCATCCATAAACAGTCAGCGGATGACTCTACAAGGTGCACACATACTAATTCAGTCCGACAACAGGACTCTTGTTGCATAACTCAGAAACGAGGGGGGGACACATTCCAGAGCAGTTACATTTAACACTCTCAGCCACTTACCTCCCGGGGAGTCTAAACAGAATTGCGGATCGCCTATCAAGGGATCGCAAAGTACCAGAGTGGCATCTTCTACCCCAAGCCACGGAGGCTATATTCAAAGTGTGGGGCGTCCCAGACGTAGACCTATTTGCGTCAAGAGAAACGGCTATCGTACCAAAGTACGTAACATTGGATTCCAGAGACTGCTACGCAGTTTTCTGCGACGCTTTCAGCCGACCATGGGACTATCAGCTGGGCTGGGCATTTCCCCCACCCAGCTTAATACCAAGACTACTAACTCATTTGAACAGTGCAAAAGGGACATACATCCTAATAGCACCAGAGTGGACCAAATGTTTCTGGCTACCCGACCTACGAGCGAAAGCCATAGCAGAGCCACTTCAGATAAAGAACCTGCGGAAGGTTTTAATAGATCGGACTCCAGGCAACTGCCCTGCACAAGTGGACAAGTTGACTCTCCTTGCCTGGAAAATTGGGGGTGGGCCGACCAAGTCGCTTAATGGACCGTAGAGGAACAAAACTTGTTAAAAAGTAGCTGGCGGACATCTACTTTAACAACATATAATGCCCCAATTAAAAGATGGTTATCTTGGTGTGACACCAATAAGATTAACCCAAAAGCACCCGAAGGCCAGCAAGTTGCTAGTTTTTTAGCAAAATTATTTTTAGAAGACAAATTAGCTTATAGAACTATTCTCCTGCCTAAATCAGCTGTCTCAACTTACTGTACAACATCAGCAGTAGATATCTCTAAACATTTTTTCATTCATCAAGTTTTAAAAGCCATTACACTTGCTAAGCCAGCAATACGAAAACTGCCAATATGGCACACTGCAATATTATTTGAATGGCTAAAGACTTCAACAAATTCAGGTTCTTTTTTTTAAATAGCTAGGCGAACAGCTTTAATACTCTTGCTAGCCTCGGGTCATAGGATCCATGATCTCACATTATTAGAAAATAGCCCTGAAAATCTTATTTCTACGGAAGATGAGATTAGTCTTTGGCCAAAGTTTGGTTCAAAGACAGATTCAAAGACACACAGACAGTCAGGTTGGTTGTTGCAGAAACACCCAGACCATCGTGTCTGCCCCATCAAACACATTAATAACCTTATAGAAATATGTGAAAATAGAAGAAGCACAGACAGGACTGTCACAAGTTTATTCATTTCTCTATCAGAGAAATTAATACCTGCTTCAAGAACAATGATTGCAGGTTGGATACGGACTATTTTTAAGGATGCCAATATTGATGCCCCACCGGGCAGTATCAGGTCAGCTGTAGCCTCTAGAAGTTGGCTGGAGAATAGACCTGTACAGGAAATACTCGATAGAGGAAACTGGAAGAGTATTAAAACATTTCAAAAATTTTATTGTCGGCCAGTAAACAAAGTTAATAATGCCAATGTTGACTCATTGCATTTAAAATTTTCTAATATTGATTAAAATATAACACCTTGAAATCATAACTTTTTAAAACACTTTAATACCTACCTATTCCTTGCTAGCTTAATTTGCTGGTTTAATTTAGAATTCTTTTCTTGAAACTCTAATATTTCTTTGTTGTTGATTTTTAAAGAAATTTACAACTAGTAAGGAATGTTATAATTTTTGTCACATTGAGTTTTAATAAAACTGATTTATATTTCAGAACAGTATTATAATTCATTCATCATAGCGTTTATGTTTATCACCAGCAGATACCAAACAGGTCTTCAACCTCAACACTGTGTTTTAGGAAAGCACATAATATGACTGTTTTGCATTCCAACAAAACAGGTATTATGTGTTGAATAAAACACAGTGTTGCAGC
Source organism: Omphaloscelis lunosa (assembly GCA_916610215.1). NCBI lineage: Eukaryota > Metazoa > Arthropoda > Insecta > Lepidoptera > Noctuidae > Omphaloscelis > Omphaloscelis lunosa. Next base: position 23,589,966 of record OU744249.1, read on the forward strand.
AAATCTCTTGCTGGTGAGCTGAAGACTCTATGACATTGACAGCTCCGTGACAGGCATCCTTCTCGATTAGAAGAGGACGCACGCTGGTGAATGAGAGAGACAGGTATAGAACCATGGACAATTTGGTAAGTTTTTAACCATAAATAACCAATATAAGGCGAATTTACATCAGCTTTCTTCAACCTCAACACTGTGTTTTATTCAACACATAATACCTGTTTTGATGGAATGCAAAACAGTCATATTATGGAAAAATACTGAATGTATCTACTCATAATAACATTATTTGAACTTTTCAATAAATTATCTATCCCTGTACGGTTTCTATTTTGCTATTTTCATACTACATAAGTTTTTTATTTACGTTTAAAGATGAGTTAAAATTAGTGTTGAAATATGGAAGTTTCGACGCTCATAACTTCCAAACCAATATTTTTTCCCAATTCTGCTTCCTACAGGGCTAGATAACAACAAGAAAAATTGATATAATTTTTAGTTTTGAACTTACACCATCAAACAGACGAGTAATCACCGTTTGTATGGAAAAATGACTAACTAGTGTACCCTTAATACTGAAGTTTAAATACACACATAGGTAATCAGGAACACATAAACAGGAGAAAGTAATTCTGTGGAATAATGCCATAGTGAAATTTATTTTATCTTCAAATGAGGGTCTACCTACTAACAAAGCGAGAACGGTTCGCTTTGTTAGTAGGTAGACCACAGATGTCTTTATATCTATGAGTTATATCTGTATAACTCATAGATATAAAATACAATATAAAATACAATCTGTGTAAAATGTCTGCATTTTACTGTTTTTTAATTATTTTCAGTTACAGAGCATGGTCTGTAATTTAGTTATGAAAAAAGGTCTAATAATTGCATCAGTAGGCAATGATATAAGTTTACCAATGTAATTGTAGGTATATAATATATGTAATATATATATGTTAAAAAAGATTTTGATTAAGCCACCCAGTACATAGTCTGGGGCAGGGACTCGTCTCATCAGAAGAAACACGAGAGAACTGCAGGCGCGAGTGCGGAAACCCGGCGACACGACGCGGACGGTGCCCTTAATGCTATGTAAGTAGGTACGTTATGTTGGTGTTTGCGTGATATATTTGCCGTCAAGGAAAATATTAACATTAAAGCCACAATGTAAATACCTAATCAATATTAATATTTAAAGGTCTACTCACACGCAACTGTACGACATATTTCTCTTATAGACAGCGTATAACGTTAATATCAATATTATATATAATACCTACCGTATTATAGGTATTTAAAATAATAATATTTAAAACTCGACTTTGAAAAACGAACTGACTGAAATCATAGCTGATGAAATGAAATCAGCTGTTCGTTTTATATTTATTTTCTTCCTTCAAACCGATGGAAATAAAATAATAAAACACCTTAAAACTTTAAAGAGAAAGAAAACGAATGCTACAATATTATGACCTACAAAACTTTTTCTTAAAAATACTACAAAGCTTATAAAAATCAATATGGTGCATACGTCGTCACGACGAAAGTTTAGAGTTTGAATGTGGATGGCTGTGAGACGAACACCAAGGACACAAAGGATGGACTGTGTGAAAGGATATTAAAACATATTGCGCCGACCCCAAGTGAAGTGGAATAAGGGCAAGAGAATGATGATTTTAGCGTTCTACGGAACCCATCAATTTGACGATTTTAGAGTTCCGTACGTTCGAATGAAAAAACGGAACCCTTATAGGATCACTCGTGGGTCTAGCTGGTTGTCTGTACGTCTGTCACAGCCAGTTTGCTCCGAACCTACTGGACCAATTTAGTTGTTAAAATTTGGTAGGTACAGTTCGCGTCAAATAACTTTGCCGCTCTGAGGGCATTATAATTTTGAAGATGTTCCTGGCACATGGTATACAGGCATACGACCACGACTTATCTTGACCATTTTTGTACCTATTTCTTGATTTCTGTCTGAAATATATACTTGTTTAGTTCTTTTTAGATCATTTTTATTTTCCCGTAGTCGGGTTACAGTTTTTATTAACCAATTTTTTTTAATAGTAACTCATGCATTTACTCTCAAAAAGCACCATTTGGTAAAGTGGAACTGATGATGTAGGACACAGATGGCCACAGGAACATGTATTTCACAGGTTGCGATTCGATTACTTTAATATGGTTGGTAAGCAATTGATGCTCGTCACAATTCATATGGTGCAGTGGAGATGATGGTGAAATACCTGGAGAACTCCTCAAAAATTAAAATCCCTGCTTCAAGAAAAGCAATATTTTGTAAAAGTTGATGAGCAGTTGACGTTAGGCTATTGTAACTTGGATAAATTATAAACCAACCCACAAAAAAGCGTAAAAAAAACTTTTTTACAAAAAATACAACCGACTTCCAAACTACAAAGATTTTTTTTTGTTGCTTTGGTACACACAAATTCCACCACTTGCTATGTAAACAATTTATACAACATCTTCAGCATAAAAAACTCATCGAATGCAACGCAAGGTGGAAAATATGCACACAAGCAACGTACCACGGTAACATAACGTTAACACGAACGATTTCGAATCGAAAATAAAGCTACGTACTAAGTACCTGTAGCATTTTGGTTCTTTTTTTTTTCGACACGTAGTATAAATAGTATATCACCTACGTCTTACAACTTAATAAATATGTGGGAAACTAGTATTTTCAATTTCGAAACCTTTCGAATTTACGTAGGTAACGTTTACTTTGCGCTTTCGAGTTTAGGCCGGTTAGGCTCCCTCCATCCGGAAGGACGGGCATGCAACTATCAACACGGTTAATATGGTTCTGAAACAATGGTTCTCAACCACTATTTAACATAAATTCATCATAAATTATAACATTTCCCATTCGGGCCCATCGTGTACACTAAAAGACGTTGATTGATTCTTTGACATGCTACTTTAACAAAGATGGTACGCAATCCATGGATCGAATGAAAAGCAATCGAATCTTCCGTCGCCGTCGTCGTGTGAGCGCAACTAGTCGTGCGAAGCGGCGGCCGTGTGGGCATCCTTTATTCCAAAAAGAGTTTGTGTGCGGGCGGCGAGCGCGCTAGCACTCCCATCGGGCGAGTACTCCGTGTCACGTGTCTCGTGTGTTTTGTCGCGTGCCTCCTGCCTCGTGTCCCGTGCTGCTGCCGCCGTAGCATGCGCCGCTCTCCTACCTCACTGGTCGCGCTGGCGCTGCTGCTGGGCGCCTGTCTCACATGCGGCCAACACTCCGCTACAGCCACCCCCGTAGCGGTTACCAAGGTCTACTGCGCACTTCTGGCAAATAAATCCATCGAAAGTAAGTGCTCCTTCTTGTAACGCCGTGGGTTGGCCTACGGCAGCGGCATTGCCGGCTGCTGTTACCGATCTAAATGCGGAGAAAATTTGCTTGTTTCCCATATCAGTATCTATGTATGTATTGGTAATTATATAACTGTAACTTCAATGTCAGAGGCAACTGATGCTGATCGAGGCGCCCGGAACAGCATCACGACATCGTGTTATAAGACAGTTTCCGCAGCCATCTTGCCGCGCAACGAGAGTATATCTTGGAGGTGCTACCCGTCGCTTTCTTTTCTAGCGTGTACCTATAAGTCATTTCTTTTTCATTGAGTTAATTCCTTCGTACGCTGTCTAGTCTTAATTTTCATTTGGTTACATTTATAGTCAGAGATAGGTAGCTATTTAGGTACCTACAGTCATCCGCACGTGCATGCTAACAATTTGATTCTGACAGCGAATTTTTTCCGTGGCGGAAAAGGCGGCTTTCATAGTTCCAGCATTGAGTACTAGTGTTACTGACGCGATGACGTCACAGTCTCAACATGTTCAAAATAAAGTTATATTGGCGCATACAATAACAAGTTACAATAGAAGGTAATCACTTCAATATTTAGTTTTCCTCAAAGATATTAATATTATTTATTAGGTAGGTATATTTAGTTCAGAAAACAATACACACTACAGGTTCATAGCTCCTGACTTCACACACACTAGCAACTATGTGTACCTACCTACCACAGCACAGGTTCGAGTTAGTCTGACCGTATAGGTATAGTGATAAGTGTATATTAAGGGGCCCTTCCCGGTCCGTCTAACGTCAACGCGAGCATAGTCGAAAAGCTAGTTGTTTCATCCAGCGCAAGTGAGAACGCGATAATATTTTACGAAAAATGACTTGTTTCAGGAAATACGTGTTCTTGAGTAAGCCTTACAAGTTTGTGAAATAAATTTTTATCGTTTAGAATCTCCATTTCATGTGCGAGGTTTCTATATATATGCTTTCTTTACTTTTAGGTACAATTTATGAGTACATTATGAAAAGTTCAGGAAAAATTTGCAAAAAAGCAGATTTTTGGAGGCTTATACTAAGTTTGTTTCTCAAAATTTTTTGCTTTCATAGAAACCTAGATATAATGCATAAGATACCTATTAGTTTAAAAAAATAAACAAAGATGTGTTACAACGCCATTATCACTTACAAGCGTTTGTACGAAAAGATTGACGGGTTGGCTCTTTAACATTTGTTACATTTTTAAATAAGTAACTCAAACACAAATATTTTATGGTCCTCCATTTTTGGGTAGTCGTGGATCTGCCGGTGTCCGGATCAGTCACCTACTGCTTTTGGATTCAACCGAGGTTTTGGTAGAGGTTCTTAGCAATCAGGCCCCTTTTTTTTGGGGTGGAAAATTATCAAATAACTTCTCGCGCTCTGGATGGAGCGAGAGGGTGTGTCAGAATCTTACTGACTAAAACCCACCCGTGTTCCTTCAGGTGCCCTGTTGCCGGGGGCCACGGCCCTAGCGGATCCCGTCCATTCTGCTGACATCTCTTTGAGGCGCGCGTGGAATACAACGCGCCGTCGACCCGACCCTGGTCCTTATCGGACGGCGAGCTACCCATTACTCACCGTCCGCAAACCCGCGCCTACGGTGGCCGGAAATCGGCTCGCGATTCCCGACGCCCTGGGCGTCGCCTCCTGCGGCAGTTAGGGGCGTGAGGGCGTGAATTTTGCCTCTCCCTCACGTGTTCGGCCTCCTTCTTCGCGAGCATTGCTGCTTCGTAGAAGGAGGTGACGGCCTCCCATTTCCTCTCGCTTCGTACCATGGCCCGAATTAGGGTCGGACGCGAGAGATCACCGCCGCCGATCGCCTCCACGAGGCCACGGCGATGCTCAGCCCAAGCCGGGCAGTCTTCCACCGTATGCTCCACCGTGTCCTCCAGGCGATCCACACAATGGTGACACCCGGGCGTTTCCTCCCGCCTTATCCTGAACAGGAACCTCCCAAAACAGCCATGTCCGATGAGGACCTGCGTCAGTTGAAAGGCGAGGACGCCGTGGCGCCTCTCTAGCCACTCCTCAAAGAGGGGACTTATCGCCGCAATTGTGCGTGCCCAGCACTGGGTTGCGACAATCGCACTCTCCATGATGCCATGAGATCCCGCCGGAGCTCTGTCCGCCATGCAGTGATTTCTCGCAGCAGCGGAGTTAAGCCCCCGGCGTTTCGCCTCCTCGCGCCACTCCCAGATGTGCGCGAGGACCTTTGCCTCCAGATCCCATGGCGGTAATCCGGCAAGGAGGCTCGCCGCCTCACAAGAGACCGTGCGGTATCCTCGGGCCAGTCGGATGGACATGACCCTCTGGGACGCGTTCAACCGCCGGGCTGGCCGCAGCCTCAATGAACGCGCCCACACCGGCGCCCCGTAAAGTGCCATGGACTACACGACCCCCGCGTAGAGCCTCCGGCAGGAGGCGTCTGGACCCCCTAGATTGGGCAGGAGCCGCTTCAAAGCAGCCCCGGCCCGCTCCAGTCTGGGAGCCAAACGTCGGAAATGCTCCACGAAGTTCCACCGGCTGTCGAGGACGAGTCCCAGATACTGGCAATCAGGCCCCTGACTGCGGAATCCACATTCCTCATGTCGATAGATAGTATTTTGTTTCTCTTTCTCTGCTTCCACGAGATTCTCGTCATGCGGGATAGTAACATCGCCTGTCGTTGCGCGGCACGCTACATACATAATATTAATCAAGCTGTCAGGCTCGATAAGTTAAAGTCAAATAATTTATTTCAATGAGGCACATAAAAGGCACCTTTGAACGTAAAAAATAACGTTCAGATTGACATTCAACTCTGTTCTGGGTGAAGCTTGCCAATAACGGTAAGTCACTAAGACAGCAGTTAAAGAGTGGTATCAACATTGGAATTGGTGCACCTAAATACTTATATCATTTTCAGGTTTTAAACTTCAACTCTTCTTTATTGACCTTTACGGAAGAGACACCACAGTTTTGCCATTAACTACAAAATAGTCCTGTCAGTAATGACAGAACGATCCCAGTATAACGTAACATGGAGACATTACACTATCTTCTAACTATGATAAATATATGACAATGTACTCGATAAGTATAGACATTTGTGAGCTTTACATTATTTATTTTATACTTCACTTGAAAGTGAAATAAGTTGAAAAAATTATAAAAATATCGAAAGAAAAACTGTAAATATTAATCAAATAGATATCAACACGACAAAAATATAAACCAAAAATAACTAAGCACACGATAATGGTTAGATAGCACGTCCGTTCCAAGCGCCGCGCCGTTTAAGCAAAAAGAGACCGTCGCCGCACCGCGCGGCTTCTTTTAAAACCGGTATCGGTTGACTCCTGATCGCCGGATATCTTTAAAATGTCACCTGGCCTACTGTTACCAACACGGCCTCTCCTGATGCTCTGACGTCTTCGTCAGGTCCAAAAGATGGTCCCGCCTGATCTGTAGCAGTGCCTCCCAATCAGACGCTTGAGTCTTCATTATCTCCTGTAATTAGACAGTCGCATTACATAAAAAGACAATAGATAGAAACAAACAATAGATAGATAGAAACAACAATAATAGGTAGAAGCAAAAACATCTCAGATACATATGTAAGAGGCGCATTACACACTTCGTTCCGCCTAACATCCAATGAATGTGCATGTTTAGGATTTTAAAATTAATACAAAATTCCTTCCCTACCTACTGGGTGGTTATCCCGCCCTACCCTACCTACCCTACCTACCCTCCCTACCGTACCTACCCTACCTACCCTCCCTACCGTACCTACCCTGCCTGGCCTACCTACCTTGCCTACCCTACCTACCCTACCTGGCCTACCTACCCTACCTACCCTACCTACCCTCCCTACCGTACCTACCCTGCCTGGCCTACCTACCTTGCCTACCCTACCTACCCTACCTACCCTGCCTGGCCTACCTACCCTGCCTACCCTACCTATCCTGCCTACCCTACCTACCCTGCCTACCCTACCTACCCTACCTACTCTACCTACCCTGCCTACTCTACCTACCCTGCCTACCCTACCTACCCTACCTATCTACCGAGATATTTCATGCAAGCCTAGCCTAAATAATTGTTTGGGGTGGACCACCCTTATCACTTAGGGGTATGAAATTGATTACGACCGATAATCAGACCTACCAAATTTACATATAAAATTTCATAAAAATTGACCAAGCTGTTTCGGAGGAGTATGGCAACGAGTGACACGAGAATTTTATAAATATATAGATTAACAAACCAAATAAGTAACTTGGTCACACTGCAAACAGAGGCACCTAGTTAGCGTGTCAGCGGCTATCGGCATAGGCTCTTAATTTGCATACCTCCGAGTGGCTGACATAGGCACGTTGTTAGCATATCACCCAGACTTCAAAACAATACTTGCCTTCGAAGAAGGCTGCACAGTACTCAGGAGTCCACTCGCCCCTCTAGGGTACCATGAACTGTGCAACAGCATGTGTGGTCTTTCCATAGGCACCAGCCAGAAGTTCCAGCTCATAGTGGCCATGCTCCAGAACTCAAACTACGCGGTAAGGACCGCGCATACCAGGATCGTGTCCCCGTGGACTGGGAATACTTGATAACGAAGACTAGGTCGTCTTTACTGTAGACACGTGGAGGTGGTCGGTCTTCAATAACACGCTCGTCTTGATCGGCTTAATTTTTGCACAACCGTTCGGGCGTCCTTTGTCTTCTCATCTCCCGTAGCGGCTCACGGTTTGCACCAGACGATTCGATGGCAACGTCTCGGATTAGTATGCGAATGACTGGAGTAGCTTCTTCGGCACTGATAAGCAGGTTAAGCGGGAACTGCTGGGTGGTCTTCTGCTTCGTCATGTTATGTTGAGTATCAGTTGTAACTTTCACGACTGTTCAGACCATTCCCCTTTCCGATGGTTCACCACGATCCTCAACATGTTAAGGACGGTGCGAACAAAACGCTCCACCTGACCATTAGCGTGGTGCATCTCGGGAGTAATATAATGAACCTGGCAACTTAAATCATTCATTAGTGAAACAAAACCAGATGAATGAAACATCCAACCTCTATCCCATACAATTGTCTTAGGTGTTCCAAACAGAGAGATTTTGTATAACACGTTTAACTCATTTAAGTCCTGATTACAAATAGGGTTTAATAAGCAATGTTTCGTAAAAGAATCCACAACAACTAGAACGTGTTTATTACTGTTTGATACTGTATTGTTCTTCGTATTCTTAATAAAATATGGTTTTGAGGTATTCAGGGTTTATTCTTAATATTTTTAATTCTTAGTTACAATTGTGTGTCTGTCTCTCAAGGGATCTGGGTGGGAAAGTGAAGTCCAGCTGTTTACCGCGCGTGTACCTTATTATTCATATGATCTTCTGTAACTGAGTTACTATCTTCACAAACACAATTTACTGTTTTGTTTGAACAACATTTTGCAAAGTGATTCATTTTATTACAATTTTTACAAGTTTTACTATAAGCTAGACAATTTTTAGGGCCATGTTCTGTATCACATTTTAAACAGTGGTAAACTGCTTACTATATTCTTTTTGATTATGTTTTGGATGATGATATGATATTACTAGTTATTATGATATTACTAGTTTTCCGGATTACTTTCTTCACAAAACAAATATTTTGCGTTAGATAAATCAGTATGTTTTAATTTTCCTGTACTTGTTTATGGAAAAGACATTGATCGTCGTCGCGCTGCAGCTGTTTGTTGAGCGACTGAGTTTGTAGTGTCGAAGTGTTTTGAAATAAACTGACTGGTTGCTTTGTTTTATAGTGATACAGCGTATTTTCAATGATTATATTCAGAAGAAAGTGCTGTTCCTGAAGTGATATACCACGGTGAGGACTCGACGCCAGTCCGTCGCTCAATTGGAATCGGTTGCCAGGGCTGCGCCGAAATGCATCGGCGGCGCGGCGCCCTAGGCCGCTAGCGTGACTGCGTCGCTCGCACTACAGCTCCTGTCGCTGTCATCCGTAGACGGTGTCACATACCATGGGTGTCACATAGACGTTTTAGTTTGAGTGTTTTTTTTATCAGATTTATTTGTTATTATTTTTATCAACCTAACATATAAGCAAAACAAATAAATGCTCAGTGGCAGCAGCGATGTGGTGGATGATAGTGATAGTGCACGTCAACCTTCGACATCACTGCAGAGCACCCTGGAGAGATGTCCGCTGTGTACTCAGGCACGGTTTTTTAAAGGTAAGCGGGGTCTGAATGTGCATATCGGAAAGGTGCATAGACCTCCAAATGCAGCTTTCTTCAGACCCTGTCTCAACAGTCACACCAACCACACCTGCTACATCCAATTTTGACCCGTTTTGGAAAACCCTTTCTAAATTCAAAAACTCTGTACCTGTTTTGAAGCGAGTTCCCCGCGGTGCTAGACCTCTTGTGGCACAACACCTCGCAGGCTGCGTCCGTTTTGCCAGCCGGGAGAACTCGCGAAGTGCTTGGGAACAACTGCTCACCTTTCCTTACAGAATTCTACATGTACAAAAGAATTTGGCAACTAAAAAAACACTAACCGCACAAATTAAAGAAAACTGTAATATTTCGGCTCATAATATGGATTCCAAATTACCGACACAGAGATATACCTCTTCAAGAAGTATAAAGCATTTCGTAGAATCGAAGTTAGGGGAAGGTGACATTAGTGGAACAGCCAGGATTCTTTTTAGTAGTGATATGGTGGCACCGTGTTCTCCAGAAACTCTCGCAGCTCTGGAGAGCAAACACCCTGCCCCAGTGGATGGCATTTCTTTTCCCGACCCCCCTGATCCGGATAATCACTCCCTCACCATTACAGGTCGAGAGTTGATCACAGCCATTTGTTCCTTCCGGAGCGGCTCCGCTGGTGGCCTCGACGGCCTGAGTCCTCAGCACCTAAAGGATCTTATCTGTTCAGGCGCCGGGGAAGCTGGTGAGTTGCTCTTGAAGGAGCTTACGGCTCTGATTAACCTTATGCTCTCCGGCAAGGTGAACGAGGCCGTCATCGACGTTCTATACGGGGCCAATTTATGCGCCCTGCGCAAGAGGGATGGCGGCATTCGTCCTATTGCCGTGGGAACCACATACCGTCGTATGGCAGCCAATATTTGTTGTAAATTTTATGGTGAGGCGGTTTCGGAAAAATTTCAGCCCCTGCAGCTAGGTTACGGCTCCAAAGGGGGCTGTGAGGCTGCCGTACACGCCTTGTCGACCTACCTAAATTCTGGCAAAGAAGAGGTCATCCTGAAGGTTGACATAAAGAATGCCTTCAATTCAGTGAATAGGGATACCTTGCTGGCAGAAAATAAAAAAGAAATACCCCAAATCTATAGTTTCCTTTGGCAATGTTACAGACACCCATCTAAATTATTGTTTCGGAACAACTTTCTGGAATCTGCTGTTGGTTGTCAACAAGGTGACCCCCTCGGGCCAGTGATTTTTAGTTCAACCATTCATCCAATTATTCGACAGATTCAGATTTAACGTTTGGTACCTCGACGATGGAACCCTGGGAGGCGATGTAGAAACTGTTCTAAATGACCTTCATTTCTTAAAAAATTAACTACATTCCATTGGCCTTGAACTCAACCTTTCGAAGTGTGAACTATACTTAGCGGACGGTACTGACAGACATGATACACTTTGCAAATTTAACACAATAGCCCCAGAAATCAAAATTATTGAAAAAAGCTCTCTTCGTCTCCTTGGGTCACCAATCTTTGAGGACTCCTTCCTCGGTTTTATTGAGGAAAAAATTCAAAATTTCAATGACGTTTCGGAAAGATTGTTCCAAATTAACCATAACCCAACCGAACCCAACATAACCTTAATCCGTTACTGCTGTTTCGATCCTAAATTGACATATTTCCTCCGCGTTTCCCTTTTATGGAAACACACTCATCTTTTAGACAAAATGGACCAAATTATCCGGCATACATTAACCGCGATCTTAAATGTGGCCATGAACGACCGAGCTTTAGCACAAGCTACTCTTCCTATCCGTATGGGAGGCCTCGGCGTCCGCAAAATTTCTAGTATTAGTTTACCGGCTTTCATATCCTCGGTTCACGGTACTGAGAAATTAATCAGGAAAATCCTAGCTTCCACACTGATTAATTTTGATGTGCCATGCCTCACCGAGGCTATGGATGCCTGGAGACTCGCTTGTCCGAATTCAGATCCGCCCGACAATCCATTTTCCCAGAGACGGTGGGATGAGCCGCTCTGCAGAGTAGTACAGAACAATTTACTTGACACGTCTGTCGGGCCTGTGGCTTCATGCTCTACCGTCGTCGAACTTAGGCACTTTGTTTGACGACACTACCTTCCGCATTGCTGCTTCCCTACGTCTAGGAGCTCCTTGTTGTTCTCCTCATCGCTGTCACTGTGGCGAAGTTGTCAACAGCCTCGGACACCACGGCCTGTCTTGCAGCCGAAGTGCGGGTCGCTTAGCGCGGCATGCAAACATTAATGACATCATCCGAAGAGTTCTTGTCACCGTCGGCGTTCCAGCTGTATTAGAACCCAACGGCTTGGCACGCGACGATGGCAAGAGACCGGACGGCATGTCTTTATTTCCATGGAAGGTGGGTAGGCCTTTAGTGTGGGACGCAACGTGTGTCGATACTCTAGCGCCATCCCATCTTCCTGGCTCAGCGTGCTGTGCTGGCGCTGCCACTGCGGCTGCGGAAAACCTCAAGCGGCGAAAGTATAATAACCTTATAGGTAAAATTATACAAATTGGCACGAGAATATCAATTCCTGCGACGTCAGTGCCTTCAGAACGATTATTTTCTAAAGCAGGAAGTACAATCACAAAAATCCGAAACCGCTTACCTCAAAAACGGTTCAATAAACTTTGTTAACTTATTGTTAAGTGATTGTACAGAGGAGGAATGGGAACTTTAAATGCCTAAAGTACTACATAATTTAATTTTGTTTGAAGTTACAGTTGTCTTTTTCTATTATTCTATTAAATTTGTGTACCAGTACCATTTGTTTTATCATGTCCTGCCCTACTGAAGTTAAACTGACGTTATTTACTGACTGATATTGACCTAAGCTCAATGCGCATTAAGCCCTAAGAAAAGTACTCGATACCTTGAAGTATCGATACTTTTGTTTCGATACTTTTATGAGTACGATATTTTTT